>CM062865.1:20568-1222100 GCA_031772225.1 Eubasilissa splendida | reverse complement strand
ATAATAATTTAATATTAGAAAATATAATACATTTTTAGAATAATCAGTAGGATATATGTATATATATATTTCTTTTAACATTTATTTCTTCTCTATGAGAGTAAGACTCGTGTATAGAGGAGTATATACGAGAGTGTATGTTTCAGCTAGTCTGTGTACATATTTTTTTTACTTCAGATACAAATATATAGTAGTTTGTAATTTTTCTAATTGTGATGGGAAGATTGTTAAAAAATTTGATGCCTTGACAAATATGGAGATTTTGGGTTGCGAAATATTTTAGTTTTGTAATATCAATATGGTCTCTAAATCTTGTAGATCGGAATTTGCTTCAAAAATTTAATTGATTTTCAATTTTTAAAATTTGGATTATTGAATTTTTTCTGTATGTCTATTATTTTTGGTACTTTGAAATTTGTGAAGAGTTGTATACTTGGATAGTCTTTTTTTAGAATAATTTTTATTATCATTTTATGAGTGATTTCTAATTGTGACAATTAAGTTTGATTTGCTCCTCCCCATCCAATAATACCGTATTGCAAATGTGACTGTACAAACACGTAATACATTATTTTCAGATTTGTAAGTGTTCAAAATATGTAGGCAGTTTTGATTATTTTGTTTGTAAGATTACTAATATGTTCTTTCCATTTGAAATTGATTCTTTGGTAATGGAATACTTGTGGGTACAGAAATTCAATACGTATTACATTTTAAATTGTTTTAAATCGAGATCATAGATAAGATCGAGACTGATCGAGACCGTGTCTATGGCCATAGATAAGAAAAGAAAAGAAAGTTGCCAGCTGTCAATTGTCAGTTCGCAAAGTTCAAGTTTGTCGTGGTTGATCATCTGCTTATAGTTTGCAGACTATCTCTTATCTATGCTGCAGACTTCAATAGTTTTAAATACAATTTTTTGTCGTGTTTATTTAAGTTTGAAAAATGAGTTTAGTAACTTGTGTCGCACCCGTGAATATCGCAGTGATAAAGTATTGGGGTAAGAGGGACGAATCGCTTATTATTCCTCTGAACGATTCCTTAAGCGCCACTCTGTCCACCGACATAATGCACGCCAAGACGAGCGCCTCAGCCAGTGCCACATTAAAGGAAAATAAATTGTGGCTGAACGGAAAGGAGGAATCGTTTGAGAATTGTAGATTGCTTAATTGTTTGGAGGAGATAAAGAGGCGCGCCGCCGAGCAGTCGAGCGTGAACTCTGAACTATTGTCGTGGAATTTGCATATCTGTTCCGAAAATAATTTTCCAACGGCGGCCGGGCTCGCTTCCTCCGCCGCCGGGTACGCTTGCTTGGTCGCTACTCTGGCTAAGCTGTTCAAAGTTGAAGGAGAAATAAGTAGCATAGCCAGATTAGGCTCCGGAAGTGCCTGTCGGAGCGTTTACGGGGGCTTCGTCCAATGGCACGCAGGCATAAAAAAAGACGGTGCAGATTCTGTGGCTACGCAAGTCGTCCCAGCCGACCACTGGCCCTCGATGAGAATTCTCATCCTCGTCGTCAGCGACAAGAAGAAGAAAACCAGCTCCACAAACGGCATGAGGAACAGTGTCGCCACTTCGGAACTTTTAAAACTGCGCGTTGAAAAGTGCGTTCCGGAACGCACAGCCGCTATCAAAGAAGCCATTGTGAATAGAGATTTCAATAAATTTGCCGAGATCACCATGAAAGACAGCAATCAGTGTCATTCAATCTGTCTGGACACGTTTCCTCCATGCGTGTACATGAACGATGTTTCATTCGCTATTGTAGATATGGTCCACAGATATAATGATGCGTGTGGAAGTAACAAAATTGCATACACATTTGATGCAGGTCCTAATGCCTGTCTTTATATGCTGGAAGATCAGGTCCCGCTAGCTTTATCTTTAATAAATGAAATGTTTCCTACGGATTTTAAAGGCGTTGAATTTGTAAAAGGAATACAAGTAGACCCAAAACCTTTACCGGAACAAATCAGGAGTTTGTTAACCTTAGAAAAGCAAGACCTGAATTTATTGCAATACTTGATACACACAAAAGTAGGTGAAGGGCCACAACAATTGACCGATGTTAACAGCCACCTCTTGGATGAAGCTGGCAACCCTAAATTTACATGACATAGAAATTAATTTTTTCTGAATAGTTTAACATTTATTTTTGTGTTCAGGGTGTTAATGAATTTTAGGTGTTTTGGGGTCCAATTGTTAATTAAGAAGTAATGATTTTATAAGAATTTACATGGGTTTAATTAATTGGAAATTTTAGTACATAAAAGAAAGAACTGCAAAAATTCTCACTAATTTTATTATGCAACTGCGCGTGTCCATGGATGAAATGTGTAGAGATTAGCGTTAAGTCAAGGTATTTCAGTTGGTTCAATCTGCTCTCTATATCTCTAAAATGCTGCAGACAATGTTTTTTTTTTTTTTGTTAAGTTAAGAGTTAACCTGCTAAACTTAAATATATATGTTAATGTCATTAATCTTATGTCTTCCCTTATTCCAATAATTCGATGTAAGTACATAACTAACACAAAAAATGAATTTTAATTCATCTCACAAATTCATTATACAAATGGTACATCATTGCATTGATTGGTAACTGTAATTATTCATAATTCAGCGAGCTTACCATCCCACCATTTCTCCGCGTGGGTAGGCAGAGAGGATAGAGTGCCACTCTTTTGTCCTGACACAATTCTCGCCTCATTCACGTTCATAGAAGCTCGTAGATTATTGAGATTTCTAACAGGACCATTCTCCAGTCTTCCGCGGACGTCCTCTATTTCTGGTGTCATCAATACTTGTGCCATATTCTCTTCACATTCATTCGTTCCATATAACCGCCTAAGTGATCCTATCTTAATCTTATGTATGCTTTCTCCCAATTTGGAAGAAATGATAAAAAAGTAGCATATGATAATAACCTGTCTTACATGTAAGCATGAAATGAATTGTTTAAGACACTGATTAGTTGTCGTTGTTTTGATTATATTAAATGTAATAAAATGGATCTGAATGTATCTGCAGACAAACGTCTAGCAACATGTTTTGTGGGTTTGCGAGTCTTCTGTCGCTAGCTCGTATCACAATTTTTAATGTATAAAATAGAAACGCAGTACCCAGTTTAGATAAAATGAATGCGAAATCTGAAAAAAGTAATTTTTTAACAATTTTTTATAATAAATAATTCAGTAAATTGATTATATTTATTTTATTCTGTAAAACGCAAACTTTTGTTTGTGAAGTTATGATATTCAGTGCTAGTATTAAAAGATCAATATTTTTTTAGAAGTATTCATCAGTTCATGGTTTAAAGCTGCTAAAGCTACAAAAATGTGTTAGTAAATTGTAATTTTTTATATTAGTGTTTGAATATTGAACTGCACTAGTTCAATGCAACATTTGACAGTATTTAATTTCTGATCTTCTTCCATGTTATTAAATATCAAAAAGGTGTGAATTGCCTAACTTTTAACATTGTATTTGACACTATACACACATATATATATTAGAAATAATATTATGCCAGTCAGTGACATTATACTTGCAACTTGGAAATAGATTTTTATAGGTGAAGTTTGAGGTTATCAGGGTTTTGTAATAATAATTATTGTATTGTTAATTTGAATATTTATTTATTGTTACAGGTTTATATTATATAATAAAAAAAACATCTCATTGATCACATTTGAAGTTTTTTTTCTAATATATATGCAGCAGCTTTGGTAAGGTTAATAAAATTTTATAATATTCACAATTTTAATATTTCAAAAACATTTTATAAATTATTGACAAATTTCTGATTTGCTAAGTAATAATGAGATTTTTTATCTAAGGCCATAATTGTTACAGTGCGATTACAAAATAATAATATTGTAGTTCGTTATGACGTATTATTATTTTACACATACAAATTACAAATCTCTGACAACAAACAAAAGGACAGGAGGATATAATCAATAAATTTTTTTTGAACATGGATTACAGAATTTTAAAGAATATTTATTTAACCTATCGACCTATATTATTCCTGAATCAGGCACCAAAGCTTTTAATGTGATATCGTATTAAAAAATAACTGGTAACTTTTTTCAGCTCCTCGATAATTATAACCCACCCTTTCCCATTCAAACCATCCGACACTACGCAAAATGGTTTATTTTGAGACATCTATGTATGTAATAATTAAGGAAGTTACCTTACTGTACTAAAATAGATAGAAAATAGTAAAAAAATAGATGTCTCATTGAAAAGTAATATATAGAGATCGATAAGATTATCTTAGTTAACCGCTAAAGCACTCCGCCGGCAATATAATTTTTCAGGTTAAGTCTGAGTAGTAGCTATATTATTTTGAAAAGATAAATTTGTTCTGCGTATCTTTCTAAGTGATTTAATCATCAAGGAACTATGTTATAAAATAATAATTGCAACACAACTGAAATGTGTTATAATTTAAAATATTAGATTTTTGTGTTTGAATTTAAAGGAATAAAACAATGACAAATTTTTTAACATTATCAGCAGGAAGAAATCAGTTTTGCTAACAAATTTTCCAAGGAGGTGGCCGCAATAATGCAAGCATGCTTTTAATAAATCAATAATGGGTATAACAATATAAATGATACAAATTCTTAAAATAATTTTAATAATAACATATTTTATAATTAAAAAAGAGAGATTTCACTAAATAAATTGGTTTGTGTCTTTTCTAAATTAAATTTTTGAATTCCTTGACCGAGTAATCAAATTTTTGAACCCAATGTCTCACCTACTGCGCCATGGCCGGTTCTCATAGATGTGTCGATATTGTATTGCAAAAAATGTGTAATATGGTACGGGATTTTTCCAAATTTAAGAGAATCATGTAACAGACCTAGTCCACAATATTTTATGGGTGTATACCTGACTATATTAAGAGTTGAAAATGTTCAAGAAAAATGTGCAAATTCTGCACTGTTACGTAAAATATTATTGTTTGAAATTTTTACAAAATCGTGTTAAGCTTGAAGTCTTCGTACTTTGAAATAAATATTTGCAAAATTGTTCAATTATTAATCTATATCAGGCCCTAAATCATCTAACAAAAATTAGTTTAGCCGCTCGAAATTCAATTTTTTGTATTCAATATATAATTTGGAATCAATAAAATATTTTAATTAATGGAAATAATCACATAATTACGATTTTTCTTGAAATAACATGATTGTGATATCATCCCTTGAACATTTTCGACTCGTAATTTAGTCATGTATCCATCCATTAAGTATTGTAGATTGTAGGTGGACAGATTAAATATATAAAAATTTAGAATTTTTTTTTTATATAAAATGAATAATGAATTATTCAAATATTTTTATTGAAGGAATTCACAGTACTCTACAAGTTTTATAATACATATTATTATACACGCATAATTAAACAAAACATCTTAGTTGGAATATTATAATACTAAAAGCCTACTAAAAAATTTAGTATTGGAAATAAGGCAATATCTGGAGCAACCGCTAGCAAAATTGTTCACCAAAGGTACGCGGTACACTGCAGTTGCTTCGATTTCTTCATAAAAATGGAAGATGTTTATACATTACTAATGAGGTGGGCACTATTATTGTGTGATAAGTTCAGCTAATATATTCATATAATTATTGTAGGTGACGGGACCAGAACAAGTAATATAATGCCAAATGCGGACTACATTTCAAGCGTGATAAAAACATAGATAAATAACTTTGATGGAGCATGTGTCCAAAATGTGGTCACCCTACCAACCTAAGAGACGTCCAGAGACAGAGTGGTGTGTGAGACTAGTGCAGGTGCTCATTTGGAAGCCATCATGTTACGAAAACATTGATAATACTGTATACATTTTGAACAATTATTAAGATATTTAATGCAATATGACTGATCATGAATTTTCGCCTCAGCATGGACGAAGCTCAATGAGGCTAGTATTAAAATAATTGCATCTAAAGAAAATACATTGGAGAAAGTTTAATTTCAATAGTAAATGTTTTATTAAACTAGATGGGACATTGCTGAAATAACTGGTTTCGTTTTGTTCTGGTTTAGGAAAAGGAAATAGGATGTCAGATGTGGAATGATTTTATGACTTTTAAGTTTCCCTTTCACTTCACTCACTATCATTCTTTTACACAATACCGTTCCTGTAGGTTGTTATCAGCGGCGTGCATTAGGCATGAGGTTATGCTGCTAATATTGATAATGTAAAAGCGTAATATATTATCATTAAAGGTTGCATTCATCATTCACTCTTTCAGGAACATGTCTTTGTGTAAGTATACCTGTATGAGTGTGTATTATTACTATTTATTCTTGGTAAGTTTTTCAACTTATTAACGAAAGGAGCTAAAATATGTTTAAAGTGTATTGGAATGCATACAGTCAAGTCTGCTTCAAAGACTTATTTGCGGCGTTTTGCAACACATCTGTTAAAGCGAAGATGTTTATTCAGACCACAGCGCAGTGTGAGAGTTGCGTTTAGTTTGTAAACGTCTGGGACAGATTTTGCAAAAAAACACATGCGCAGCTTTGTCAATTTAAAATTCTTTCGTTAGTTATACGGTTTTAGTTAACACGTTAACTGAATTATTTTCGCTTAGATTTACATACTCAATGTATAATATATTAGTGAAATATTTAATTTACATTTATTTTGCAAAGATTGTAGTAATACACAGTTTTTTTGATTGTATAGAATGCACGCCCGCCCCTGGTTGTTTACCTATTCACTCCTATCCAGCCTTTATTGAATTCTTTACTAAACGCATTTAAAGGTTGAGGATATTAAAACCTGACACATCTTCTTGTGCCCTAACTGTTCAATGGATGTTGGCTATCATCACTTTGTTCACTGTGGCCCAGAAAAGCTCTACAGTAGATTGGCTAAACCATTGTCTTAGAAATATTTAAATATGTCCAAAAACACACAATTACTGGATTGTCACCTACAAATGCACTGTTATTATAGATATCTCATAGAGACGAAGCTGTTTTTTATTATATTTAATGGAAAATATATGGAAGTATGGGTAATTACAGGGCTTACAACATGTCTTCGGCTGGCTTAAGTGATCACTTTACACAATATAACGTTCACCATTCCACCCAATCAACCTCCATATCTATCTAATTTTTTGAAAGTTGTATATATGTTAATTTGTGGAATCACTTCAAAAACAACTAGACTATCGCCATCTATGGACTAAATTTGATATTCATTTTCCTGAAACAGCATATATTAGGTTGAGTCATAAATAACTTTTTTTTCATAGATTAATTTTTCAACAAAAAAAAAATATATAAATTAATTTAAAATGTATTCTCCATTATTTAATATGACTTGTTCCCATCTTGTCTTCAATTAATCGATTCCTTCGCCATAAAATTTGGCCGGTTTGGACTGGAAGAAGTCTCGGGACAGCCTCATTTACTGCCTGGTCAGAATTGAAATTTTTGCCCTTTAAAAAACTATGTAAGGAGCAGAAAAGGTGTAAATCTGCCGGAGCAGGGTCCGGTGAGAATGGTGGATGAGGTAAAACGGACCAGCCAAGTTCAAATTTTTTTTTGTTGAGTCACCTTGCTATATGCGTTCACTGAGATTATGGGGTACCCATACTCCAAATTTCTCGAGGTGGCGGCAAACAGTTGATTGCAAAGTATTTGGATTTTATTCCAATATTGTCTTCAAAATGTCGTCATCTAAGTCTGAAGGCCGATCCGATCTCGGTTCGTCTTTCGAGGTCACGTTTCCAGAACAAAATTTGACAAACCAATTTCTAACTCCTCGATCGATTATCACTCCTTCACTGTACACACTGCATATTTTTTGAACCGTGGCTGCAGCACTATTGCCTTGTTTAAATTCCCAAAGCATCACATGGCGAAAGTGTATTTTTTGATTCTCTTTAACCTAAATTTTTTTAAAATGTAACATGCACAACACTAGACTGCTGTTTAAAGACTAACCAAACTTTTAACTAACCTAACTTAACTTTTAACTGTGTAATGAAAACAAAAATCCCTTATCTGGGTAACCCATTGTGTGCGTAAACAACAATAGTAGGTACTACTTGGGCGGAAGTTATTTATGACTCAACCTAATATGTTACAATGTGAATCTAATTATTTTTTTGAAATTATTTAAAGCAATATTCTTTATCTGTAAAATGTTTTTAACACATTATATTAGAATACGCCGGTTGTAAGTCGTGTAATTTATCCATACGTCCATATTTTTCCATTAATAAAAAATAGCTTCGTTTGTGAGATATCTATTATTTGTTTCATTGTGTTAGATGTTCTCCTCCTTCCAGCAATCTTTTCCTGCATTATGAGGTGCAAGATTTCGTACTTCTCCGGATGTCTCATTACATGTTTGAAACATTGAAGTTTTCAGATTTTTATTGTTTTAAATAGTTATTTTTCTTTATTTATCTGAACCATAACATCTACATTTGTAATTCTATCCATCCAGCTTATTTTGAGCATTCTTTTGTAGATCCACATCTCAAATGCTTCAAGTTTCCTTATCATTTCTTCGGTAAGTGTCCATGCTTCCATTCCATAAAATAAAATCGAGAACACTTAGCACCTGACCATTCTAATTCGTAATCTAACGTTGAGACCTGACACACTTTAGTCAAATAGAGGAAGTTGAAATAAAATAAGGAACCTTCAAACAATCAAAGACCATAATAATATAAATAAATAGCATTATGCATGGGCAGGATGAATTTTCATATCACTTTATAAGACACTTATGAAGATATTTAAAAAATACATCTTCCCAATTATTTTATTGTATATACAAACTGATTGTTAAAAATAATTTTAAATAATTCTAAAAATGAGCATAGAACACAGATCTAACATCATTAAGTATCAATCGGAAAGAGCACTGCAAGTGTGACCGGAAAAAAATTGATTTGTCAACAAATGTATCCACTACCACTTGTTATAATTAATAACAATTGAGACCGTCCCTGCAATAACACTGTATATCGGTTTTGGGCAGATTTGAGTTATGAATATCACAAAGTTGTACATTTTCTTGGGCATCGATTAGTATATTAAACAACCATGTAAAATAAATAAAAATACTATTACACACAATTTTTATGTGATTTTCCCTGCAACAATACTGTATATCAATCATCCAAGATGTCCGACGCGCCGTCTATCAATATTTGTAATAATCGAAATATGGTATTGTTGGGAGTCTCAATTATATAAATAACAAATTGATTAAATTTGTGCACATGCCGTGGATGCAATCTATTTTGGTTAGCAGAAAACGTGTTAATATATATTAATGCTAATATGATCACATTAATTATTGCATTAAGACGCATAAATAAGTCAAGAGAACTAATAACAACTCAAAAGAAAAGTTGCACACTTTGATCATGTTTTCAGCAATGAAAAATATGAACTTTTACATCTCATCATGCAGAGAAAGAAGGCAGAAGATCTTGGCTGTGTAATCTCAGAGAAAGGTTTAACGTCCAAAATGGTGGTGATCTTATACAGGATAAATCAACATCCTGCAACATGGGCGCAAACATCGATAGAAGGCGGCACATGAAGAAGTCTCGTTAAAAATTGTGAACATTGTTTACTAACTGGATGTAATTTTGTGAAGTAAATATTTTTAACCAACGATTGAACAACCCATTTTCGCAATTATTTCTTACTTTAGTAATTTGTTTTACCATATTAAAAATTTACCACTACCGACCCTAAGAGATTGAATAAATATTTAGAGGAATGGTATTAAAATATGAACATTGGCCATTGTTGTATATTGGAGACCAGGAGAACTTTTCCTAACTAATAGCAAATATAATTATCTTACATTGTGACAGTTTTATAATATGTAATACAACAAATTAAGTAACAAAAAAATCAAGACGGAATACAACTTTTAGTAAGTTTTAAATTGTAGTACGTTCAGTGGTTTTCAATCAATGGAATCAATAATCAAAAACACACGCTTCATAAACTCAGATATTACGTCATTAGAAACAGGGTATTCATAAATAACTTATATTTTAAGTACTTTTTGAAGTGAAATAATTTTTTTAGATAACCAATTTGTGTAATCTCGGAGCGCCCTTGAGGTGAAAGTTTTTACGAAAATGGCGCTATACAAATTATCAATTTATTATTATTATTATTACAGATGTTAGCGCCCACTTTCTTGCTTTTACAATTTTAAGTATAGAGTATTAAGAGTATTGCATTTAACTCAAATGAATCAAACTGTTTTATACAAAATCGTCTATGAAAACTATCTGGCGCCAGAATAAAACATATATATTACTATGTGTAAATTGAAGTTTTCGTATATTAGAATTAAAATCGCTGAGACAATGTGACCAAAATAATGGGCACCCACTGTACATGGTTCCAGTTGCTAAAGCAATGCAAATCATGACCATCTAGACATTTCATTCCCCATACTAATATTACACAAGGTGTCGCAAAAGTATTTTTCATGATAAAAATTCTGTAATAAAATAATGGATGGGTTTAATAAAAATATGTTTATTTTGCATTTAAATACAGTCCCTGGGAATACATGTCTTAAAAATTATGTCTTCTAAATGTGATCTGTTATTTCGCTGGCACTCTTCTAAATGGGAGGCAAAATTTCTGAGAATTGCTAGGCATGTATTTTCCGCGATCACCGCCATTTCTAGCCCCATAGGAAAAAGTCAATCAGTGTCAAGTCGGGGCTAGGTGGAGGCCAGTTTATGTCACCTAGTCGGGATATCAATTTTCCAGGGAAAATTTCACAAACTGGTAAGGATACGCTCCATGAATGGATACGCTGAATTCCCAAGGACACAAATGAAAAAGACTTTTGGGACACACTGTACTACTGACAATACTTTTACAATAATATATCCAATATTTTTATTAACACACAATATAATATTTTATAAAATTTTAAAGATGAAATCAATTCATAAACGTTTGTCTTTAATTTATAAATAAGCAAGCATGAGTTAACCGGCCCCATACAAGCAAATATCATATACATATCAGAATTTGTCATGCTAGTATAAGCAGATGTGGTTTTCTACGTACTTCTTATCTGAGATACTCAATTACTGGACGAGATATACAAATTTCATAGTAAAACAAAGCTGTATTATAAGTAGCTTAAACTGCACCGTAGATTGCTGGTCTCGGAATGGGAATCAGGAGGCCAGATTGGCATATATTTTTTATTTTACCAATAAAGTAACGAGTCAAAATAATTTGACAATATCTGTTGTAAAGGTGTCAGGATGTTGGTAGGATGGACGACGTGGCCGTAGCTTCTTTCTGTTCTGTTAAGGCACGAGACTCGTGAATGATGGCTGCGTACGTGACACCCTGCAATGTAACAATCAATTTAGAAAATGAATTAAGTACAAAATGTAGAGTGATGACATTTTGCACAAGAGGCAGAGGAAAGAGGTGGGTTAGGGTTAAATATCATGTTTGGTATTTCAAAGTAACGCCATGTTACAATGGTTCAAAATGAACAACGGACGATTTTAACAAATTTAAAGTATTTCTGTGTTGGGTCTCCCGGGTTATAGGGCCACAGATGTGTGTCTCCAATCTCCAACCTCCTTGGATGTGTATTATCAGTGAAGTTATATTTTAGTGAAATCATATCCGAATACATTTTCACAGGAAGATATCTATTTCAAAAAGCGAAAATATAATTTAACTGATAGGCGCTAGTAAAATTATATGCTGCTCTAAACTGTTAATTTAACAGTTTTGAAACGTTTTGCGTGTTTTTGTTTTCACTTAAAATACGTGTTTATTAGTGATGAGGAAAAAATACTACTCTCAACTCACTGGTGTGATTGTGATTGGTATTCGATAACATCAGTGATTAAAAACTGTGACTGTGATCACAGTTTCATTACTACTGCGTATACGCTACACAATATCACAATACACGAAAACATAATTTTAAGTGTATTTATTTACATTATTAAAACCTCATTTATGAAAAAAACCTATTCAAGTATAAATAATAAATATAAATCTAATTTAATGTCATCACAAAGAGAATGAAAATGCTTAAAAAAATGTAAATTTATTTTTCGGGTAAAATTCTCAGTAAATATAACGTTTTGGCAAATATAACGTTTAGAAAATAAAATGTTTTGTCTAAATCTACTAGATGGCGTTGATCAAATTACGAAAAATACGGTAAATGGCATTGATTCAACTGATAATCAATTTAAACGGCAGCGTCAGAAAATCAATTGAATTTTTAACAAAAATCACAAAACTTATATTATTAAGGATTACATTCTTATCGTGAAGTTGTAATTATTCAGAACATAGGTCTGTGATGTTTTAAACATATTTTATGAATTGTATCAATATGTCCAAAATTTAATAAAAATGAATTGATAATTCTGGCGTCTGCTATCGGATTACTCAAAGGTATTTGAGATTCTGTAAAAATAATGTATATAGCTTTCAAATAATGGAACGACATATGTATTAATTTGAAAAAGTGCAACATATAGGTTCGAAAATTTATCACAAAAGGTACTGGCGCTGTAGCATATTTGGTAATGCACCTTCCCAGATTGGAAATAGATATCCAGATTCGAATTCCGGTAGTGCAAAAACAAATTTTTTCGATTAAATTGATTTTATATGTATATCTTTATAATTAATGCATTAAATTAGTATTTAATAATTTGTTTGTAAAATCACAACACATTAATTGTTGTGAGAGATACCTACTTGTTGTTTAGCTGCACGGACGAAACCCTCATTGGCCGACACAGTTAGGGCTTTAATCCGTTGCCCAAAGTTAAATACGACCTTGGATCGGAGCCTGATTCTTCCACGAACTCTCAAATCCGCTCTCTTCGATTCGTCAGGACCTGGACAAAACCAATTAAGCCGCTACTTTCAATGATAATTCAAATTTTCGTGTTTTTTACGAAAATGTGGGTTTTTATTATTCATTTATATCAGAAGTTATACACTAGAGTTGACTTTTTTTAAAAGTATTACTTAGATAGGATCTTTATACTCATTTAAAACAAATAAACTGAATGTTATTTGCCATAATTAAGACAATACAAGTATTACAAGAAAGATCGCGACCATTAGATGTATTTTCTGCATGCTACAAAATTCTGTTAATGGGTTAAATTATTGCATAAACGAAATATATTTTCTTATAATCTTGAAGCCAAGATTACGGAGACAAATGTGTTGGAAACCAAATTAGCAAAATGTTAAAAATTAATAGAGTTATAAACCATTCAATTTGCAGTACATGTTATCAATTTTCGACGTTTTTATAATACTTTCTTTTAGTGAAAAAATAAGTTTTAAAATAATATGTTGTATTTACTCACATGCTTTGAGGCTTCAGCTATTTAAAATCAAGTTTGATATCAATAACGCAATAATTTCTTACTAAATAATATTTATATCGATCCTAATAATGTGTATTTTTTATATTCATTATTAACTTCAGATCGCCGATCGACATCGGCCGTAATGATGTCTAGTCTACGCTCTCATAAAAAATGCTAAAAATATATGTATTCACGCATATTTTACCCACGGTATGAATTAATATTGAACTTATTCACAACATTAGTAGCAAATTTCATAAATTAGACGTCTTTTTACTGATTTTAAGGGAAAACAACATTTTCTTGAACAAAGTAAACATTTCACGTACGTTATTTTTTATGTAAGCCGGAATTAAATATTTTGTTTATATATAACACTGTTGCATTTTAAGCAAAGCTGTGAGTTCCATAAATAGTATATAATTATGAAACAGACACATCACCAAAACGGCAATAGGGCGTTTTAAATCGATAATATTAAACAAAAAAATGAATTGAAGCTGTCATAAAACTTTTTAATTTTGAATTTGATTGACCATATAAATATATGCGGGTACTTTGTCTGATTTCAAAACATATTCATACATATGAATTAGGTACCTAACACATGATATAATTTTCAAATGATTAATTCAAATGACAATACACATTTTTATTTCATTCCATATGATTGATATGCTTCCAATATACCAATATGAAAAAAGGTGGAAAATACTCCTGATACGAGTTATGTTTAAAACTTGTATCGAATGCGAGAAAATCGACAATTTTATTGTCGTCTCTTTCTATTCAAACCTTCCTCTCTCGCATGATTTACGTAACGATTAACACCATTAATTATTTATCTGATATATAAAATAATTTAACTATTAGCGTCATCTTGAAAGTATATCAAATTCGTGAAATATTTCTCGAATTTCATAATGAAAAAATTAAAGTATCCTCTTAAGTAAGTATTTAAATGTATATATTTATTGGTTATAATGGAGAGAATTAGACATGGAAGATGAGTGAGTGAGCTCTCTCACGTTAACATTTATTATTGGCATCAGGTATCCAATATATCATAGATAGTGATGTTCCGCATGGCCTCCCTGATGGTGATCCCGACCATCGAATTAAAGTCATTCCAGTATGGAAATGTGAATAACCTTAGCTAACAAATATTATAAATCAAAATAATTCAATTTCTACACAATTCGTGGTATTCCGTTACACTCTTTCCCGGACTTTGTTTTTGCTTTAGTATACCTGTTTCATACACAACAAAAAGATTGTATTTCTGTGTTATCTTTTCAGGTGCTAGTTTTTTCAATCTTCATATGATTTTAATCAACTGATTGTAGAGAGAAGCGTGAAAGTTAAGTATTAGAAGATTCAGGATGTACTTAGTCAATAAAAACTCAGGTTGTTACATTAGATTGTTAGATTTATTCCATGAAGAAATACTACACCACATTTTCTCCTACAATGGAATTGATACACACATGATGACAGAAGTGAAAATTATTATACCGTTTTCATCATCAGGCATGACGGTGAGTCGCCCCCGTAGCTGATCCGTCCTCTCCTTTTCCCGCGGTCCACCCAGCACATCCACAATCTTGTGGAAGTCGTCCCACGCCGCCTCGCAACATACCAAATTCTTATCTGCAACAAGTTCAACCAAGTGTTGTTTTGCTACAAATTTCAAATTTTTGCGATAATACTACCAACTTTGTAGGGAATTTCCTACAAACATTATCTGCACATGTTTTTAATGAATCGAGTGAAAATAATCATATGATTCGGACATGCAAAATTAGAATATTTTATTTATTACTCAAAATACTACAAGATTTTAATATTTTTAAAATATGTAGTTAAAGTTAAATTATCCTATTTTGATAAACAATCTTCTTAACCTTTAAATAGCCTGTCAAGAACGGGTTTGACAGGTCTCTTGGCCTCCCACACCGCCTGTTGGCTCAGCAGCGGTTGGCGGAAAACAAAGTTATGACTGCCATTGGTTAAGTTGCTGACGAAGGCCATCATGGTCGTCACATCTAGGTTTAAAGTGTTGAGCTCCGCAAGGTTATTCTGATCAGCTGACAGTCTGTTCGCGGTGAAGATGGGCTCTTCAATTTGTTCTGTTGGCTTTCTGTAACAAGAAATGTATGAATTTTGTATAGGAGCAACCTAAGAAAGATTTTTTTAGATGGCTGAGTTTGCTTTCTCATTTATGTTTAGCAAACCCTTTTGAAGATTGTGCGTACTGTTTGTTCCTCGTAGTCCCTCACCATTCGAAAGATTATAAAGCAAAAGGTTATACATTATAAAGCAAACATAAAAACAAGCTAAATTCAGAGGACTCCATTTCAACCTGGCAACACCATATAGAATATGTGGTACCAAATCTACAAATGCCTTTTATTCACCTGATGCAATCGTCGCCGTCATATTCATCATCAGAATCACTGCACTCAGAGTCAGAATCCTCTTGGAAGTCCTCAAAAGTTGGTATGATAGTTCCTTTCACACAGATTCCCAGGTCCTGTAGTTTGGAAGCCAGCACGTCTTCGATGCCGCTCACAAACTCAAATATCACCTGGAAGGAATAAGAAGACTTGGAATAAACTTAAATACTAACAAATATATAAATTTAAAATTATAATACATATAAATGTAATGTTGTCAAAGTAATATTTTGTCCTATTTTATAATACATATACAGACATACCATAGCTTATGGCGCTTTGCTAATATGGCTATTTGAAAATATTAATTCATAATATTTTCAGAGTTATGGTACAATATTGACACTCGATTGAAGCCACGCAATGTGCGCGTCAACCCTGCACATTTTTTCAGCGCTTTTATGATATCCGAGTTCAGTTTGTTTACATACATACATACAAAATTTACATCTCGTATCTCATGTATATTCAAGCTTTAGTATTTATTTATTGTTTGTCTGTCAAATATAATATATTATATTGTGTTGACTTGTTAAGTTGGCTTAGTCTTACAAACTGACCTGAGGAGTTTGGTAGAAGGAGGGATGCTCCTTGGCGCACTCCATGTAGTCCTGAGCCTGGTCCAGTACCGATCTCGCTCCGTACGAAGCGTTTCCACCACTCAGGGCCGATAGGGACTTGGGATTTCTCGCAATCACTGGAAAAAATATATAAACAGCTACCGTTCACAAGTCTTGATTATTTGTTTATCCCATTCAAATAAATCCTTGATTAAGTATTAAAGTATAAGTGAGGCTATTATTTGCAAATATGGTTCGTTTCAGTATAATTAAATTTGAATGTCAATCTCTAAAGAAAAAATATCAGAGTTAATTTCATAAATGGATCGATCCAAGGGGATTAATTACAAAAATGTCTAATTCCATCTGTTACTTTTAAAGTCTTGATCCAAACATTAAAAATAAATATCTTACTAATTCATGAAGGAAACATGTGTTTTTATTTGTTTATTATATAAATATGCTTAGATATCAATTGATTAAGAAGTCATAAATATTACATTAGTATACCAAATAGTATTTCACAATATGCCAGAGATTCCGGAGATGTAAAGGGTTAGTGAGGGGAAAGGATGCTGTCAAAGGATCAATGGTCTCGGCGAACCGAGATTTGCGAGGAATGCTCACCTTACCTCAAGTATGATGTCCCAAACTCTCTGTAGTCGTCGTCTGAGTCCACATAATAAAATGTGAGGGGATGTGCAATGATCTCGTTCATCCATTCCCAAATGAAGACAGTAATTTCACCAACGACAAATCGAGACTAAAAACAGTGCTTCACCACACTGGAGATGACTGGTTCACAATGTGAATGATATCACTGTTGTTGAGATCAAATTCCAATATTTATCTAGAGACGCCAGGAGCCAAACTCAAACAGAAGTTGAACATTCGATAATGGATCGAGGATGGGAATTTAAATGATAATAACATTCCTCAAGGGCCGATATTAACGCTCGCCAAAAGCGTACTTATACGAATATGAAACACAGGGAATAAGCTGTTTGCAAATAACAGCCTCAAGCGTAATGTCCTTGATTACATAAGGATGGAAGTGGTAAGTTGTTTCCCGGTGAACCCTGTTTGGTAAATGCCGTGCATTTGAATCTTGGATGCTTAATATACTGATAGGACTTCAGCCCACAGCCAACGTGATGTATCATAAGTTCATGTTAATTCAACCTACCTTTCGTCCAAACGCGGCCGTTCTCACTGATGACATCGATGCTGACTTTGCCGCCCCCTTGACTTTGCATTCCCTTGCTGACTGACAGCACTCCAGGCCTCAGGGCGCAATCCACCACACAGGCTAAATGGCGCAGGTTGGAGCATGACAGTTGCTCTTTCTTGACAACTCCCGAGCTCCGTAACTGTTAGAAACAAGCGGATTAAGTTGGTAAAGATTATTACCGCTGTGGTATAGTAATAAACTTGAAATATGTTGATTTATCCTGTATAAGATCACCAACATTTTGGACATTGAATCATTTTCTGAGGTTACATGGAATGGAGGAAACTTCAAAGGGTTCCACCCAATTCCGGAATCGTTATGAAAGTTGTGCACTTCCACTTCAATTCCACTCAACAAAACAATGCGTGCAATAATTAAAGAATCGTCAAACCCTTTTAGACAGAATATATGTATTATAAAGTTAAGTTTGATTAGTTATGTTCCGACAGTTAGTTGACTAATACCTTGTGGCGCCCCTTCACAGTTTACCTTTTTATTTTCTCCATTATATAGTAAATACAATTAGCAAACACATATTTATTACATTTAGTCATTTACTGATATACGTTGGCTCTGGAATCATTGTACCAAAACCATACCTGTACAATATTTATCCATACGGTATCAATTTGACATGAGACTTGTCTTGATGAGAACCTATGGAAGTCATGTAGCCCCATAAGGGGAGGGTAAATGTTGCATTAATATGATTAATTTAAGTCGCAGAACTCGGCCACAGTCCAGCGCGTGTCCAGGTCACAAGAGAGTGTGAGGAAGAGCCAGTGAATGAAATTACATAGCCAAGATAATCTCTGTCTATCTACGCTTCTGCTGCTTTCTATCTTCTCCTGCATATTGAGTTGTAAAATATCATATTTTTCACTGCGGAGAATGTGACTGGAGTGTGTAGCTTTCTTTGATAGTTGATATTAGTTCTCTTGACTTATGTATGCGTTATAGTACATTTTCATTAGCAATGTGGTCAAGTCCAGCAGCCTTATACTGGAATGGTAATGTTTTTCTTGTTTTCTCTCCCAGTTAAATTGCAAATTAAAGGTTTTTTATGGGCATATCACAATCAAAAATTAAAGGGAGTTTGCTATGTACATGTATTTGTCAGATACTTTAGTGTTTGTGATATATTGGCCGTCGCCATGATGATAATTCGGAAAAAATATGGTCTTTGAAAAAGTGGAGGAGTCTATTGATAATCCAATCTCAGCAATAATAATCACAAAGTGCTTTTAATGTGTTTATAATTATTATGCAACTTTTATAGCGTAAATTGCACAATGCTAATGCCACAAAATCATAATAAGCAAAATAATAAAAACAATACGTTCACAAAATCTTCAGTTTGCGTATTTTATATATTTATGTCATACGTTAATATTGCGCAACTACATATGTATATATTTTGATAACTCAATCATTACTTTCTGCCGATGTTCCATCTGCCAACATGGCACACACAAAAAAATATAGCACATACAAATTTTAACAAGACACTAACAAAAAACAATGTATTACATGCCTCAGGCATATTTTCGTACCATCCCTACACAGAATATGTTTTTCTGCTTTGAAAGAAGTATTCATAAATTCGGTTAAGTAAATAAAAATAAAATCTTCCCGCTCTTTAGCTCTAGGGATAGCTATTTTTTAAATATTAGTATTAAAATTTTATATGAATTTTAGTATTAAAATGAATCAATAATTAAAAAACTTTTTATTTGCCTGCTTAACAGTGTACCTATAAACTATACATGCCTTTTGTAATAGTTTGTTCCAAATGAACGATTTTAATATTATATCATCTTTGATAGGAAATATTTGTTCGTTAGTTTTTTCATGTTTTGTTCATGCGCCTCCCCATCAATTTCTATGACTTTCTGGATGTATTGGGTGTAGTGTCATTATGGCTGTATAGTGCTTGGTTAAACGGCCAGGTCTGTGAGACGTAAACACGGCAAAAATATCTCTAGTATATTTATTGAGTCAGGCATTTAATTTGCTTTACTTAAATCGTTCAGAAATGAGATTGATAAGATAAGTACTACGTGTAATATTTTTGCATATCTCACATAACACGTAATGTTGACCAAGCATAGGGTGAAGTAACCATATCTGAACAAACAATGCAGTGTCGGTTTGAAAAGTTCAGGAATAAAGATGAAAAGGATCGAGGATGTCCTGCTACTCTTGAAAATGATAAATTGAAAGCTTTAATGGAACAAAACATGCGACAAACACAACCGAACCGAAGACCCATCTTGTTTCATGACAATTTTTATATTTTCGATAACATCAAGAACTATTTATCGCAAAAAAATTCAATAAGAGCAAAGCACAAAAAATTCCATTAAAGAATTAGTGGATTCTAATTTGCCTGGGTTTTATTCAATAGGAACTAATAAGGTTGTAATTTGTTAGTAAAAATACACATAATTGAAAGGCTCTTGTTTTGATTAATAAAGTTTGTTTTCTCTAAAGTTATGTTTAATTAAATTTCAAGGTTAAAATCGCCAATTTTTTTAGAATAACGTAATATTTTTGCTTAAATGACAAGAAAAAAGGTTTTTCCAAATCACTGTTTATAACATACTTGCACAACACCTTTAATTGAGTAGTATAACAGGCAGACTATTAGCATTAACACCCATCTTATATAAATTTAATAATTTAAGGTTAAATATTACCAGATCTTTTCAACACTGTTCAATTTCCGGGACACTTTTCATTATTGATTTTAGTTACAGCCAATAAATCGATATATTTGATCGAGTTCAGATATATATAAAACAACACAATTTAAGATATCTTATGATACAGAATAATAGCATAACCTGACGTTAAGTAAAAAAAAACAACTGTGAACTCAATGTCGGTACAAAATAAAAGGTAGCAATGAATCACGAGGGACTAAGAAGAAAACTCTTAATAATATATGTACACAAGCATTTAATAAAACAAGGGTAGAACACACCTTTTTAAGAAATACTATTTCTTGTTTAATCTTCCTCTGAAGTTTCGTAACACCGTCTACGTTGAGCACATCAGTGAGTTTCTGAATCAAGTCTTCGCCGAAATGAATCTTTCTTTCCACTTCCTGCAGTAGCTCTTCGTTACTTTTGTCCATTTTAATTTAATATAAATTAATTTTGAAAATACTGCCGAAAATATCAGCTGACGAACGACAACATTTCCGAACAATTTTGACAGTTGTGTCACATACGGTGACCAAAGATAATTAATATAAACGGTGAACATATTTTCAATCGACAAATATATTCGATAGGGTATGTAGTTACACTATTTTTATTACACCTGACGATGATATAAACGCAACGTTCTGGTCGTTGCGCAATCAACATTTATGGTGGTAACGAGAAGATGACGGGGATGTAAATTAAGTTAACACGTCTTTCTATATAATTCACACATTTATTTACAACACAGGGAAATATGAAAAAAGGAAAATTCTTATTGCTACTTATATCTAACCTTAATTAAACCCGGGCGCACTAATTGTTTAACTGTTTTTCCCACTCACTTTTGTCTGTCTTCATATTTGTGGGAGAGAGAGTAGCGATCCTTCGTCCGCTGTGGATGCATATTAAGAGTTTGGTGAGGAAAAACTTGCATTGCCCGGTGCGCGGCCCGCACGGCAATATTTGAATAAAGCTAAATATTAATTTAAAATTCGCGCCGAAAATAATATTCGTAATACGCGAACGTCACACGTAAGATGCGACCATAAAAACGAGCACGCGTTCTTTGTGGACCTGGACACGTGTCACAAGTACGCGATCGTTTCACCACAGGAAGTTGAGGAGGTCGTGGGAACTATATTAAATCAAAACACACGTGGGTAGTCGTGAACAACTACTTCTAATTAAAATTTATTATTGAAATTTTATTACTAGGTTTATCTACATTACACAGTGTGGAATTAAAACTAAGTTATACTAAATTTATAAGTTACACTATTACAGCCTCAATGTCTTTCTCCTAATCTTATTGGTTCCTTTGGTCACTGTCATATCACTGCTCATTGGTGGTGAGCTTCCTTCAGCTCAGGTCCCGGACGCACATTTAGCTGCACTATTCGCAGCTATGTGTCCTCACAGCGGTGTTGGTCGACACATGTCGACGTTCTCGATCATCCATCTCAGCCCCCTTGGTGACCAAGCGTGTAACGCGTTCCATGGATTTGGACCGCGAGGAAAATTTGGCACTTGGAAATCTCTCATCAGGCTGGCTGGAATCTTCGAATCGTCCGTATTAGCCATATCTCTAATGTGGTTACACACAAGGTATACTAATCCCTCGTGATGAAGAACAAATTCTTATCGAAAGGCTTGTGATTATTTTGGAAGACTGCGCGAACTCGATCAAAATGGAAAAGAGAAGAAGAGCTTTTCAAAGAGCGCTCCAGAATTTATAAACCTGAGCGGGATGGAGGGGTGTTTCTGCTAGGTTGGCTGTGGCGTTGGGATGACAGCATCACTCTATAACAAATTAATTCAAAAATATGAACACAGTTCCGTTCGGAATGATTTTTAATACAACGTGTTACGCAGTAGAATGTCACACATGGGATACGGCTACATCACATTTATGAAAAAAGATTATCGTTATTTAATAATGAAATAGGTAATTCCACTAATAGCATTAATAATTAATATTTTTACAGGCTTGATAATTCTACATTCAATAGCCATAAATATTTATGGAGGGAAACACTACAATTTTAAAGACGTGAGTTGAGTATTTTGTTAAAAATGAATAGTGATGCTAAAAACACAATGGATATGACGCCAGAATTTGGTATGACTACGGAAGGACTGGTAATTTCTATTTATTGGCTTAACTGGCTAACTAACTTAGATTTTAACTGGGTAAAAATTTTAAATGGTTAACTATCTACAGATTAATAATATTTTTTGCAGCAGAAAATGGAAAAATCCTTATTCCATGACTACCTCAGTTTCTCCAATACTGATGATTCGCAAGAGTACAATCATTTGCTCGAAGACTTACCCCTGATAAAAAAATTCCAGGAAACAAAATTTACTTTAGATGTTCCATTGAAAACACGTCTGCACATCTTAGAAAATCTTCTCTCTGAAGACTTGCTTAAAAATGTTAATGTACAAAATGATGACAAGGAAATTAAAGGAAATGTAACCAAAAGTAACGATTCAAAAACCGTACCCAATAATTTTTCTGCATCTGTAATATCTAACTCTCGGAATCAACCAAATTCACAAGAGGACAATCAATCGTGTCGCTGTCACAGCAAGGATTGTGAACAGGTTCTACCAAAAAAGGAAAATGAAAAGTGGAACAATTTTAAGCAATGCGATGTTTCAGATACGATAATTACAAAACAGGAGATGTTACAGTCCGTTCCTCAAAAAAATGCGGTGAAATGTGATGAAGTGAAGGACGAAGGTAAATCTAAGAGCCAATCTGAATGCTCATTGCCGATGGAGGTGGCTCATCAAGTCATCCTACAATGCTCGGGTAGGTGATCATTTAACTTATTGTTATTTTTCTTATAGTGCCTTTATCTATTGATGTTTGGCCAGTTATCTTCATTTTGTTGACTGGCTCGGAATAGCTTATTGTTGATGAAGATCAATTTTATACATTTTAAGAATTATCGTGTTTTGACACAAAATTATGTTTTAAATAGTAATTGAAGCACTAAAGCATAAGTACAATACATTGGTTTTTAATTTTTATCAAAATGAGGCATTAAAAAAAGAAATTGATAGTAGTTTTTCATTGAATGAAAGCGGAACTGATTTTTTATAATTTGCCTGTAGACAATTACACCATAACAATTTACCTATGGGTATAGATAAGTCTGTGAAGCTTATTGCCAGGCCTTCATGCTAAGTAAAGTGGCTGAATTATCAAAGGATTCGCTATAGTGAATGAAAGCCGTCCTTTGTTTTTTAGTCCAGGACACTTTAAGCATCATAATCATCTTAAAATACCACATTTCAAGAGTGTCGACCTTTATTATCACGTAGTAGCAATTTAGAATTGTATGTGTATATTCAGTAATGTCATTAATTGATATGGAAATCATTTTGTAATATACTGTAATTTATTTTAAATTGGTGGAAATCATAACTTTATTTCAATAAAAATTAAAATAATGTGAAAACTATATTTAAAGTTAGGTAAGAAAAAACAAATATGCAAAATGAGCAGAGAATTAGGTTGGGATGGACAGCATTCAAGGACAAGAACCACATCACCTCAGAATATGTGTCCATGACTAATATATTGACCAGATTATTGCTATAAGCCTGTTCTGATATATAGAGCACAAAACTGGACTGGACTGATGATATGAAGAAGAACGGTGATGGAGGAGTGTTGGAGAAGGTCCGCACAAAACCAGTGATCATGTAGAGCAATGAGGATGAAAGATGTTGAATATTAAAGTTAACGACAAAAAATTTCTGCTCTTAAAAAGCTGTGAATTATACGAAGTATAAAAGAATTTCACAAGTTTTATCTACATACATAACTCGGAAATATAAATGTTAATATTATTGGACATATTAATTGAAGTAATTATTCTTTATTGCAACCTGTAAATAAAATATCTTATCATTTAACCACATTAATCTTTAGCACTGCAGCAAGTAGAAACTGAGAAGTAATTCTAACAGTCATTAGCTTAAAGCCTATTGTTGCTTGCACCGCATATCAGTAAACTGCGGTTGCTAATGATGAAGCTGATAGTTGAGCTTAATGAATAATAAAAATATGGCTTAAAGGAGTAATATTGATTTTTAAAATTGCTGTGAGATTAAGATATTACAAGAGAGAATTTATTGAATTGAACGTTAGCATTTTTTAATCATTCGCTTTATGGAATCATGCTGATATTGCTACTGAATACCTCTCTCCACAATACAAGGCTTACTGCTTACTATTTAATATAAATTATATTTGGAAATACATACTTCAATAAAATCAACTACTTTCATTAATATTGTAAGACTCAAATTGTGAGTGAAATGTAACGAGGAACCTAAACCTGCGTAATAATAATATTTGTTAAAATAAATGTTTTAATTAAAAAATATCCATGGAGTTCTACAAACTAAACACAATAACAATAAATAAATATAATATTAGGTCATACCCATGCTGCTCTACGAGTTGAAGTTAAAAGAAGCCAGTTTTAAAAGGCTGGAAGTATTTGATATGTGGTTATATCAATGTATTCCAAACATCTCCTGGGTTGACCACATTACCAATAAAGAGGTACTAAGGTGCATAAATGAGTTAAGAGAATTAATAACACCTATTAAACCAAAGAATGCTGGCATACTTCAGATCCAATTTCCGTAATGAGAAATATGGTATCTTACAATTCATTAGGGAAATATAGAAGGCAGCAGAGGTGTAGGTAGAAATTAGTTATCTTGACTGTGTAATCTCAGAGAGTGATATAATGTTTAAAATGCCCGATATCTTTCACGGGATAAATCAGCAATCTGCAACTTGGTTGCTAACCTTCAATAGAAGATGGCATAGAAGAATATTAACCAAATGACTTCATTTTACTGTCGGTGAGAGTAGATGTGGTCATGGGTCCAGCGGCTCATGCCTAGTGACATGGTCAAAATATCTCAGTATTCAGAGTCTTACAGATGATGTGATGAGAATAGACAATGCGCAATGTTTAATTCTTCCACAATTAAGACATTTGTAGGGTTTAATTCCAAAACCCCCTAAAACGACTATAAGTATTTTTGAGTTATGGATGAAAAGGTATATTTTGAAAGCAAATGTACAAAATGTTTGTTTTTACATCAGCGTTTTTTAAAGAGACAATTCTGTAATCTATAGGGGAAATAACAAATTATACTCTGTTTGCTTTGAGTTATTTTGGAACTAACCCTGATTTCAAACATGCAATATCAATGGATTTAAGTGGATTTTGCGAGAAATAATGTGTTCTGCATGTAGCTGACAAAAATCTATAAAACTGCACATTTAACTCTATTTATCCCAAATCCGTTTTAGGGGGTTTTGGAATTAGGCGCTACATTTGTTCTTTGAGTTGTTCATGGTATGCAGATCACGCTACATCGGCATGTTTCTAAAGAAAGATTGGTA
Organism: Eubasilissa splendida; assembly: GCA_031772225.1. Taxonomy (NCBI): domain Eukaryota; kingdom Metazoa; phylum Arthropoda; class Insecta; order Trichoptera; family Phryganeidae; genus Eubasilissa; species Eubasilissa splendida. Next base: position 1,196,278 of record CM062865.1, on the reverse strand, counting down.
AAGAATAAGGATTCTGACTCATCTGTGCATTTAAGAATAAAAAAAAAAATACGCAAATTTTGATTCTTTACAAATTATCGCAGATGGTCGAATTTGGTAATCACTTATGGGCTGTATCTTTAAGTATTTAATGTATTTAAATAGAGAAGAAAGGGTTTTGTCTCATTAAATCTTTATTCTACCACACATCATTGATGCCATCTGACTAAGCGATCAAACTATTTGGTCAATAAATGTGTTTCGAGTCATTCATGTGACAACCAATGACGGACAGTCCATAGGTATGTATGTATCGATCAAAGACCATTTAGCATCATCTTTCATCATCTGCGAGGATAACATGGAAAAATGAATGAGAATTTACTTATGTAGAGTAAAGTGAGTTGAAAATCGTTCACCTACACGTTGAACAGATGTGGCGAAGCCTTCACCTTTTTCATTCCAAGAATGCACCAGAAATGCAATGGATCCGGTCAAATGATTGCTGCGTCAGCAGGTAGATAACTAGATAGTTGTCGTGGCTAACAGACACGATAACTCGAACAAGAAATATACAAGATGAAAAATAAAAAATGCCAAATTTTATTCAAATATTGAATAGTCACCTTCAAAATGTATTGCTGGAGAAGGGTTTTACGTATCCCGTGGACAGCACGACGGATGGATACCTCAATCCTGCATTAAATCCAACCACAGCAAGCCCTGCCTACAGCCGTGAACAAATTTTTTTTTAAAAATAAATATGCGTACACGGAATACATGTCACATCAATATTCTTACTATTTTAAAACTAAGCTAAACGTTTGTACTATGAAAATAGGACTAACTTGCTGGTGTCCTGGAACAAGCCGTGAATCCCGACCATCAAATCACTAGGCCAGTGTCTTGACCACTACACCAACAAGCTTTTACCCATTTGTCTATGATTAATATATTACTTTTGACGAATAAAGTATATTTTACTTAATAAGTAAGACTTTTAATACTCCAAAGTAGCTGAAAGCTAGTAAGTAAATGAATTAATAAATCGTGGTTATAACTAGACCCACGATTTGTTTTGTTGAGAAGAACTGGCACGAGAGTAACCACTGCTGTGGTGGGTTCCTTTCAGCCGTGAATATAATATTGTTCCAAATCTTCGGCCACATTATGTGTCAGAGTGACAGCAGTGATAGATTATCAGTGGTGGATAGATGCGTTGTATCTAACTGGAAGGACCCTGAAGTCACGAACGAAGTACCCAGGACGTGCATTACATGCTCATCTGATGTCAATACAGACATGAAGGAAGAAGAAGAGAAGAATATGTCAACCTTCCGCTCCTACCTACGCACCCCACTTGCACATAGATAATTGTGTGTAATGTAAAAAAAGTTTTCAAACCTTAATATTTGATTTTTTTTCAGGGTTTGAAGACATCGCTGGTTTGGAGAGCGTTAAGCAGAGTCTGCGAGAAGCCATTGTGTATCCGACTAAATATCCGCAACTGTTTACGAGTGAGTTTCTCAAAAATTATTTAATAATAAATCATATTAGTATGTAGTTATACTGTTTTTTTGGTTTAGTTGTTTATAGAGTGTACCTTGTGTGTTGTGCATTAGTTTCCCATTTTCATGGAGGATTCTGAAGTAAACAAAGTATGTAATAATTGTAAATTATCAATATATTTATCATAGTGATTATTAATGATGTATATTACAAACATTTTGTAATTGAATTTCAAGTTTTGAAACAGATCTAGAAGGACAAGTCATTTGTTAAATAATAAGCCATCCGATACGGATTATATATTATTTTTATTTTCATCTGCTCTCAAGGTCTCAAAGACCTTTACATCTTAGAAGATTAATTTTTCCAGCGTATGTTTTACATCAGTTTAATTGGCTCGAAAAGTTGGTCAGGAATAGTTGTAATATTAGTTGAAAAATGTATCTTCTAGAACATTTAAACCCTTTCCACCTCTTCCTCTTCGCTGCTCGTCAAAGTATACCCACCCGCAAACCGCCCCACCATAGACCTATTCTCATAAAAACTCTTTACTGTGTCCATAGAACCTTTCATCTCATCAGGCAGACATACAGAATACAGACATCAACAACAGTAATAACTATCTCGGATAGTATTGGACAAGCTTGAGATACTATTATTTCAACAATTTGTCATAATTTAAAATGAATAATTTGTTTGTCACATAGGTATCGTCCAGAAATCGCAATATTAATAATAATACTATATTGATTGATAATTTTTTAACAGACAATGTTATACATGTCTGTATGTATAGGAGAAAACATTCAACAAAAACATTTAACTTACCATCTCACTGTTTCTTTGCGGGGGTAGGCAGAAAGGATAGAGTGCCGCACTCTTCTGTCCTTACACACAATTCTCTCATACAAGCTCGTCGATTATTGAGACTTCAAACATGACCATCTTCCAGTACCTGGTCATATAAAGTTTTCTGTGGACATCGGTACCCAGATGGAGAGACGTCTCTCAAGAGTTTGCTGGAGTTCTATGTTACCGATGGTTCCGGCGATCATTCGATTAATATTATATTTCCAAAAAAAAAATATTTTTAATAAATAAAATTTTGATTTTATAACACTTGAAGTCAAAATTATGAATTCATTCTCTATTTTGAGATTGATCGAGGCATCTATTGGCGAAATGATTTAAAGTTTTTAATCAAAACTTAACATGTACGGCACAAATATGAATTAAATAATTAAAGTTTAATTAAACAAAAAAACCGAAAGCGCCAAAATTCTAACGTACCGTTTCCAGACGGATCTGATTTTTAGCGTCCGGTTATTACCACTATGCTACGGCAGCAGATGCAAGATTTGTGGATATTACCTAACAAAATTATAATGAATAAATTTATATTTGGTTATTTGATAGTTATTGTAAAGTAAATTATTATCTTTAAAACGAACCAAAATTTTATCACAAATTTTAAATAAGTTACTTTAAAACAGTGCTATAAGAAGTAGAGTAAAACTATCAGGTAAGAGGGGGTAAAAGTCATATTTTGATTGAAAAAATAAATTGAGTCAAAAAATGAGTAAATGAATTGTAAAGACGTATATTGATAATATTTGGGGGTGGCCCACAGACCAGTAAATGAATAGACATGAAATAAAGTGTACATACAGGAGAGGGGATTCGAAAATTAGTTGAGGGACGAGGGGCATTCTATGCACATTATTTGTAGAAACATAAATCCAATAGTTTATTATACATTTATGCAACAGTGAATTGAAAATTAAATCTTTATGTAAACAAGATGTATTTTTTCCATTAATGCATATTATACTGTCAAATTTTCGTTCCATTCAGTCATATATTTAAAAAAGTCACAGAGCTATTTGATTTGGTAAGTGGTACCAAAGTGGGTGACACCAAAAGGAAAATATTAAAACAAGGAGTTTGCGTTAGTTCATGTCTATACATTTGATAGTCTGGGGTGGCCATAATAAATTGTCATATGACTGTATGTATATAAAATATTTACATTTTTTTAATTCAAAATATTTCAATCTGACTTGTTTAAAATGTTAGGTGTGATACAGCATGATAAAATAAAACATGTTTCTTAATAATAATAAAAAAATAACATTTTATTTAAGAAAAAAATCACAATTGTTTAGTAGGTAATATAAAAATAATTATATTTAATTAGATAAAAAAATATAGTTTTGATCGCAGATACATACACAAACAGATAAAATCATGTAATTGAGAAAACATTGTATTAGGATTCAGGTTATTATTTTCATACACTTGTTACTTCTCGGTAATTTACATTCAAAATTTTTAACCTGTATGTGCAAAATGTTAACTGTTTCAGATATATAAGTATTTAATTAAAACATTGGATTTGAGTAGCTGCAAAAGTTGGTAGGGAAGGAGGGGGGGGGGGGGGAATCAAACGTTCAAATTAAATTTTCACACAGAGCTTGAACTTTTTACATTAAAATTTTTAACGTATAATGTTTTGGTATTAAATTTTGAATATTTTAGCTAAAATGAGTTATTAGGGAATGGATGCTTTTCTTGATCACTGGTGTAATCAAGAAGAAGAGTTTCACATCGCTTGGACACGTTTTCGGATGCTTACGAGAGCCCAAATTGAGCGTATATTTTATACCAACCAGTAGAAATTCGACGTTTCACACGTCTCGCAACAACTATACACAGGTTGTACTCGATGGAACTACGGGAAATGGAATTGACAATGGAGAAGTTTTACACGGAGCGGAAATATATGAAATGAAAATAATATTAAAAAATAACAATATTTTAAATATTTTTTCTGAATTGATCAATAACCAGATCAAAAGGGTTAGGTTAGGTTATATCTAGAATATGGGCTGGCAGACGCCGTTGGCATCTCTCTGTTGGCCTGCGGGGCAGTCCTGAACGGGGGCGTCTATCATGTTCCTCATGGTGATGGTCGCGCCCTTCGGATTTGTCGAGTCCTCGGCCTCAACGGCCGGCGGTGTGCTGGCGGGGACGTCGGCCGACGTGGCTCCATCGAAGTACATTCTGTCGTCGACTTCTAGACTCGGGGCAGACATATTGCGGCCGCTGCGAAATTAATAATTTAAAATCCTTAATTATATTGTCCCAACAATGCATATGAGAGTGTACATTGCCAAAAAAAAGTCCAAAGTAGCGAGATTGTGTGTTATATAACAGTATGTCGAAGTATTTTTAATATCTCTAGGTTGAGATTTCTTTAATGTTTTCTTTTTTTAATATAGTATTAAAATTACTGTACGTAAATATATTTTCAATGCGAAATAAAGTGTTCGGAGGTATTGACAGTAAGAAAAAACACCAAAATTGCGGAATCTTATGAATTTTTCCTACATATTGAGCATCTTTAAGTGAATTTTGTGTTTTAAATAACTTTAGTTAAAATTACTAATTGCCGGTTGTGTGATCAGTAGTAAACTTTTTACTACGAAAAAAAGTTACTAAAGTAAACATTTTTTCGAAAACGGATTGTTTGATCGTTGGTAAAAAAATATTTACTTCTCAAATGTACATCTCGCAGTAAACTCATTTTACTCTCCGATATCCGGTAGTAAAAACGAGAATCGATAGTTAAATATGGCGGACTATTCACAGCTGTTCCAAAAGTCATCTGATACATTGATATTTTAAAAGTTGCAGTATACGACAATTAAGCATTCAATATTCCGCTATTTTAGTGATAACAGTTCGTCCAATGATAGTTCGGGGCCGATAGTGGCCGCCAGGGTTTCCGTAGAACCTATATATCAACGCGAGTATATATCTACGAACTATAAATGCATAAATATAGCACGTATAAGTAATCTTAACCTAGAAATATACCCACGTTATAGTAATTTTATCCAAAATTATTCACGACAATGGCACTTCTTGCTAAATATTACATCGCTGTCCTAATTTTTCATTTCTATTGATTATACCTATATGTGCGTACTGTAATATAAATGCATAATTTAAAAACACATTCTTATTGTGAAGATATACATATAAAATCAATTTTATCGAAAAATATTGTTGTTGCGCCACCGGGATTCGAACCTGGATCTCTTTCAAACCGGGGAAGGTGCATTATCCAACTATGCGACATTATTTTTGACGACAAATTTTCGAAGCTATATGTTACACTTTTTCAAATTAATACATTTAATCGTTCCATTATTTGAAAGAGCCATCTACATTATTTTTACAGAATCTCAAATACCTTTGAGTAAACTGATAGCAGACGCCAGAATTATCAATTCATTTTTATTAAATTTTGGACACATTGATACAACTTTATTATTAGGAGAACACATTCTTATTGTAAAGTTGTAATTATTCAGAACAGACGGTCTGTGATGTTTTAAATATGAATTAAATATATTAATTAGAAAGATATACATATTAAATCAATTTTATTGATAATTCTGGCGTCTGCTATCAGTTTACACAAAGGTATTTGAGATTCTGTAAAAATAAGGTAGATGGCTCTTTCAAATAATGGAACGATTAAATGTATTAATATCAAAAAGGTAACATATAGATTCGAAAATTGTCGCTAAAAATATTGTCGCTGTAGCATAGTTGGATAATGCACCTTCCCCGGTTGGGAAAGAGATCCAGGTTCGAATCCCGGTGGCGCAACAACAATATTTTTCGATAAAATTGATTTTATATGTATATCTTTCTAATTAATATATTTAATTCATATTCAAAATTGCTTTTCTGCTAGTAATAAGATATTCTAACTATGATCAATAAGAATTGATTGATAGAGAAATTAAACTAAGTATTATGTAGAATACAAGGAGAAATATTAATATTACTATTTACAAAATATATATTTATATTGTTGAGTAACAAAGCAGTTGTCCAATAAAATTGTGAATTATTTTTCAAAATTCTCTTGTCAAGATTCTGTTTATATTTCAAAATCTTCGCGTGTATAATTGATAATGGCCCGCGTTCGCGGATATTTTTAACTGACCTTCATCCACCTGACGAACGGAACATCATGGCAAGGTTACGTGGGAAAAAATTACACAAAAATAGCACACATTCAAAAGTTATGATTTTTTAATTGTTATGGTACGAAATTTATCAGTTAAAAATATATGAAAATAAACATTTATTAGATTCGGTTAAAGTTCATCACTTTATTTTTTAAATAAAATGAAATATTAGTTTTAAGATTTGACGTTAATAATGCATACATAATTAAATATATTATGTGCATTAGTCAATGCAATACATTATATCATGAAACCTGAAGGTAAGGTTGAGAAGGCTGATTGATGCTTTTGTGATGTGGTGCTGGAGACACATTTTGCGCATCATGGACGGCGAGACGCACGAATGTCTCCATTTTGCAGGGACTGAACGTCAAGGACAGATTCTCAACCATTTGCCTGAGACGAATTCTTGAATTTTTTGTGCATCTTGCGAGAAGCGAAGATAGCTCGGAGAAGCTCGTTGTGGTGGGCCACGTCGAAGGACGAAGAGGAAGAGGAAAATCCCCCAACCGTTGGACCGACCGAGACAACAAGCACTTCTCAAGTGGAGTAGTATAGTCAAGAGGACGGAATGTCATGGACATAACGATCCTCAGTGGATGATGATGATAACACCAAAAATCGGCATTATATTATTATACGACAATGTGACACCACAGTCTACTTGAGGAGTAAGTAAAATGATAAAGCTAGGTTTATGATACGTTTGAAATCTAAAAGATTATAGAGGCTCCCGTATTATAATGTCGTAATGATGTTAATATGTACAGGGTGAATATTGTGTTTCGGCCGCCATTTTGGTTTGGCAGACATTTGTCAGTTCGCATCTGGTAGTCGTAGAGAGTAGTTGATTACAATTTATTATGGAGCATCTAACGCCTCAACAACATATAGAAGTCATTAAAATATTTCATCTAAATAATAATGGCAATGCTGTAACCATTAATGGTGATCGCTATCGTCACATGTTGGAGAACTTCTCGGTGGCTGAATTGGATTTCAACAGGACGGCGCTACCTCACACACAGCCCGAGCTATTTTTCCCGGCCGCATAATGTGAAAAAGTGGTGATATCGAGTGGCCTCCTCTTCCTGTCGGAGTACTCGAAAAGAGAGGTCTACGTCAATAAGCCAACAAAAATTCGGAATGAAATTGCTGAAATAACATATGCGAAGTGTGCGAGAATGTTATGAAAAATATGGTTAAAGGAGCACGCATTTGTGCCGCCGCCGGAGGCGCCCACTCGTCTGATGTCTCATTCCATACATAATTAGGAAGAATTCGGATACGGAAGGAGTTTGGCACTCACCAAAATCCGATTCTGCTGGCCCCTCCAAAATGTGGACTATATTTTAATTCACTATTTCGTCTTAGGTTTCTTTAGACGACGCTGAGTTCCGACACACTATAGACGCAAAGTCTCAAATGTATAATATCGTATAATTAATGTATAATTCAAGATCGCCAATCGACTGGTCGCCGGCGTGCCGGGAGGGGAATGGAAAAGGGGAGGAGGGGGGGAGGAAGAGGCACATTACATTATTTTCGTTTGAAAATAAATATATATTTACTCAAGTAAATACACGTCCCGTACAAATATCGATCTCTAATACAATAGTTAAACTTTCGTGAAAATTTGGACCAGCTGAATAAACACGATGTACCGATGAACGCAAATAGTCGCGATGAAGTCTTTACGGCCGGCGGCGTTTCGTGCGCAAATGTAAAAAGCTAAAACGAGTACAGGGCCTCTCGTTGTTCTCGACCTTGAACCGCGTCCCGTCTCGGCCGATCCGCGCCAGTCGTGCTGCCATGTCAGACAACCGTTTTTGCGATGTGCACCAGCTTACCATCTTCGAGGTGAGCGCGAGCGCAGTTCCCTCTGATTAACAAAATGCATGTCGAATAGCCTTACGTTGTCTATGATCACTTTGTTCGCTGCGGTCCGGTAAAGCTCTACACTAGACTGGTCAAGTTATGTATGTACCTACCCTCCGAAGCCACATCCCTATCTTTTAGTTTGTCAACCTTAACCTTTCTTGATTTGAGGAGAGATATTGTCTTATCTTATTATTTACGCTTTCTGTAAGTGGATACGTATTGAAATGATTATTTCATATCATGTAAAATTTATGACTTTGTTTATCCGGTACAGAACCCGGATTTATAATTTATCTTCTATATTATTTAATGGGAGAAATATCTTTTATAAACTATAGCATAAGCCTTCAGAGATGAGATCGTATCTAACATCCAAACGAGAAAGAACTGAAAATCTATTCGTTTCAATACATCTCCGTACACACGCTACCTTATACATCTGTGCACCTATAATATATCAATAAACGTGATTTTAAGACCTCCCGAGGAAGGAAAATAAAAAAATATATAGATATGAACTAAACATATGCAATCAAATAGCTCCCCGATTTTTTTTAAAAATATGACTCGATTTAATTTTCGAAGAGTAATACTTTTACTGTTGCATAAATATGTCACAAACTATCGGATTTATGTTTCCACCAAGAATGCACTTTATTTCATGTCTATTCATTTACTAGTCTGTGAGTAAAACATGGGTAGTAGTAGCATAATCAAAAATATCCTTCCCTTTGGTACATAAGCATCGGAACAATTTCTCATTCATTCGAAAACATTCTATTTGAAAAGCTCAGGTGATAGAATTAGCTTTGTGTTTAAAAGTCTGTGTGCTAGCTATAGGAAATGTCTTTGTGCATTTTGTGTTGTTGCTATGAAGACATTCATTGGATATTTTGATCAGATTATAAACGATAGATGTAGAAGACAGCGCGCGCACAGTCTAAAGGAAACATTGACCGCGATCCTCACGATTAAGTCCGGGTTTTCTAAAAAATAACTCTTCTGTACTGGCAGAAAAAATACGTGACGTAAAATTGACCAATCAAATACGTGACACTGCATAAAATATGTAGGCAGTATATTTTATACGTCAATTTATATTTTGACGCTTTTGAGATATGACGTGCTCGATCTAAAAGTCACTTGGGCGTTCGATTTTTTTAAAATAGAGATGCGTACACATTATTATTCTAACTATTTTTAAACTAAGCTAAACGCTTGCGTTATGAAAGTAGAACTAACTTGATGGTTTCCTGGAGGCTCGAACCACCGACCACTGGTTCACCAGGCGAGTATCGTAACCGCGTCAATTAACAATTAAAATGTCCCTGTGACTCCTTTTTGAATTCAGTACCTCCAGGGTATATACGTGAACAAATCATTTAAAAAATAATTAATACTCTGCGATGGTAAACCGTTATGATTGGCAATTGAGACGTCAGAGGTTTGCTTTACAGCAGTCATTGCGAGAATGACTAATTACGAATAATCAGTTACCAATCATCGTTAAAATCAGTCACAATAACGGTACGAATAATACTTCAATGCTAAAGAAGCATTTTTTAACAAATTAAATTTCAAAAATAAATGTATAATTGAAAGTGCGTATAATCCTGAAAGCCTCTGGGATTGATGATAAAGACATAGAATAATAGATAATCTTTATTAAAGAGTAGAAATAAAGAAAGACGTGTGACAGGGATGTATTTGCTCTTTCTCTCATCCACAGGGTTGCCAACCGTCCCGGATTGGCCGGGATAGTCCTGGAATTGGAATCGCGGTAGGAAATAGTTCTGTCAACTGCTTTTTGTTTTTCATAAATCAAAAATAAATTCATGCACCAAATGGACCTCGAACGCAAAGAACGGTCATGAAATCAACACGTTAAAAACAGTAAGATAGTAGAATTAGCGAATTAGTAAAAGAGGAAGTAGACACTTCAATGATTTGTACGTAGTTGTAAGCCTTTCTAATGTTATTCTGTTAGAAAACAGCATAGGTAACGACTCCATATAAAACGGATCAACGGAATGAATTATAAATTCAGTAAATAGCCAATTATATGACTTGAGTAATTCACTAGCTTAAAAATAGAAAAGCTGGTTCCCTGACCAGAGAATGGCAACGCCTACAGAATAGCTACATATACAACAATGGCCGTGACTGAAGTACTTATGTATGTAATATTTATATTTTGTGTGTATACTTTGTGAACTTTTAACTTTTTATTAACTATTTTATTTTTATTTATTAATATTTTCCTCGGTTTTCTTTTTCATAGTATTATATTTATTTCATAACTTTAATGTATAACATAATATGTTTTATCTGTATGGCGAAAAACCTGATCACGCTGGAATAAACACATTATTATTATTATTATTAATGCGGCGAATACACAAGAGCGCCATGAGTACAGCGGTGAGTTGTCGTGGTAGTTTTTAGAACTAAGCAATTAAACTCTCTACCGGCACACATATGGCGCTAATTGTAAAATAATGTTTCCGTTTATGTTAATCCAATTATTTAATTTATATTCGTTTCCTAAAATTTATAATAACGCACAGCTTTTCTGCTTGTGTGCACTGCACGCCCCTGAAAATACAATTAAAACAAAATATGCGCTCATCAGCTAGAGGCCTAAGGCCAACGGTTTGGCCAGGCTACTGAAGAGCTTTTCCGGGCCGCGGTGAACAATGTGATGATAGCTAACGTCCGCTGAACGAAGAAGAAGAGCGAATGATTTGGCATCACTAATTCTGTAATACTGTCCTTCACACGAGATTTCTTACGCGTTGACCTACAATTTACCACACCTTTAGAAGGTGCAAGCATTATGACACGAATCTTCGCAAATTTGCATGCATTACCGGTTTACAACATTATTTATATGAATAATTTTATTTTTGCTATACCATATGTATATCAGGGCCGGCCCGAAGGCGCCGGGCGAGCCGGGGCGTCGAGCAAGTCGGGGAGCGCCCTCCAGATCCAGAAGAGCCATCTGCTTCTTCAAATATCATCACTAATGGCAACTAATTCTCCAATCACAATAATTACAGCTTATGGGGTGCTATTAAAAAAGACTGACTTAAAAACTCACCGGTAATTTTAATAATAACTGAGACATGAGCTAAGGAATCAATGGAGATTCGGGAATTTCAATATTTTGCCCACGTGACGTGAAACTTGAGAGGTCTGGTCGCAGGAGAACATTACAGCTGGGAGATCTAAGAGAATGATGAAGAGAACAGATCCGTCGTTTTTTTTCGAAAAATTTTCAGAAAAATTTCGCCCAAGGGCGCCACAAAGGCTAGGGCCGGCACTGATGTATATATATATATATATTAATATGTACTATGTATTAGTATGTATTCCTTATTGGAATAATTACTTCTGGGGAAAGTTATACAATTTTATCTGCTTGAGATGAAAAAAGTCTCGAGTAAATTAAACGAGTAGAATAAAAAAACAGGTATTTTCGTAATAATGTGAAGAAAATAGTCAAGTAAAACAAGTACTGGAGAGGGGCAGATGTAGAAAGTATCGAGAAGCAAAACACCTGGCAGAGAATAATCTATGAAGAGAGATAGATCGATAAGGCCCTTAAGCAGAAGAAAAAGAAGAATGTCGAGGGAGTCTAATATATTAAAATTTAGATATCTGATTTAACGAGAGATCAGCTCACCCAGGCTGATAAACAGCTGTATGCGTGCGGCTCCACACAATAAACAATATAATCTTTTGAAAATATTTTCTACTTTAACGAGAGCCACTTAGTACTGTATTGTAGGAGGACCTGGATTCATTACAGGTTTTAAGGGACTATAAGCCCGGGCTTGTCGCATAATTTCAATGCAATTAAAAATTTAAAAACTGATGAAATGTTCTTGTGAGTGCAAAAAAAATAAGGATATTGATTGCAATCCCAACTACCTCCACATATTTTCAAATAAAACATTAAGAATCTGACCGCAGCTTGAAGAACAATATATTTATTAATGTGCTTTTAAGATACAAAATAAATGCAACACCTTTTTTCAAAAACAAGCTAGTTTGCAGGCATTTCAGTTGTAGAGAAGCGACGTCTGTCGTTGGTCAAATTTTAATTATAAATGGCGGAGAGCAAAAGCAATTAATATAAAACATAATATATGATGTTTATAATATGAGGTAGTTAGTAAAAGTGTTAAAGCACATGTAGTAGGAGATTAGGCGGTCAAAGGATTGAAAAAAAAATTAATTACCTTAACCAATTTTCATCAAATAGAGACAACGTCTAAAACAGTTAATTACATGTTGGAAACCAATTAAAAATGGAGGTTGACGATTTTGCAAGTAGTAAAAACAACATTTAATAAATATTTTTTTTTTCGTGCTTAGCTAAATAACCGGCATTTGTATTTATTTATTATTTTTAATATTTAATACAAACATACGTTGTGGTTATTCATATTAATAATACTAAAATAATTTTCCGAAGTAAGTTTGTAGAACTCCATATTATGTGAAAATAAAACACATATCATTTGCGTTGAAACTGATTGGTCACTAAGAATAATTAGAAGCATTCAAAATGTATGGAAATCGTCAGAATTCTAATGAATAATGTTGTCCCTTTTCATCTCGTGCAAATAAAATTGTATACTTGTCCTCCACTATAGATATAAATACAAGTTGTTGAGTTAAATTGTTAGATTGATAATGCCCTTACAAGGAGAAACCGCGTCTCGTGTAAAATAAAAAAAACATGTGTTTTATTTTCACATATGTGACCAAAATAATTAATTAAGTTCGTTTTTAACCACTGTTAGTATATTGTATTCACCAACCGGTTTCGGAAAATACATTTTCCTTCATCAGGGTGACAAAAAATATAATTAATTGATGTATATAATTAACTCAGTGGTTAAATACAAAGTTAATGAATTATTTATTAATATATATATAAATTAAATTCCGGTGGCAGCTAAAATATTTTTTCGATAAATTGAGTTTTTTTGCGTGTGTATCTTTCTAATTGATGCATTTTATTTGTATTAAAATATCACAGAGCTATGTTCTGAAAAAATTACAACTTCACAAATAAAAATGTGATCTTTAAAAAATATATTTATTAAGTTTAAATTAAATAAATTTTGTAATCTTTGAGCGTATCACAAGAAGATATGGGACCTGAAGAAATAGCCACGGGGAATGTTGAAGGATGAAGAGGGAGAAGTCGATCAGCAACAAGATAATGACGAGACGATATTGATGGAGAAGTGATCGCAGCCTCGGAGAAGCGGAGGTAGTCTATGCAGTATTAGGTTGTTTTAATTTAAAATTATAAATATGAATAAATAAAAATATAAAAAGCCAGGATTGTGCACGATTATAATAATAGCTCAACAGATGTTTAACTTACAAAGTTCGTCAATGTCGGTACTCGAAGGTGGTCACTTTGCACACACGTCTGTCTCCTGGGCCGGCGGGGCTCGAAATACTGGCTTCTGGCACCATGCTCGCCAGTAACATTACATTCGCAATACCTCCCGTGCGTCAATTTTGTTCCGTCCAAGTGATTAAATTCATGGAGCGGTTCCAGGAAAAGTTGCCGCGCCTCTGTTTATTGTTTACCTCAGGTGGGGGAGACGATTGGCGGTGCCCTCGAGGATAATCCGACCAGGCTTAGAGAGCAATGTTGGCAGTACGTACGTATATTGTACTAGGGCGTGCATTACCGGTTTTCGGTTAACCGATTTACCGGCAAATTTGGCTATATTCCATTACCGAATTACCGGTGAACAAATTTATATGTATTATATACATATATGACGATATTTTCAGAAAGCTGGATCGTTGAGTGCTTTGTTGTATGGTTTGTTTACCTGGAATTTTCTCCGGCATAACTCAATGCGCGCACGCTAACTAGTTAAGCTTACGGTATTTCATTGATTATTATTATTATTATTATTCATCTCCTGCACTAAAACTAGATTCAGTCTAAATGACAATACATTAGATATGTTATATTTTTTAAATGCACATTTTTATTCCTCTTCTGAAAGGAAATGATTTAATTATTTATGTAAAATAAATAACCATTTGTTATTTTTATTAAAATGTTTTTTCTTTAACTTGTTTTTTATCGTAATATATAAACTTTTATATAACGTTGTGTATAATATAATAAGTAATATTTTCGTAAAATAAATATCAATCAATATGTAACAATTTGTTTTTATTAAAACGTTGTTTTATATCGTAATGTAGTGCCATAATATTAACTTTTTGACACCTTCAAAATTACCGGAAAATCGGTATTAAATTCAGAGTTTTACCGGTAATGTCATTTTCAGGTAAATTTGCATGCCCTATATCGTACATGTTTGGCTTTTATGGCCTGTGTCCACGGATGACATTTTCATGAGATTTTCAACTCGAGCATGGTTTATGCACCCATAAAATTTTTTGGAGGCAACCCTCGGTTTGCAACTTGCGCCCACTGCACGATTGTTGTACGTCAAGCGCCAATTATCGGTTCGTAGCCATCAAAGTTCCGTTCGTCAGTTGATTGAATTTGAATCTTCGCAGCAGTAAGTAAAACGAAATAGATATTCGTAATTTAATGCCTTTGTTTGTTTCAGAAATTTCAGAAAAAATAGTTGTGGGAGACGTTGTTGCGCACATATCGAATTACGCTGAGAAATCGAACGTTCTGTCTCTTTCTACCAATCTCAATCTAATTTCCAGATTTATCTCCAGATCAACATCTCAACACGTGTACATGGGACTGAGATTTATCTCATTCCCTGGACACGGGACATTAGGTAGACAGAAAAGACAGATCATACTACTATTCATACCTCGCCTATTACGCTCTCGTGCACGAACGTTGCTTTTTGAAGTTTTCGTGCCGTGTTTTTGAGGTCGTTCGCTATTCTTGATGTCTCCAACACAAACGTTATATATATATATATATATATATATACACGCACTCATATCTTCCACAAGCATATACCATCTCAGTGAGCTTTTATTATTTTCGTACAAAAACGTCATAAAGAAGAAACCTACTCGCGTTCAGTTTGGCTTCGTATCCAGTCGTAAGTCCTTCATTCACGTAGACAAATCCTCATGATGGATCTCTCCATGGCTCTTTAGGCAACCGCGATGAGTTCCGTAATCTACAAGTTTTAAATTCAATCAATGCTTAATAATGGCAATAGATAGTTGTTAATGAAGCACGACAAATCATCAATTATATCAATTGTTAAAATACGATAAGTTCATTAAATATTGGATTACAACAATACACAATAGTCATCGAAATTCGAATAGTTCATTCGGATAATTGATGAAACACAACAATTCAATATTTGATATATCATCTTGTCAAAACATCATAATTTCATGAATTATTTGATTATATCATCTTGTCAAAACTTTATAATTTCAAGAATTATTTGATTATATCATCTTGTCAAAACTTTATAATTTCAAGAATTATTTGATTATATCATTAGATAATTGTCGAAACTGCAAATCAGAATTATTTGATTATATCATCTTGTCAAAATTTATAATTTCAGAATTATTTGATTATATCATCTTGTCAAAACTTATAATTTCAGAATTATTGATATATCATCTTGTCAAAACATCATAATTTCATGAATTATTTGATTATATCATCTTGTCAAAACTTTATAATTTCAAGAATTATTTGATTATATCATTAGATAATTGTCGAAACATGACAAAATCATTAATTATTTGATTATATCGTTAAATAATAATTGTCGAAACACAACAAATTAAACAATTATTTGACTGTAACAACTGTCGAAATACGATAAATTCATTCGATATTTGATTATATCATTACATAATAGTCGAAATTTGATACGTTTCTAAATTATTTGTGTAAATCATTAGATAATTATTAAAACTGTTTCGATATTAGATTATTATTGCTGAAACACGACAAATTCATTGTTTGATCATAACAATAGATAGTTATTGGTTTATCAAAAGACACGTCTAGCTATTGTCAATTTATTTATTAAATCATTATCAATGTGGTTTTAAAAGGTGTGTACAGTGGTCGCTCCATATCTTGCAGTCACGTGTCGATAATGCAACTAATCATACACCATATTTTACGAATCCAGAATCGCAGATAAAATGTATTTATAGTATTTATGTTAACATTTATCTACATCCGGTGTATCGATAATAATTTAATTTCACACCGGAAGGTAGGTAGAGTAATATTATTCGAAGGCATGCAAAATGGTAACAATGTCGCGTACATATAGAAGTCTTGTTCTTTTTGAAGCAAAATTCAAAGGATGCCGCTTCATTACATCGCTGCACTATATCAATTTGACAATCTTCTTCTTCTTCTTGTGCCCTATCCGTTCAACGGACGTTGGCTATCATTGCTTTGTTTATCATTTTCTCAGGTTCTTCAGCCATGATGTTCTCCTTCTTCCGGGGCCCTGATTTTCAGCAATCTTTCCCTGCATTATGAGGTGCAAGATCTCACACTTCTACGGATGTCTCATTACATATTCGAGATATTAAAGTTTTTTTGATTTTTATTGTTTTCATTATTTCTTTTTCTTTATCTAACTTAACTATAATCACGAGACTGCTTATTGTTATGTACTTTACTTCTTAGTACGTCTTTAGTATATACCTCGCAATGTGAAGGTCCAATATATAGACTTTGTAACAATTAATCTTTTATTACAATTTAGAACAAGGTATGTCACTAGTATAGGTCAAACTATTAAGTCGATGAACCGCAGATAAAAGAGACGCGCGCACTTCTGCGCGCCGTCTTTATAGCCACACATAGCCGCACCGGCGGTGCGGCACACATACACACACACCATCCCACCATTCCAAGGATATCACACTTATTTTAAGCATTATTTTGTAGATTCCACATCTCAAATGCTTCAAGTAGCTTTATCGTTTCTTCGGTAAGTGTTCATGCTTCCATTCCATAAAATAAAGTCTGATCATTCTCATTCGTAATCTAAGGTTGAGACGATGAGTGCAGAACATGCGGATAAAGGTTGCACGAGATTGCTCGATGCCGCATTTGATTTGATCTGATATATGAATTAGGTGAATATTACATTTTTGTTCGAAAGTTTTAAAAACGAATTGTTGAATAAATTAGAATTTGTTCCGGAATTTTATTATACAACTTGACACAAATATTATAACGTGATCTTAAATATGTATCTGTATTTTTGATTCTTTCTTAATAACAATATTCAGATCTCTTCATAACATTCACCGCAAATCCATATTTGCCACAAACGAAGGACAGTTCCGCTTCCGGTGTGTTGACAAACGATCGTCCGGAATTAGTGACACGTGTCATGAAGGTTAAAAAAACTCGGAACTGGCAGAAATCAAACATACACAGGAGTCTGATTTGTAGTAGGACGCCTTAACCGTCCTGACACGGCTACAGGTGCGAGATGTATCGAAATATTAATGAAAGTGGTAGCATACATATATATATATATACATTTTAGAGCTTCATAAAATACATAGAAAGCAATCACTTTGTATAAAACCACGAATTTTATTAAACGCTATCCGGTTTCGCTTAGCTCAAGCTTCGTCAGGGCGTATTTAAAACTAACAATAAATACAAATTCATAAATATTGCTACTTTTATTTTAGTCGAAAAAATATTTTGGTCCCCATGGTTGGTTTTTATAAATTTTTGTTCAAGTAGTCAATGGAGACTGTTCTCGAAGCTTCTCGAAGTCGGGAAGACGACGGTGAGCAGAGTGAAGCTCGCGAGCGGCTGTTGTTGGCACGTGTTGGCGTCGGTACCGGGCGTGTTTATGCGACTGTTAGGATCTCTACTTTAGCACACTGGTAGATATATGAGCAAAGGTGCGTTCAAACTCAAAATCTTTCATATCGACCTTGTTCCGTATTCATCGAACACATTTTTGGCGCGTCTCGAGAATCGGTCGCGACCTATATTATTGACACCTTTCCACGTTCAAATTTTCACCCATCCTTTTTGACCTTGACGTCAGCAGACGTTAATGCGACGCGATACTTGTTCGGTTGCGACACCGCGATCGTATATGTGGTGTGGATTTGTTCAACTCCGGTGCATCAGTACTGTATTGTGATCCTGTGATTTGTGCACGGTGATTATTATGTGTGAGCCGCGGGTGAAGTGATTGATATCGCCGTCTTCATTTGGAAGCGGAGATTTGCCCGCCCGCGTGCTGTTTGTGTGATCTCGGCTGCGATTGCGGGAGTAACGGAGGCTGACTACACGAGGTAAGGCGAGCAGTCCTTCAGATTCCCGATTCCCCGAGATCCCCTGATCCTTCGACTGGACTCCCTATCCCATCATCGATCCTTATCCCCGTTAATCCAAGTTCCTTCCATCCTTCTTTCCTTGATCAATTAAAACACGTTTTTTAATAATACTAAAAACAATATATTTTATTGAAGAAAAATCACATTATTTATATTTAGTACCTACGCAATACAAAAACTATTAATATAATAATCTTAATTCCCATCTGTAGACAAGAACAGATATCTTTTCGAAATTAGCATTGAAAATATGCGTGCAAAATAGCGTCAACCGTTTCAAAGATATACGTATTTAATTAAAGTATTAATTATAATATAATATTAATATTATTATACATAAATAATTCATATATAATATAGGTAAGGTTGATTAATTATTTTCATTTTAATCGATACATTTGATAAAAAAAAAGTAATGGCAATTGATGGGGCGAGGAGGAGGGGGGGGGGGAGGGGGGTGGTTATTTTCATAACTGTGTAGAATTTTCACACTGAGCTAAAACATTTTAAATAAAAATTTTGGGTGGCTTAATAATAATAATAAATTCTATTTAGAATTAAATTTGGTATATTTTAGCTAATATACTCGTATCTCAAATTATCAACTCGCAACAACTACACACATGTTATACTCGGCGAAACTACTAATTGAGCGGAAAACATACAAATTGTCTACATACTATATTTTTTCTGAATCGCTCAATAACTAGAAACTTAGATTAAGTTAGGTCGTACAATCTAGAATATGGGCTGGCAGACGCCGTTGGCATCTCTCCGTTGGTTAGGAGGACAGTCCTGCTCGGGGGCGTCTATCACATTCCTCATGGAGATATCCGGGTCCTTCAGGCTTGTCGCAGTGGCCTCGGCCACCGCGGACGGTGGCGTGCTGGCGGGGACGTCGGTCGACGTGGCTCCATCCAAGGTCATCCTGACATCTAGGTCAAATGTTGTCGGGGAAGACATGTCGTTGCGGCCGCTGTGAAGTCGACAATTTAGAATAAAAAAACATTTTTTCAAATACCGACAAGAATTTATTGTAACATTAATTGTATCTATAGGGTGAATTATTATGTTCCAGGCCGATTTTGTTTTACCGCCATTTTGGTTTGGCAGATATTTGTCAGTTCATATTTAATGAAAAACGTGTTAAAGTCATTTTATCTATATAGTAATGGTAATGCTGTAACCATTAATGGTGAACGCTGTCGTCACACGTTGGAAAATTTCTTTGTAACCCAATAAAACAATATCTAAAAGATGGATATTATGATAATCCAGATTCTCGATGAACGAAGATCATAACATAGATGTCAACGACTGTCGAAAAAATTCAGTCAGCTTCTACAGGCTCATTTCTAGTAATTATTACTTCAAAATTATCTAGTATAAAAACAATAAAATCTTTATAAATTTTAGTTAAATAATTCAAAATTTTGAATTTTTTGAAAACGATATATTTAATAACCAATGCAAAAATACTAATTTGTGAAATTTATATTTTTTTATTTGAACAAACATGTGTGGTCTATGTATGGAAATATTTCGAGATTCGGTGTACCGAAGATAATTCTATTGCGAAAATTAAATAAAGGTTCTGCCATTATATTTTTTTGGTGATAATTACAATATATTTAGATATTCTTTTTTAAGGACATGCTTTAATAATAAAATTGATTGAAAGAACATTTTATATTTTTATTTATTATCTTTGTTTCATTAACCACTAAAATGAGTTTAAATACATCTACCGGTTTCGAAAAATACCATTTTCTTCTTCAGGATGTCATAACTAACTAAAACATATATTGTTTCTTTGACGGAATCTATTTTACAAAAAAATAAATTTTAGTACCTAACTCAAATCATTACTTAATACAAATTTACTCGAATAATTTTTAGGAAATATTTTAGAATGGGACTCGTAGTTAAATTTAGTTGGTTGTTTATAATTTTTTGATTAGTTTTACACGCTTTATTTATCTCCAACGATTCCAAATTATTTAATTTGTGACCAACACCGTTTATGTGCAAAATTGACAATCCCAATTTTTTATCAAAATCATGACCATTTTCTATCAAATGATTAGAAAATTCTTAACCACAAAGATAATATTGCTGATTTTAAAAGTATAAAGAACATATTGCTGTAGTTTTTGCAAAATAACTCGAAAACTTTACATTAAAATGACTCTCCAAAAATAAACTACGCGGATTTTGTCCTGCTGCCTCTTAAGGTCGATTAGAAGCACGCTGTTGATGAAGGAATGAAGAATGAGGTGTAGTTAGATGTTAATATAAATGAATTCGAGGATGGTGTAAGATTGTAATAGTTCAATTGATGTTCAACTTACAGAATCATAAACAAATTACGACAATGTCGTTATTAGAAGGAGATCACTTTGATTCACTTAGCCGGCCGGTCTAGAAATACTGACATCTGTCACCGTGCTCGCGATCTATATACCAATACCTCCCATGCGTCAATGGGGTTCCGTCTAAGTGATTAAATTCGCAGAGCGGTTCCAGGAAATGAGGCTGCGCGTTTACAGTTTACCTGAGGCGAGGGAGACGCTCGACGCCGCGCATGAGGAAAACCCGACCAGGCTTTAAAGAGAGTCGACAGAGTACGTACGTGCGTTCAATGTACACGAGAGATCTTTATGGCCTGTTCTACTGATGACATTTTTATGCGGTTATTTGGAGGCAATCCGCGGTTTCGTTTCACCGTTGACCATTAATGTTATGTACGTTAATTGGGCCAATTTTAATTTCCTCAGCAACAGTTAAAATAAAATAAATGTTTGTATTTTAATGCTTTCTGTTTATCTAAGATATCTGACGTTGGTGCACACATGCCGAGTCTCGCTGATAAATCGAACGTATTGTCTCATTCTGCCAATCTCCGAATTTATCAAAATCTATACATGCGTGGCGGCTCGCGCGCATCGTCCAGACGTTCCTCGTTCTGTCATTTCTCGGTATTGCGCCATCCCGCGCGAACAAAGCGAGACCGTTCGAGGAAGGGCGGGCTGCACTGCCCGGCGGGCATGACACGCATGCCCCACAGATGTGCACCAACACATGCGGTCTGCGAAACAATCTGCGACCAGTACCCGAACCGATCGGATCGCGGATGCACATCCCGACTTCTTGCTCTCGATGGCTTCTCCTCGATGAGAATAAACAAGTTTGGTTATTCTTATGAATGGAACACAACCAACCTTCCCACACATGTGTATATGGTACTGAGATTTATCTCATCGTGTCTCATTCTCTGAACACGGGCCATTAGGTAGGCAGAGAAGTCAGATCATACCACACATGTGCCGAACAGGATTTGATCGCCGCACGCAGCTTTTACGCGCATATACTATCGTAGGGCCGGTTGTGTGATCAATAGTAATTTTCACTTTAGTAAAAAAAAGTTATCAAAATATTATTTTTTTGCAAAAACGGGTTGTTTGATCGTTGGTAAAAAAAGTGCATCCCGTGGTAAACTCATTTTATTATAGTAAAACGAGAATCGATAGTTAAATATGGCGGAGTATTCACAGCCATTCCAAAAGTCATCTGACACATGGATACTTTGAAAGTTGCAGTATACGACAATTAATCATTCAATATCCCGCTATTTTAGTGATGAGAGTTTGTCCGATAATGATCTCGTTGTTTAATATACATTAGCACGTAGTCCAAAAAAAGTGACAGATTTCGAACGCAGAGGCGAAAAAATCCATAGATAATGCATAAAATAAAGCATATTTCATTATTATTTGTCACGTCTATAAACATCTCATCTATGCTTTGACAGTAGTAAATTTGACGTTCGAACAATCCGTAAATGATTTTGACCACGGGTGTTAGTAAAAAGTTACCATATAAAAAGTTACTACTGATTACACAACCGGCGCTTAGTGAGCTTTTCTGAACCCGTTGAATATGGCACAAAATTCCGCACAAAAATCCTATCTAAGAATATAAATGAGAGTTTTTTAAAAAGTATAATAGTACTGTATAAGTAGTGAATAACTTGTGACGTAAATTAATAATAAAAACCTGTTTTCGTTAAAACTGCGAAAAGCTGGATCAGTTTTGAAATAGGCGCCTTAAACGGTTGCAGATGCGAGATGTGAGGATATTAGATAGCTTTATACTTCTTTTAACACGAACAAACATTTTGTTCTGGGGTTTTCATGTTAAATGATTTCCACTGTAGTAGAATAGCACTGTTGCCGAGGTTTTGGCAGCAACATCATTAGTTTCCCTGTCTGCTGCATCAGTTTTCCGCTGTATTGCAGCTGACTTTGAAAGAGAAAATATACTTATCATTTAATCCCATAAAAAGTTTAGCGTCAAGATGTAATATATTTTTTACAAATAATTCATAATAATATTACGCTTTCCCATGCTTTCTATGACCATGGCTATAAAGGGCTTATCTTATTACGCCTGCCCAATATATCGACCATCTGTCATCCTGTTATAGATAAGAAAAGTATCCAATCATCTCATCTATGTCTCCCAGCAGTAGCAGTTTTTCCCCTTATCTATGGAAAAACTGTCAAATATGACACGAATGTTCGTATTTTTCAAGAATGTCTTTAAATGGTTATATATATTTCAAAGTTAATACGTAAGAACACCGCTTGTACAACTCCAGGGAGAGCAATACAGAATGCTCACCAATGGCCGCGAAGTGGGTATTAAGCCGCCCGAGGCATATTTTATCTTAATATAAGTAAATGTAATTTACAAAACACGCTTCTTAATAAAATAAAAAATACATTATATTTTTTTAAGAAAAATCATATTAATTATATTTAATATGCAATATAAAAACTATTAATATGTCATTAGAGTACGAAATATAAACACTAACAAATACATAATAATCATGCTATTTTAAAAATGTGGTGTTGGCATTCAAGATATTATTGTTACTACTGTAATTGCGACTAACTAAATTGAAAACGGATATTTTTTCGAAATTCTATTTATTAAAGTAAAATAAAATATTATTTTTTCTGCTCTAAACTATCAGTGTCGTTCGTATCTTATATATTTTTTTAATTTTTGGAATTTAAGTGTCATGTTGAGAAAAACTAGGAAATTCCGACCTCCTTCCGTCACCTTTTTCGGTCGCTCTCCAATCAAATGCGCGGCGTTACGTTCAATAACCACGATGACTTCAGAAATTGGCTCGATAACTATCTCGATACCAGAGGCATACAATAATGGTGAAGACATCATTTTATAATAAATCATTAACAAAACTGCAAAGTCTCATTAGATAACCCAATATATGATACAAAAAGTAATGGAAAATGTTCCCACATAGGTCATAGCGTAATTAATGCGTAATAAATTCATTTACGGTGCAGATTTTTCACAAATACTTTAATCTTTATCACATTAAAAAGTTGGGCGACTCAATAGACCCATATAATACTTCAGACTAATATTCTGTAAAGAATTAAATTTTGAAAATTTTAGGAATAATATGTTGTGCGAACGGACCACAGATCAGTCAATGAATAGACATGAAATAAAGTGTACATATAGGAGAGGGGTTTGGAACATTAGTTGCGGAGTATTCTACAAACATTATTTGTGGAAACATAAATTCGATTGTTTATGACACATTATTATGACGAAAATTAAATCTTTGTGTAAATGCATATTGTCAGCGTTTAAATTTTCGTTCCAATCGAGTCATATATTTGAAAAAAGTCGCGGAGCTATTTGATT
This sequence comes from Eubasilissa splendida, assembly GCA_031772225.1. Classification (NCBI taxonomy): domain Eukaryota; kingdom Metazoa; phylum Arthropoda; class Insecta; order Trichoptera; family Phryganeidae; genus Eubasilissa; species Eubasilissa splendida. Next base: position 1,171,757 of record CM062865.1, on the reverse strand, counting down.
GCGTATGTGGTACCAAAATGCAAATATTGAAACAAAGAATTTACGTTTGTTCATGGCTTGGATACGAATTACGAATTCGGAAATCATATTTAGTTTTGGCTTTGGTCAGGTTTTATAATCTAGAATATGAGCTGGCAGACGCCGTTGGCGTCTCTACGTTGGTTAGGAGGACAGTCCTGTAATGGGGCGTCTATCACGGTCCTCATGGAGATGTCCGGGTCCTTATGGCTTGTCGCAGCAGCCTCGGCCACCATAGACGGTGGCGTGCTGGCGGGGACGTCAGCCGAAGTGGCTCCATCCAAGTTCATCCTGTCGCCGAGGTTTAGTGTTGGCGTGGAAGACATGTTGTTACGGTCGCTGCGAAGTGAAGAGATTAGAATAATAATATTTTTTTGCTATTATTAACAAGAATTGATTGTAATAAATGGGGTATAGAACGTAAAAACTAGGCATTGTGTTGGTTATGTTAAGAAATATTATAATTTTATCTATAAAGAAATGATCGAGTAATAAACATAGTTTTAACGGCAACAGTATGACAAGGATAATATGAAATGCGCATTTTTCAAATGTCACCTAGAACCATAGATATCTACAACTATTTATTCTGAATGTTAGATAAGCATTAATTACAAATGTTTTGTTTTCAAGATAAAATTCACCCAACTGACGAACGGAAGCCGAGAGAGTTTTCTCTCATTGTACCCAACTATTTTTTTATTGTCACTTTATTAGAGAAAAGGAATTATACAAATTAGTACAAACAAACATGATAACATGACGTAGTAAAGTATCAGAAAACAGAGCAGTAATAATATGTACAGTATAGAGAAAAAAACACAGTTTTACATGTTAGTGTCGACTCGCAGCTCGAATGCCACTGCTGACAGATATCACCCAGGTAACAACACATCGAGGAATCCGATTGGAAAACCTGGTCTCCTCAAAATTCCCCACCTGGATACCCATACTCTGATAAAGGCCACATCAGTTCATCAACCTACATTGCGTATAAAACACGATAGACAAGTTAAATGGTTGCAAATCTCAGATCTCAAATACGTCGCCAGTTGCTCGTGGCCAAAAGCTACCCGCAGCTGGCTGTATGCAGCAGGGGCGTGCAGTGCATACAAGCACAAAAGCTGTGCATTACTAAAAATTCTGGGAAACAAATATATATTAAATAATTGGATTAATATAAACGGAAACGTTATTTTACAATTGGCGCCATCTGTGTACCAGTAGAAACTTGAATTGCTATGTTCTAAAAACTACCACGCAACTCACCGCTGTACCCATGGCGCTCTTGTTCACATTACTCTGTCCTATCTTTAAGTTAGTGAATTACTCAAGTCATATACTTGGCTATTTACTGAATTAAAAATTCCTTTCCGTTGATTCATTTTGTATGGAGTCGTTACCCATGCTGTTTTTTTTTTAACTGAATAACATTAGAAAGGTTTACAACTGCGTGCAAATCATTGAAGTGTCTACTTCCTCTTTTACTAATTCGCGAATTTTACTATCTTACTGTTTTTAATTTGTTGATTTCATGATTGTTCTTTAAATTTGGTGCATGGATTGGTTTTTGATTAGCAGAAATATTTCCTACGTTAACCTTTAAAAAATATTATTATTTCGTTTAGTTATTACTTGAAGGATTTTCAAACAATAAATGAATCATGTTCAGTCATAGAAAGTGTTCTTAAAAACGTCCATTCAATTTTTATATGGGTAAGAAGGTATTAATTTACGTTAAAACTTTAACTTTAAAAACACTATTAATAGTACTCTAAAATTATAAATAAGTACATGTTAGGGTCGTATAAACGACGGGTTTATTTTGTTTAAAGACGTTGGTTAAACGAAAATACATATATTGTATAATATCATTGGTAATATAGCATAACCTAAATCTATACCTACTGCACGCCACTGCCTGCGTGGATTATCCGGTATAGTTCACACACAATCTTTTGATCAAAGAGACTACGGCAAAAGTACCGTCTTCCGAAGTCATACTAGGAATTTTGTAAATATAGAAAACTTGGTAAATTATTGTCACCTCTTCGAATTGTGGACAGGGATCCGCGGACAGCCAACCGCAACGTGTTGCGATTGAGGTCTGCACCAGATTATTCCCAAGAATGATTCAGTGTGTCGTGCCGTGTCCTGTGGTTTAAATTAAATTTAATAAATTTAGAAAATCTCATAGTTTACAAGATACAGTAGCGAATACATTACTCAAATCGTAGACTATTATTAAAAATCTACAAATACGTCAGAGTAGTCCATATGAGCGCTGAAGTTGGCTGTGACAAAAACAATTACAGGTGAAAAATCCTAATAACAACATTGGTTTTAGATGTAAGACAGAATTCAAGAAATATTTTTCCATACATTTTTACGACGTGTCATACGTCATTATGACGTCGTTTACTTAAATGATCAAGGAAAACGGCGAACGAATATTCTAAAAAATAATCAGTCATATACGTAAATCGAGCGTGGATAATAAAATAGATCAGTGTTAGAAGGTTGTAAGAAAATTCATAACATTCACGAGACAGTTACAAGAATGGAGAAGATAAAGGAGTTGTTGGATCGATGCGGAGGGTTACAGCGGCAAGGGAATGAGAGGAATTGGATGTAAGTAAGGGCGTTTATGAAATGTACAATGTGAAAGAGGATAATGTCAGATGGCTGATGAAATGGAAATTCAGCCCACCTTTGCGGGGAAACTTGCGATGGTATGTGTGCCATTATAAAACAAACAAAAGAAAGCCATTTTCTATTAAAAAGTATTTTCAAAAAATAGCACATTGTGCTTGTAATAGACCTAGATTTCCGACAGGGCTAATCGATCCTCTATCGGACTTGGTATGGTTTGCAACAAATCGTTTTTCAATATCACTAGCTAGGGTTTACCTTAAACCGCATATATCCAACCCTGCTTATAGTACCATCCTAGTTTAGCTAAATAACTAGCCCAATATATTAGTAATAGTTAACATTTGTTTCACTAAATATTGAATTTTGTATTCTCTGGGTGAATTACAAGACATGGGACCTGAAGAAATTGACGACCGCAGGGAATGTGGATGGATGAAGAGCCAGAGGTCGATCAGCAACAAGATGATGAGAAATGATCGCAGCCTCGGAAGACTGGAAGTACTTTATGCATAAGAGGTGGTTTTAGTCGTAAATTAATTTAAATTACAAATTCGAGATGTTGATAATGTATGTATGTATCGTGCCCAAGGTGCAAGATTATAATAGCTCAAGAGATGTTCAACTTACATATGATCAACAAACTGCAGCAATGACGGTGATTACTTTGTGCGCACGTCCGTCTCCTGCGCCGGCGGGACTCGAAATACATACTTTTGGCACTATGGGCAGCGCTTCTGTTTTCTGCTTACCTGTGGGGGTGGAGGGGAGTCAGCACCGCCCGTGAGGAAAACCCGACCAGGCTTTAAAGAGAGCAGAGTGTTAAATATGAATTAAATATATTAATTATAAAGATATACATATAAAATCAATTTTATTTAAAGGTATTTGAGATTCTGTAGAAATAAGGTAGACGGCTCTGTCAAATGATGGAACGATTAAATGTATTAATATCAAAAAGGTAACATATATGGTCGAAAATTGTCGCTAAAATTAATGTCGCTGTAGCTTAGTTGGATAAAGCACCTTCCCCGGTTAGGAAAGAGATCCAGGTTCGAATCCCGGTGGCGCAACAACAATATTTTTCGATAAAATTGATTTTATATGTATATCTTTCTAATTAATATATTTAATTCATATTTAAAATATCACAGACCGTCTGTTCTGAATAATTACAACTTCACAATAAGAATGTGTTCTCCTAAATAAGAGCAGAGTGTGTTCGGCCGTATATTGTGTACGAGAAATATCTTAAAGGGATGCAGAGAAACATGACAATCTCATTAATTATTTGATTATGTCATTAAATCATTATTGTCGAAATACTCGTTCATTATTTGAGTAGCTCGTCGGTCTAGAGGTTAAGACGCCGGCCTAGTGATCTAGTGGTCGGGGGGTTCGCGCCTCGTTCCAGGAGACCAGCAAGTTTAGCATAGTTTGAAAATAGTAAGAATACTGATGTGACATGTGTTTGGTGTACCCACCTCTATTTAAAATATGTAGATTACAACGAACGATAGGAATGGTGAAAAATTCTATCTCCAGACTTGATATTTTATATGGTTTAGAATCATGGACCCTGAAAGCAAGAGAGAGAAGACGGATTGATGCCTTTGAGATGCGGTGCTGGAGATACATTTGCCGTGGACGGCGAGATGCACGAATGTCTAAATTCTGCAGGAACTAAACATCAAGAACAGACTCAATCGTTTGTCTAAGACGAATCCTTCAATTATTAGGGCATCTTGCGAGAAGGGAAGATAGCTTGGAGAATAAAGAGGAAGAGGAAGATCCCCCATCTGTTAGACTGACCGAGTGTAAAAGCTCTGGTGAGTCAGATGCCGACAGAAGTGGAGGAGCATAGTCAAGAGGACGAGAGTTCAAGGAGATCGCGATCCTCAGTCACGAGGGACCTACGTAGATGATGATACTTAGATAATTATTAAACTTTGACAAAATCATTAATTATTTGATTATATCATTAAATTATTAATGAAACGCGACAAATTCAATAATTGTTAAATAATAACAAAAGATGATCTGTGGAAACACAAAAAACCTAATAGTTATTTTATCAAAGGATAGTTTTTAATACATGTCTAGCTATTATTATTATTGTGAAGATGTAATTATTCAGAACATAGCTCTGTGATATTTTAAATACTAATTAAATGTATTAATTAAAAACATATATATATAAAATAAATTTTATCGAAAAATATTGTTGTTGCTACCGGGATTAGAACCTGGATTTCTTCCAATCCGCGGAACGTGCGTTAACTGATTATGCTACAGCAACACAGTGTATTGAACCTATATGTTACACTTTTCAAATTAATACATCTATCGTTCCATTATTTGAAAATTTGTCGCAATCCCGGTAGCAACAATAATATTTTTCGACAAAATTGTTTTTTTTTTATATATATATCTTTCTAAATAATACATTTAATTGATGTGTTTAATGTTATTATTAATTAGTGGAGTTAAAACATTGATTGAGTGAACGCACAAACTTTATAATAACTTCCGTACTCTTTATGTATATATAACGATGTGGTTTTACAAGGTGTGCATTGTGGTCGCACCATATCTTGCATTCACTCATCGATAACGCAATTAATCATACAAAAAAAAACAAATTCAGAATCGCAATTTACGAGTACATCCATGATTTTGCAAAATAATCTACTTTAAGTTTGGTCTCAGAATTGAGATATCAAAAACCAAAACTATGTGCCGACATTGATGTGAAGGGATGTAATCTTGTATTGGAACATTTGGTCGTGAAATCAAAAATTGTTGACACGATCAAGCTGCAGAAGTTGATCTTGTCTGGGTCAATTTCTGTAATAAAGAAAGTCTTTGATAGCGAGATAAAGACACTAATCAAGTGTGTTGAGAATTGCCTAAAGAGCAATGCCGGAATCATACTGCGTGATGAATAATTGGATAAGGTGCCACAAACGAGAGATAGTGACACTGAACAGGATTGGAAATGGTCAGAACACATTGCAAGAACGGATAAGAATAGATGGACAAACGGTATACGAGATCCCTTTAGGGAAGACCTCTAGAGAAATGGATGGACGATATCCGAAAGTTTCTGTGAGGTAGTAGATGAAAAAAGCCAGCCCATGAGAGGAATGGGGGAGATCTATACCAGACAGCCTTAAGAAGGTGATTATGGTGAGTTATTCTGACATGCAACGGTAGAAGTGTAGGACGAATCTACACCCCTGGAGAAACGGTTTACGGAGGAAGAACTTTTTTTATAAATGCGAAGGGTCTCGTATGGAGTGCGGAAACTAACTGAGCTCTGATCAATTAATGTATGTATTTCGAACGTTACCGCCAAATCTTCGAGACGCACAAGTAATGTTTCATCCGTGTACGCTCAACTTAACAGTTCGTTGTATGGACCAGTGGATTAATTAACACTTTCTTTTTTCCTTCCACAATCTTTGTTTTGTCACTTCCTGACTGCTCCGGTAATTTAATTTAGCCTCTAATGTGTACTTTAAGCATAATACAAATAATATTAAAATAACGTTGGACAACTTTCATAGCGCCATTTTCGTAATTTCAACACTTAAACTTAAGTCTCTGATATACTGGTTCATATAACGGAGAGCAAAGAGTTCCATGCTTTTAGGCCTGCCACAGCAAATGTCCGTTCATTAAACATAGACTTCTTGGAGCCTTTCCTGTAGCTGAAGTAGAGGCTGACCTGAAAGTTTGACGTCTACCATTAAAGTTGTCTAGGATTCAGATCTCTTCAAGATGTTATATTATGCCTTATATATCAAATTGCACAATTTACAATCTTCTCATTCAAGGAACGGAGCAAATGTAGTTCACACAAAAGAGATGTTGTGTGAGAGAATTGAGACGTACCATATATTATCCGTGTTACCGTATTTAGAATAGATTGTAATGTATCCAGCTGAAACATTAGCATGCAGCATAAATAATATTACAGTAGTCCACACGTGACACCGTAATAATAATAATAATGTGTTTATTCCAGCGTGATCAGGTTTTTTTTTTAACCCGATTCATTAAAGGTTATGAAATAAATATTTAATGCTATGAAAAAGAAAACCAAGGAAAATATTAATAAATAAAAAATAATAATTAAAAAGTTAATAATAAGTAAAAAGTTCACACAGAATATAAATATTACATATATAACTACTTCAGTCATAGCCATTGTTGTATATGTAGCTATTCTGTAGGCGCTGCCATTCTCTGGTAAAGGAACCAGCTTTCCATGAGAGCGCCGCTTGCACCAGAGAGTTGGTGCTGAGCTCCAGCCGTAGCTTCACGCCAGCAACTCGATGTCTCAGAAGCGGAACGAATCCATGTATACGGGCTTCGGTAAACATTGTAGATGCGCTGCAATAACGCGCCAATCCGAACAGTATGACGTATGAGTAGACGGAAAAAATATTTTCGAATACTTTTAATCTGTCTCAGTTGGGTTATACCATTGTCACGGCTAAAAATGGCCATCAGCGAATTATTGTATATTTCGTGACGCACAGATAACCGATGTAATTGACCTAAATTAAATATTATTGTGACCGATGCAAGTCACCGATCACAGTGGTGGATGATGGAATCGGAAGAGATGGGTGGATTCGGAATTGAGGGCATGGAAATAGCGTAAGGGAATTCCTTCGATAGCGGACTAGGATGGAATCACGGAATCACAAGGACAGCTCGACACACCTGGATGAGTACCAACGTTCACGACACACAAAAATCACAGCGGTACATGGACTAGTGATCCAATACGAATAATCGCATGAGAACACGTCTTCTCCTTGAATTAATCAGTTGAGCCAAAGGAACATTGTGTACTGATGTACGTGGTATTGGGCTAAGGGGTAGTGACAAAACTAAAACTGGCGACAATAATACTGCATTTTATGAAAACATTTATTTAAAATAATGAAAGTATATGTCTTCACGTATTTAAGAAAAAAATTAAGCATATATTTAATTATATGTGTAGCGACCATAATTCAAATCTACCGCCATCTCAGTCGGCATCGACGCTAGCGACAGCGCTGCCGACTGCTGCCACAAATCTGGCTCAATTCACCGCCAGACAGTCTCTCGAGTTTCAGCGTTTCACAATGGTGGTCTTGCCGGCTCGCCTTTGCCGAGCAAGACTACCAATTCATTTCATTTCATAATTTCCTACATCTTCATTCACTGTATTCATTTCTATCTGTCTTCATTGTTTTTATCATTTGTCACAATAAACCTCAACACGCGCCAATCACATGTATTTCATTTAACCACCGCCCTAACCCCCAAATATGCATATATTTGCAACAAGCCCACACCCCTCTCTGCTTGTGGATTTCAAGTACTTGTATATAATCTACGCACATATTGATTAATAGATATGTATTTTTTGCATTTATTACGCGGAATGTTATTTATTTATAAGTCATTCATCACATAGGAAGTGTTAACAAGGTGCAGTACGCGGATAATCCACTGAATAAGTCACATCTTGTTATCAGGAGTCAGGAGTACGGCGACCATGATATTATCATCCGATGCGATTTATAACAATTTAAAAATAATAAGATTAAAAAAAACACATAATTCGTACAAACTCAATTTAGTTCTTTATCGTATAACAGTAATAATGAATCTCATACTAAATCACAAATCACAATACAATAGTAACAACAAATCAGAAACGATGAATCGCGTACTGATTGTGTCAACAAATCACATACTTATTGTGATGTGTTAGGGTTTGTGTGTGTGTGTCGGTCCGTGGAGCGCGGGTGAAGTAGAAGGTATGTGTGTGTGTGTGTGTTTTTTTTTTTTTTCAATTCCTTAGAGTCTACGATACTCTGAGTACTCTACATGCTAGACCGCCAAATCTACTGCTACATCTGCTGAATCAGCGTTAATCGTTTTGACACTTTTACTAACTACCTTATTGTAATAAACATCATAAGTGTTTTATATTAATACATGAATTGGAAGGGTAAAAAATTCTGATAAAAAACCCTCTAAACAATTTACTGGAAGTTAAATGCTTCAAATGAACTAGGCGCGACACTTTATGTACAGTGCCGCCTTATTCTATCATAATACTTACAAGGTAACTAAAATAAATTACAACTACACTTAAGAATATTGTTTTATTGTTACAGAGTCATTTATTGGAGAGTTCAGTCGACGCTGTCCGCTTCTGTGTGCATCTCAGTCCGGAGGATCGAGCGCGTTACTTCGCTTCAGGAAATAGTGCCTGGGCAATCTATGTTTGTATCTGAAAGGCATTAGACTGATGTTGTGCTCGTACGAGCCGAGAGCTCGGATGAGAGGATTATCTTGAGAAGGATGGGAGCAAGATTTGTGAAAGTTTGCCGATAATTTATCAAAGCATTGTATTATTGTGTTCACCTTGTGCCGGTGGTGTAGTCTAGACAGATTTGTTTTGGGTGCGGTGCTGTGTATGATTTTAAGTATTTTCGGTCCGTGGAGCGCGTAAGTATTGTGTTTGTGTATGCTGCGAGGCGGCGCGTGCGTAGGTGTAGTGGCAGACCGTACTGTGGTGTGATGTTGTGTTGTGTGTGCGTGTGCGTGTGCGTGTGCGTGTGCGTGTGCGTGTGCGTGTGCGTGTGTGTGTGTGAGAGGCTCTTGTTTTTCTGCTCTGACGCGATTTAGATAACTCATGTTATATTATATTATTTTAAATATCATTGTATTCGTGAAATAATAAACTGGTGTATATTGTCACCCAATACAAGAGGATTTATCCGGAGACACATCCACAGCCGCTCGAAGTACATCACTCCACGATGAGGACACCTCCACCAGCGTGGAACTAAACTTTGCACTACACATACATTGAGTTATTATCACTATTATAGTTTCGTGAGGTGCAGTCCCTCTCATCATCAGGTGATAACTAAACTAAATACAGTACTGTAGACAAGGGGGGAGGGAATATGGATAGTAAAGATGAAGTGTTAGGGAATGTTATATAACTTCGCGTAAAACATTAATTAACAATACAGCTAAAATATGTCAAGTAATGGAATACTAAAATAAAACAACGGAAAAAATAGTCCTTGAACACCGTTGTAATCAAGAATAATAGATTCACATAACTTGGACATGTTTTTTGGATGCCTGCGCGAAACCTAAACCGAGCATGACTTTAATATACACTATTAGCGTCCCGGATCTCTCGCAATAACTATGCACAGGTTGTACTCAATGGAGTCAATGTCAATGGAGGAGTTTTATAGACAACGAAAATGGCCGAAGAAGAAAATATCAAAATACATACAAGCAACAATAATTAAATAATTAAAATAACGTTGAAAATATATATTTTTTTTTTTCTGAATTTATTTATATATCTATAAGGTACGGTGTACCATTAACAAATGCTACATAAACAATAATATCCTTACAATCAGATTATAAAACAAGCATGGAAAAGTAGAAAATATTGTGTAAATTGTCCATTACATAACAGATTTTTTACATAGGAGCTAAAAGCAAATATTATGATTATTTTTGGTGTGTTGTTAATAAAAAATACGTATCCAATATCCATATTTTTTCTTTAACTGGGTAAAAGTATATCATACAAAATGAAGGAAACCACAAAGGGTCCCATCCAATTTTATTAATTATTTATTATACATCATAATTGGCAAACACAAAGTACCATAATAAGGCTTTTTAGTCGGGTCAGGTTAGGTTGTATCTAATCAAATATGAGCTGGCAAACGCCGTTGGCATCTCTACGTTCGCCTGCTGGGCAGCCCTGCAAGGGGGCGTCTATTACGTTTCTCACGGAGAACTCCGAGAAAGTACGGGTTGTTGTAGTATCCTCGCCCTCCACGGCCGGCGGTGAGCGACCGGGGGCATCAGCCAGGGCGTTCCGCGCAGACCTGGTGTTACGGTAGCTGCGAATTTAATAGTTTACAATTATAATACATTTTTGCTACCACCGTCAAATGCCATCGCGGCAGCTCGTAGAACGATCCTGGATCATCTCCCAATATCATCGATAATTATTACATATATAGTGCAGTGGATACAAGCAAAAAAGCGGTGCATTACTAAAAATTCTGGGAAACAAATATAAATTAAATAATTGGAGTAACATAAACGAAAACATTATTTTACAATTAACGATATCTGTTTACCAGTAGAGCTTTTAATTGCTTAGTTCTAAAAATTACCATGACAACTCTCCGCTGTATCCATGGCGCTCTTGTGTATTCGCTGCATCGACCTATTCAAATTAGTCTGTTCTGTTTTTAAGCTAGTGAATTACTCAAGTCATATAATTGGCTATTTACTGAATTAAAAATTCCTTTCGGTTGATTCGTTTTATGTGGAGTCGTTACCTATTAATATTAGTTGCAATGAATTAACATGAGAATGAGCATTTTAATAAAATTGTGCAAAATGGTTAATGCAAACGCCAATAAATGTGTGAGTACTTTAAAATAAATTTAAATGTTTATTTTAACCAGCCAAATAAAAATAATAAATGTAGTGTCTATTGATAACGTAAGCGCGAAAGGATGAGAATGTTTGTGTGTGAGCGATTAAGGTATAAAAAGGGGTTTCGCCGTGATCGCGGCCTCTAATCCGGGGATAGATCACAATACGTATTTTATTGTAATCTGTAAAGCGTGTACGTGAATAAATACAATATTGTTACCAGAGCAGGCGTATTATTCTCATCATTATCCACCCATTCCTGAGAAAGGATTTGATCGTCTGGTGCAGCTGTATATAGCAAGCACGAACATACATCACAATTGGCGCAGCCGAATTAGGACTGGCATCGTAATAAATCATGTCTCATTTGAATATGTGATCTTCCCGCTAGTCAATTGGGCCGATACAATTCTCTCCAGATTGATGATGACGGATGTACAAGGTGACATCAAAAACTTTTCTCGATACTCAGATGGGAAATGGGACAAAAACGACAAGTTTGATATTTACTGAATGAGGTTAATTGTTTTTAGTCCTTGCTAAAAGCGATGAAATGTGTAGTTTTAAAAAATAATTAGTAAATTGGTCGTACCAACAACCGGCAAACGTTTTTATACCACGGGCGATGGTAAAAAGTTACTATAGTAAAAACTTACCTTTGTCAAAATATACTATTGAACACAACCGGCCCTAAAATCACAATTTCATCATGCTTTCCATACTAATTATTATTAACTACATCGTTAGCGAAAAAACCAAAAATTACATACGGCGACTTCTCAAACAAAATTTAATATTTGTGGTGTCGGAATTTCATAAAGATATGCGAATGTTACTCTTTGCTACCTCATCGGGACTAAATATGCTCAAAGCGATTGGAATACCATGCTCAGGCTCTGCTTGTAATACATTTTTCGATTCTTTCACATCCATACGTTTCTTATATACTCTCTTCATTCTGAAGCCTTTAAAATATAGCGTCTTATATTTTTCTCCTTTCCAGCATTTTTGATTTAACTCTAGTTGATAAATTTAGGCGGATAATGAAATTTTATTATTAATGGTCACATATAAAATAATATGAACCACAAATTTAATACCCAGAAATGTCAAATATATATAATGATTACAGTTTAAAAATGTATGGCTTTAAAGTTATCATATTTACATTAACTGATTAATAACGATAAGTAAGAAAATTTAATTTTTTTTGTTGGGTGTGCTCAATATGAGTCATATAACAAATTTTAAATTCCTCTGTTTTAGCAATTTTTTCATTTGATATTATTTCGATTGAGGAATTGCATGCTAACTATTTTTTATTTATTATCTTTGTTTTATTAACCACTAAACTGAGTTTAAATACATCTACCGGTTTCGAAAAATACCATTTTCTTCTTCAGGATGTCATAACTAACTAAAACATATATTATTGTTTCTTTGTCAGAATCTATTTTTAAAAATCTGTTCTCAAATCATTACTTAAAACAATTTTACTCGAATAATTTTTAGGAAAACATTTTAGAATGCGACTAAAACAAAGATAATAAATAAAAATATGAATTTTAACCACAAAGATAATATTGCTAATTTTAAAAGTATAACAAATTTTCTACCAGATTTGCCGCGTTACACCAAATGAAGGCAGTATAATTATCTTGGGGGAAATAGGGTTGGGTGGGAGCTGTGAGTGTTGGCGGGAGAGTACGAGGACTTGGAACAGAATTCCGTTTATCCAAGGGAGGGAGAATGGAAGCATATTACTGTTAACACATGTATATTATTCTAATTTACTTTTCTCTTGTACATGACCAATAATGATCAGATCTGGATGGATATGTAATTATCTATGATATAAATATACTCTTATATGTTTAATTTAAGGTTTCCGCGAGCACTAGTGTATTTATTTATTTAATTCTTAACATTGTGTGTAGATAAGCACTCCTATATATGCTCGAATATAAACAAGACTTAAGTCTTTTCTTTTATTACAACTTATCTTTTATATAACTGGTCAGTTTCACATTAAATCTATTCAATGCATGTCGCAGTGTATACTAATGTTGTATCGGAGTTACCAATATAAGATTTATACATGTATGAGTGTTCGGTTGGAGCGCGTGGAGTATGAATGAAACGGCATTTACGGAAGGTTGCGTTTATTTTAAAATGAATTGAATTTTCACTGTTTGAATTTCAAAATTAACTAATGTTTTTTTTTTACTATTTCCGAGGTAATTTTGTAGAATTCCATAATCACATATGTGAAAATAAAACACTTGTTTTTTGATTCTACTCGTTTAATTTACTTGAGACGCGTTTCGCCTTGTAAAAGACATTATCATATATGATTGTCAACAACTTATTACTTAAAAAGTAAGCGTGCCTGAGACTTCACAATGTAACAATGCCGTAAGCGACGTGAAATTTTTAAGTAAAAATTGATTTCTGTAAAAAAATTTAAGGTGTGTTTTTGATTATAAATTTTCTTTTCAAATCGATGTGGCCTCGAAGGCCACATGAATTTATTCTAGCTAAAGAAGTTTTACTTTAAAAAAACGGCTGATGAAGATAGTAATGATGACATCTTACTCTATTCAGTGTAGTTGGGGCCATTAAAAATTGTAACGGAATTTACTTAATTCTTCACCAGATCTGTCTAGCTTGTGTATTTATTTATTCTTAACATAGTGCATACATATGAAATGTTTATTTTTACTAAAACTTATATTGGCTTATTAGGAGAATACATTCTTATTGTGAAGTTGTAATTATTCAGAACAGACGATCTGTGATATTTTAAATATTAATTAAATATATTAATTGGAAAGATATACATATAAAATCAATTTTATCGAAAAATCCAGAAGAGGGGAAGAGATCCAGGTTATCCCAGTGGCGCAACAACAATATTTTTCGATAAAATTGATTTTATATGTATATCTTTCTAATTAATATATTTAATTCATATATTGGCTTAGTTTAATTTTAAATCTATGTAGTTTCTCCTCCTTTCTTATGCTTTGCATCTCCTTTCAGTGTATACTGCACGTCCATGGACTGCGAGACGAACGGATGTCTCAATTTTTCAAGAACTCCATTATTCCCCACGAATAATATTGTGTCCTGGATAATTTCCTATTATTTTCATCGTTATCTTCACTTTTCTTGGCATGCCTGTTGCTTTTTCCACATTGTAGGTCCAACAGGTGGGGGATCTTCTTCCTCTTCGATTTTCCACGTGGCCCACCAAAGAAGCTTCTCCAAGCCATCCTCTCTTCTCGCAAGATGCCCAAAAAAGTTTCAGGAAAATAGTTGAGAGTCTGTCCTTCATGTTCAATTCCTGCAGAACGGATTTGTGCGTCTCGCTGTCCACGGTATGCGGATCATTATCGAATATTTGCTTTATATACCATATAAAAACATAGGTACAATATTTCCTTTTATAGGCTGTCGTTTTGACCACATACCTACTATGATATATATATCTTTCAATGGTAAGATTTAATGCAGAATTGAGAATCCTTCTCTCTAGCAATACACATCGCAGACTCGCATTATATATTTTGTTATGTAAGGATTTAATCACTCAACTTGAAATCGGCACATGCAGCGTGACGGCCACGATCCCATACGATGGAGGATCGAGTGTGTGCGGTGGGTGACCATCATTTTTACTTAAATGCTATGTCAAGCGGGAACGACTGTGATGATTTTCCGTACGTCCTATCCGAGAGGCTCGCCACAGGAATCGAATCAACGATACTTCGGGATAATTATTGTTACACATCCTTGTCATGACGATTTGTGAACAAATGCCAGAATGGAGAGATCAATTTTTTGATATTTATTGTATATTGAACAAACCAACTAAAATTTACCTCTTTCATTAATTAGGTTAGGTTCCCGGTCCGAATTACACAATCCTTTATAAATTTACCACAGGTAAAAGAAAGGTCGTCAGCTGAAGGTAAGTGCGCAGGACTCAATTCCAGCCGAATCCACACATTCATGTCAACCACTATCTAGCTGGTGGCGTTGTCTTGGCGTTCGATCCGCCGAAGCCAGATCGCAACGTAGCAATATATATTTACTTTTAAAATGTAGAGGTCCTCTAAAATGAGTCATTTGGTCCCCCTGAGCAAGCTGATGACGTGCGGATGGAATCCTATTAATAATATTAACATAAATATTTCTTAAAACCGATATCTTTTCCGATGAAAGAAAAATACACAATTTTCCCGCCTATACACATGCATTAACTACGTCTCATAATATTATTGCTTGTTTTTTAAATTATTTTTGGTAATTTACAGTTCTTGCGTTTATTTAAAAATTCTTATGAACTTCATTAATACACGCAATATTTAAATAAAGTGTGTTCGGTGGACGAGTGAGCGAACCACCGTTTTAAGTTAGCGGAAGTCTAGAAGAGCTCGGTAAGCTATGTGAGTACCTATATATGTACATATGTATTTATGAGGGCATACTTAGGTAAGGTAAATCAGCTGATTTAACATTTTAGTGCAGTGATTTCAATAGTATTGTATATTGAGTGTTTTATCAATTAATTAATTTATAAAATTTGATATGAATTACTTTAATGGTAGTCCAACGTTTTACAAAAGATAAGTAAGAAATATTGAAAAAAAATGCTAACTTTGAAGTCGCATAACTCCCTTACCTGTAAAATTTTTACCAATGTGTTAATAATATTTTTTGTTAAAAATTGAATGAATTTTTTGGTACTAGCTATGAGACACCCGGTATATATATATACGTTTTCATGAATAAAGTAAACATTTTCTTTACGTAAGTTGAGATTGAATTATCCGTATATATTAAACACCGATGTCTTTTAAACATAGCAAAATACTATGTACGCGTAATTATGAAACAAACAGCTCAAAAAACGGCAACGTGGTGTTTTAATATTGAACAAAACCAACATACACATCTGACAATCTAAATATTCTGGTACTATGACTAATCTAAAAACATATTTATACTCTTAGATATGTACTAGGTATTTCAATACATTATTTAATTTTCGAACTTTAAATTAAAATGACAATACACATATTATTTTATTCCACAATATTAATATGTAAAAACGTGAATAATACAATATGGGTTTTTTTGACAGCTTATCTCGAATGCCAGAAAATCAACCATTTGATGTCATCTCTTTATATCAAAACCGCCATCTCTGGCAAGATTTACATAACAAATAACGTCCTTTAGTATTTAGGTGATATTATTTGTAGCCTCATCTTAAAAGAGTGTAAATCGCGTAGAATTTCAACCTGGAAACTTGATTTGAAAAATATATTATTTCGGTGCAGTATCATTTATTATAATTTAAAAACATGAGAACAGGCTGTAAGTAGTTGTTATATTGTGATAACGTATGTATTCACGATGTTGTGCTTTCAAAAAATAATGTCTAGTTGATCATTGCTTTCTTTCTCCATTGTAAGATCGGCGAGAGCTTACAAATAATACCCAAATAATTTAAAATGATTTTTTTTGTTGATAAATTTCTTACAACTACGAATAAAACATTCATGTCACATTTGACAGTGACATAGATAAGGAAAGAAACCATAGAGGGTGACGCGATATGACCATGGGGCATAAATAAGGTGACAGGATGATTTTATTGTCACAGACCTGGCCGTTTAAGCGAGTATTTTACAGCCCACGGAAGCAGATGACGCTACATCCAGAAAGTCATGGATATAGACGGGGAAGCGTAACATTATTATAGATTACCAACAATTATTATTGACATTTAAAAATGTTTTATGTAATATTTATATATATGGGTGTTTGGGACATATATTTATGCTTGAACGAAGATAATGCACTGTGCCTTCCACCTCCCCTCCCTTCCTCACCAGCCACCGTGTCAGTCGATCGGCGACCCTGAACCGGTGCGGTAACAAGTAAATTTCGCAGTATAACAAAGTCTATGTGCGTCTAAGTGTCTGTCCTGTGCAATCTGAAGGACTCAAGATCCTGAACGGAGATAGTATTACAAAACCTAAAGTTACATTCCACCTTGGAGGTGCCAGAAGAACGGGACTCCGATGAGTGGAACTTCCTTCCGAATATCCTGTTTCTTCCGGCATTTATGCTTTTACGCAACAATGGGTATTGAATAAACTACGTCGTTTCCACCGCAGCGGATATGACGTATTTATTAGGTTGCTAATTTTTCACTTGAGTCATATATTTTTAGTATTTGTGTGAGATATTTTACACATAAAAAAATTCAATACCTCCGAACATATTATTTCCTGTATACTTGTTTCTTGTTAATACACGATTATACTAAATACTCACTGCTACTACGAGTATGCTCGTATATGCTCTACAACTTAACTAAATACCTTTAACAACGTTATTATATATCACAGTTCACTCGCTAATCTTCATCAAAATATTCCCATACAATCAGGCCTATTCTCAAAATTGCAATATTGAAATGAAGGTGATTGTTACACCAACCCTCAAAAATAGACAGTATGTAAATTAACGTCCGTGTTATATTTGAATGAGAGAGAGGGAGAGAGAGTGAGGGATTTGTGCAACCCGATGGAAATTCCAAATGGGCAATTTTTACAACTATACCGCCTTGATAAGGTACAACTATACCGCATAAAAATATAAGTTTTTGGTTAAAATAGGTACTAATACAGTATTCAAAGTTTACAGAAAAAGGTTTGTTCATAAATTACCTATTGATTTCCTCATCCGCAGCTTCGTAGTGAAGAATCACGGCCAATCCTGTTGCCATTTTTATGTTTTGACAGATTATGGTACGTTTATCTCCCTCACTCTCTCTCATTCAAATATAACGCGGACGTTAATTTACATACTGTATATTTTTGAGGGTCGGTGTAACAATCACTTTCATTTCAATATTGCAATTTTGAGAATAGGCCTGTCTCTTAACCTTTTATGTTATTTTGCGCAATTTACACATTTTCCGTGTTAAGACTTACCGGGTATTCCCATTGTAAAATGCATTCCTGAAATCTAGAATAAATATTGATTTTCACACATTCTGGCTTCAGTTGTTGAAAATAATTGCAGCCGAATGGCCTTCATTCGTCGATGTCAATTTTTTTTTCCCACCTCAAACCTCGTCTAGAAATAATTTATTATTTGCCGTTTCGAGCAGCGATTGCCAACATGTTGTAAACCGAGGAAATATTTTAAAAAAAAATTAATAAAACAGATTAATCTTATTAAATAAAACCCCAAATGGTTCTGTTAATTACAAATTAAAACTGAATGGGAAAATAATACATTTCATTGAAGACAAATGTCGAATCTCTTTAAAAGTATATACGGGTATATATAATGAATATGTGTCTAATCTAATTATATATATATAGATATATAAGCATTTAAAAAAAAACGAAATTATACAATTATTTCGATTAATTGAATTATTTTTGATGATTATTCAATACAAGAAATTAAAGTTTATCGAATTTCGAGGAAATGGTGATAATTCAGTGCTAACCACTGTAAAATATGCATTTTATGTTAGCTACAATTGTACAAAAAATTGTTAGTAAGCCGTGATAATCGACAAGACGTTATGATTACCAACAAATCTGGTGCCATACCTTTTGTCTGCAAACATAACTTCTCCAGTTTCCAGCACCTCGCGAGTTCTCCCAATAGTGTTCTGTCAAAATATTTCATTTTTTAATCATGCATTGATATTTTTAATCATATTATATAATGCCCAATTCTCTCGGAAAGTCCACGCATTTGGAGGTCTATCGCCTCCGCTCTTATCATCACCGCACAGCGATACTGAACGCATCCTGCAATACAGTTCCGACGTCATGTAGTAATACTATTGCGACCAGCAACTGTCAGGATGACCGTTTAACAAATCTCCCTCTTCTTGCCGCCATCTTTCCATCAACAGATATAAGAAACGCCTCCGTAAACTATTCGCGTGTGGTAACTTTTATTGTATAACTTAACTACTACAATCTAGTAAACTGTGGCTCATATTAACCTGCTCTGGGCACACATACAGCACACCCACACAAACGTTAATCCATAATTCAGAATCATAAGTTAATCAAAAGTATTCAAAAATAAGAGTCCTAGAAGGAATCCTTACCCACCTTATTAGACCAGGTTCATGTTGAGGTGGACAAATCTCGTGTTTAATAGTTAGACTACGTGCGGCCACACCCGTGGGACTAAACCAAGGGTTGAATTTTTAGGGATTGTATTGATTGTGTATAATTGCGAGAGTCACTCGGATGGAGTGATTGATGTTTAAGGTTATGTATATCACAAGGATTGTTTAAGGTGAGAACCAGAGGCCTTAATTTACACAATTTGAACGTTAAGTTGTAAGTTATAGTTCGTGACTAGCGAAGCTCACCGGAGGCGGTGCTGAGTGATGCGTCCGATGGCCAGCGGAAAAGTGATCGGATCGGTTGCGTCGCGATGTATTGTCGTATGAATTTTGTCGGTATTCGGTGACGTGGAATGGCTGTAAAATGTTTGTTTAAACGACCAGGTCTGTAAGGCGCGAGCAGGACATCCACAAATTCATCAGCTACCGCGACCGGCTAAATTACAAAATACGTAACTATTCATCAGTATCAGAAGAATTCTTATTTTTGGCTTTATTTAGAATGTAAAATATTGTTTTTCGATGGAGTGGAATATGTTGAATGTCTTTGAGATACGATTGTGGAGGCGGATGTCTCTATCCTCCAAGAATTAATGATTGTCGCCAGACTTCCGACGACATGCAAGAGAAGAATTATTTTATACTTTGGACATGTTGCCGGAAAGAGCGACAAAAATCTCGAGATGCTCGTCATCACAGAGACAGTTGAGTCAAAACGATGATTTGTCAAAATCTAATGAGAAAACCATTCATCCGATTCCGCCTTAAGTGCATATGGTAGTGTACTTCCCCGGAAATTCCAGGTTCGAATCCCGGTAGCGCAAAAACAATATTTTTCGACAAAATTGATTTTATATGTATATGTTTATAATTAATACATTAAATTAGTATTTAAAACATTACAGACCTATGTTCTGAATAATTCACAATAAGAATGTGTTCTCCTAATAATAAAGCATATTATACTGATAAAATTGCATTTTTGTGTTTATTATTGTTTATCCGCGATTCTTACTCATCATCTATATGTCATTATTGTTTGTTTTGACAACTAACTTACAAAGGTGGAATAATTTTAATTACGTCGAAATATTATTTAGGTTTTGGTTTATTTTGGGAAAAGCTCTATCATTGAAATATAGATTCTATTGGGACCCTGACCGCATAGCGGTAACCAATGGCCGTCCGCAGGGCCTAGCAGAATGCTTATCTGCTCTTATACTATATTGTTCTGAGAAGGTTGGGTCCAATGAAACTAGTTGACATTTGTGTATGTACATAATAAAGTGGTTTAAAACAAAATATTATTTAATTTAATTATAATGTCAAGCCACAAAGTGTTTGCTTTCTTAGATAATTTAAGAAGAATAATATTTTTATTTAAATAGAAGTATACGTGTTACCAGGGGCGTGCACTCTATACAATCAAAACAGCTCTGAGTGCACCCTCTTGCGACCCGGACACGATGTATTTCTGCCGAACTGTGACCGAGTATTGCGACTGCATCACATAAATATGACGTGTACCCTCCCCTTTTGGGGGTGCGTGACTTCCAGGCCCTTGCACTCTACACTATGACTTAAACAATATAGCAATGTGGCTGAAGAAAAATAAACTAAAACTAAATTTATGAAAGTTGGAAATAAAATAATACCATCGATGGTGAAAGTAGTCTGAGGGAAGTAACATATTTGGGAGTCAAAATAAATTCAATTTTGAATTTAAGTATGCTTCCATATATTTTCTATTAAATATAATAAAAAATAGCTTTGTCTCTATGGGATATCATCTGATATTTGTTTAAGTTAGAAAATATAATTGCTAACGATTCAACTGTTGAAAACGAATCATCGTAGAACGTTGCAGACGATTGGTCAGAATGTTGCGCGATACATTTAAGTAATTTTATAATAAAAATTATGCTTTATTCAGCGATGGCGTCAAGATTGAGAAAATCAGCTACCGTTGAGCGCTGACCAGGCTATTTTTGGAAGTTTTTGAACATCCTACGTCTAATACGTACGGCTTTATTTGATTCAAGCAAATAGCGACTAAACAAACTGAGCCAAAATTTCCAACATCTCAACCGCTCCAACTCCGAACAGAACAGGAATGTCACGTAATTGTGTATACATAATTGTACTTAGAAAAACCGCATCTAATCGGGCTTAACGAGCACGTCGTTAAGAGATCATATTCCGGTGATGGTTTTTGCCATCTTACGTGATTCTCCGCATGGCTACAACCAGTGGCGTAACTAAAAACTAATGTTTTAGTTAGCAATGGGGTCCGATGACCCCAATCTTAAATGAAAAAAAAAGAACCCCTTATATAAGGGTAATTATTATGTTACAGGCCGATATTGTTTTTGAATAACTAGAAAATAAAACGTAATTTTTTATTTGGTTTTTATTCATCGATCATTTGGTTTATTACATTTATGAGTTATGACATCAGCCGTGTGGCCGCTCCTGGCTGCGGCACAAATACCACGAATTTGATATTATTTCCACACACGAGGACGCAGCATCTCCACTCAATTCGAGATATTCCATTTCTAATTCCAATCCACCCCTGACCACGCACAATTCCTCACCCAGAATGATTCGGATTGCTGTCATTTTGCGAGATTCCATCCAAGCAACCGGCTCGCTTGTCCACTTAATTATTATTATTATTTTGCTATGAAAAGGCTCAGTACATTTGTGCTGTGTGTACATTTGTGTTCCGGGAAGGAATTAAATTTGATCTGGTGCATTCCACAGACCAGTGAATGAATAGACATGAAATAAAGTGTACATATAGAAGAAGAGGGGTTTGGAACATTAGTTGAGGGACGAGGGGGATTCTACACACATTCTTTGTGGAAACATAAATCTGATAGTTTACAACACATTTATGCAACAGTAAATGTATTTACTCTTCGAATATTAAATCTTAGTATTTTTTACATTAATGCATATTATATTGTCAGCGTTTAAATTTTCGTTCCAATCGAGTCATATATTTGAAAAAAGTCGCGGAGCTATTTGATTGAGTAAGTGGTACCAAAGTGATCACGTGAGTGATACCAAAATTAAAATATTGGGACAATGAATTTGTGTCAGTTCATATCTATATATTTGGTGGTCTGCGGGTGAGTTCTATATTTTTGAATGGTGCAGGGTCGTGGCAAAAGGCTGAAGGTAAAAGAGAGAAGAGAGATTGATGCCTTTGAGATGTGGTGTTGGAGACATGCTGCGCATACCATGAGCAGACACACAAATGCAGTGGCGTAACAGTTCACTGGGGACCGCGTTAGATAGGGGACCAAAAAGTGCACGTCGTACAATCCATTTGATATTGTAGCGTTTTTGTTTAATTTGTGTTTAATTATAATCCATAGCAAGAAATGTAATTTTAAAAATCATTTCTCATTATTTATTTATATATTTTTTATTTACTTAATTACTGAAACATGAAAATATTATTTATTATTATTAAGTATAAATTCAATCTGTAAATAAAAAATCTACTCGCTCTAGCTGTACACGCAAACATAAATCGGATGGCAGACGTAAAGATGTCCTTAAAATTTATACAGCTTCAATAGGGAAATATTAGTTCAATTAAATTGTTGTGCGGGCTGAACGAATGTTGTGTTTTGAGTTTTTTTCTGTTCTGAATTTCTCCAAATCAAAACGCCAACACGTACACATGGTATTGTGATTTATCTCAACTAAAACTTGGATACATTTCATACATAATGTATTCAATAGCACAATGGCACATCTATTATTTCCAGTTGAAAGCTACCACCTTGTAAATTGCAATGGTCAGATATAACTTTGAACGAAAGCTGTTAGGTGGCGCTCGCATTTCCAGTCCATTTTTATACAACTAGAATATTTGAACACAACCTTTCTTTGGTCTTACGAAATCGGAACTAAAATCTAAACTCTTTATAAACTTGATAATAGCGACATCTCTTATCCACGCGTATTGTACGAGGATAATCCAGACAGTTGAGATCTTTTAGCTTTAAAAAATAAAGAAAATATTTTATTATCCAATTGCATTTGATGTTTTCCTTCCCCTTCTGGGGATGCATGCAATATAAGCAGTGGCGTGCAGTAGGTATAGATTTAGGTTATGCTGTTACCAATGATATCATACAATCATATACATATAATATATGTATATATACATGGAATTTCCAAATTCTCTCATATAACATCCCTTTTACATCAGCTACATTGGCTCCGATTCCTTGAAAGAGTTGAATTCAAATTGTGCTGGTTGATGTACTAGGCGACACACAACATGGCGCCTCTGTATCTTCAAGAATCCCAGACAATTTGAATGTTAGACGTCAAACTCTCAGGTCAGCCTCTACTTCAGCTGCAGGAAGGGTTGCAGAACCGACCGACCGTTGCCACAAGTCTTAATTTAGTGAACGGGCATTTGCTGTGGCAGGCCCAAAAGCGTGGAACTCTTTGTAACGTACCCTTACGTCTTAAAACGTACCTTTTCAAAAAGTCATTTCCGTAAGTGAAAATAACAATTTTTAATTTTAAAAAACACAGATAATTGTAGAACTATAAACAGATGATGTGTAAAGCGCCCTTGAGGTGAAAGTTTTTACGAAAATGACGCTATACAAATTATCCATTATTATTATTATATGTAATATAATATATGTACTTTCGTTTAACTACGTCTTTAGACAAAATAAATTCATCCCAGCAACTCCCAGCGTGAGACTCACACCCTAATAAATTCAGAAAAAGTTTCTTTCATTTCTTAATAGGTCATCGTTCCGGATCCGAAAATCAAGTAATATAACTCTAGTGCAGCTATAACATTGTTTTATTTATATCCATCCATTTTGGATATAACATGGCCACTGAAGTATGACCTGTATGACGCACTGAACAAATTTTGATTAAGATTACCTAGACTGACATAATCTCAGCTGGAAAAGAAGTCTAGCGGAAATACAATAATCCATGGACATGAATGAGATTTTTAACAGATTTTCTATTCGTAACAATCTCTGAGATGCGGATTTTGCTTCCATGAGATTCTTCAGAGACAACTCTCAGCTTTCGTAGTCCCCCATCAGTGTCTCAGAGATTCACCGTCTCGTTCCTCGCTTCACGCTCGTCACGTACGTCAATTATCACTGTCGTTCGTCAGTTGAGTGATTGAGTGAATGTTTGTACGCCTTATACTAATGATAATGTTTAATGACTTTAATGATATTGTCAGAATAGATAATCGTACGGATCTATGGTAGTTTTAAATGTGGTCGAATCAAATCTCGCTGTCAGGTGGAATGTCGTGTACACTAGTTATCTCATCTCGTCTAATGAGCACGAATGCCGTGGACAAGGACCATGAATAATAAATGTATGTATGTGTTATATGAAATTAACCAATAAGGGATGTGAAAGTTATGAATACATAAGTGATAAAGCGGTGACTAATAAATAATTATTTACAATCGGAATTTTTTTTCGTTGCTTATGTAGTAAAAAATATTTCGATGGAAATACGTCGCCATTTTTAAAAGAAAGGGTCAAAAAATAAACAATAACGATGATTGGCTACTCAAGGCTGCGCAGGCAAACCAAAACACAAAACTGAACAAACTTCAACTGAGCGCTTACTGCACCAGCTACAAAAAAACGAAATAACTATATACAGAAATTAATACATTTTTGAGATCTTCTATGGAGATAGTATGGACTATAAAAAAATATTGTATCGCATTGTAGGAATGAAGGGAACAAAACATCAGCGTATGATAATACGACTCTCATAAAGTTTTGTGGCTGCTCTACTATCGACCTGCTCTCGAGATATAAGTGTCGTTCGTGGATAGGATCCTTTAATAGCGGTATTCAGTTAAAAAAAAATATGTTTGTGATTTTTTACATTTATCAATAGTTATAATTAAATTTTAACTCTTTTAATTTTTTATTATTTAGGTACAAAAATTCTCTAAATAAAACACTGTTTTTACCACGATTTTTGCACCTAGAAATATTAGAAATTAGGAAAAGTATTAATGAAAACTTTAATATTATAAATAATCAAATTAATTTTGTAAATCGTCCTCTCTTAAACCTGTTTCCATTTTAGCTATTTTGTAACCTCGCCTCTGTTTAACCCCCTTCCCACCATTATTAACCTTTTAAATGCTATGAGCGCGTTAACACGTCACACTTTGTATGTCACGCCAAGCTATACGCGTATCAGCACGCACTTTTGGACCTTGCAAACTTGCAGGGATTAAAGTCATATTTTTAAGTCATTTCGCCATCTGTGAACGACATGTCCCAGCTTTTGATAGATAAATTCCGTTTCAAATAGCGTTGGCTGTTAAAATGTTAACATACCTACCTTTCTATACTTGTTAATTAATTGTAGTACATTTCTTGTCCTGAGGAAGGGAGCGATGCTCCCGAAACATGTAGATTTTTTAAAATAAAAATTAACCGTTGTAAATATTATTTATAAAATGGTCCCATAAAGTGAATTCTCTTTTATTCTTCAATCAATTCTGATATAATAATAGGTACATGAATTATAAAAATTAAACAATTTTTTAGTCACGAATTTAAAAAATCACACGTAGTATTACAACATGTGCAATACTTTTATTATAGTTTAGTTCATTAAAATACACAAGTGTAATCCCATACATGCGACGACTCTGCGATAGGCCTGTATCGCAGAGTCGAGGGATGAGAAACAGGGGTGAGAAAATGCTAAAGGAAATCAAACTCGTGGCGTGCGCGAGAGAGCGCAGCGAGAGCTCGGCAGAATCGCGTTCCACTGCAGGAACAGGGTATCTTCTGAAAGAGCACTAATCCCATATCTGGCGACACTCCCCGTCACGCGCCCTGGCGTACCCCTCTTGGCAGGGATCCCACCTCCTCCCGAAAATTCCACCCGGAATTTCTATCTCCTTAGGTGGAGTGTACTAGAATAGAAAGCACGTTAGTTAAACACAAAAGCAATTAAAAAAATGAGCATCTATATATATTTGGGGGTTAGGACGGTGGTTAAATGAAATACATGTGATTGGCGCGTGTTGAGGTTTATTGTGACAAATGATAAAAACAATGAATACAGTGAATGAAGATGTAGGAAATTATGAAATGAAATGAATTGGCAGTCTTGCTCGGCAAAGGCGAGCCGGCAAGACCGCCATTGTGAAACGCTGATACTGGAGAGACTGCCTGGCGGTGTGAATTGAGCCAGACTTGTGGCAGCAGCCGGCAGCGCTGTCGCTAGCGTCGATGCCGACAGATGGCGGTAGATTTGAATTATGGTCGCTACATATATATATAAAGAAGAGTGTCTGTTTGTTTGTTTTTTATACAAATCTAGTTTTCCGAGCTTGATGAAATTTTGCACACTTGATTTCGAAAAACCACCCACATCCCACTCCTTAAAGCAGAATTTCTGTACTTCTTAATACTTTTTTGCACTCATGACGTTTAAAATAAGAGGAACATTACTATTTACATCTGATTTCGAAAATAAACTACCCCCATACCCCTAAATGAAGTCTCTTTACTCTGCATAAAGATAGTTTGAAATATAAAAAATTAATGATTTTTCGAATACATTTAAATCAGGCGGAGTGCATTTATTTTATTCTATATCGTTGATTGGCCGGGGAAAATAGGATCGGTGGGGGGGAGTGGAAGAAGAGTGGGAGGCGAGAGGGTCCTGCGTAGTGTCCTAAGCTTAAAAGTAATAAGAAGAAGGTCACTGTCTACATGAGATTTCTAAAAATTACCCCAATCCCCCTTTCCCACCCCCTTAATCAGAATTTCGGTACTTTTTAATAAAAATTTTGCACGTTTGACGTTCAAAATATGAGGGAAATTATTATCTATATTTTATTTCGAAAAAAAACTACCCTCATCCCCTTAAATGAAGTCTCTTCACTCTGCGTAAAGCCAAGACATCGCCGGGTACATCAACTAGTCAGAAATAAAATACAAATAACGATAATGGTATATTTGTTAGCATGGACAAACCGCAACCAAATTTTGATATATAATGTAATAATTTAATAAATCAATTAGAAAGATATACAAAAAAAAATCAATCTATCGAATAAATAATTCGGTTACTACCGGATTGTATCACCTTGCGTGTAACGATTTAAATGTTGGAGTTTTAATTTCTAATGTACACGTGATTGCTCGGATAATCGTTACAATGGGACACAATCACACTCACAATAATGATTTAACCATCACTGGTGTCAAAAGATTTGGGGATTTATTTATTAGAAATAATACAGATATAAATATATTAATGGTACTGGACATGGAAACAATAAATGGTGACGCTTGACTTAAAAGTTATAACAATAAGTTATAACTTATAAGTTTAACATAAAAACAAAAAATCATTTACATGTTGTGTCGAAGATTATTGTTAATTAAGTTTTAAAATATTGGTAATGAAACAGAAAATATATCAATGTCAGTGAACACATCATTGTGAGCTCGGCACATTCTCACTATAGGAGAGAGTAGTCCAGAATTGATTCGACTTGATTCATTGCAATGTAAAGTTGTATTTAAAAATTGTATAATAGATGTATCAAATATAAAAAAAAGACTGCAAAATATCAGTATCTAAAACGTAATCGGTTGATATAGCAAAATGGTAACGTATTTTTTCGGATAGGAAAAATTCCGCGTTCGTATTCCGGTTGCAACAATATATATATTTTTTTGTATATCTTTATAATTGATTAATTTAATTTGTATTAAAAATACTGCAAAACTGCGTTCTGAAATTACAACTTCACAATAAAAATACGTTTTTATTAAAAATGGAATATTTGTTAACATGGACTAACCACAACCAAATTATGATGTTTGTTAGCATTTGTTAACAAGCAAATTTTGATGACAGTAAATTTGTGAACATGGATAAACCGTAACCAAATTTTGATGACAGTGAATTTGTGAACATGGATAAACCGTAACCAAATTTTGATGACAGTAAATTTGTGAACATGGATAAACCGTAACCAAATTTTGATGACAGTAAATTTGTGAACATGGATAAACCGTAACCAAATTTTGATGACAGTGAATTTGTGAACATGGATAAACCGTAAACAAATTTTGATGATCATGTATTTGTTAACAATAACCAAATTTCGCACAGAATTAAATATAACATGGTCAAAGTTTTAAGATAATTTTGGACCAGACTCAGTCGATGACAGTTCAGTAGTTCAGTTACCAATTTCATATTTCAAATTATTTTTTAAATCCTATACATTATTCAACTCAATCCAATCCAATACTCGAATACAATTTCAAATGAAGTTAAAAGAAATATGTATGTACACTTCGTAAGGCAGTACAAAACATATAAATTTTTTAATTTCTGCAAAAATCAGTTTTGTCGGGTTTAGGATCTGTACTTAATGATGCAAGTATGTTTCCACTAAAAAAAAACTTAATTATTCAATCTTTTTGCAATTGAATTGCAACTTTTCGATTAAAATACTTATTTAAAAAAAAATTCACATGGTCGACACAGCGATAGTTTACCCCAGAAAGTAATAAATCATTGAAAATGGATAATGATTACGTAGTGACTCTTGACTGAGCGTAAATAATGTTTATGGTACATACAAATGTTGACAAGTGATGATTTTATCTTGTGGTCATATTAAAATATACGTTTTCTGTGCTATTTTCACTGCTTTGCAGGGCCGCACTGTGAAAGAACTTAAACCCAGATAAAGATCGAAAAATACTCCGTTTTGATAAGTCTCAAGTATTGTAATATATACGAATAGGTTATTCTGCACTTGGAATGTGCAAGAACAAAGTATCGTTATATATCAATGGATGACGAAATAGACACGTAGTGGTAAGAAATGTTTGAATAGGCATATGCAAGATGTCATCGGTCAAATGCGATATTTGACGTTTGGCAAAGATTTGATATTACAAATAAAAATAAAAATTTGGAAATTTTCAGTATCATTTTTTGAATCGGCGAAATAAATTATATATAATGTTTATTCTTGTCTTCTCAACATTATACGTGTTTACCTATCAGATCACAAACAAACGAAAAGATTTATAATTTACTTTATTTTTAAATGCAACGAAAAATATTGTAAATAACGCCACGCTATTGAAGTTAAAAACTTAAATACAATGTATAGGGATATAAAATATTAAAAAATTAAATAATCAAGTATAAAGAGAGAAATTATTTACCGTGTTTAAAAAGGGGGTGCCTTCATTATAATATTAGAGTTCAAATAAATGGTCAGATAGAATAAATAAATAATATTATCTAGGAGAACACATTCTTATTGTGAAGTTTTAATTATTCAGAACAGACGGTCTGTGATATTTTAAATATGAATTAAATATATTAATTATAAAGATATACATATAAAATCAATTTTATCGAAAATATTGTTGTTGCGCCACCGGGATTCGAACCTGGATCTCTTTCCTAACCGGGAGAAGGTGCTTTATCCAACTAAGCTACAGCGACAACATTCTTAGCGACAATTTTCGACCCTATATGTTACCTTTTTGATATTAATACATTTAATCGTTCCATCATTTGACAGAGCCATCTACCTTATTTTTACAGAATCTCAAATACCTTTGAGTAAACTGATAGCATCAGCATTACCCGGTTAGGAAAGAGATCCAGGTTCGAATTCCGGTGGCGCAACAACAATATTTTTCGATAAAATTGATTTTATATGTATATCTTTATAATTAATATATTTAATTCATATTTAATAATATTATCAGTAGCAAAATAAATATTTATTTTAATGTCAATTTATATTAGTAAATAACGTAGAAGTATTGTAAATTTAGATGCTGGGCGAATCCAGCTGAAAATACTAGTAGAAACAATATAACCGATCATTATTGCAGATACAATAAATAAAATACTCACACTGGCCGGAGCACCGTCGACTCCGAGTTCCTGAACTCCCATCTGCATGGCGAAGATCAAAAGAAAACACACCAAAAGGTTTTTGAAAACGGCCATGTTGTCTGTAACGTGTCACCGCGTGAGTGGATATGATATTATCAGTGCAGATTATCAACTTGGAATGATGTTCCGCAAGGTTCTGTTCCGGCCTTTTATCTGCACATTTTATTTGATCGCCGCCTTGGTTCTTTACCTTATCGGCACGCAAACGTTTTGAGTCGAAGGGATCCGAAAAGGGATACCCAACATTATATTCGCGGAGTCTAAACTTGCATCATAGATTTTTTTCAACTATCAACAGTTATTACGGTGCTAAATTAAATACGCGCGTTTCGGTGCTGTAAACTTGGTGTACATGTAGATTTTTGCGAGTTTTTTAAGTCGGATAAATATTTTACATTTATTAATTATAATAATCATTAAAATAATAGTTGATATATCAATTATTGTGTAAATGTGCTAAAAATAAAAAATATTATCGTGCGAACGACAACATAAAGACGCATAAGATATGTCTAATTCGGCCAGCGCACGCTCTGCCACTATAGTGACGATCGGCATTCGGCATCCGGCACCCCGCGTACTTCGCCGTTCGCACCTCTTTTCTTTCTCTCTCTGTTATAAATTGTTTTCCTTCCTTATTATACTTTATTATCTTTTTGTATACTTTTACATTTATATATTTTTCCTTTAGATAACAGATTACACTTGTCCACTTTTGGACATACAACGCAAACGTGGGAGGAACCTTGAAGTATTTGAGAGTTTATAAGGGTGTGGGTATTGCGTTGGGCGATGTTAAGGGAAGAAGACATTGGTGCAGCATGTCTCCACCATCACGACTCAATGGTATTAGCCCACCTTATTGTCCTTATCTTTATGCTCTGTGGTCATGGATGAGATTTTTATGAGATCAGCCTCAGATATTCACCGTCTCGTGTCTCATTTCACACTTGTACGTGAACAATTTCAGTCCACTGACCATTGATATTCCGTTCGTCAGTTTTATGTGATACGCGTCACCGGTGTTATATTTTTAAAGATTCTTTTCACCTACCTTCCAATGAGTGCTGAGTATTTGAAGAAGAGATAATCAAATCCGCGATCCTCCAATACCAGGAGTCCACGGTAAAATTCCCGGATGAGCCGATACAAGCTGCGTGTAATTAAAGAACGTGTGTCACGAAATTTCCAGCTCCGCGAGCACAAATTGTGAGAACCATTTACCTTGTAGGGTATCCCGTTGGTGGGATTACTCACGTGCGCTAGCCCGCGGCCCGAGCGTTTGGTACCCCGAACCGATGATTTACCACAATCAAATTACATCAACAATGTTATGAATAGGCTAGCACCATATAAGCGTAAATTCACATGCCACGTGCCACGTGACTCTAGACGTCAATATTTATATTTTAAATTTTGCTTTTTAACAAGAATACCCTTTACTTTTATCGGCGATAAAGGTAGGTAGCATACGAGAGCTGAAAATTAAACAACTTATTTTTTATGATGATAACAGTTAAGGCCCGTGTCCACGGAAGGAGACACAGTGAGATAATCTCAGATATTTAGTTGAGATACATTTGAAGAGCTGTTACAGCAAAGTATCCTGTGTTACTTCGACCATGTTGTGAGATAAACGGGGGCGATGGAGCTGTGGTTCCAGACCCGAGTTGAGGATCTCGCTCTCGCGGCAGATCTCCAGTTAAATAGACGGGTATCAGGAAAGTTCACCGACGGAAAGTTATTATTTCGATATAAAAATGTCACCACTTTGTGGGGGCAGGTGATGAGAATGAAATGGAAATACGCTGTTGGTGTAGAGTCGTTTATCGTGACAGAGGATAGAATATAAGAGTACAGAAGATATGCGTGAATAATGAAATATAGAGAAGTAGAGGTTTAATAATAATAAAGCGAGTCGGCGGTGTTCGGTATCGGTGTCGTAGCGGGACAGCCGACCGGAAGATGTGTGGTCGGTGAGCGTTCGGGCCAGACTGTGGCGGCAGCACTTTGCCGCCGGCTAGGTGTTGAATGCAAATGTCGCTGGTGTCGGTGCTGGGTGGGAACGGCGGTGAATTTGAACCGCTGTCCCCTACAATAGTATTATTTAGAAATATCGTATTTGAATGATGACAATTGTGAACAATTTGAAGCGTTATATTCAGTGTATTGTTGCGACGTTCAGCGGTATTCCGCTAGGGTTTATCTTAATAATAGAGTGAGTCATTTCAATCTTAATTATTTTATTTCCTTATAAGCTACATGCACCATTTATGTGTCGAAATAAATTATAAATCTAGTAGAATAAATAAATTTAAAAATATTTTTTAATCAATTCAAACGTAAACCTTAAAATATATCCCTACAAAAGAAACATGACTTAGACCACTTTCATAATAATGGGCACATGTAATAAATTACAATTTTATATTTACACTTTAGTAGCGTATTTGTATACCTTATCACCAGCTAGTAACATGTTATTTTTTTCCCATCAATGTTCGCTTCTTCTCAAATATTTTTCGCAAAAATAATTAAGTAGATTAGATTTTTTTTTAACTTTAAATTATATTATTATTCTTTTTTAAAACTCTCTGGTTTAAGGGTAGGTATCTAATAGACGAAGTAGAAATAAAGAGAAGTATGTGACAGCGATGTATTCTCTCTCTCTCTCTCTCTCACCCATGCTGTTCAAATGATATTCAAAAGATATATTCAATGAAAATCTTCAGGTATCGGAGAAATGTCGCTCTAAAATGATCGTAAAGTAAAGTTTAGTGATTGAACTTGGCGCTGAACTGTCGGCCTGAAAATACACGTTTCACGATCGCTTCAGAACGATGCTTCACCGATAAGGCACCCCCTGAGATATACCCAAACATTGGGACAACAATGGTCCTTTTCAGGACCAAGAGACGCGGGATAACCAAGAAACTTCCTCTGACATATGTATCTGATAGATATCTCGGCTAAACAGCTTAGTTTATCATGTTTATTATAAATCGGAAGATTTTGAATAACACTTGTAGCAAGTAACATTGAGGATCTACAACTCATGCTGAACCAAGTGTTGACGACGTGTGACATTTCGGGTTAGAACTTAATACAACCAAAACAAAGTATATGTTCATTAGCAAACAGAACACTGCTGAAAATTAATGTCTTTATATTGCTGGAACGAAATTGGAGGAGATACACAATATTTCACACCTAAGTTCCAATATATAAAAAAATTGTATCTTTCCGTTGAAATCAAATGCTGCATTGAACGAGCTCGTGCAACCTTTATCCGCATGTTCTGCAGTCATGATCTCAACCTTAGATTACAAATACGAACGGTTAGGTGCTAAGTATTCTCGAAATGGAATAATGAGATGTGGATCTACAGAAGAAAGCTTAAAATAAGCTGAATGGATAGAGTTACGAATGAAGAAGTTATGTTAACAATATTTGAACACGCAATTACCGGATTTTTACCTCCAAAGGCATTGTTATTAAGACAAATTATAGATATCTCATAGAGACAAAGCTATTATATTATATGTAAAATATAGGTATTACAGGGCTGGCTTAAGTGGTCACTTTACACAATGTAACGTTCATCAATTATGTCCACAATAAACCTCCATATCTATCAAATTTTTGGAAGTTATATATGTGTCCTACCGGCTGCGCCACTGTGATGTCTTTCCAAGTATTACCAGATTCCCTAGGTCCCGATTCCTTGTAAGTGAAACTCAGTATATCCAAGTAACAAAATTAAGTTTATTACAACAACGTATGTACAGTTAATAATAATTACAGACAGAGATAGACTAGTTATTCAGGAGAAGCTGTTCCCCCATAGACGGCCTCTTATAAAGTTTGTTCCCCACCACTCATTTACTCACTTTTATAATACACACACACACATACACATATATACACATACATTTACAAAGTGACAGTTCTCACACATTTCCCATATAATATAGCTTCGTCACTATGTGATATCTATAATTTGTCTGAAGAAGTTCGGATGAATAAAGAAAAAAAAAGAAAACTTCAATATCTCGGACACGTGATGAGACATCCGGAGAAGAAGGAAATCTTGCACCTCATACTGCAGGGAAAGATGACTGATTATGCGAACATCATGCCTTAAGAACCTGATGCTATGGTGTGGCCAGTCTGCTGTAGAGTTTTTCCGAGCCGCAGTAAACAAAGTGATGATAGCCAACGTCTGTTGAACGAATAAGGCGCGGAAAGAAGAATAACTATTAGTAATAATAGATTGTTATGGTGGGGTGGTTGCAGAAAAACATATTCCATACAGGGGTGGTAGTAAAAAAACATATTCAATACATGACGTATCCGAGATATTTAAGGCATTTTTTCAAATTCACACTGTTCTAATTTCTAAGGAAATGCGTCACTTGTATACATGTAAATACGGAAAATTTACGCCTTATTTTAATATAGGTATTAATGCAAATCTTATTACGTTATCTATCATACCTGGCAAAGTAAATAATGTATAAAAAAATACAATCGCAATAAAAAATATGTATCAAAAAAACCTGATCGATGTTATACGCTATCAGGTGTACTTGAAACACAATTTCTTACATCTCTAAATACGCCATATAATATTACTTCAGCATGGCCAAAGGATTTCACTGAAGAGAGTATTGTGGCAGGCGTAGGGCTTCCAAAACATCGTCCGAAAACATCAAACAAAAATCAAAAAATCAACAAAAAAATGAAAGACTCAACCAATGCTGGTTGAAGTAAATATTAAAATACAAATTAAATATCTTAATTATAAAGATAAACATATAAAATCAATTTTATCGAAAAATATTGTTGTTACGCCACCGTGATTCGAACCTGGATCTCTCTCCAAACCGGGGAGGTGCATTATCCAACTATGCTACAGCGACACTATTTTTGACGACGAATTTTCGACCCTATATGTTACACTTAATACATTAATACATTAATACATCTATCGTTCCATTATTTAAAAATCATCTACTTTGTTTTTACGGAATCTCATATGCCTTTGAGTAAACCGATAGCAGACGCCAGAATTAATATCAATATTACTATCAATTAATATCACAGACCTATGTTCTGAATAATTACAAAATCATAATAAGAATGTGTTCTCCTAATAATAAATATTTAATTTACATTTATTTTGCAAAGATTATAGTTATGAATGTGTAGAATGCAAGCCCCTGGAAGACACGCACCCCCAAAAGGAGAGGGTGTACGTCACATTTATGTGTCGAAGTCGCAAAACTCGGCCACAGTCCGGCAGAAATACACCCCGTTCGGGCCGCAAGAGGGTGCAGTGGTGCAGAGGGTGAGTTGCAGCTCTCTAGTGCAAGCGGCGCTCTCATGGAAGGCTGGCTTCCCGATCAGAGAGTGGCATCAAACGCAGAGTAGTTTCAAATATGACAATAGCCGTAATTGAATTTTTAAAATTTAACAAAAATGAATTGATAATTTTGGCGTCTGCTATCAGATTACTCAAAGGTTATTTGAGATTCCGTAAAAATAAGATTGATGGCTCTTTCGTGTAATGAAACGATTAAATGTATTAATATCAAAAAGGTTAAAAAATTTGTCGCTAAAAATATCGTCGCTGTAGCATAGTTGGATAATACACCTTCCCCGGTTTGTAAAGAGATCCAGGTTCGAATCCCGGTGGCGCAACAACAATATTTTTCGATAAAACTGATTTTATATGTATATCTTTCTAATTAATATATTATATAATTTATTTTTTAACGTAAATATTATTTTTTAACTTTTAAGTATGTATTATTTATATAACGAATCGGGTTTTGAACAAACATTTTATTAAAATCCATGTCGCAGAAATGACATCTCATTAATTATAAATTAAAACATACTGATATGAAAAAATATCGCACCAGAATGGTAATTTTCAAACCGATACACTAGTGTTATAAAAATAAAATCGGATTTTTATTACTGAAGATACCTGACCAATAAAATCATAACAATTATATTTTATGGAGTTATTTATGACTAGTAACCTACGTAACGGAAAATACTGGCATAACCAGTTTTTAAGTGTCCCAGTAATAATTGCGAATTGGCTGCCTGCACGCTGAATAACAATAAAAAATCAAAAACTTCAACATCTCGGATATGTGATGAGACATCTGAAATTTTGCCACCTCATGATGCAGGGAAAGATTGCTGGAAAGAGGAGAACATCGTGGCTGAAGAACCTAAAGCGATGATTTGGCCAGTCTGCTGTTGAGCTGCACGGGGCCGCAGTAAACAATGTGATGATAGCCAACGTTTGTTGAACGCATAGGTCACGGGAAGAAATCAAAAATAGCCAGGCCAGGCCAAAAAAAAAATCATATTAATAGTATTCTAAAAAAATTATTGATAGCAAAAGCACCATTTTAATATCGTTAATTGACTTTGTGGTGTAACATGATTATTTTAATTTTCACAACTAATCTTTATTCTACACACACGTTGGATTATTGTCACTAATGTAGTTTCGAGAGGTGCAGTACCTCTCATCATCGGGTGATAACAGTATTGTAGTCTAAACGGGTAATGAGGCGGGGCTCAAGGAGAAGGGGCAAGTTTCGATCGTTAATGGGAATGTGGACAGTAAAGGTGAAGTGTTAGGGAATGCTATGTTGTTATTTAGTGTTTTCTGCGAATTTAAATTATTTTATATTATATTTCAACGGTTTCTAGATTGTTCATAATTAATCGTAGAGGATAGATAAAGTGTGTGTGGAACAAAGTTTAGTTTTGAAAATTAAAACAACACAATTTTTATAATATAATACTTACTATATCTAGATGTTACATTTTTATCTAAAAACACCTCAATCTCTAAATTCTATTCTAAAATCCTTTCGATTCAAGCAAAATTTAATATCTACCAATATATTATTTATCATTTAAAAGGTAAATAACATTCTAGTTGTTTGGATTTTATCTCTGTTTGACTATTCTGTGGCTTTCTACATAAACTACGTTCAATTGATATTACATAGATAAACATACAAACCATTGCGAAAAATTGACCCGGTAAATATTCCGGCTATATTCTTTAACCAGCCTGTTCCGCAATCTCATTTCAAAACAGCGGCTGTTTAAAAAAACTGGAAAAATTCGTTACTCGGTTAATATTGGTCCTAGAGGAAAAAAACGTATCTCTCCTCGTGATTCTTGCGGCCAGAACCGAAATGGATTTTGCAGTTTTTTATAAAATAAATTATTAGGAGAATACATTCTTATTGTGAAGTTGTAATTATCCAGAACATAGCTCTGTGATATTTTAAATATGAATTAAATATGTTAATTAGAAAGATATACATATAAAATCAATTTTATCGAAAAATATTGTTGACGCGCCACCGGGATAATTGATAATTGATAATTCTGACGTCTGCTATCAGATTACTAAAAGGTATTAGAGATTCTGTAAAAATAAGGTAGATGGCTCTTTCAAATAATGTAACGTTGTAATGTTCGAAAATTTGTCGCTAAAAATATTGTCGCTGTAGCATAGTTGGACAATGCACCTCCCCCGGTTAGGAAAGAGATCCAGGTTCGTATGCCGATGGCGCAACAGCAATATTTTTCAATAAAATTGATTTTATGTGTATATCTTTCTAATTAATATATTTAATTCATATTTAAAATAAATTATGATATTTTTCGATATTAAACAGCGGTATGTTGTGCACACCGAGAGTTTGGGAATTTTCAAATAATAGTGTCGATATGAATTTTCAATGATATTGACATTATTATGAAGTATTACGAATGGAGTGAGCGGTCTCACCGTCTAGGCGAGATACGAGAGATGCCCTA
Organism: Eubasilissa splendida; assembly: GCA_031772225.1. Taxonomy (NCBI): domain Eukaryota; kingdom Metazoa; phylum Arthropoda; class Insecta; order Trichoptera; family Phryganeidae; genus Eubasilissa; species Eubasilissa splendida. The sequence continues at coordinate 1,133,523 of CM062865.1, read as the reverse complement.
CGATAGTCCACGCGAGATTACAGTGTGTACACGGCCGAGGAGTTCCGGGAACTGTACTGACGCACAATTCGAAGGTAATTTGAGTAAATAAATAACAAAATAGGCGCAAAACGTGGATATTACCTGTGAAAACCAATCGCGCATTCTCAGTACCTAGTGATTTCCCAGCGAAATGAGAACTTCACAATAATACCTTAAAACTTGGAAAACAGGATTTTTTAAAATATTCGAGTGGTTTTCCCGGCTCAACCCTTTTTCGTTATTAACTACAAATATTCCATTTGGAATCTTACTTTCACGTTTCTTTCTGAGAAAGAGACAGAAAGATAATTAAACAAATAGTTTAGATAATTCTGGCATTAGCTATCAGATTACTCAAAGGTATTTGAGATTCCGTAAAAATAAGGTAGATGGCTCTTTCAAATAATGGAACGATTAAATGTATTAATATCAAAAAGATTCGAAATTTTTTCGATATAAATATCGTCGTTGTAGCATAGTTGGATAGTGCACCTTCCTCGGTTTGGAAAGAGATCCAGGTTCGAATCCTGATAGCGCAACAATAATATTTTTCGATAAAATTGATTTTATATGTATATCTTTCTAATTAATATATTTAAAAAATGATCAAAATCGTTCCTTTTTACTACAACGTGTCTTTCACATATTTGCTTAGTTTCATTGTAAATCTATGTAGTTTCTCCTCCTTTCTTATGTTTCCTGGCATGTCATTAAAAATTTTCATCGCACCGTACATCATCGATTTCTGAGATTTAGCCTTCTTGCTGAATGGCAGGAATCACTTCCATATCTACCCCATGAGAACTGGCATACATAATGAAAAATTAGGCTACACTAATTCTACACTACCTAATGGGGGTGGTCATTAAATTCTGATGAAAATATATTCCTACATACACTTGTATTACATCGAGTCTATATCCTACCGCAATATTATTTAAATATGGAGTTTAAAAATATTTACATACTGTCAATAATACTATCACTCGTCAACACGTGTATTGTGTATTATGGGTGAGGCAAGGCAAGGCATATCACACTTTATAGATAAGGTAAATATTACACTTACATTATACTACGCCAATATATCTAACTTTTAGCACATGCAATCATTTAAGTCACTTCATTCACGTTTTGCATTACAAAAGATCTCAACTTTATAGATTTGATAGATTGATCGAGTTTTTTTAATGCCTCATTCTTAAGGCCCGTGTCCATGGAAGGAGACACGGTGAGATAATCTCACTTGAGATACATCTCGATACCGTGTACACGTGTTAAGATATTGATCTGGAGTTACCCACAGATCAGTTTGACATTTGTAGAAAGAGAAAATAACAACAAGCGTATAAGACACTCGATCTGACAGTGAGATTTGACACGTACACACAAACGTCACCTAAAACTACTATAGATCCGCATCTACAACTATGTATTCTGTAAAGTTAGGATAAGCCATTAAACATTCATATAAAGGGTTAAATTACAAACATTTATTTAATTTTAAATGCCTCTGGGGAGATTCAAAATCACTCAACTGACGAACGACAATGACATTTGACGTACATGATGTGCGTAAAGTGACATAGTGTATATACAGGGACTGTAACTGAGAGTTGTCTCCAAATAATCTTATGGGAGCAAAATCTCATTCGTGGACATGGCCATTATTTATGATGGGTTTGGGCACTTTATATATATGTTAATATGCTCCACATCTTCCAGTACGTCAGACTCTGGGCAAAGAACCGAGATGGAGATGTTCATTTAAAAGAGTATCTTTCTTAGCAGTCTATCTCCTGATTTCAACAGTTTGAAATCCCCCCTCACTTCTGTGAACAATGGAACTTTAAATGGTTGACGTGTTAATCAGTTTTTTTAATATAATTTGTCTCTTTCTCAAAAATAAGTGATTCAAATCAGTGTGTTTAAATTAATGACAATTTTAAAAGAAATAATTGTGTTTTTGATATTCTATATTTGTCAATATGCAAGAGTCGTAGCAAAACCTTTTAGTTCGATAGTATCCGTGGTCAAATCTATGCCCACATAATTTCCATCTAAATTTTTTATTAAATCTACTTGACTACTACGGAGCTCTTTCGCATTCATTACGTATATTGTTTTAGTTTTTTGCTAAAACAGCATACAAGTTAATCAGATAAATATTTAATTGAACAGAAGGCCGCAGCGCTTGGTCCCGTGCGCTGCTTTTCGGCCCCCCCGGGGTGGGCAAGACAGCCCTGGCCCACGCGGTGGCAGCCGAGGCCAAGCTGCCCCTGTACCAGGTCTCCAGCGCTGATCTCATGAACGCCTGGGTCGGAAACACTGAAAAGTTTGTCGTCCGCTATCATTAAATAATTTATCCTTTTACTTTCACTTTATTTTCTGAATAATTAGACATTCTATCATCACATCTTGTGATACCAAATCCTTAGAAATCATTGGGCTTTGAATTTTTGAAATTGGTCCCGTAGAACTCGAGTAGTTACGAAAAAACATAAAGACGGATAGTCACTCCACACTGAAGCAGTATTAAGCGGAGACTGGTATGAGCTATCGCAACCGACTTTGGCTGTGGAGGACGATGGTGATTTTGTGATGTATATAATAATACATTCCGCAGTAACTACTCTACTAAAGTACTCTAAAAATAACAGAGGATTCTGGTTAAATATTACACATAGTTGATTTGGTTTTGCACTTGTTTTTTTCCCATTTTTATCAGCGAATAGTAAAATAGTATCATCGGCAAATGTAACCTTTCATTTATTTAACTTCATTCACACAATTCATTACGATAAAAGTAAGTAGTCCTAAAATGCTTCCTTGTGGAACGTCACGGTTGATCCATCAGTGGACAGACGTAGAAAAAGTCAGTAATATGACTTCCCTTCCAGACTGATCCGCCGGGTGTTCAGCACGTTGGGCGACCGGCGCTGCATCCTGCTGCTGGACGAGGTGGACAGCATGTGCAGGAGGCGGGGCGCGCGCGACTCGGAGCACGGCAGGCGAGCGGCCACCGAGCTGCTCATACAGATGCAGCTATACGAGGTCACCAACTCTAAATCCACATCCCGCAGAACGCATACAGATGAGATGATGAATATAAAGATTAAACTTTTGTCTGGAAACTAGCGTAAAGGATTGATCGGAGATTATGTGAAGCGAGCAATGTTCCATCTATATACACTAGTGTCTTCTTAGTGAGCCGTCAAATTGTCTTAACTTTAGCCTATAAAGAGCATAACACAGCACACCCATGACAACGATCAACAGATATGCTACTAGCTAGGTGCAATTAAGATCGATCAGATATAATAACAGTAATAATTTCTCCCAACAAATTGGCGCCCAACGTGCGGCCCAAAATTATAACCATACAAAAATAATATCTATACTAATTTTTAAAGTGATTAAGATCAAGAAGTGCGTGCTTTGTTTTGGTTAATTTAATAGATAAAAGAAAAAACAGTATCATTAGACTTGTATTTAATTTTATTCAGGGTTCAGCAATGTTCCTGTTGTGCGCAACAAACTGTCCTTGGGAAATAGATCCTGCATTTCTGAGGAGGCTGCAACAGAGAATTTATGTTCCGATGCCAGATCAGTAAGTGTAAAAATACATAATCATAGATTTAATTTTACATAGAAATATTAACTCCGTACAAAATGAATTAAGGTATTAAAATAAATAGGCTATACCGATGTTTTGAAAATCATTTCCATTCAAATTATTTAACTAATGAAATAACCGGGGTAGGCTGAGGGGGCTGAGCGGAGTTCGCGAGCTTTGTTATATTTGATTAATTTAATTTAATATTCCCAGATCAAACGTGTTTTAAAAGTATTATGGAACATTGGGGGACATAGTCTTTTTGAAATTCTCCAACATTTATTAAGGGTATCTATTCATTTTTTCAGTTTGAAATTCGAGAAATTCTACGCGAATTACATACTCTTTCAAGCCGGGATTAACAGTTAAACTTCTTATGTTCTCGCTTAAGTGTCGCTAAATAATGTTATTTTTGCGTAATTCTTGCTAAAGAGGAATGTTATAATAGAAAAAGAGATTACAATAAAATTGTTGATTTTCTCGTATTCGAAACAAGTATCAAAAATAATTCGTATCCAGTGTTAGAGTATCCAAGTTTTTTCATATTAATATATGGAATGAAATAAAATGTGTGTTGTCATTTGAATTAATTCATCGAAAATTACATATTTTATTAAAGTACGAGGGTGATATTAAATAAAACCATTAGAGTTTTGTAACGTACTTTATTCCTCGGCAATAGTCCCCTCGAACTTCAACACGCTAACCCTAACGTTTCTCCGGTTTCGAGGAAATGAGGCTTTCAAAATATTCGTTTACTTCCTGTATGACCTTTTCATTTAACTCAAATTTTCGTCCAGCCGGGAAAGTTTTGAGTTTCGGAAATAGATGGTAGTTTGAAGGAGCTAGATTTGATATAGGCAGAATACGGAAGCAGTTGAAATCGCAATTCGGTAAATTTTTGCTGAGCTACACGGCATGAATACACTGGTGCATTGTCATGCTGAAAAAACACATTTTTTGTGCCATTCCCGAACGTTTCTCTGCTATTATTAAAGCGTAGTAATGCAAAGTAATGCATAATATTCTTCGGTAATGATTTTCCCCTTTTTGAGGTAGTCAATTGGGAGAATTCCTTTTGCGTCCCAAAAACGACGCAAAAACTCTACTGGATTCTTTTCAAACACTTGCAAATTGTCGGCACACGTTCGCATGCGAATTCGCTTTTGCTCTGGAGCAAATCTTGCGCAAATAATCATTACAACGTTACAATTTAATACCTACTCCATAACAGGTGCCATAAAACTCTGTGACTTCATTATGACCAGTGTAAAATAATACTGAGAACAATATTGCGAGAATTTTGATATTTTTAATGTTTAATTTAGGCATTAAACGGATCTAATGTCTAAAGTAAATCAAAACGGAAAAATTTATGACAAGAGGAAATTTTTTATTTTATTATTCTTAAAAACAACAAATATCTCAGGTAATTTTAATCTTAGTATTTGTTTATACTTGGCACGCGAGACTCGCCTGGTATTAATCAATATTTATTTTAACCGATAAACAGTTTTACATCAGACAGATCAACAGCATCGGATGGAAAACTGCAGATAATGATGGAACAGTTTTTATCAGAAACCTAACCTAAGCGATTCGATGTATTTGAAAGAAAGTTGCTCAGGGGAATGTTCTGAGATATCAAATAAAATAGAGTGTGACGGAGATATCTTTGATGAGTTAAAAATCACGAAATTCATCAAATAGGGAGGCTAAAATGAGATGGCAGGACATAAATAAATAAAGAAATAACTATTCCTGGGAAGCAGCCCAGTGGATGTATATTCTCGAGCAGACCAGCACTCGTACCAGGTTTCAGAGCTGGAGATGATGATGGAGAAGCAATATTCAATTATCACGCGCTCTTATCGTGGTGACCTAAAACATAACCTTATTTTTATTTGTTTACCAAATTGACTTGATTGTTACAATTTACGAAACATACTTTACAGAGAAGCTCGAGAGAGCATCATCGTCTCCTGCATCGGCAGTCTAGGCGAGCTGAAGGCCGGGGACGAGTGGGGGCTCTTCCTGAGGGCCACGGACGGGCTGACGGGCTCTGACCTCAAGGGGCTGGTCCGCAGCGCGCTCATGATCCCGCTCAGAGAAATTACCACTGCCACACACTGGATAGAGACATGTCGGTGTATTAATATATCAAATTATATAACTCATTAATTCACTTCTCCATCCATATCACTTGTTACGTACAGAACAAAGATTGTATATGTTAGGAATACCTAACCTTCTGATAAGAAGATTCAGGATGTACTCGGTCAATATACTCAGGTTGTTACACGTTACATTTATTACAGAAAACTGATTTATATAGGTACATCCTAAGTTCGCGTGCCATTTACTCTTGTGGCGGACGTGACATAAACATGCCGTTATACCATACCTTCTTAGGTACGGTATAACGTAAGAATTCGGGTACATAGCAATACAGCGCGTACGTGTTCTTTTAGCCGTTTAATGGGTAACATGATATACAGTTTGTATATGGTATCGTTTGTAAATAGATGCACCCTGTACGAGAATTCTCGGTTAATTTTTATTCAGGGTCGTACCATCGCTTTTTTGCTGCCACCGGTATTTACTATCACTGCGCTGCGTCATAGGAAAGGGTAGATGCTAGTTATTATTGACTTTGAAGTGAAGAACTTTAAAAAAATGTCGAGATTGACAACATTTAAAAAAAAATTGTAACACGTAATGAAAGACCGTTTATTTTAATTTTTTCAATTATTACCACGCACTCATTAAATAAAAAAGATCTAAAAACGTGAAATTAGATAAAAAAAAGACGTCATTTTTTCTGCGTCAAGCTTTGATTGTGAAAAGGATTATCTGAAATTTGTGAAAGTATTATGCTCATTAGCTTACAAATTACTTATATAGTTACTGTCAGACGGTTTTTTAATTTGTGTTGTCAAATCTGGAGCCATTTTTTAAATTATTCAAAGCGCATTTTAAATAAATACCTAATTAAAATATGTTTTGATAAAAACATGTCGGTCAATATGAAGCTAAATATAAAGTATTCTTAAATTGTAGGGCCCCCCAAAATCAGAATCATATCTACGTACTCCGAATTACTATACTCTTATGGAATTTTATTCAATATTACAAAAACACAAGATCTTTGATCAAGTAATTACTTTTTTATTGTAAACAAACGAGATAAATCAGTACCGCATTATCGCACAGCGCAAACTAACATGAATTTGTATCTGAAAGAATCTTTCAAGTACAGGAGACTTTTACCACGTGCTGATATCGACAACACGGTAGTTTTTATTTATTTAAAAGTGCATCTTTTCGTTTTTTGAAAATAAATAAGTATCTATGTAGTTGTTGAAATTAAAATAATATTCACTTAATTTAAAAATTTTAATATCGGAAATTGAATTACACAGATTTGCGAAAACAGACTTTTTCCGAAGTAAATACATTTTCAAAGTAAAAATCTTTATCCTTCGATGACGGCATCTGAAAAATGAATTCCGTAAGTCTCGAGGAGATTTTTATGTATGACGTAATAAATAAAAATTTGCTAATATTTTTAAACCCCCATTACTCGCTATATGAGCATTTCTTAAACCTTAATATAAAATACAATATCTCATTCTAGTAAATGGATCTACTTAAATTATAATATTTTTCGTTCTACAGATATTTAAAAATATAAATAAAAATGTTTACAATACTTACCTACATATGTTGTAAAATATAAACATCCATCCAATATTACGTTCCGCCATATAATTTTTATACGCAAAGTAAAAAGGGACCAAGACTGCTTATCGCCGTCATGAATGCCGCCATGTCACTTACGATAAAGAACATCTGTTACTAAGCGCGATGTCATGTTTATGTATTTTAACATACATTTTAATAATCAGCATACAATGTTTTCATATTTACAATAAATCGTATTTATGTTAAATATTATTACTTTTACGAATTGTGATAAACCATTTTCAATTTTTTGTTTATCATTTTAGTTCAGTTTTAAATTCTAATCTTATTTGTATTTTAATATAATTAACTTAAAATATAGAATTATTAATTCCACATTAAATTATATTCTAAATAGTTTAATCGAAATAAATTATGGTTTTATTTAATTTATATTAATTCCATATAAAATTATATTTTAAATTGTTTTATTTAAATAAATTATGGTTTTATAAAATCACGCACAGATTGGGCGTAATTTTGTATAAAAGATATTTACGTGGGATTTTTGTGTAAACATCATTTTTCATTTTGATGTGTTTATAACATTAGTATTATATTCCGTGCGATATTTCTGTTCTTTCGATTTCTGAATATTACAAGATTAGGAATAGATATACATACTTATCTATATTTTCGATTAATAGGTAAGCTATTTACATTTGTTTGTTTTGTTTTTAAAATTATTTTTAGTAATTTACAGTGCTTGCGTTTATTTAAAAATTCATATGTACTTCATATGCAACATTTAAATAAAGTTTATTCATTATTTGTGTTTTGTGCCGAGTGAAACAGAGCACCATTGTTTTAAGTTCAGCGGGACTCTTAGCGAGAATCGGTTGGTATATATGTATATTATGTACAATATTCATGTGCGTATTTATATAGCTTCAGTCAGCTGTTTTAAAATTTCAAAGCGGTGGTAAGAATTGAATGTTATCCAGAATTTTTAAATCTTTTCATTTGATTTTTATCACAGATAAATATTTTATAACATTTGATATAAATTACTTCAATGGTAGTCCAACGTTTCACAAAATATAAGAAATATTGGAAAAAAAAATGCAAGTTTTGATGTCTCATAACTCCTAATCTGTAAATATTTTACCTAACTGTAAATAATATTTTCTGTTCAAAATTGAATGAAGAACATTCCCCCGAAGTTTTTGGTACTAGTTATGAGTCACCTGGTATTATTGAATGTTCACTTCTGATACAAAAAAATTATGTCAAATGTCAAAAATTAAAATCTGCTATATTTATGAATGTCGAGAACCTTGAGACCTTATCAGCAATTTCTTTGTTATCTGTGATCTCTCATCTGTGTATTTATCTCACTGCTGCAATCAACAATTCTTTATTTACAAGCATGCGTGTATACTAAGTAAGCAATCATTGAGCATATTATGAGAAAGTAATATTTTATCCCCTTCAAGAAAGTAGGTACAGTGTTATTATTTTGTCTTCTGTTAGAAATATATGGCAGAACTTATCAATATCATCATACCCTCATGGAGTGCACCAAGATAAGTTCTACATCGGGAACGTGTGTCATCCAGTCAAATAAATAAAGCAAAAACAATTTGTCAGGTTTGCTAACACATCACATAAAGATGTATTTTGTCCACATTTCAGGTGGCAAGATGATACCAACGAGCGTGTCCAACATCATGGCCATCCGCTGCACGCTCGATAAAATTCCTAATTGGAAGGTAAGCCACATTCATAAGACCGTAAAGATGCAGGAAGAAGCAGAGTCATTCTGACAATATGGACCTGGAACTCTTCCGTAGGCGTGTCTTGTAACGCCTAATTCCAAAACCCCCTAAAACGACTTGTTTGTGAGTTATGGATGAAAACGTATATTTTGAAAGCAAATGTACAAAATGTTAGTTTTTACATCACCATTTTTTAAAGAGACAATTCTGTAAGGTAAATTTTTTTTTTCTGTATATATCGTTCTGGCAGCCATACTGGGTTTTAGATCACGTGATCATCAACAAGCGTTGCGATTGGCTGATTTCATTTCAGGGGAAATAACAACTTATACTGTGTGCTTTGGGGTATTTTGGAAGTAACCCTGATTTTGAACATGCAATATCAATGGATTTAAGTAGTTTTTGCGAGAAATAGTATGTTCTGCATATAGCAAACCAAAAAATCTACAAAACTGTATATTTAACTCTAATTATACCCAAATACGTTTTAGGGGGTTTTGGAATTAGGTGCTACCTTAATATAAAACATTACATTTATCAAATAACTAGAAATAATAATTGTAAAAGATGCAGTATAGTGTAACCTCGGTTACGAACTTAATTCATTCTTAACTGTTTGAAAACCTAGTTATTCGTAAACCGAATTTGAGAACCAAGTAACATCTTCCATCGGTACATCAGTCTCTGAAAATAATATATCCTCTGTCATCGTCTTTTTGCTGCTCATTAAGAAGCTATTCCAGTTCTTTCATAGTGAGACTGATTCTGAGACTATCGGCCTGTTCGTTAACTGAAATATAAACCGAATTGTTCGTAAGACGAGGTTCCTCTGTATAAGGATTAGTATTCCATTTTTCTTACAAACTCTCCCAATGACTTGTACGCCGTTTGCAGGTGTGGTGTCGACAGTTGCACATCAACGACTTGTGGAAGGCTCTAGAGGAGGCCGACTGCACCGTCACGTCCGAATGCCTGACACCGTTCCGAGACTTCATCAAGGGGAGGGCGGTCATCCCCAAAGCTTTCGGCAGACAGCTCAACAATAATCTTAACTGATTACCTTTGAAGCCGAGGGTTACAGATAGCACATATTATTTATGCATTTCATTTATATCGGCTTGACTATTGTTGTCAGATTAGTGAGACAATATTTATTTGAAGATTATAAAACTTGATTGGCTCTGAAGCAATATTACATAAGAATATGCACATTCTAAAATGTTATGTTACGTATCATCAAATGTCATGGCGGTTACTTTGTGGTGTAACGTGATTATTTTAATTTACACAACAAAACTTTGAGTTATTTTCACTACTACAGACTGAAACTTATCTCGTACCGCACGTATCGTACCGTACTACAGACTGAAACTTCTACACTCAGTACCCTCATAAAGGATTAATAATGAACAATTTGGAAACCGTTGATATACAAAAGAATTTAAATTCGGACAAAACACTAATTAACAACATAAAATTCCCTAACACTTCGTCTTTACTGTCCATATTGACCGAAATCTCCCCCCGCTCTTCTCAAGCCAAGCCCTATTGTTCGAATTGACTGTATTTAGTTAGTTATCACCTGACGATGACGAGCTGCACCTCTCGAAACTAGTAGTGAAAATAACCCAACGTGTGTGTAATACAAAGTTTTGTTGCATAAATTAAAATGTTATGTTACATATTTAATTATTATTACAAGATGTTGTATTTTTAATTTTGGCTATAGCTAGCTATTTGTCATGTTTTTCATTATTGAGTGCATGCAAGTGTTGTGTCTTCATAAATCAATTTTTTTTTTGCTAAGTAGAATACACAATGTTTAAAATACTGAAATCTCACCAATAAAATAAAATTCTTAATAATACCACCATGAAATATGGCCATCACTTTTAAACTTTTTATTTGCTTTTCGTCTTTTTTCCTTCCAACTGAGAAGTCGGACACATTAGGATTATAAGTCCTCCCACTGAAGGAAAGGAGTTGCTAGAATCATAGGAAAAGTTAATCCAACAATATATATATATATATATATGTGTGTGTGTGTGTGTGTGTGTATAGATTTGAGGAAATCCTAAAAAACTATTAAGGACCGAAAAGTTATATAAAGCTTCGTCTCTATTAAATATCTATAATTTGTCTGAAGAAGAAGAATAAAGAAAACTTCAATATCTCGGGACATCTGATGAGAGAAGATCTTGCAATGGTTTGGCCACTGTACTGTGGAGAGGCCGCGGTAAACAAGACGATGGTAAAAAAAGAATAACTATTATTAATAATAGATTGTTATGATGGGGTGGTTGCAGAAAAACATATTCCATGCAAGGGTGATAGTAAAAAAACATTCAATACATGACGTATCCGAGATATTTAAGGCATTTTTTACAAATTCACACTATTTTAAGTTCAAAGAAAATGTGTCACTTGTATACATGTATATAAGTAAATTTGCACCTTATTTTAATATTGGTATTAATTCAAATCTTATTACTTCATCACTCATACCAGGCAGAGTACAAAAAAATACAATCGTAACATAATTTTTCAAACAAGATAATAAATACGCGTCAAAAAAACCTGATCGATGTTATACGCTATCAGGTGCACTTGAAACACAATTTCTTACATCTCTAAATACGCCATATAATATTCCTTCAACATGGCCACATGATTTCACTGAAGAGAGTATTGTGGCCGGCGTAGGGTTTCCAAAACACCGGTTAACCGGTTTTAAACGTCCTCGGAAAATTATTATATTTAACCTGTTAACCGAGTATGACGAAATATTCCATCAAGACCTTTCTAAAACTACCCTCTAATGGGCGTGACGATCTACGGTTTATTTTGTTTGGGTTATCATATATAAAATACATCTAGACATCGAGTTGCACGGAATCACTGCACGTTTTTATTGTGTTCGATTTCAAATTTTAATATTCTTTCTTCAGTGTCACATGGAATTTCGTACGGGTTAGACTATATTATTATTCGTGGCATATAATTAGATAACTGGTATACCAGTATTGATTTAGCAGAAAGATTGTGTGCAAAAACACTGATGTTGTGGGGACAATGCGGAAAAATAGAAAAGGAATACCCTCGGAAATAACATCATGTAGGTTGGGCAAAGGTTAGCACATTTCAAGGTATAAGGTAAGATAAGATGATGGTTGTGAAGTGGAAGGATAAAAAATACGTAATTGTCTTGAATATGGCAATATGAAAAAAGAGGTAAAATCATAGCAAAGCCAGAAATCATCTTGAACTATAACAAATATATGGGAGGTGTCGACTTGGGCGATAGTCAAATGGAATCGTATAAAATTGCCCGAAACAGAGTAAAAAAATACTACTTCAAAGTTTTTTTTACATATTTTAGATATGATATGCTCCTTTTGGAGGGAAACTCGACAAGTTACATTTTCTTGTTGAGGCGGTGGAGAAATGTGTTGAAAAACACTTCAAATATAACCAATTCTTCTAACGTAGGACGACCATCATTTATCATCACCAAAGACATTGCGCTTCTAGAAATACATTTTGCAGACTATATTCTGAGTACTTCTACAAAAGCAAATATTATACGAAGATGCAAATTGTGTTATAAAAAAGGTATTCGGAAAGAATCGAGGTTTTGATGTCCAGACTGCAAAGTGCCATTATGCATGCCTTTGTGTTTCAAAGAATTTCATACTACATAAAACCTTTTATAACCTAGTACATATAAAAATTACTATTTTTCTACGATGTTTTAAGTAAATTCTTATTTTCCAATTTGATGTTAATTTAAATTTATTACTCATTCTTGTTTTTATTATATTTAATCTTTATTAGCTGTTGTTTTTATTATATTTAATCTTTATTACTATGGGCGTGACGATATATTTCGTCATTGCGATTATTACTGTGGACGTGACGAAAAAACCCATCATCCTATAGAAATAATTACTCGCTGTATATATACACTTTTTAACATAATCAGCCATAACAACATAACAGTTCCAAAACATTCCAGCATGGTTCTCGCTAAGGTTTCACGTAAAGAATAGTAATTTTCGTCAAGAAACTGCATGATTTGCAGTCTGTATGTGAAACTGTAGTTTCTTTTTTAAAATAACGTGCACTGTTGACTTTTTTATTCCAGTACAGGCTGCAATCTTCCTCATCGATTTACGCAGATTGCGCATAATTTCATGTCGAACTTGAGCCACATGTTCTGGCGTCCTTGCTGACGTTGACGGTCCCGGAGGAGTTTGGTTAAACATTATCCCTTCTTGTCTGAACTTTTGTACCCAACACCAGGTTACGTGCTCAGCCCCATCACTTACTCGTCGAATATTAAAGTGGGTACAAAAAGTGTGACGCGCACAAACTAATGAACCACCGCACCATCCAATCCCGACCAGTGACTCATTGCGACTGGCAATACTCGAACAATACCTCTCCCACTTACCTCTTATCTATGCACTTACCTCACCCTGATGGTTTACGAGCAATTACAATTTCATCCCTACAGATTCAAACATAATTGAAAGGGTATTTGACGGTCAGTCATAGAATATCAGTTATTAATTGTAATTATTCAGAATATAGGTCTGTGATATTTTATATACTAATTAAATGTATTAATTAGATAGATATAAAAATATTGCAGTAGCAATAACAATATTTTTCGATAAAATTGATTTTGTATGTATATCTTTCTAATTAATACATTTAATTAGTGTTTTAATATTTACCTCGACCAGCTTACTACTTATCGGATTAAACTTTTCACAAAAACAAGATGAACCTTTTTAGAACAGTTTTTCTGAGAAACGGCAGTTGCTCTGTTTAGGAATTTATTTGTGGATTTTGTGTAATTTATAATATTTAGATAAAAAAAATCTTACTTAATTTAAAAATAATCGTAAAACCGTTAACCGAGTCACAAAAGACGGTTTTTAATTTTTTTTTTAAATGACCAAAAAACCGGTTAATCAGTTTGGAAGCCCTAGGCCCGCATTCACGGAATGAAACACGATGAGATGCATCTCAAGAGATTTTAATATTTCATAATTTTCTGTCAGATAAATATTTAATTCCCAGAAGATATGTACTGGCAGCACGCGCCTGGTATCTTCGTAGTCGGGTAAAAAACAACATTTTTTGCATACCTAAAGAGACAATGAAGAGGTTGACTATATACCCAGCTAGAGATGCTCCTATTTGAAAACATGGAGGATGTGAAGTAGAAATCTGAAAATAAGGAGTAATCGGTCCACCCTAAAATGAACAAAAATCTGTCTGTTGCAATCTCTGGTATTCTCCATAGCACTGTACGGAAGGGAAGCATGGACACTTAAGAAAGAAGGAAAGGAATATGTTGGACACCTTCGAGATGTGCGAAATAAAAACTATAATTGTAAAATAATATATTTATTATTAATTTCTTTCGCATGTATTCAGATAGATTATGGAAAATAATATATGACTTAAAAATATTACATTACACCAATAATTCTCACCCTATCTTTTAAATACAGACACTTTCCTCAACATTAAAAAATACTCCACAGATAACCAGTGTTTCAGTTCACGAGAATCCTCATCAACATTACTTTACACAAGGTTTGAAGTCACAATCCACTTGTCCTCCAAACCCTCCGCATACACAACTGTCGGATAAATCGGACCCACCCAACTGAAAGATGCATCCAAGTTGTCGCCGCTAAGTTGCCAGTGAAGCTGCAATCGGCGATTGAAGGTTCGAAATTCAGAGCTAAATTGCTAATTAAGTTAATTTTGATAAGTCATATTGACCACGTTATTGACTTGCATTTCTGTTTTCTAAAATTCTTAATAATTATGTCAAGCAGTAAACCACTCGCCTTGTGACCGAGTGCTCTAGGTTCAATCCTCATTCTGGGAGACTAACAAGTTACTGAAATTTCTCATAACGCAATATTATTGTTACGCATGTTCTGTGCAACAATAATATTATTGCGTTACTAATATTAAAACAAACGCAATAATCTTTCACATATTCATCAATTTTGTAAAAAAGTGGTTAAAAAGACATCAATGGCAGAATCCAAGACGGGTTCTGCCGATAAGATAATTTTGGTTAAATTAAACCACAAGGAAAGGCAAATCCAAAGATTTATTCAGCTATTTATTGCTCTTCAAAGTTTTATAAGGTGGATTTTTTGGCATCTTACGTTATATACATATTTTAAACGTTATTAAAAAATAATATAACATAGCATTCTTCACAAACCGTCGATTCAATAAAAAATAAGTCTTACATATCAACAGATACATTACAATATTTCAATCCAAATTATGAAACTAATCTTATCTCGCCGGGATGCTTTCGATTCAGACAAAAAATGCAAATTAATTACAAATTACTAAACAAAGCGTGCAATCGTTTCATAATTTGGACCTCAGCCTCAACAAATCATGATCGGTGATTTCATTTACCAAAAGATTGGCGATTACATTCACCAAAAAATTGGTGATCTAATTTACCAAAAGATTGGCGATTACATTCACCAAAAGATTGGTCAGTCTACTTCCACCAAATTATTCTAAAAAACTATACGATATGACCTACATTTCTTGTTGCCAAGGGTGCCACAGTACTTATAATGCTGGCCCATTATTTAATATTCCTCTTGGCAATTTTTTCCAAATGTTGATTCAAGATCTAACTTTTAAATTTTATAGGACAACGATGGTCGTCGCTTAGATTTAGATTAAAAAGTAATTAATTGAGTAATATCTGAATATACCAAACATATTCACTTTTAACATGCAAATTCATCATCTTCTGTGAGAAAATTTGTTTTCAGAGGTGAAGCTTGCGTTAATTGTAATAAAATGATTTATATAGAAAACCGATATAAATATTAACAATAATTCTTCAGACATAGTAATTTCATAAGGCAGAAGATACTTTTACATAACAGATTCAAACTAGTCTCGCCCGAATACCGAGAAACAATTTGTACATCTGCGTACGCACAAGTACTGCCACCAGGTCTAGTGCATCAGGGGTTTCTGCTGTTTGGAGGGTGGAGCTCCTGGGGGGCGCCCGTCTGATAAAATTCTCTTCACGCCGGACGCCTTGTTTTCTGGAATGAGAATAAAAATTTCAACAAACGTCGCACAACTATTGTTATGTTTTTAATAAGTTCACATACACAGTAACAGTAGAAAGGGTTTGACGCTCACCTTGCAGCCACCTGACCTGCGTGGCTGGCCCGTAGCCCTTCTCGTTGCGCGCAGCGATACGGAAAATGATGGCGGGTTTCGTGGACGAATCCACGTGGGCGTTGGTAAGCGAGCCCTGCGCGACAACGCAAGTGGTCGCCTTGCCACAGTATACGCGCACAAACGTCAGCTGAGACTTGGCAGTTGTCTCCTAGATAGAAAAAATAAACAATCGTTAGGTGACTTAAGATTATTTGATTTACGATTTAAATTTAAAGCCATCTGTGTTAAGAGTACAGCAAATCGGAAATCTTAAGATGAACAGATGACCAATGAAGTCGGTACGACAAGCCCAAAGTTATAGCTGAAGTTTCATGAATACTGTATTTCTGCAGCAAATATTATAAACATATTTGTTCCATTAAAAAGTGATAAACAACAATGAGAGTTTCTAACCTTGACCGGATTGGCAGGGCGAACAGCCAGATACACCGAGTATTCAAAAATACCCTCGGGGGAGGCCTGCGGAGGCTCCCAGGAGAGGTGAGCCCCCTCGGCTGACTTGGAGATCTTGATGTCGGAGGGGGCCCCCGGGTAGCCTGGAACGCAGGTCTTGAATGCAGACTCCTGGTGGATAGAGGTTAAACATGTTGAATTATAATAATATAGTCACTTGAAAATTTTAATTCATAATTATTATTATTAGTCGCAATGCTTATACAACGCAGAGTTGACGGTACAGCGCATGTTACGTGACTCGATCGGAGTCATATAATGTGTGTGTCAACTTTGCGCAATTGTTCAGTGTCTTTATGATATCTCACACTCAGTCTGTTTACACACAGAATGTATATATTCAAACTAAAGCATTTATTTATTACTTTTCTTATATGTACATTATTACGCCCTTAATAAATCATAGGGTAAACATGTTTCTAGGTTTTTCAGAAATATTTGCTTTATGGCAATAGTACGTTTTACGATAGTAACCTGCCTTATAAACGAGGTGTGCCTATATATGCCTTACGCTGTCATCTTTCCAAAATGAAGAATTTTGTTAAAATAACATAACTTAAATCTTTGAATGTGCACTCCCGAGCATTCAAGGTATAAATTAATTATTAAGGATGACAAATTACCTCCCCAAAATCTCCCCTTCCGCACGAGTTGATGGCCGACACTCTGAACTTGTACCCGGTGCCCGGCTCCAGAGGCAGCGAAGCCAGGCCGGACAGATCGGGCAGGTTGTCGATGGTGAGGCCGGACAGGTCGAGGTTGGGATCTGACAGGTAGTTCTGTACCTGCAAAGGAAGGGAGCTAGTTGGGTGTGTCTTGTAATTAGAGATGGTAATTTTAATTAATAATAATTTTAAGCAGTTTATCATCGATAAGTTTGTGTATATGAAAGTATGTTTGATAGGAATGGAAAGGATGACCTGGTGACTCTAATTATGGGTCACGGTGTGCGCATAAAAAATCTTTAGTACAATTTTAAGGACCGATGCTATTATTTGTGCGTTGGGGGAGAAAATGAGATAAATTTTGCCATACTAGCATAAGGCTACTGGTAAGGCCTGGATTGACCACATTACTAATGAAGATGTATCCATGAATAAGTCGAAGAGAGCTGATAACAGCTATCAAGGAAAACTACATACTCTGGTTACATTCTCCATAATTAAAAATAGCTTATTTTACAACTCATTATGTGGGGGAAGATAGAAGGCAGCAGACATGTAGGTAGAAAGATATTATTTTGGCTGTGTATCTCAGAAAAAGGTTCAATGTTCAAAATGTGTGATCTTATACAGGATAAATCAACATGGTCGCCAACCTTCAATAGTATGCAGCACATGAAGAAGTCTTGTTGAAAATTGTGTGCGCACTATGATGTCAAACACTCGCACATCTTGGAGGAGTGATGGCAAACCTATGACACGCTTGGTAAAGGTAACACACTACAGCGTTTTGGCCGTTATGAGTTATCAAAAAACACGTGTCCCGCCATCAGTCGTCTACCTGACAAGAACGTTTGAATTTATCACTACGTACATATTACATATGTATCTCTTTTGAATCTCACTTTGTGAAAAAAAGAATGAATTGAATTAAGCAATTAATTAATTGACATCAAATCAAATAAAATAGGTTCCATATTTTTTCCAGTTAAATTAAAAATATGTAAAAAAAAAAAATTATATTGTGGGGGGGGTGACACGCCAGCAAAGTTTATTTTTGAGATGCCGAGCTCAAAATGTTCGCCATCACTGCCTTAGAGGGAAGATTTCTGGTGACTGAGAAGATAAAGATCCTCAATGAACCGTAACCACACAATGATGAAGGGAATAAAGTGAACAGTACTTGTCAACTGGGGCAAGAGTAACAGTGGTAGCAATGATATTCGCAAGTGATGCCTGAAGCTAGCAGAAGAGAAACTAAAGTAAGCTGAATATACTGGAAATAAGATCACTGAAGCGTATATGTGGCAAATATATTTACGATAGAGGAAAGAATTCATAAATTGAGAGTAAATGATCTTAGTATAGTGAATAGGTTTAAAAATGGGGTATTTTGGTCATATCGATGAATGAATGAAGAGCGAATGGTACGATATAAGATGCGAGTATCGATGGCACCAAATACTCGGTAAGATATATGATGCGAGTATCGATGGCACCAAATACTCGGTAAGATATATGATGCGAGTATCGATGGCACCAAATACTCGGTAAGATATATGATGCGAGTATCGATGGCACCAAATACTCGGTAAGATATATGATGCGAGTATTGATGACACCAAATAGACTTGGCACAATCAGGTAAACCAAATGCTTGATATTAGAAGCCTCAACAGTTGTCGAACACGCAAGAGAAAATTTACGAATGTAGATGAGGCGAGAGTTGTATGTTAGGACAGAAGAGTGCGGTGCGGGGAAATGGTGTGACAGTACGTAAGTAAATAACATCAATGAATATCTGGAGGTAAATGTGGACTCGGAGAATAGTGAGTGACGTTAATTTTAGTTTATTAACAGACTGAGATATCAATAAAAACATTATTTGCTGCCGGATTTATTTGAATATTGTTTGACCGTTTTAATCTTGTGAAGTGAGCCTTAACAATTTACAAATACAACATTAATTCAAATTCACCCTCTCAGGATAAATATAATGTAGACCTTAAATTTTTTTTATACATTTAGTAAAAATGACTTTTTGGTTCTGATTAAAGATAAGTAATATTAGTATGAGAAAACTTACAGTAAATGTGGTTCCTTTAACAATGCCGACCGTAAACCACGGTTCTTCGTCCTTATCGGGTTTTAATTCCTGGAAATAAATAAGATTGCAAATAAAACAAATGCAATAAAAATCTGAAGTATGTGAATTCGAATCTAAACCCAGAAAATTTAAGTCCAATGTGCCGGATTCAAACAATACCTGTGATTGCTGCCTATTAAGCGCCGCGCTGGCGAGAGTGGCCAGGGCGTCTGTTGCGTCTCCAGCACCCACGGTACCGTTACTGCTCACAGATGAAGACACAGCGCTGTCTTCACCGCCACCCAGATCGGAGCAGGTCGAGGATACTTGCTGGTTTAATACTGGAAGAAATTAATAAATATGAGAATAATACAATGTGAAGGTATTTAAAATAAGATATAGGTATATAAAAATTCAGAGGATAATCCGGCCTGGCTGTATAAATTAAAAAATGAGGGCAATGTCATTGAATTTATTTGCATCGGAAATACTCACGTGAAATATTGCTCGAAGACACGGCTGTGTGTGTCGAGTTGGTGACTGCTTGTTGCCCGTAATGCAGACTTTGTGGTTGTTGGGATGCCTGCGATAGCGCGGACGTGTCCGCCGGACTAGAAATATTAAAAGAGTGGGAGCTTGACAAAGTTATTGACTCAATGACCAGAATTACTTGTTTCAAATGTGCAACAAAAAAAAGTAAAGTATGAAGAGACATCTTAAGGCTGAACCATACTTCATGTACAGATACCATGTATTAAACTAAAGGTGTCCCAACAAGGGGAGTCATTATATATATTTTTGGACATGTACATTAGATACATAAAATGTAATTTTTTTCTTCATGAGATCGTTTTAATTCAATGTTAACATTATTATTATGTACAGAATAAAAATCGCATTTCCTCATTTTCGTATTCTATCTCAGGTGCTGGTTTTATCAATCTTCTGGATATAACTCATGATGATTTGTAGAGACATACGTGAAGGTTATATATTACGATTTCAGGATGTACTCCATCAATAAAAATAAAAACTTATTTCACGTTGGATTTATTTTAGAGAACTACTTACAAAATATTTACTGGCGTCTTATATAGACAAATTTCCCGCTTACGTGCTTTATGTGGTAGACGTGACATAAATAGATCGTTATACATAAGAACACATGTTTTTAGATACAAGATAAGGTGGGAATTAGTCGCGAGTAGAGCTTGCAGGTGATCTGTTTTAGCTGTTAAATGAAGCACACAGGAAATATTATACATGGTGTATCACGTATTAGTTCATTTGTAGGCACCATTGTACATGAATTCTCAGATAATCTTGTTATTCATGTTCGTAACAAGCACATTATTGTTAATGTGTGTTTAGTTAATATATTAATTTATAGCAAAAGCTAAGCTAAGTGACAGTAGACCCGAACTCAGTGATGACAATTCCGTCACGGCAAACATGAGATAAGCCGAAAAGATATATAAAACTAAATAAAAGCACAAGTTATAAACTCGTGTCAGTAAAGAGCGCGCGGTGTAGACTTACGAGTTGACATGAACAAGGTGTGCACTGGCGAGGAGATTGGTGGTGAGCGCCGCAGCGCTGCTGGAACACAGGAGGTCCTCGGACTCCGGCTGCGCGGAGCTGGAAATAGCCGAGCTGCTATTGTCCAATGTGCTGGAGCTGCACACGAAAGTAAACCACACATCACAATATTTTGTGAGACTTCTAGTTGCTCGGGGTAATGGTAAATAGCCTTTATCAAACTATGGCATGCATGTTCTTCTCTGACACACACATCAACTTTGCACTCTGCTTGAATGGCTCCATCCCATCATATAAGCATACATTAATTAAACAACAATGATATACGTACATACATCTGCAGATTTAAAATTGAAAATATACATGTACATATACATTTAAAATGCGCCGCGACAGACCGATGGGGCAGGCTTACAGCCCTAGTCCCGCCCGCTCGTCAGCCACCTGGCGGCGAAAGGGAGAAACTGTTGTCCAGTGGGGCGTCGTTGCGCTCGAATCAGCAGATTCTATTAGCGCTTACATTTAATTTAATTTCAACTAAAATCTTACAGCTAGGGATATTGCAGGTTTTTTTAAATTATTTTATTATCATTACAGCCCACGATATTCCGTATGTTAGAGTAGGGCGATCCCCCGTGATTTATTAATTTTAGTATTAAAAGTATAAACAAACATTACACAAAATACAATCAGTTCAAATGGCATTCTTCAATATACATAGCGTTCATCATCTCACATTATTTCCTGGGTGGTCCCAAAAAGGGTCCTTTTCAGGGCCACGTACTGCCATAGCTCCCGCGAGCGAAATCCTGTGCGGCACATACATCAAGTTGATTTAGTTAAACTAACCTTATTCCAGCTGTCTGCAATATGTCTGCAGACCCGCTAGACACATCAGCCGGCGATACATCATCGCTACTCGCTACGTCGGCAATCAGGGGCAGGTCCCCCTTGGACAGACTGAGGTCGGATATGTTACCTGCGCAAGGGAAGGAGTAGTGACCATTAATAAGAACACCAAATTTATCAATAAGATGAAATCAGAGAAAGATAATAATGCAATGCATGTAGTGAGAATATACAAAACAAATCAAATTAAGTCAAAAAAGCATATTCATTTGGTATAATTAGATATAAATAAAGGCAAGCTCAGAGGATGCCTTTGGATTATGGTTACAAAAGTGCACTATTACAGCCAACGCTCCCTGAGTGTCATGATTCCAGCAACTCAGAGGTATCTACCTTGATCTGCGGGAGTGTTGGAGGACACAGACTGGTCGGGAGAAGCATCAGCCATCTCCCCCGGCTCCAGCTCGCCGCCGTCGCCCTCCCCCTCTGCCATTCCCTCGGAGTCGGCCATCTGAGGGGAGTTGCTCTCTGTGTTGGCCTGGATTTGAGGAAGTAATATAATTTGATATAGTATTAATTGATAAAGCTCGCAGAGGATTCTAGACACGCAGTGGATCAATGTTTTGAGGGTACAGGGACAGAACAAAAAGTTGCCAGCCAACAGATGACTCACAGTGCATTTAATTCTTCTTAATTTTCATTTTACTCTTAATGAGAGCAGTCGTGATCATGGAACTGCCGCTATCGGCAGATGACGGCATGGATAATCTGTCACTATAACTTGTAAGCTGAAATAGTTGCAAACTTTAATAGATTTGATAACAAAAATGAAGATAAAAATAAACCCCTGTTTGCACTCCTCAAACAGCCTGGTTTTAAAGAGTTATTTGAAATCTTCTGTGTCAGTGCTTAACTAGTAGAGAAAGTGGCTACACATTCCCCTCCATACAAACATATTTCTTCTTATTGCCATGGATTAATTCAAAAAGCCTAATTGACATAAGTTTGTGTTGCAAATTTAAGGCCAAGTTGAGCATGACGAAATTCAAGAAAGTAAAGTGGACTAACGGGAGTCGAAAGACAGTTGTCTCCTATGTAGGAGTTGGCGTCCTGCACCGGTGATCCTATCGGCTCCTCCAGCTCCATGGGCTCTCCGGCCCCCTCCACCTCACCCGCCTCCTCGGCGGCCACTGCTTCATTACCATTTGCACCATTTGCAAATCCTGAAACATCATATTAATATTAGAAATTAGATATTTTATATTATTTCATAATTTCTCCGCAACAAGTCCACGAGGCAGTCTCACCCCTAGTTACAGACTGCTATAACCATGAATTAAAGAATATATAGGGAGAATATGAAATTGGTGGTCGATTGCGAGTATCCTAATATCTTTCAATAGTTAGCTGACGGCACCACAAGCCTGTATTCTAAATATTTTTGGGTCCTCATAATAATGGATTAGAAAAGTGGAGGAGCATAGTCAAGAAAGCGGGAGTTCATGGATGATGATGATATGTATTAAAGTTTTAACAAAATTAATATACCTAATACCACTACATATACTGTGATGTTAGCAAATTATTATACAGATGTGATTAGATATATTGTGTCAAAATTGTACATTTAAATTATACATGCAACGTTGTTGATTTATTATTGACTTTTAAAATTATTTCATATTCTCAATGTAGTATTTTCATGTCACATAATCGTGTAGCATTTAGTTTTTGTCAGAATTTTTTTTGACTGATATTATCACGGATTTTTTCCCTACTACCCTGGATAATTGAGTCTACTGTATACTTTTGTTTCTTTTATTGTTTATTTTAGGTTATGATAGTCTTAGACCTGCATATTATTTTCTTACTTAAATCTTAAACTAGAACTTCTAAATGACAATAAACTGTAAAAAATAATCATAACATCTTTTCGAATTGAAGTCGAAAGACATCATGGCGCAACAGTTTTTTATAAATCTTTGTTTTGACTGAGATCTATTTGGAATTCGGCAAAATATTGACCATAGCGAATATCGCTGAATGTTTTTCTCAAATAATTGTGTGCGTAAATAACTGAGAATAGTTTGTAAATACACTGCAGCTTCGACTTCAAGGTTCCATAATTGTACGTGTTTTTAATTGTAATCACTCGAGCTGAGCGAATGATGTGACGAAACTGTATTGTTTTCGTGAAGCGGTGTACGAGAAAGTTAGTTTATGAATTACCAAATGTAGGTCATGGCGCTCGGCGAATGAAAGGAAGATAAATTAGAACACTGAGATTCTATAAACTCACCAGACACTCCATTGGTGTGGACGGAATCAGCAGAAACGTCCCCAGAGCCGTCGGCTGCTGGTGGCGGGCTATCGGAGCCCCCTTCCAGCAAACTTAATCTGAACTCGTTATCAGACTCCATCACTTAGAAAAAATACTACCTGAGAGCTTTATGAAAAAATATTGAAAACAAATGTGAAAAGCACGATGCTTTTCCGTCACTCGTATTTGTGTTTATTTGAAACTCCTCAAAGTTGACAAACCCAAACAACCATAGACGGGGCGTCCATTATCTACACAGAAATTGAAAAAAGGAAGATTGGCATTACCACCGGCATTTTACCAAAGACAAAAAATGAATTTTATTTTTCGACTAAATACTGTCCATTTGTAACACGGTTGAGGTTGTTTCATGGCCTTGATGTAACCGACCACGGTAATAATACGAGCACGCCAAATTCAATGATAAATAATTCGAAAAATATCGCGAACGGGTGAAAGCCAGATTTTCTCTGCCACCGCGGTAGTCCAGGCAGAATAGGGCTGTCGATTTAACAAAAAAACAGACCATAGTCGTTAAAGGCTGCCTGGAAAGAATTGTTATATTATTAACAATACATCGACTGAGACTGGTCATCTTCTCTTCCTTTGTAATAAGAAAGCATTGTCTCAGAGATGTATCCCGCTTATCGGTATAATCGGTAGTAGGATTGGATAAACGGACACTCAGAATGTCAATAAATCAAGTCCTGAAATGGCACATGCAATCGAAAAAACCCATTTAGCCTAGTATAGTGATAGGAAAAATAATAACTTCAGAGTGAATTTTCCAGAAAGAACCATTACAAAAAAATATAGCTTTTCGAGGGTGGAATGCAAAAAAAAGAATCCCTTCCAAAAACGACCTTGTAAGCTGATTAAATTTTCCGCAAGGTTGAGTAGAGAGGAAAGGAAGTCGCGTATAAAGTCGCAATAATCCGAATTAGTTAATCGCGATAATCCGAATTAAGTTGGGGCTCTGTCTTACCGGATAATTAAAAACATATATAGTAAGATAATTAAGAAAGTAGAACATACATATATATATTTTGTATATGTTGTAAATATGTCAAGCTTCTCAACTACCTCTGCATATTATTTCTCTTGTCTATGGTTTATTTGCATATTATCTATTATCACCATTTTTTTTGTGCTCTATGCTTTCAGTATATTTTTTATCTATGATGCTTTCTCCAGTTGTCAAAATATATTTTAGGTGTTGGTGTGTAATTGTGTGTGACGAGTTGTTATTATTTTGCTACCACACATAAGAATAAACAGGAGAATCGATCGTGAATCTACTTTATCAAAAGTCATTTAAATTATGTAATAGTTCGGTGTGTATAGTTTTCCATCAGAATGGTTCCCGTTTCGATAGAGGGATGTGCTCCGGTCTCCGAGGGCGGCGGGGCCCGCGGAGGCTCCATCTCCCTGGCCATGCTTATTGACTTCATCGTGCAGAGAACGTACCATGAACTTACAGTTCTGGCGGAGCTGTAAGTAACATTGTGGTTTATTTACTCTGTTTTTAACACTGTTTATTTCTCATCTGTTCATTTTTTTTCTACGGCATTGTAACGCTGATTATGAAAGTACGGGGAAGCAGGATGATAGACGCTCTATAAATGTGCTAGCAAATCGTGTTACGCATACCGCAGACAGTCTGCAGGATTAATCCTAGAGGAACTTAGTTGAGCATCATCAATCTTCTATTGTGCAATGGTGCTTGCTTAATATTTTGGCAACGTCAGGTGACTCATAGTCTAGACTCAGACTACATATAGATGTTGGTGGTTCACAATAGAGTGGAAGATGACAAGCTGCCCATCTACTGAGAATATCTAGGGAAGATTTATTACCCTTATAATTCAGTGCAAATATATACGTTATTTAAAAAATAATTTTTTTCTTGTTTGGCAGGTTGCCCCGTAAGACCGACATGGAGCGCAAGGTGGAGATCTACAAACTGTCAGCCCGCACCCGGCAGCTGTTTGTCCGTCTGCTGGCGCTGGTGAAGTGGGCAGGCAGCGCTTCCAAGGTGGACCGCTCGGCCCACATTATGGCATTCCTCGACAAGCAGGCTCTGCTGTTTGTGGACACGGCTGATATGCTGGCCCGGATGGCGCGCGAGACGCTGGTGCACGCTAGGTTAGTTAATTGCACGTTGCTATTCTAATACATAAATATTTAATTAGTCAGATGAGTTTGTATTGCAACGCATGATTTTTATGACCATCAGGTTAATTGGTTTTTCGTGACCAATTTACACGTATTTACCGTATTTCCACAATTCCATAGGTTGTAATTAAATTAACCTAATTTAATATCTTTTTTATCTAACAAATATTTTCTTCAGACTGCCGACATTCCACATCCCTGCCGCTGTAGAAGTGCTCACGCAGGGCACGTATGCGCGCCTGCCGGCCTGCATCCGAGAGCGCCTGGTACCGCCCGAGGGCCTCAGTGCAGCCGAGAAGAGGGCCACTCTCAAGGCCCTCAACCACGTTATCAGGCAGAGGCTCGTCACTTGCGCTCTCCCGGAAAACATGAGGACATTTAAGGTCTGTAAAGGATTCAGTACACGGCTGAATTGTTCGAAATATGATTCAAAAGGCAGGATGCTTGTATCCTGTCTAATTTTAGCACCTCACTATGCTTAGTGCTTACTTTACAAATTGCTTACAAATTAAATTAATCAATTAGAAAGGTGTTCATAAAAAATCCTGTCTATCAAAATATATTTGGTTGCTATCGGGATTCGAACCTGGACTTGTTCCTATCCGAGGAAACGTGTTACTATTTTGCCATATCAATCAATTACATTTTTAATAGATTTTGAACTTATGTTCTGTAGTCATTGATAGTAATGGATACATCTATTATTACATTTTTAAAAGCAATTAACTTTATATTGTGATGTATCCCAAATACCCTCTGATTAATACACGCTACGAGACGCTGCAATTAAATCAATCCATTTTATACCACAGAAGTATGTTCTTAAATTGCAGCTTCACAACAGAAATGTATTTTAATTTAAAAAATAATTAAAGGTTTAATTTGAATGTACTAAAAGTGTTATCATATTTGCAAATACATTATTTTGATCTAATACACTTGTGGCAGCGCTTTTTCCAATCTTCCAAGCACTTCCGGAATACAATTTTTGGTATGGCGTTTAGCTTCTTCAGCGATTCTCTCTTTATCTCCTCAATGTTGGCAAAACGTCGTCCTTTCATGGTTTTTTCATCTTCGAGAATAGGGAGAAATCGCAGGCGGTCATGTCCAGCGAATACGGCGGCTGAGGTAACACAACGGTGTTATTTTTGGCCGTGAAGTATGAGCAGGTGCATTATTGTAGTGCAATTGCCATGATTTGTTTCGCCACAAATCTGGGTGCAATAGCTCCGGCCTTCATGGCCCTGTTGGAAACGTTTGTACCCCTTGTAAATACTTGTTTTATTCATAGAAGACTCACCGAAAGCAACATTCAACATTTTAATACGGTGCTGCACTTTATTCCATTCTTAAAGCAAATTTTTTTTCATGAGTAAAAAATCGGCAGGTACACTAAAGCACGTATAACCTTTTTGTCACCCAACAATAAAGTAAGCATTCAATATGGCTACCAATGTTCAGATACGTCAGAGACAAGTGTACTAACACAACAACAAAAATGGTGACAATTGGACATATACAGACTGCGAAACTCAAAATTAGTGTATTGTTGATCAAACCTCATACATTCAACTACTAAATCATTGAGATTGCTCTGTATATTTTTGATAAGTTATATTTTTGTAGGGGTGCATAACCTCAACTTGCTATACATTAAAAATCTTATTAGGTTATCTGACAGATGTACATTACTTACACGTTACTTTATTTGACCGACTTCTGTAACTGTCATTTCTCAAAGAAGGGAACAAATACGGTTAAAGTGAGATACGGTTATAATTAATGCGGGGTGGTGAAAACTTATTATTATCCAATTGGTTCTAACTTTTTAAATGCTGCGATTGTGTTAAATTGTAAAACTTTTCATGTCATGTTAGGCTATGAATGAGATAACTTGCATGCGATTTATGAACTTGGAGGAAATATGATAAAACACTGAAAAAAATATGGCTGGTAATTGAAATATTAATCAAAATGTAATTTTAACCGAGAAAGCAATGTTATAGCCAAATTACAATTTCATTTTTTTTCATTTGTAACATATAAAAAGGGGTTGAAAGAATTTGTTTACCATCATTAGTTCACATTATTTTACAGGTAGACAATGGCCGTGTGACCTTCCAAGTGGGTCAGGAGTTCAGCGTGTCGCTGACGGTCATGGGAGATGCTCCTAATCTGCCCTGGAGGCTGCTGGACGTGGCTATTCTGGTGCAAGATACAGAGATCGGAGGTATGGAAGAAATATTTAACTAATAATATTTGAGTATGTTCAAGAACACATAATTACTGGATTTTTACCTCCAAAGGTATTATACAAATTATAGATATCTCATAGAGAGGTAGCTCATATATGGGAAGTATGGGTATTTCTAATAAATAAGTTTCTCAGTAGTGACATCTATTCTGTTTCAGGGGAATGAATATCAAATTTAAAACCATATATGGCGACAGCGAAGTTGTACTTGTATAATATATATATAACTTCCAAAAATTTGATAGATGTGGAGGAGATTGTGGGTAGAATTAGTGAAAGTTACTTTGTGTAAAGTGATCACTTAAGCCAGCCGAAGACAGGTCGTAAGCACTGTAATACCCATACTTCCCATATAATATAAATAGCATCCTCTCTATGAAATAGCTATAATTTGTCATAAATATTTAACTTGTTAAATTTTTCTGAATGTTTTCTCCATTGCACAGTCGACTAATTCAATACAAAATGTGTGTTGATATAAATCAAGTACATATATGAAGAGTCGGTAATTATTGGATACATATCTGGTAATTTGCACAATAGACTTTAAGCCGTGTTAAAACTCAATCTATATCATCTGTTAAATGATGACAGATTGTAGGAAAGAGAAATTACATTGATTAATAGATGGCCTGTGTTACTGCAAACAAAACTGTAGTGTGCTTGTGTTGTATGAATTCCACCCCCACCTGGGAAATATAGAGTATGTAAATAAATACACGAGTTCAATCATTACATGGTAAAAAAATAAGTTACAGATGAAATTCACTTTAAGAATTATTGACACTTCAAAATTGACTTGTTTGCGAAATAAGTTCTATCGGGCCAAACCATCGGAAGTGCCAGGTGTCTCTTGGAACTTGGAAAATTTATATAAAAAATGTCTATACAGAAGTATAATCACAAGCCAACCAACGCATCCGACTAACAGTGGCAGGCCTATCAAAATGCTATCTAAACCCGATAGATATTTAATTTTAAATAATGTACAGCTAACCTAACATAACCCATTCATAGTACAAAATCTATCAATAGTCTACAAGCTGATCTATTGTAATATAATATTATATTTAACTTTGTTTAAACCACTGTGTTGTTTTGACATCAACCGGTTTCGATATTGACCTATCTTCTGCAGGACTGGCGTACAACTGAACTATTCCATGAAATTTAATTTAAACGACATTCATTATGGAGTGTAGGCGGAATTTTGGTAAGAGAAGGGAGGTGATTGACAGGGGGGTCATTGAAATAGGGAATATATTAAATAGCGGGTTGTTTGTAAGATTTCTATGGTTGTTAATTATATTGGACTTAGTGTTAAGTGATTTTCTGACTTCTAGATTTTCTAAATTATCCAATCTAAGGCCTTCATTATTAATGTGTAAAATTTCAATGCCGTTTTATTTTACGAAATTGTGGCTTGTCTCTAAAAGGTGGTTGGAAAATTCTGAAAAGTTATTATTGTTAAGGCACCTTAAGTGTTCTTTCATTCTAGTATTAAAATTGACATAAGGTTTTAAATGATGTCTAACCACAAAGTCTAACACAAACTACAGACATCAACAATATAATATTATATTGTTTCCTCTCGCTTTCTAGAGGGCAAGGCCCTAGTGCACCCTCGCCAGGTGGCCTACATCCGTAGCGTGGCGCAGGCACGCCTCGCCGCCTCGGGCGCTGCTGGTTCGGGCCTGCACGCACTGCTCGCCGTGCTGTCCTACTTCTGCCGTTCCCTGCAGCTGGAGCTGCTGTATACGCAGACGTTGCGGCTGGCCCGTGATCGACTCGGCAGGCATGTACAGGTGGATCAGTATGTTCCTGGCCGCAAGCTGACTGTGTCATACTGGAGGTAATCATCTCTGTCTTTCAAACATCTTGCGCTGAATAATGTCATCAGACGCACTTTATTTTATGTGCCAGTTTTGTAAGAAAGTGCTCTAGCTTGAATTTACAGTCGCAGTGTCAATCTATCATTTATTTAATTTTTTTACGCCTTAAGAATTTATAAGCATTAGATATTAATAAATCAATTAATAATAATAGCTAGATACTAAATAACAAAAAATAATAATTGTGCAAGTGACGTAAGTGTTGACGACACCAGAAATACTGGATTAATAGATGGTCCTGTTAGTAATCTCAACAATAGAAGAGCTGGCATGAGAAGAGTGTTACGCTCCATTTTATATATCCACAGAGAAGTGGCACAATGGTTTATTAGTTAGATAGATACATAGCTATATTCTAGATTTTATTATTGTAAACTAGTTTAGTGAAGTATACGTAAAATGTAAAATTAAAAAACATCTAATTTGTGGGGTTTCGTGTTTAGGGAATTGGGCTGCGAGCTGGGTTACCGCGTCAGCGTCCAAGCTGATGCCGCTGCCGCCGGTCGCCCGCTGGTGGCGGCTCACGTGCCGCAGCTGGGCGCGGCCCAGGAGGCCGCTGCGGCCAAAGCGCTGCACCAACCTCAGCTCTCCATGGAGCGACTGCTGGTCACTACCATCCACGTGCGCTCCCGTGCCCGCCTGCAGGATCTGAGGACGCTGCTTACCGATATGGGGGTCAGTCACTCTGGTGTTTATAAAGCCTGCTTTAGACATTTGTTAATTATACACAACTATTTGCATCAATACTGTCTTCTTTCTTATGATTGCTCGCCATTCATCTCTGTCCTGAACATCTTCTAGAAGTCGCCTGTATGTATCTGCATTCACCTCATTATTTGGTGAATATATTTTTATCTGGGCTTTCTCTCTCCCATCAATGTAATTGAGGGACATTTTTGAAGTATGCCCTAAGAATGCGTTCTATCCATTGGCCCTTTCAATTTCCGATGGTTTCTATGATCTTGAATGTTAACCGATACAGTAAAATGAGTTAAACTTTGACAAGTATGTAATAATTGCTCCACAAAAATAAAGACTAATATATCGAGATATTTTTTTTGATTAAAGAAAATTTTGTACAGGTGGAGTGTGCATTGGGTGGCTCCCCCTGCGTGCTGTCCTGCTCGCTGCTCGTGCCCTGCCTGCGCGCCGAGCAGTTGCTTGTGGCTGTTGGCGTGCACTGCGGAGCGTTGCGGTGCCATGTACCGCAGCACCCGCGTGCTCCTGTCGCTCCTGCACTGCCTGCTGCGCTCGCTGCCGCTGACAAGACGAGGATCGCACCTCTGCTCGCCGAATTGAGGTGAGAATGATAAAATTGGACAATTAATTCATAATTCCTGACATACAAATGTTTTTTACTTTGTGCATTGTTTTTTTTTCTCCTAGAAAAGCAGACTTCTAACATAAATAATATCAAGTCTAAGAAAACCTTGAGCTCTTTTTTCCATTAAATTCTTTTCTAGACGGCGTAGATTGTCGAGGTTAATGGAGCGCCAATAGGCGTCCATTGTTAGTTCTTCTTCCATCCTTCAAGAGTGATTTGTGCCATTAATCAAGTTATCAAGGGAATATTACGTTACAAGTTAATACCATTGTCGTTCAAGAAATTTGCTATTATATAAATGTGATTAAATGCGTCTATTGTTAGTTCTTCCTATCTATCTCTAGGACCACAAGTTTCTTCAATTTGTCTTCATTGTGGCGGTGGGCAATATTGCCAAGTATTCAAAGATGCACTGAAAACATGCAATGGATAATTTAGCTCCAACACTGATATAAAAAACAATGTCACTGCGTTTAAACTGCCTGCTGTTAATTGAAATGTTATTAAGAAACGAGATAAAATAATGTTGCTACTGTGGTGTGTCTAATATCCCAACAACTAGTGACGATGGTGCATGGCATATCGATAATGAAGTTACAGAGAAATGATAAAACTGTTAAATGCATAATGAGCAATAGTGGTCAGTTATTAAATTGTGTGTAATTATTTTTGTTAAAATTTCTTGCATCATGTATTTGTATATCCTAGTAAGGAACCAGAATTCAGTCTGTATTTAAATCACCATCCCTTCGGTAATATCTGATGAGTCATATTCTGATATTTATTCATCATTATTCTTCTTGTCAGGTATTGGTTAATGGCGCGGCGCTGCGAAAAGACACTCCAGCACCTACCGGCCGCGGCAGCCGAGCGTCTTCCCCTTCTGTGTCCGCAGAACCACCCACTAAACAAGTTGTCGCCTCACCGCCTGTATATCACATTGCATCGTCACGCCAATCACATCCTAGTGAGTTTTCATCAATCTTAATAATTAGTATTTCATATTAAAATTCATTTCTCATGCAATGTAATGTATTTCATTATAAATGATACAATATTTTTCAAATTAAAGAGATAAACACTTTTGTTTAATTCTGACATCTTGAAAGCATGGCCGACAAAAACATTATTAGATTAAATAAAACTCAATCACTTTGTATAAAACAACGAATTTTATTAAACGCCAACCAGTTTTACTTAGCTCAAGCTTCGTCAGGTTGTATTTAAAACTAACAATAAATTCAAAAAGACTGCACTTATATGTGCATAAAGAGGGAGACAGAATATAAAATCACATGCGAAAGAGAGAACAGAATACATATACTTGTATGGAAAAGAGGGAGACAAACCAAGAAAATAGACAGAATATCAAGGGAGGGAGGGGAAAGTAAAATGTTGATGGATATTTAATTGATTTAAAAGGAAACGTACCTAAAATGTTGGGCGCTACTGGATGAATTTACTTGGTTATTAAGAATTTCACTACCACTATTCATTGTATTTTTTTTTGTTGCACAAAGTGATTGCTTTCTACGTAAATATCTTGTCATTAAATTAATCTTAAAATTGTCATCCGTATCTGTTAGAATTTACAATTATGTATACAGGCAATGGTGCCATTAAAAAGTTAGCCATTTGTTGCTGTATCGCTAAATCAACGCGTAACTCTGATGGTAATGCAGAGAAGGGTAAGAATACTTTTGTTTCATCGGTCGGTAAAGAGTTATGGACGGCTATAATTGTCATTAAAAATCTTTAAGACCAATGGAAAAAATTTAATGATTTTTTTTTAATACTCCAACTGCTGTATTACAATTACTGTAGTGAAACACACCACGATAACAAATCACATATATGTATTATGTCCTCACCGGGAATCAAACCAGGAACCACCGGCATGAGAAGCCAGTGTCATGCCCACTAGACTATGAGGGCTGACTGTTTGGGACTTATAATTATTATTATATACTTTAAACAAACTAATGTCTGTGCCGCCCCCCCCCCCCCCCCCACCGTCCATCCTTCTCCCACCGCTAGCGAGAGTCAGTCGATCGGCGACCATGTATCGGAACAGTTCAAAATGCTGTTATCAATTTCGTAAGTCTATTATTTTGTTCTATATTATCTTGGCGAAATACTACTGTGATAATTCTATATATATAGTCCATTGCGTCCGGAGGTGATCGGGAGACCCAGGAGAGACGAGTTCGGTGAGTCCCTTCCTGTCCTGTGTTTTCTGGCATCTAAAGATGCGATTGTAACACCGACCTTTTGATAACTTTGTCTAGTAAATCTGTGGAATATGTATTCATCTGCCAATGTTCTGTTTAGGTAGTGGAGATGCTGCCAGAGGAGCCGAGTGGTGTGAAGCTGTCTTTCTACCTGGGCTCGGTGCGGCGCTGCGGGCCCGAGGAGGAGGAGCCCATGGAGACAGATGCGACGGCTTCTGTCGGGGCTTTCTTGAAGCTCGGCTCCCTAGTGCAGTTTGATACGTTTGTACTGACTCACGGCCCCTTCACCACTGTCGATCCACCCTGTAAGATTCTATTAACTTGATATTTTAGTGTGTTATGAACATATCATATGTTTGTTTGTATTATAAATCTATTTACAATAACTTGCGTGCCCCAGGTCCCACTGGCAAACGAAAAGCGACTGCCCTGGGACGCTCGGTGCGCTCCAAGCAGCCGGCGTACTTCCTCCCGGAGCTGGCCCACGTGGTAGCCGCGGCCGATGAAAGAATACCGTTTGTGTATCTCGCGCAGGAGGTAAGTTATTACTATTCTAAATAATTGTGTATTTACTGACTGGCTTTTGGCTCAAGTTTTGAAAATCAGAACTATCAATTGAAACATGTACCATATAATGCCTAAAAAATATTTTTAATGTTATGGTGATTGAGTGGCGTTTCTCAGAATTTGCTTTACATATCAATGATGCTTTTATAATTTTGAAAATAACACAGAATGTGAATAAAAGTAATCTCATATTAGATAACCTAGAAAAACTATGCCACTGGAAATTGGGATAAACAGCGACAAAGACATTTTGAAGACAGATTGGTCATCGTTTACTGAAGCAGCGCACGTCGGGGGCTTTTAAACTTTGGGCTCTCGACTCTTTTAATGAATAAATAAGTAAAGTTCATTAATTTTCTCAACATCTCTCCATGGCTCTACATCCCAGGGTGGAATT
Organism: Eubasilissa splendida; assembly: GCA_031772225.1. Classification (NCBI taxonomy): domain Eukaryota; kingdom Metazoa; phylum Arthropoda; class Insecta; order Trichoptera; family Phryganeidae; genus Eubasilissa; species Eubasilissa splendida. Next base: position 1,098,415 of record CM062865.1, on the reverse strand, counting down.
TGGACTCCTCCACAACTGCTTTACTTTAGTTTCTGCACCTCATCCTGCTCCAATCCTTTTGCATGCATATGGTCCACCTCTTTGGTGTGCCTCTATTCTGCTGGATCAGTGTTCTGTCGTCTAGCATTTGGGACCTACAGAATAGTGCATTCATTGCTCAATTAAATTTTTTAGCTCATTTTTATTTGCTCATAGTTTATTGCTGCATAATCTGAATTACGACTTTATTTTCGTCTTGCAGCTATCAATGCGTGGTGTGTGCCATGGCGGGCTCCAGGTTGAAGCGGGCGGGGGACCGGCGCTGCGCCTTGTGGCCCTGCCCTGCCCCCCGGGGGCTGCACCGGGTCCTGCACGCGCCCTGCAGCGCCGCCTGCTAGCCGCAGCCGTACGTGTGCAACCGAGGAATCAGGCACGCGTTTGGACTGCAGAGCTGGTGTTCCACGCCACCCCTCTGCAGAGCTCGCATCCCAAGGAGCAAGGTTCGTCCATTATTTTATTGTTGGTAATATGTTTTTATATTTTTCAATTTTAAAGGCATAATTATATGAATACATTGTTTTAGGAATGCGCCGATGCGTATATTTCCAATATGAGATGTGTGCAGAAGGAGCCGCTCGCGCGGCCGAAGCTCTCCTGGCCGATTGGACAACAGTGGTGCACCTGCACGAGCTAGTGCATCACTATATGCAGAGGGAGCCCGCAGGTATGATGCTGACAAGTCTGCATTACAATTAAATCTGTTTCTAGTGAAAAATAATTTACAAAAAGTTGTATTCCATTGATAGAGCGCGAAGCTGCCGAATCCCAAGTATCTATCGTGTCCTACGATTACCGCCGCCTGGTGTTGGGCGCAGGCCCTGAAGGACGGGCACGCTGCTCTGTGAGTTGGGCGGGTGGCCGTTTGCGCCTGCGCCCTGCTGCCGCGCCACCGGCAGTCAACGCGCATGCACTCATCACTCATCAGCTGGAAGCTTTCCTAAACAGGTACGGAATTTGATTGAAACTTTGTAAACATTTAAAATACAACACATATTATTGGAAAATACTAATTAAATGTATTTGAGATTCTGTAAAAATAAAGTAGATGGCTTTCAAATAATGGAATGATAGATGTATTAATTTGAAAAAATATAACGTATGGGTTTGAAAATTTGTCATCAAAAGTACTGTCGCTGTAGCATAGTTGGATAATGTACCTTCCCCGGTTTAGAAAGAGATCCAGGTTCGAATCCCGGTAACGCACAACAATATTTTTGAATAAAATTTATTTTATATGCATATCTTTCTAATTAATACATTTAATTAGTATTTAAAATATCACAGACCTATGTTTTGAATAATTATAACTTCACAATTAGAATGTGTTCTCCTTAATAACATATTATTGGTACAAAGCATAACAGAGTTCATGATACAGTAAAACCGCGATATAACGAAATCCAAGGGACCAAAAAATAAAAATTCGTAATAACGAATTCCCACATATAACGAAATAAATAAAAAAAATCTTAGTATATGTTACGCGCCGTCGCAAAAAAATGTCGCGCGGCTTCAAAAAAGATCGCAAATTCTGCAAACAAAGAAGGAAAAAGGCCATAGGGAACTGAATACCTACATATTTTTAGTAGTTTTGTTATTAAAACAGATAAGCAAATGGATAATCAAAGGAATTAAATTAAGAACAGAACCTATTCAACACTAATTGGAAGATATTTTTGTAAATTCCAGAATATTGCAAACACAAAACAATATTTTAATTGTGTTTAAATGTAGAGCCGCTTCAAACATAGTTTTGGGCATGATATTAGTCAGATTACCTTTATCTTCACCTTGCCAATTATTTCTTCCTTACTGACAATCGTGACCCTCTCGCTACAGGGTTATGGTCCACTAACCTTCTCCACGTAGTTCCATCCTCAGCAGCGTGCATCGTCAATAGATTTAGTTGCACTATTGTTTCGGTGACTTTAATATTTTGTGCTATATTTACTTAGCATGAAGATAGGTAATATTTCTCATGTTTCACTCCTCAGGAGCAATGATCTGCTGCAGCTGATGGCGGCGCTACGTGAGACGTACGCTCCCCTCGTGGCTCTGGGCCGCCTGCCGTCTTCCCCCCACCTTGGGCTGCAGCACGCGCGTCCGCAGGTACCTGTGCAAACTTTCACGCTGCTGCCGCACTCGTGGAGAAAGGTATGATATTGCATAATGCTTTGTATGCATTGTTTGTTCCTCAAAAATTTATATAATAATTCCAATAACTCGATTAACTCGTTGCCCACTGAATCTATTATCTGAGACCTATCTCAAAATAGATTGTCTCATTTTCCATGATCAGTTAAAAATTATACTCGTGGTTTCATTTAATCAGCAAGCTCCATCAGGCTTTATCAAATATTTCATTTATTTTTTGTTTTCGATAGATCCGGGTGGTGTATCAGGGCTCGTACTGCCTGGAGGTGACGGTGCGAGGAGGGGGCACCGTGGCTGTGAGGGACGGAGCGTACTCCAGGTTCGACCGAAGCTCGGTGGTCGGAGAGTTCACACCTACTCAAGGACTCAAGGTAAGAGATTTTGAATGCAAAAATAATTTGTGTCATCTAGCACTTGTAATATATATCAGATGAAAGTTTGACATGATGCAATTGTATATAATTAATGTTTCCCGATTGCCTCCAATTGAAATTTACACTGGAATTAAAAATATGTGACTCTAATTTAGTCAATACTTTAAGGGTGGTAACATATTCAAGCTGTGAGCAAATTACAATCGAGGGTTGATTGATTCGAATCAGATATTACCTACCGTTGTAGTCTCATAACACAACTTTTAACACATTATTTTGATTACGATTAAGTCATAGATATTTTTTTAAAATATGTATACATAATACATCTATGTATACACGTATATAATAGCTTTTGTGATCACGGTAACTCGCAATATTTATATTCAGATACTGTACGTGCATTGCTTTCAAAAAGTCATTCCGATAAGTATTCTTGATTTCTGCTTATTTTTATCTTATTTTCGTTACAATGTCATCTTGTGTTTTTCAGAGTTTTCTCTCCCTGTACGTGTCCGAGAGCGGGGCGCGCGTGGTATCCGAGGACGACAACCCCCCGTCTCCGGTTTCACCCCGTGATGGAGGAGGCGGGGGGCTGCTCCGCTTCCCGGCTCCCCTCACACCTCCCGCGCCTCACACGCCTCACTCGGCCCCGCACACTCCGCACCCTGCAAGTCCACACCAGGTATGAACACAATAAATCATGTAAATAAAAAATATGTCTTGCTAATCCATTAAAACAGTGCACCGGGAACATCAACAGTAATAATTGACAGATGAGAGTTTCCATAAAATAATTACTTATATACTCTTATATTTGCAGGGACACGGGGGTTCTTTTGGCTCCCTGACGTCTCCGCCCATGGGAGGCGTGGCTCACGCCAGTCCCGCCTCACCGCAGCACCCAGGGGCTTCTCCTCTTCCGCCCCTCGCCAGCGCATCTCCCGGCCCGGCATACTTGCCGCCAGGTTTGTACTGCCATCTATCTACATATCTGGACAGTTGCAGATAATTTTCCTCACTTGTACACATACACTATACTGATACACATATTTCCTACACAGGCAGTCCGTTCACAGCATGGCCCGGCTCCCCTAGCGTGCCTCGACCCTCGCCAGCAAGATCTCAAGAGCTTAAAGGTTCGTTGTCTGTTATTTACATGTACATATTTCTCAATTAAATCTTCTTTTATCTCCCATTAATTAAGACACTTTTTATGGCATGAAAATTGCAGAAATTTTCCTGGTTCGGAGAGTCTATAGTCAAACTATTTCAAGCTCCTCTATTGTTATACATATTTGTATTTTCATGCTAAATGTGATAATTTTTCAGTGGCTATGGGTGCCGGGCGTGTGTTAGTGGGTGGGCGCGCTTGGGCCGGTGCCGTCGCCACCCTGCTGCCGGCCGGGGCCCTGGAAGCCCTGTGCGCCTCGTGCGAGGCTCCCCCCGGAGCCCCCGCCACCGCACCCCCCATGGCTCCCATCGAACGCTTCCTGGGCTGCGTGTTCATGCGGCGACACCTGCAGAGGTTCATACAGCAGGAAGATACTGTGAGATGAAATTATTTTTATTAGCCCAATGTATACAATGAATTTTTAACTATTCATTTACTGTTTTTGTTCCGCTGCATCATAGTATATCCTGACTTTTCACTCATTCTTCCACATTACCAGCGACCGCTAGTTTCTCTGATTTCTGTAAGGTTTTCTGGATATTGTGTATAACCTTTTCTCAGCATGCTTATCTCTCATTTCAAATGTTTCAGCTCACGTTGGTAGCGTGTGCCGAGCCCGGTGTGGTTATGTTCAGGGCCGAGCTTGGCGGGCTGCAGGGCAGAGTGGCGCTGCACCCCGTCCACATGCAGAGCCTCCATCTGTCCCTGGCCCCGCTGCCCGAACACAAGGATCAGTGGAGTGCCGAGGAACTGCAGGTAGAAATCATTTATGTTGTACATATTAAAAATTAAATATATATTGTATTCTTATCAAATGATGTAATGTTAATTCATTAGTAAAATAATATTTTTTGGTTATATTCATCGGTTCTTTGAGTATAATTAAGGACAGACTCCAATTTTTGGGCACCTTGCGAGAAGAGAAGATAGCTCGTTAAAAATAAAATTAAAACAAAGTAATACTGAAAGTAATATAAAGATTTTTAGTTGCTAATTACTCAACGATATACATATTTATACAATAAGTTGGAGGTACTGAGTATTGATCCTGGTACCTCTCACACGCTAAGCCGGTGCTCTGCCACCTTAACTAATCCGCTAGTAGACTGTGGGGCCAAATTGTCATATTAGTATACATTGCAGATTTTTTCATTTTATATTTAATACATCGATTAATATTTTTGATATTTATACATTATTAACATAAAATTATAATGCCACTGTTTAATTTTATTTAAAAAAAAAGTTGTATGCTAGTATTTTCATATCTTGATTGTATTCCTTGGCAGTGTAGTGGTAAGTATCCTCGCTTGTCATTCGGGAGACTGCGGTTTGATTTCCCGCCAGGTAGATTTATTTAACATAATTTATTTTCATATTAGAAAATATTGCTTGCAGGGGTAGTATGACACACGTATCTGAGACATGGAACAAATTTATTTGACATACGTTAAGTGCATTTATGAACCTACAGACAAGTGAATATCAACTGTACTGTATTATGTGTTGATATTCACAATTTGTACCATTTCAGGTTATGGAGAAGTACTTTGAGTCGCGAGTGGTGAGCCCGCCTTACAAGCCCAACTCGGTGTGGGGCTGGGGCCGCGCGTGGGGCGCCCCGCCCGGCGTGCTGCGCGACCTGCTGCAGCTCATGCGGCGCGAGCTCGGCGGCGCGGGCCCCCAGGGCTGGGCGCTGCAGTGGGCGCTGAGGATTCCGCCCCAAGCCGCGCCTATCGTACCCACGGCACAACCCGCCGTACTACTGGCCAGGAACAAGATATTGATCTTCGTGAGTGCTACTTTATTACTTACCTGACATCAAAATATTTAAGTTCTCGCTACGGTTTAGAATGTTCAATCTTATTCATGCTGATATTGTTTGTTGTAATTTGCATTTTATATATACTGTAAAACTCTGTTAATTTGTAACACTATATTTTGTATTTTTGCAGAATTTGCACTTTTTTCAAAAAAATTTGCCCTGAAAATAACATTTCCACACTACATAATTTCTATCAATAATTTGTAAAATCTAATTATTTGCAGTTCGTGCGTGTTTTTGACACCCAAAATAAATGATTTGTTCACGTAATTCACATATTTGCAAACGTTTTTAAATCTTTAAACTTGCGCGACTAGTTAGTCTGCATTATAAACATCTGCATTTAGCCCCGCCTACTAGCCAATTACGACGCCGCATGCTGGCATGACAGGTGCTGAACTAAGTTTTGCCATATGACATATAGAAAAACTCATGTACGTAATATGATATGTACATCAAATTCCATAGTGCATTTTATAAGATTTGTTGTTGTTAAAATAATGTTTCCATTGAATCATTTGATCTAGTTTCTATGTTTATGAAATGTTGCGATTTGCATATGTAGGTACTAAAGAAACTACATAAATCTTTCATATTTAAAAACGTTGACATATTTTATTCATGTTTTTTTCTCACATTTTGTTCTCTAAAATGGCACCAACATCTTGTAATTCGTATAAATCTTCGACTATTTGGATAAATGGAGCTTATTTTCAAAACTGACAAAAACTTGATATCAAAGAAATTGGCAGAAAAAATTGAATTTGAAAAATCGCAGGGTAATAAACTTCAACCAACAAGGCCAGCGAGACATAAAGATCTAAAAGTTTTTAATTATTTTTTCATGCGTATTTTAAATATTCCAATTTGGGTGGAAAAGATGAGTTTGACCGCCAATCAAATTAATGTGCGTGATTTTGTTGCCTTGAGAGACTGCCGCGTCACCACACACCTTTCTTATTCAGGAGAAATAAACATTTCAACACATAAGAAGCTGAAATAATGGAATCATGTTTCGGTGAAAATCGCGATGTCAACAGCGGCGGCGCACACTGAGTCGCGGACGCAGTAAACTAACGCGTTTTTATAAAAATTTCTTTCTAATGTTGCTTTTAAAAAACTTTGTTCTCATTATTCGTAATTCGTTTTTTTTTTTAAATTTCGGTCCCGCGTGTTACGAATTAACGGAGTTTTACTGTATTCTAATTTATATTGACTTTTTATAAAAAAAAAATTTTTAGTTAACAGTATTTAGAGATAATTATTTAATTAACATTTCGATTAGTATTAAAAAGTGTTGTATGGCATGTTAATTAATCATTTCAGTTGTGTCTGAGCCGTGGCGAGGCCCAAGTGGTGCTGCCGCTCGTGTACGATGTGGGAACCAACGTGACACAGCTGGCAGAGAAGCGCGACCCGGGGGCGCATCACTCCCCCACGTCGTTGCTGAACCAGGCTTCCATCATGCTCAAGAGGTATTGTCATAACACTGTGGTTTTTAGTGGCATCATGGATGAATCGTTGCCCCCTGGTATAATGACAGTATCCTGAGATGTTTCCTGCAATTGGCCCAGTTTTAAAGACATATCACCACATCAGATATATCACCGTGCTGTAGCAGAAATTAACTTGCCAAATAAATTCAGTAAATATACAGGAGGACCTAAAAAAAAGTAGGCATGAGCCGGGAATTCCAAAATCGAGCATCCATAGTTTTACTTGGTGATTAATAGGGCAGAGAGAATGGAGCGCCACACTCTTCTGTTCCGACGCACAACTGTCTCGTCCACATTCATATACCGTCTCATCTTTGACAAATTTAGCTTAATATTCTTTGAATACAAATTAAATGTATTAATTAGAAAAATATATATATAATATAAATTTTATCGAAAAATATTGTTGTTGCTACCGAGATTCGAACCTGTATCTCTTCCTATCCAGGAAATTGCATTAACCAATTATTCTACATAAACACAGTTCATTGATGACAAATTTTCGAGCTTATATGTTACACTTTTCAAATTGATACATCTATCATTCCATTATTTGAAAGCCATCTACTTTATTTTTACGGAATCTCAAATACCTTTGAGTAATCTGATTCTTTTATTAAATTTTGGACATATTGATACAACTTATATATTATTAAGGAGAACACATTCTTATTGCGAAGATATTTTATATATAAAGACTATTATTTGTATTTCTCTAATATTTACGTGTTAGATATTTTGAAATTTGCGAATGCGTGGTTTGCGTTCCTCAGACTTTTTCGTATTTCATTAAATTGAAATTAAAATATTTTTATAATTTTATAATCTCGAAAATAGCACGAATGCAAAACTCGTACAAAATGCCAACAATTGCTAAAAAATCAAATTAATACAAGAGATTGTCAAAAAATATTATCCAAAATAAAATTAACAGAAGAATACATGACCCCATTAATGACGTGGTCAACAATATTAAACATGATAAAAAATTATGTCGTTATTAAAAATGGCGCAAATAGATAGTCCATTATAATCAGGTTTTTAAAAAGAATATTGTGATTTGTTTACGCTGTATTTTGACAACTTGTTTGTTATTTTAAAATGTGTGTATGTAGGTATATATAATTACTTTGAGTTGTAATGAAAAAAGTTAGTACCTATGTAAAAAAAATTGAATTTTTGATATTTTTATTTTCATTATCATAAATCGTTATTCAAACTTTTTTCTTGATTTTCGGTCCCATAAACTTTGAAAAAATGTGATTTTACTGTATTATTGTCCTTCAGTAGAATGGCAAAAAATGTCATCTACTTCAAGCATATAATCAAACAGGTGGGCCTTGTAGTCCAGTGGACATGCAAATTTATTTTGAAATAATCAATTTCTTTTTATCTAGTCCAATTCTTATAAACCATTAATCATTTTTCATTTTGTGCCTAAATTGTAACGACTCACTCCTCGCTTCATTCAGATTTGCAGAGTTTGGCACAGTACACGGGGAGTGCTCCCTGTGGCCTGCGGTGCGAGACCTCCTCTCCGGTCTGAGTGCGCCGCAAGAGACCCCCGCCTTACCGCCTCCGCCGTAAACCATTACTCCTGCTCACCGCTGGGAAATAGGGCAGAGAGAAGTGTGATATATAAGATGAAATACTGTACAGAAATAGCTTATTATGTGTTTTGTTCATTTTGATTTTTTTTTAAATATAATGTATCATTTTATTACTCTCAAGTTCTTGAGATGCGAGCTTGAATGTCGATCTCTTCATTATATTGATTAATAAAAATAAAAATTTGATTAACTTTTTGTCTGTGAATAAGAGAGGGGTTCAGAAGCAAAACCATCCTTATCCAATTGAAATAAATGTATTTATACTTTTAAAATTAGCAATATTAACTTTGTGGTTAAAATTCATATTTTTATTTATTATCTTTGTTTTATTAACCACTAAATTGAGTTTAAATACATCTACCGGTTTCGAAAAATACCATTTTCTTCTTCAGGATGTCATAATTTGTACATTTGTGTGTTATGACATCCTGCAAAACAAAGATAATAAATAAAAATTTATAACCAATTTTATAGCTAGGGCGAAAATATAATTGTTATGCTTTTGATAAAATACTTTTCAAACATTCAAATATGTCTTCAAGAGCAGACATCAATTATAAAGCTGCCACTGTTGCCAGATAATCATTTTGAAACATATCACCCTCTATTTTCTGTCGATTGAATAATGGTAGTTTTGTTTCTGAATCCCTTAAATAATGAAATGCTGTATTTCATTATTTAAGGGATGGATTTATTGTTTCAAGATACAGCACTAGATGTTGAATTAATTGTATATATAAATATTATGTTGAGAAATGTCTCAAATTTATTATTAACTTTCACCAAATAACATTGTAATACCATTCAGCCCGGCTAAGTATACAAATGTAAAACAGATATTAGAAGTGAATGATTTTGAAATTATGGAAATAGTTTTTATAGCAATAATCTCATATGTTTATGAAGTGTTTTGTACTTAGATAAGATTTAAATTTAATAAATAATGTACAATATTTTTATTATGTCTTATCTTTATTTAGCATTCGCGTTAAACCCACCGAGTGACCCTTCCTTAATTTTAGTGATGACTGTGATTAAAGCAGTTTCTCTCATATCTTCTCACGTTCCTCAGCCTTACCATCCTGACAAAATATAAGGGGGGGAAGATTTTACTATAAAGTCTCGGAGATTAGGTAATAATTATATGTAATGTATATATAAATTAATAAGACAACAAATGACAACATGCTCTACGCTAATTTGATAATTTAATTGATATTTGCAGCGTTAACTTTGTGGTTAGACATAATTTAAAATTGTATCTATATTCGACTTTATTTAGACCACTGTGAGTTATTTATACGTCAACCGGTTTCTATACTAACGTATCTTCGTCAGGACTGGCGTACAACTGAACTGTTGAATAAAATTTAATTTTTAAACTTTTCTCAATCAGTTTAAGTGCAAGTGCAATATTTAATTTTAAAAATTCTGGTGATAGATAAAAGCGTAACGCATGTAGATTTTTATCATTCTCTCTTCTTCCTTTTTTTTCCTGTCACATCACTTTTAATGATTTTCTAAATGAGTATGAACACAATGTTTGATTTCTTTTAAGCTGGAGATTGACAACAGTGTACTGCATCTTACAAGTCTTATTTAACACATCGTCTTCTTTATCGAGAAAAGCCAATTTTATGAATTACTTTTTTTAAGGGTATAAATGGCTTACACCTATGAAATTGGCAATCTACATAATACTGGCGTTGGTGATTTGTCTTCCACGGGCTCATTGTTTATAATTTGAATTAAAGAGCTATCCCGTGGGCACATTATGATTTACTCTGTGAGTTTTGGCAATATTTATGTTTTAAAAACTTCTGGAGATTGACAAAAGTATACTGCGTCTTATAAGTCTTCTTTATATGGAAAAAATAGTTTTTATGATACTTTCATTTAGAAAAGTTTTCTTCATCTTTTCAATATTTTGTTCTTACTCTTCATCGTCTTTTAACATATTTACTCCCGTGAGGGAGCAACAGGCAGGCTAGTATATTAAGATTCAGAAATACACCATAAATGTTGAAAAATAATATTTTAAAATATGTGAGATTCCATTTTTTAAAAGTGATGTTGGATAGCGTGCTTACTTCATTTCAGTTTCTCGTAACTTAATGCAATTTTAATGTTGAAAAAATTGGGTGCGTGGCGGCCACGCACCTTAGAAATGAGAATTGGCGAGAAAAAGGGAATTGTTCATTTGTACATTTTCTCTTGCGATACAAGCATTTCAATTTTTAGTAAGCGGTTACAAAATAAACAAACAGTGGGCATATGACCACACGTGTCAAGTGCGCAATGTGTTACTGAGCTACAATCCCTCAAAGCATACAAGGGCAAACCTTATTCCACCATGCGTTGCCCCCCTCACTCTTAGTCCATTTGAGTGGCGAGCAAAGATGTTTGCACATTAAAAATTACAAAATTAAATAAAACATAGCGGAGCATCTTTATTGTATAATTTTATTTATTACTTAATTCTTACAGGAAAACAATAAAAGTTTAAATATAAAATTATAAGATGTACAGACGTTTGGTCTCTGTGTTTAGTAATCCTCACTTAATAATACTTCAGCATAGGCAGGTCCAGCCGTCACCCTACCCTCTCTTATAGTATATTGCGGAGCAAGTTCGTATAATAATTTTTCATATAATTGTTGCTTTGCTCGGTAACTTAAGTTCTAATACAATTACAAAGAAAACATTCATGTCCAAGAGTATAGAGACACCTTCACAAAACATGTTAATTGAACATATAACCTCTCAAAAGTATTTAGATATAACATATTTTGAGTATGTCCAAATCTTTGTAGGAACCAATTACTGGGTTTTATCCCTATTAGGATTGTTATCAAGATATATTATAGATGTTTCTGTGAGATGAAACTATTATTTAAATGGGAATGTAACTATTGGAAGTCTTGGGCATTACAGGGCTTACTCTCTTAATGCTTCAACAAATGTACCATTCATTCATCTGCTACCATTTAATGTTAGTGATGTCATTTTTTAGGATTTTTTATTTTTGGTCTAAAAACGTTTGTTTCGGGCAGAATGAACTCTTTAGAATCCAAACTGCTTGAAATTTTTTGCAAAATTGTTTATTTTGCGACATCTATGTATGTATAATTAATGAAGCTACCATCAATACAATGAGCAGAGATGAAAGTAGAGAGAGAGAGGAAGTATTCTATGAAAAACTTGTATATTTGACTACGATTTCATAAATTAATTAAAAAGTCGTAAATAATTTATTTAGATGAAATGCGTGTTTTTGATATAACCAAAAGAGAATTAAGGTACTTAATAATACAAAAAAAAAAAAGTACTTATAGGTTAAACCGTGTAAACATACAATATACAGAATTTACAAGAATAGAGAAATAACACAAAAACAATACGCGTTGATAGTTTAAGCGGTTTGAAGAGACCGGCTCTGTAATGAAAGGAAAAACAGAATGCAAAGGACATCCGAAGCGACAGCGGTAACAATTTGATAATTGTGTAACACTGGAACCTACACATTTTGAGTTATCAAAATGTATGTGGCAACATTTTTTTTTCAAAAAAACAATCAATTGTCATTACGATGATTCAGTAACTGAGAAAGTGTTAAAAAAAATTAAAAAGTGAGAAAAGAAAATATTTGTCATTTTTAACATGATGAAATTGAGATGTCTCCAGACTTTTGCACATAACCGTAGGTTAACTAGATATCTTTTCAGGGTGTAAAGGAAAAAACAAAGTGTTTTATAAATAAATCATCGCCTCGCTTAACCCTTCACAGCTGTTTAAAAAAAGGTATTTATTTATTTGTTCTCATTTGAGATGTAGCAGTAACAGCACAAAAATTACCCGATTGAAATAATTAAATTACAAATAATATTTTTCTGCTCCGAAAGCAATTTACACTTTATGCCGCCTAGACTAATGAGAAAGAATCCACACTCTGCTCGAGGAGAGAATCTTTGTCTTCCATAAAAAAAACTCAAATATTTCTTTCAACAACGAGAGATCCTCTCCTTGTGACAATGTGTGAACAAATAAATGACCTTACTGTGAATTTTAAACCGAGTAAAAATGAATCTACCTAAAATTGTACAGCGTAAAAAGTTAAACCTCACATGCACTCCTTTATTTTGTGCAAAAACTGGCATACATGTCATCAATATTTAGAATCAAAACTTTCAGTTTTGTTGAGCATTGAATGCCGACGGTACTCACAACATATTGCTGATGAGACTTTGATTTCTTGTCTCAGAGGTCTGGGTGTATTGGTTGTGTCATTCCACTCTACAAACCAAATACAGGGAGCAATGAATCATAGCTCACTTTGGGCTCAACTTTATATGTCTCATCCATTAGCCATTAGTTTTTCAGTCATCAGATAATAGTATTTACGACAGAGCAAAGAATGAAGAAATAAAGAAAAAATGTAAAGCTGATCTTAGTATAGTGAGTAAGATTAAGAAAGGATCACTTTGGTGGTTTGGTCAAGATATATGACGCAAGTGCTGGCACCAGAAATAGAGGAAGACTTGGCACGACTAAGTAAACCAGATGGTCCTGTTAGAAGCCTCAATAATAAGAACGTAGATGAGGCGAGAAATGTGTGTCAAGACAGAAGAGTGTGGCGCTCTATCCTCTCTGCCTACCCCCTAAATCTACTGCAGGTTAATTATTGTCATTGTTAAAATATCATACCTGTGATAAAACTATAAAATTCAGTTCTATAGACCAGGACGTCTTGATTGTAAATATGAAGTACAAGTAGATGAGCATCAAGAAAAACAAGTTTTGGCGAGTTTTAAAAAAAAATTCACAACTGTGACATCACGCAAGTATTTTGTGCAAAAAAATGACCGCGGGCGAGGTTCGCTTTATGAATACAAAAAAACGCTTGTACACTAAGAAATCTGCTTAAAAACATAAATTTATTTTCAGGTAGGTTGCTAAATTTTAATTTAGATACTAGGATAATTTGTATTATATTGCGTAGTGTTTAATTTATTACATTAACATTGATATAATTTAGTTAACATTGATATACAGTTAACGGTAAACGTTACAGTCTCACCAAAAGGGAATGATACATAAAAAATACAGTTCCTTTTATACAATGCGTACCGATGTTTATTTGGATTACAAAACAAGTGTTCAACACGATTAATAAATTATTGTAATCAGGATTCATTTATTGAATACTTGATATTTTTTTGATTACAGATTTTCATGATAAAATACACTATACAAAAAGGATACATAGGTTTTCAAAGCTGTCAAAGCAATAATAATGGTCTATTCTGTAATTGTTCAGATTTTATTGTAGTCAAAAGGATGCGCTAGATAAATTTGCCAGCTTAGAAGATGGCACATTTATTTCTGAAAAATACCAGGAATTTGATCTGAATTTAAGCATTGACTATTTAAACTATCTTATTTGTAACACATTCAATGTTGTCTGATCTGCGAACACGTCATGAGATATTGTATTTATTAAACGGCATTTGACCAGGGCTGGACAGCCTAACCAGCACATGAATATCTAACAAAATTTGGAATAAATAATTTGTCGGCATTATAAAACTAATTGTAAATAATTTAAAATTTACAAAAATTGTTTTCAACTATGTAATTATATTAACATTTTCCAAATGGAAGATTTGTGCATCAGGAATATATTATTTCACGTAACATGTCACACGATTTAACAAATTAATGTCTATCTTGATAATTATAATTTATTGAACTGTCAACAAGATTAATCTAGCGACAAATATAGACTATTCGTTAATTCAAACACAAAGAGTTCAAATGTTGTTTTGAATCAAGTTGTATAATTGAGAGACTCGACAGATACAGTGTCGGCAATCTTGGACATTATACAGTGTTGCCTACAGGAAATCTCACTTAGAAATTGTGTTTAATAGTATTTTAATTTATTTTATATGGTTTAATATAACCATTGGATGCCCCGAGAAGATATAAAATATTGTGGCATTTATAATTCAGAACTGCCCAAAACTTATATACAGGTTGGTTGGAGTTCTGATCTCAATTATTGAAGATAAATTATACTTGAATAAAATGACGCAGTTGCAATATTAAATCAATATTGTGTAAAACATTTTGCCCCCTCCTACGTAAAGTATTGCAACTAACAAATAGGTCATTTCGAGTTATAATATTTCACATATATGTGCTACATTTTTTTTTACATATTGTATTATGTACTATTGAAAAAGTTACCGCTGTTTAAAAATGTATCAAATTCATGTGAAATACTATAAAAACTAAAAATGACCTGTTAGTTGCAATAGTAAGAGGGTACAATTTTATCAATGATAAAGAATTCTAAGCTGTTTCATTTTACTCTAAATGTATAATAAATCATAATTAATTACTAACCATATTCAACACCATTCATTCTGAAAATATTGCCATTTTTAATAATTTAATTTGTTGTGAAAATTTAGACATTTTTATAAATATAAATTCCACCATATTTGTAATGTATACATTATGAGCGTTAAAAAAAAATCATTTTAAGTTAACAAAAATAAATTATGCAATTAATAATGATTTTTTCAGAAAGCAAATATCTGACTTGGGAGTTTTAGAAAATATCAATTATATAAATTTTTTTGTAAAATATTACTTTTTAAAAATATATATTTATGGAACATCGAAATATAAGAAAATAAATATGTTTTGATCGCTGTGTTTATTCACTGAAAGAGCATAAATAAATAATTGCATACTCGGTTAAAAGCATCAGGAAATACATACATACAAATTAACAATTACAGATATATTGGTGGTTGATTAATTTGACTGGATGCACGTAACCTTCTCAAAAACTATTAAACACTGATAATAAAATCAATCACACTTACTCACAAAATAAACTTTTCTAATAATCCAATGTTAACGGGTATTTAAAAAAAATTTATATAAATAAATATATAATCATGAGATCACATTGTCACAATGATACGTTTACGGGAAGTGAAGAAACAGAACACGGTTGAAAGATCAACAAGGAACTCTTGTGCTGAGAAATTTTTGAAAAAGACACAAAACTAGTATTTTTTTGTAAATTTTATAGCTATTGTTACACTATTGTAATTATTTATTTTGAGCTTTACGTAAAGTATTGTATCTAACAAAAATATGACTTTTAGTTATTCTAGTATTTGAAACATTTTTAAATGGCAGTTATTTTTATTATACATGTTGTGTTCAATAGAACAAATTATTGCTGTGTATGAAATACTAGAACAACTAAAAATTACATATTTGTTGTGATATTCATGTAGGAGTCGGTTTGAAACCACGATTAACCACAGTTTAAATATATTTCTCGAAACTTACAATATAAACTGTAATAATATTGAGGCAATTAAAAACTGAATGAAAAGTAACATTACCTTCTAACCAACCGGTACACTGGCTGATGTTTCAACTGGGCATGTTTTCCATTTCAACATTGATCAAGTCGGTTGTATTAGTCGGCAAAACAATTAATACAACCGACAAGTCAGCTCTACTGACAGCGCACGACATGCAACCATCAAACAACATGTGAAATTAGTCAAACTACAGAGCGAATCTAAAACAGATTGCACATCATTGAAAGCAAGGTAAATTACTGCCAGGATTTGAAGCGGAACAATTTTTATCCCTTTTTGCTTAACACACTAATCTACAATACAATTCATCAAATGTATCACAAATATTTTACCTCAGTGACATCTATTTTTCTCAGATAAAAGCTACAATGTGACTTATCCAAGGATCACTGACTCAACGTTACAGTAAAGTTGCTAGATGGCGCCAGGATACCAATTCAGTTAATTTAAATAGACTCCGCAAAATTATCAAACAATGCCAGTCGGATATATAAATTTTGAGATTGCCACAAATCAGAATTCTCCATGCAGAATATTATTTTAACATTACCTAATTATAAACAGTGATTTCCTTTAATATAACTACCCTTATTAAAATATATTGATTACAAATAATTGTTCAAAGTGAATGGTGGTTGTCAAATTTTTGCTCAAATAAGAGGTGACTCCATTCTGTGTTAAGCATTTAGAGACCATATATAGAGATAGCTGTAAATTTTGTTGTCAGATCATAGACAATGTATAAAAAGTGCAATCCATAACTACATCATGGAAAGTGGATCATAGTCAATACATATATATAACCAATATCTATCTTTTGCAAAGTCATAAATGCATGACTTAACCTATTCACAGAAGTTATATTTCAAAAGGGTATTTTTTAATAAATATCTTGGGCAGAATGCGTGCTTTTAAGATATCGGTCTCTCGACGCGACACCCCGCACACATATAATACAAAAAATAAAAATTACATTAACTATTTCATTTCATCTCATCATTGTCACCGTTTCCACTGTACAACTAGTGTCTAGATCCTATTACGCGCCGCTGGACACGTCGGTCATGGGGGTCTCCGCCAGGTCCTGGCTCCGCGGTCAGTGGCAGTGCTCCGTGACGTCCACGATGACAGACTTTTTCCAGCCGAACAGAAAGTTGCCGGTGGCTGCGCCCGCCACCACGGCCACGCACAGCCACGTGTTGTACGTCATGAAGATGAGCATGAGGAAGTAGGAGACTGTGACTTGCACCGCATGTAGGGTGGTTTGCCACGCGTGCGTCCGGCTACACATTGTAGGCCTGCAATGGAGGTAAGAGATTATTAAATTATAGTAGCAAAAGTGTTTCCTAGATTTAAAAATTGTTTACAAGAATCAAACAAAATATTCTAATCTACAGATATTTTTTTTGTACATCTACAAGACAAGCGAGCACACAATAACACCAACTTTCTATAATATATACAATAACGAAAGCGTACATTTTTAGTCTGTGAAACATACACGTTAAATTTTAAGGTTTGTTTTAAGGAGAGTTTCAAGTTCGAGCTCCGGTGATAACTATATTTTTTCAGTAGATAGATTATTTTCTGTGTGGTATCTAAAATATGGATTCAATTAATTTCAAAAGAAGCTTATCAAAGGCATCAGTATCACTGCAACGCTTCTCATTAATTAGTATCACCAGGATGTTGATTCAAATCATACTTCTTCGCATAAACATGATTTTGTCAAAACTAGTGTAGAATTTAAGCGTTGCCAGATAACAGTATGGCAAGTTTATTGTAAAATAACAGACTTGACAGCATCATCGGGCTTCATTTCCTTCGGTCGTATGGAATTGAATAGGTTTATTTTATTTACAAGGTGCACAGAAAAATATTTCAATGTGAAACAATCAATAATAAGGTTTAGTGATAAAAAATACAATACAGACTATAAATATTAATACTACGAGAAATGGTTAGGGATGCACATAGGGTGGGGGGGAGCAAAAGGGGTAAAGCGCCGGGACATTCCCCTGTTTGGCAATTTTGGGTTTGAGATAATTACTGGACTCCAAAGTTCTTCAAGTAATACATGATTCAGTGCAGACATTCATGTTTTTAAACCCCTCTACGGCGGGCGGCGACCGATATATTAGCTGATTATAGCGAGGGGTTAAAGATAACTTGCAAAAGCCTACAAGACTTGTATTACTACCTACCGTACATTTTATGATGTTGCGATCATTCAAAATAAATCATCTTAATTGAAGAGAATAAATTATCATTTCATATAAAATTTATTTTTGGAGGTTTTCTGGATAAATTGCATCACAAAACTGAGTTAAAAAATTATATTAAAAAGTGCACAACATTTTGCAGGAAATTTTCAAGTACAGGTGTAATGTTACTTTGTAGACAGACAGTAACAAGAAATAAATATTTCCACAATACAACACCATCAAGACCAAAATAGAATGATGGGGGGTGATGAGAATGGTGAGGGGCGAATCAGAAAAACGCATATGACAGCGGTACGACACACGAGTCTGAGAGATTTATTTATTTACATCAACACACAGTGCTCCGATTAAAGTATTAATATACGATTTGTGATGTTATAAAATATTATTGATAATATTAGGCCTCGCCTGTGTTTAGTGAGGGCTGTGTGCACAAGCGAGTACAAGAAGTACATTAAAAAATAAATTAATCACGCTTAGCTGAATTGTCACTAAATTTTACCAGGTAAAATAAAAATCTATTTACATATAAAACAAGACAAATTAGATAAATCACAGAAAAAATTTATGAATCGAAAAAATATGATCACAATCAGGACTCGAACCTACTTTTATTGCCTCTGAATCATTGTGACTGCTTTACATGGCGTAAAGCAGCCACAGTGATTCTAATTTTTTTTATACATACATGGTATTTTTAAACATCTGTTTATTTTCTCAATGCTTCTCAAAAACCTTTCAGTAGTACTGTAGATTACCAGTCATCAGTCTACCAGCAATAGAAAGTTCCGAGTTTGAGTTCTTGTTTTTACGATAAACAATTTTTTTTGTCATTTATTTAATTTGTTTAAATAATCAAGAAAATTAAATCTGAAAAATCGCAACTTGACAAATAAAATATTATTTCATTAAAATTAATTCACACCGATTAATTCAAGATCTACCGTGCTGAAACCAAATTACAGATGTGCAATTGTGCTTGAAGAAATTCAGAAGTAAGAAGAAGATAGTAAGGCCATGCTCAATAACGATTGCGTCAACTTACGGCTGTTTACGGAAGACCTCGCCCACCATGCTGCGAGAAAGACAATATTACTTTAGCGATAATAATTTCGATATCATCAACTTCAATTCGTAAATACAGTAAGCGTGGGTTATTGTGTTTTGATTTATGTTCTTACTTTTTCATGTCAAATTCGTAAACCACCTCCATTTTCAAGCAATGTATCAAATCAAACTGAAAAATAATAATCTTTCATTCGCCTCCAAACTGTTTCATTTGTTATTAATGAAACAGTTTGATTGTAACATAAAAATTGGCACGCTATTATCAAATTCTTTGTTATTGCTAAAGTTATTACTGACCTTCAAAGTAAGGTACAAAAAAATTGTGAACTAATGCAACAATCAGACTCATGTACATGTCGCACACCTAGATCAAAACTGAGCCAACTCAAAAAGTAATTTTTTTGTAGACAAAAAAATAAAAACATTTTTCACTATTTTTTGTTACCAAAGTTATGAAACTATTCGAGAACTGGGGATAAATTAATAACTAAAAATTCTTGTTTTTTTGTGTTGTCTTAGTTTTGATCTAGGCGTGCGATATGTTAATATTGTTAATGTTAATGCGATTCAAAATATAACAACACTCTTTCAAGCTGTTTTCTCCCAGATGTAGGCAGAGAATAGAACATCACACATTTCGGCTCTGATATCTTCTCGTGTCATGCACACTCGTTGAACGTAAAGCTTCTTATTAGAAACTAACACTCTCTGATTCCCGTTGCCTTCAACTCGTTATCCTCTCCTTACCAGTACGTACCACACGCCCAAACAATCTCAGTGACACATTTTTAATTCTATCGATTATACTACAAATAAATTGATGTTCACTCTTTCTACTTTGGATTTAGTTATTTTTATCAGCAACCTTTGGCTCAAACTTGATCACAATAACCGACACCCAATGTATTTTGATGGCTAAATATGAATAAAAAAAAATGCATTGAAGATTTAAAGATTAATGATGTTTTGTCAAGCAATCTCATTCTACTTTATGATAGGTACTTTCGCTGCCCAGTACTGTAACTGTAAGTTTCACCAGTGGAGCTATAAAATGTGTGTATTAACATTGCATGGTTACATAGCACTATAGTATACAGCTATTGTAATAGCCTACCTAATAGGTAACCTCACTTTTATACATACATTGTTTTAAAGTTATAGCCATATTGAACACTGTGTTTAATCTGAAACTGTAATATTACTTCAGCGAAACCAATTTGCAATTTAAATACATTTTGTTGGTTAGTGTTCATACAATGTATATATGTATCCAGCTGGATACTTCAAACCAGTGTTGTCCCCAACAAAATTATCAACCGGTTGGCTAAACTGATTTGGGTAACCTCTCGTACACCCCCTCCCCGGTATATACTAAATGAATTTTTAGTTATTATTCCCTACCGTGTTGAGTTTATCATTTATCTTGTTTTGAATCGCATCTAGTATCTCAATACTTGATTTTATTAAAAATATTCAGTAACAAATGGTTCGGCGTTGTCAATTTTAACAATCAGTTTGCGTCAACCTGTGTGAACCCACAGGGAGAAGTCACTGCTTTAAACTGATTAATCATGGTATAATATATAAAAATTGAATATATTTTGGATTGTTACGGAACAATCATATCATTTTTAGAGCAAAATAGAAACTTTGTATCTTCCAAAACAGGGCCATCCGGTTAGCACTGGACAAAGATCTCACAACTCCACCATTCTCCCCGTAAAAGAGTTTGTCAAACACCACTCCAAGCGTTTTTATGCTGGCCTCTCCAAATACCAAAAACCCACGTTAAAATTATGACATAACGGTCCCCTCACGTATCGAACGTCCTCAAAACCGACCTTTTTTAGAGGTTAATTATTTCACTGCCCCAGCTAGCAGTCCTTGCCCCAATTATTGCAGAAATTTCTAATTTTACCTACTAATAATAATATTTTACCAGGCCCTTAAGGCATACTTTATGATAAAGGAGCAAGGGGTCTACTAGGAAAGACCCTAGATCAAAGTCAAAACCAAAAAAATTAACTTTGTATATATACTTTGATTTAATTGATAAAAGTTTAAATTTAAAATTAAAAAAAAATAGTAATACTTTTATTTCTTCTTCTATTTACATCTCCTCAGAAAAAAATCACATCTTTTTTGTGCACTTAAGTGAAAGAGAATAATAAACTAAAATTAAAAAATTTATATTGGACGTGTTGTCTCTTACAGCGTCGATATACAAAAATAATACACAATAGTTAGATAAGCGATGAATTAATATACTTACTGCACTACTCGAGCCTGGTCAGAGGGTGTGGCCTTCTCCTCGGGCGGCTGCACCGCTCGGTACTGGAGGTTGTTGTAGGTGCGCCAGAACAGGTGTTCTCTGTAGTACTTCAGGCTGGAATGTCCGATATCAATAATTATTAGATCTAAATATAATAAAATAGTATTCTAGAACATTCTAACTCCCATCATGGCTAAATCAATCAATTCTGCAAGTTCTTATAGAATATTTTCTGACACAGTTAAACTCGGATCTTGAAGGGACCGAGATATGAGATATTATTGGCATTACAACAGTTGTAACCATTCTAAGAAACATATGATGGATGGTTTCCATTTTATATTCAACGTGCTACCCAGGGGATTTGAATAATTCCTCACCTATACGCTATATGCTAGACTGATTTGATTTAGTCCAAGATTTGTCAATATTTAACGTTACTAAGTCTTTCTAGATAAAACTTTATTGCAGAGATGTAAACAAAGAATGTTGGTGCCATACAATAATGTAAGACTAATTATTAATTTTTTTTCAATAAACTTAACTTTGTAATACACACACGTCAGGTTGTTTCATCACAACTACAGTTTCGAGAGGCGCAGTCCCTCTTATCATTCGATAAGTAAACTAGTTAAGTTATAATTAAATAATCGTGTTCCACCAGAAAGTAACTGCCGTGTCAATTAATAATATGCAAGACTAATCGTTATGCAATTATAAATCAACCATCATTACTCACTAACGGCCGGTTGTGTGATCAGTGGTAAATTAAAATTTGCCAAAACGGGTAGTTTGATTGTTGGTAAAAAATATTTACTCATCGAAAGTACATTCAATAGTAAATTAATTTTACCATCCAATATCGGATGGTAAAAATCGTAATTTGTTAGTTAAAAATGTTGGACTTTTCACACTTGTTTCAAAGGTCATCTGTCACACTGGCACTTTGAAAATAGCATTGACATAGCATTTAATATCCCGCTATTTTAGTGATGATGTGAAAATTTAATTTATATTATCGAAGATTTTTCGCCAGCAAAGTGACAGATTTCAAACGCAGGGGTGAATAAAGTCACGGATGAAGCGTAAAATTATGTGTATTGCCAATAATAATAATATTTATAATAAATCTATTTTGGTAGAATTCGTAGGTATTTGATAATTGTTCGCCTTGTCACACTATTAGGCGGGATTATCTTTGATAGTTTGAACATTATTTGACATATTAAACAATCTGCAAACGTTTATTTACCACAAGCGAAGGTAAAAAGATACTACATATAGTTAAAATTTACTACTGATCACATAATCGGCCCTAATATAATTGTGCAGTTATCTCTCAGGTCGCCGTCACCAAGTGTCACCGCATATTCACATTGCATCTGATATCTTTGAATGCAGTTGACTTTTGTAATAAATATGAATGCGTAGATTAGTTCTCACCCTTCATATAAAACGGCCATGATAAATATAACCACGATGGAACCAAACAGCCCCCCGACAGAGCTGAACTTCCACCAGTCGAAGAGTACAGTCTCACTGTAACCTCCATGAAACTGAAAAAAATACAGGTTGAGCAGAAGGGCTGACGAGGATATTTAGATGCGGAAGATCTTTCAATATTGATTATAATAAGACTAAAGTTAACAAAGTAAAGTGCACAATCATTTTTGTAACGCAATCTTTTCTAACTTCTTCAAAATGAGCGACATGAGAACTTACATTTTTTATTTACAAAAATTTTTAACAAATTTTTTTTGCATAAACTGAGAAATATAGCATTAGAAAATGTTGTAACTTATATACTAGGTGTAACACATCTAGTTAGGAGTAGATACATATTGAAAGTATGAGTCAAAAATCTTCAAGCTGCATGTGTCCCAACCATGTCAGCATTAAAAAAATTCATAGTTATGAGATTATTTCAATTAATTGGAATATTTTATTGATTCTAAATGATATATTGAACACAAAAAATAAAATGTTATTGAATTTTTGAGCAGTCAGACTGCTTTTTGTTAGATATTTAGGGTTTGAAGAAAAGATATGGAATAATAATAGGACAATTTCGCAAATATTTATTTCCAAGTGCAGACTAAATATGATTTTGTAAAAAATTTCATGCAATAATATTTTCCATAAAGGTACAGAATTTGTACATACTCCTTGAACATCTTCAACTCGCAATTACGTAAGGTACCTAATATTTTGGACTATACACTCACACTTTCTGTTTAATTTTCAACTTTACCGATAAACAGGATCAATAGCAGGTGTCCTTGATCAAGTATCGATCCTGGTACCTCTCGCATACTAAGCAAATACTACTATCTTAACTTTCCCTCCGTTAAACTGTAATATAAGTATTATATATAATGATGATTTGTTATTACAATTGAATGCATTGATTTATATTTATAAATTCTTAACATTAAATTTGAATATTAATATAAACATTTATAAAAAAAATAGTTAACCCTATTGAACTTTGTAACAATCTAGTATTAATAAACGGCTATTTTCACATCTCATTGATTTCTCAGCAGCGTAATGGTTAGTATCCCCGCGTGTCACGCAGGAGACCAGGGTTCGGTCCTCTGCCGGGGATATTTTTGTTTTACTTTTATTTATTTAACTGAAATTAGGAATATTCTTTTTGAACCAGAAAAAAATATTATACACATGTAACGTGATATAAAAAAAATCAAATGCTTTCAAAGTAACACTAAGTTAATTATAATCTTTAGAGGGTCTTACATATTATAAATACTATTTAATCAATATTATTTGTGTGTAGGAAACTAACATTGAACTAACAATAGAAAAAATAATTATGGACTGGATTCCAGGAAACTATTGAAGAAATCATTTGATGTGTAATTCTCAAGTTACATACAGCGTGTGTATTTTGTGTAGTCAGTAATTGATAATGATATTTTACCGTCATGGTCATTCCGTGGCCGAGTGATGACCCGTGGCCGTGTGATGATCCGTGTCCAGAGTGATCTTCACTTTTCGCCTCAGCCGCCTGAAACCGAGACGATACTTCATCAACAATTTCAAAAAATTTTAATAAGAGAGCTCGTGGATTCAATAAAAATTAATTAGTGGGAATATTATTTTCATCATCCATTAACGCGAGTTTCATTCATGATCTCTTCGACGGAATTCATCGCTTACCACGTAGAGATCATCTAACGTAACACAATGAAACCCACTTATACAAACTCATAGTTTCAACATTATGTGACAGTATAATTGGCCAGCTTTCTCCTTTGACCACATCCGCTCACCAGAAAAAGTGACGGATGCACCATCTTGCTTCATTCACTGCCCTTATTGACTGAACAGCAGACTTCTTAATGGCTGCCGGAGGACTGCGTCCAGTTTCACACACAGTACATTTTATATCTGACGTTTTTGGTGGACTCTTACACGTGGATGCATGCATCATAATGTCGTAATATGTATATCGTGTTTAATCAATGTTCAATATCTTTTATTTAATATATTTTACATATAATAATATGTATAAAAAAAAATACTACACTTAAAATAAGTAATAAATTTATACAAAATACTTCTTATACCACAGCGCTCTCTAACTACTCCTATCCCTGACCATTCTTATCCAATTCCAGGACTCTTCCCATCTGCTCCAGTCTTCTTCCACAGTCGGCTTACCTCTAGGTCGCTTCCACTGAGGTATCCACATGGTTTTGTGTCTTGTCATCTGACATTCTTTCATCGTGGCTAGCCCATTGCAGTTTTTGAGACCGACAGAATCTTACGATTGTTTTTTGTTCAATAAAATTTTCAAGCTCATGATTCATTTTTAGTTATATTAGCAGTTTGCTTTGTTGTTTTAACAGGCATAAAAGCTTCTGTTATGCGTAATACTAGAACAATAAAGAATTACCTAAAAGGTCCAGGTCCGAATCCCGGTAGTAAATAAAATATTTTTTTGATAAATTGATTTTGTCTGATTCATTTTAATTTGTATTTAAAAAAAAAAAAAAAAATTAGATATACATAATACTTTACGTAGGAAGGGTCGATATAAATATACAACAATGTAGTAAAATAACCACAGATCATTGATTAAAAATCTGGATAATGCAAAACATGTAATCAATGTCTAACAAGGTCTTAAATAATATTTATATTATCTGGCGCATGTTTGAAGTAATCATATGTAAATATTATCCGCAGAATGACACAATGTATCATAGATTTGAGCTAATCACTTAGGGTCAAACTGATTAACTCGGTTATCAATCAGATCACTGGATTCGGTATTCAGTAGATTATTTTGGCTTTTGGCTGTTTAGTTTTAAAGCCAACTATGCAGCACAAAGTTTCATAATAATAATAATAGCAGTCTTTATATCAATGAGATGTTGTGATTATGATAATCCAGTAATCCAGTATTCTCAGTCAACTCAAGTTTGAGATTGTGGTCCTGCATGTCTGCAGTCCTCTTGGTCAAGATTCACACATTATACGACACCAATACTACATTCCGGTGGAATCTAACGCAGGTAACGCTGAACTTAACTTGCGTTATAACGCGGGTCCATGGTGCATTTTAAAATTTCATTCCTGCGGCACTAAATTACGATATCACTAAATAGTCAACGTCGTTAAATTATCAGCAATTAATTCTTCGGGCTTTCCCCAACTAATTACCATATTGATATTATTTTCCCCGAGTATAAGTATTACGAAGTCGGTAATCCCCCGTGACATGAGGCACGGTTGTTTACGCTAGAATAAATTTAGTCGACACAATATTTTGTCGCGATCTAATTTTTAATAAAAACTACATCATATATTTTATTATTGTATGTTTTTTACAATGACAAAAGGGTTGAATTCAAGCAGAAAACACGAAAGTTTGGAAATTAAATTGAAAATTATTAAAAGAGAAGTAAACGGCATTTTGCAACTGTAAGTCAGGAGTCAACTGATCACATAGACGCATTCCCCCGGTTGAACAGGGATTACCTATATATTTCTTTTTTCTTCTCACAATCTAAATTTCAACATTGTGAGAAAAGTGTGTTTAGATACCTAAAGGGCCATACTTCATTTCCTTACAGAGCTGTAGGGTAGAGTGGTAAGAGACCTAACATTGACCGTATTGGAAATGTATCTATGGTTTTCAATGGCATCTTAGAGATGTAATTGAACATCGTATCTAATAATACTACTTATTTTCTAAAATACTGTAGTATCATTATAGTGTCACACAATTTTTTTTAAACTACAGCGGAACTACATGTAGTGCTCACGGCGCACCTTCCACCAGGTAATTACCAAATTTTATAACAACGTTTATAATGGAATATGTATTTATTTATAGTAATCAAGATAAGACTAATCGTTTTACACCGTAAAAGACTTCTGGATTGATATGGTTAGGTTTTTTACGAGATTGAATATTTCTTAAACAAATGCGACTTAAATCAATGTTAAACTAAAAGTGATAACATCTATTGTGAATCGACCCAATAAAATACTGAAATTTAAATATTATATATTAGTTCAACAAGCGCCAATCATAAATAAATAATAAAATCTTGCTCGTAATCACAAGTTACAAGTATCAGGCACGACATTTTAAAAAGTCTTTCAAAAATAAGCCGTGCAACATGGACAAGCAGTGACGACAGATGGCAATCGAGGCTTGATCAGACGTAAATCTTAGCATGGATTAAGTATGAAGTACTGTCATGGACAAGAAGCAATGTACGATTTAGACAAAATAAAGAATTATTAAGGAGAACACATTCTTATTGCAAAGTTGTAATTATTCAGAACAGACGGTCTGTGATGTTTTAAATACTATTTTAATGTATTAATTATAAATAAATACATATAAAATCAATTTTGTCGAAAAATATTGTTTTTGCACTACCAGGATTCGAACCTGGATCTCTATTTCCAATCTGGGGAAGTACACTACCAATTGTGTTATAATGCCAGTATTTTTTATGACAAATTTTCGAACCTATATGTTACACTTTTTCAAATTAATACATCTGTTGTTCCATTATTTGAAAGCCATCTACATTGTTTTTACGGAATT
The DNA here is from genome assembly GCA_031772225.1 of Eubasilissa splendida. Lineage (NCBI taxonomy): Eukaryota > Metazoa > Arthropoda > Insecta > Trichoptera > Phryganeidae > Eubasilissa > Eubasilissa splendida. Next base: position 1,070,675 of record CM062865.1, on the reverse strand, counting down.
TCAAATACCTTTGAGTAAACCGACTGCAGACGCCAGAATTATCAATGGAACGACAGATGTATTAATTTGAAAAAGTGTAACATATAGGCTCGAAAATTTGTCATGAAAAATACTGGCAATATAACACAATTGGTAGTGTACTTCCCCGGATTGGAAATAGAGATCCAGGTTCGAATCCCAGTAGCGCAAAAACAATATTTTTCGACAAAATTGATTTTATATGTATATATTTATAATTAATACATTAAATTAGTATTTAAATAAAGGATAATAATAATAACGTGACAACTCGACGCAATGATGTTTCATATTGCAGAAGACTAAAATAAATAACAAATTATCAAGTGTGTACCATAGACGGATTCTTCAATACTTTGATGAAGTTTGCGGTAATCGATAACGTGGAGGAATCCTAAGGTTGAAGCTTTCCCATTGAACCGACTAACTAAACTAAAAGAAAAATTTGCGCATCGAAGGAAACGATGATGTGCTGATGAAAGTAGCCAATTAATTTGGCTGAAGGGGTCAGCAGGTGTGATGAGAGAATTTAAAAGAAAGTATGGATTTAGGTATGGGGGAAGATTTGATTGTATCAGAAAAAACTAGTTGGAATATCTTCTAGATTAAGCCACTTAATTCAATTAAAGGAGCGCGAGCACAGACTTAGGTGAGAGAGTGGATTCGTTAGATGGGTTCCAGATAAAATAATAAAATCAGATAGGAGGAAGGATAGGAGTGCAAATATCTTACGATTTTACTTAAGAAGAAATATAATTATTTGACAGCATATGCAATCCATGTCACAAGAATTGGGTCACAAATATTTAAGTGCTGTATTTACATAAACAAATAAAATATAAATATTACATTTTAGAAATATTTCAAGTTTTATGAATAAAAATATGAAAAATCTTACGTGTAAATGTCCCTGGGTGACAAATTCCGTCACTGCCTGCGTGACGGCTCCAACTACATCCTGAACATTGTGACCTGCATGCATATCGTGACCAGCATGCGGGTCATGAGCTGCATGCATATTGTGACCGTCGTGTGCACCGTGATCCCCGTGGTTGTCCATGGCTGAGGGCTAATGATACTGGACCTCCTGAAACAATACAATTAATAATATAAAACAATCGGTAATATACTATGCATTTTATAATTTTCACGTTTGTCAATAGACAATCTCTATAGTATGACACACAATTACGATTAGTTTTATTGTAGGTAATCTCAAGAGTGTGATGTATTGTAGAATTACAAGTCGCCTGATTTTGACCAATCTCAAGAGTGTAACACAGTATTACAATAAGCTTTATTGTACATAATTTGAACAGTGTGACACAGAATTACAAGCCGCTCAGTTGTAGATAATCTCAAGATTGAATTGCGAGTCGACTGATTTTAGACAATTTCATTAGTGTGATGTAGACTTACAAGGTGACTGATTGATGAACCGGATCGGATACAAAAATCAACAAAAATATTAGACCTTTTACATACGCAGAAATGTTCACATCAATGTCGAAGCGTAGATTGTGAAGTGTTTTGACAGATATTATAAAACTGCTAATCGTAGATAGTGGGTATCGAATGATACAATAATTATTATTTGTTCATTAGCTGATAAAACTATACTGATATCGGGAGACTCGAGTCACCAGTGGCGCCACGGCACGTTGACCTTAAACTTCAATTCTGGCGGTGGTATTGCTGTGAAGACATTCACGTTATAAAATATTTTTAAGTTTATGCATTTGTTTGAAAAGAGATGATTGGTTATGAAGAAATAATATACAGTGATCCTCGACTTAGGTTGTCTTGATTCACGTCGTCACGTCACGCGTGTGCCTGAGTATTCCTGACTCTCTTTCACCTGCGCCCAGGTACAACCGAGGGCAGTCAGTACGTATGCACTGTGCCATATAGATGTGTTTGTTTACGTCAACGCCACTCTAATAAACATTTCAAACAGTCGCCATTAACTATTTATCCCATTATGTCTTCAAAAAAGGGTCTTCATCATCAACAAAAAACAGTCGGAAAATGAATTGAAGGCCTTCAACTGATTTGAGTTCTAGAATAAATGATTTCAAATGAAGACCAAGTCGCAATTGTTTAGACGAAACATTAATAAAATTTGCAGAGGAAAAAAAATCTAGATTAGTAATTAAATCTAGCCATTATTCGATTGGTGCATAATTATTGAGGCTTTTTTCGCGACATCTTTTTCTTTTAAAATTACAGTTTTTCATAAAAATAATCTCCTTTTTTCAGATAATGAAAAGCCATGTTGAAAATCATATCCATATTGGCCATATGATGTTCCACCACCTGGAGAAAGGTCATTCAGGAAGTCAGCACAGTCATTTCGCAATGAACTTTTTGGCAAAGGAACAATCAGTAGTTCAAGAAGTTTAGATCGGGCGATACAAACCTGGCAGATGAAGAAGGAAGAGGTCGACCATCAAATTTCGACAACCAAATATTTTTGGCAGCCTTGGGAGAGGAAGAAAGCTTGATAACGAGAATGTTGGCCGAAGACTTCAATGTGGACTATTCGACCATCGTTTGTTGCTCCAAAAAGCTCGTAAGAGTACAGAAATTGGCTGGATGGGTCCCCAACGAACTCTCCGACAATAACAAAGCCGAACATGTCCGAATTTTTACCAATTAGCTGCAGCGAAACGAGCAAACTGTTCCTGAAGAATCTCGTCACTAGGGATGAATCGTGGCTATCGCCAATAAGGGCTGGAAACTGCTTTCTCACCCGCCATATTCTCCCACAGAAGCGCCTACGGACTATCACATCAATCGATCGCTGAAAAATTGGCTCGCAAACAAAGTTTATGACGATTTAGATGACTCGGTGGCCGACATCAAAGAGTGGATTACCTCTAAGAACAGCAACTTCTTCGCCCGTGGGATGGACTGGCTGCCAAGCAAATGGGAAACAGTAATTGGAGTAGATGGTGAATATGCTCTGGAATAATCATTTAAAGATGTTTTTGTTAAATGTTGTTATTGTTTTTGTTGAAAAAAGCCTCAATAATTATGCACCAATCCAATGTATATGTTCTTCATGTTGTACGTTAATTTAATTATACTTAAAGTGTATTCTTTAAATACAAACATTGTAATTAGCTAACAATTGTTACATTTTTATTGATTAAACTGTCTGTTAAGAACTTATAAGATCACTTTATTGAGGAATTGTATCTGTCTCCACTGCAGAATCAGCTACAACGTAACTTATGACAGTATTGCAATAAAATCATCAGATTTTAAAAAATATGACATTAAAGATCCACAGATAACTTGAAAACATTAAAATGTTATGAAATTTGACCCACAGAAATAAACAATGAGCCCCTCATTAACTATTATATTATACGAGCATGAATATGGACTCTGACAACCGAGGTCAATGATGAAGACATCGATCTGTGACTCAATAAAGAATAAAGGCACTGAGAATGGACTGGCATCACAGATATTGCCCGACACATCATCAAGTTCAAGTGGTAATAAAAGTTTTTAATTCGTAAGGTTAAACATTTTTAAAATTATTTTAGGTATTATAATATATTTACAATCTTAGATGTGTGAAGGTTTATCACCTCCACAGCCATCATCGCCGCTGACACAACTCACGCTTACGTATGACTCCAAAGGTGTTTTAACAAGTTAAATTACATTCGGTGTCAAATTGTGCAATTGACTTCAAAAAGCTGGTAAAGAAGAATATAGAAGAGTGTAACATTGAGCTGATATGAACTTAGGGTACACTGGATGGACAAAATTCCTCAACAGAATAGAAATAGGTGGGACACTGTTAAAGATGTCTTCTTCTTGATAGATACGGTGATACCGATGACAACGAAATAGATACACTATCATTTATTTTACAATTAATATACCACTCGAGTGCACTATCAGGTGGAACCGTTATCAGTTTGAGTAAACCACATTTTTATCCAGTGTTTGTAAATACTCTAACCCCGGAAGGTAACCGTCGACAGCTGCCGTAATGTTACAAGTACACCTATATGCACTCATGCGCTGCAATGTACATACATTATACATACATATGTACGTAAAGTTGAAGGTGAAGGTAATTTATCATTATTATTCAAAGTGCACTAATCATGTTATAAATAATTTGTAGAACCGGTAGAGTGGGGCTATTTTAGAATTGAAAGTGTTGAATAGGTTTTAAATTTTTTAAATATAAATAATTATACACCAATACACTTAATTTGTTATGTGAAATTTTATCAAAAGACCCAGTCGTTTATAATACTATTTAATGTGATTTTTACAAAATCATTTTAAGCTTTAAGTCTATGCTCTTCGAAATAAATATTTACAGCCACGACCGGTAATATGAAACGTTTCGATATTATCGTATTTATAATAAATTTATAAACGTGCAACATCGTATGTTGGCACGTTATTTTTGAGTATGTAGCGTAATATACATAGACAAGGATATAAAATATTCTAAGAGAAGAAATCTGATATAGATTAATTTTCTTAACACCCGATTTCAATTACGGCACTTCAAGTACCATTAACTTCGATATTTTTTAATTTACGCTAATATGTTGACAAACGTGACAATACACACATAAAGTTCGCGAACCCGTTGACAAACATGACAATACACACATAAAGTTCGCGAACCCGTTGACAAACATGACAATACACACATAAAGTTCGCGAACCCGTTGACAAACATGACAATACACACATAAAGTTCGCGAACCCGTTGACAAACGTGACAATACACACATAAAGTTCGCGAACCCGTTGACAAACATGACAATACATTCAATACGTTCATAAATACGACATGCGTACGACGCACTATGCATATGTTTAAGAGAGATGAATCACGGCTGGAGGACTTCACAGACGGAACTTCAGAAGCATAATTGGTACGATCACCACAATTGAATAATGGCGCGGACAATAAATAGCTCGCTCCGTTGGTACCGTAACTAAAACAAAAGAGAGCGATGATGCCGCCAGCAACTGTTCATAGCGAATCGTGCAACGGCGAGCTTTAATAGGATATCAACTGTAATCCAAGTATTTGATGGCTATATTATTTCGATTGTTTAAATCTGAAAATAATTGCTAGGTGCATTTTTATCGTGTTATATTATTATCATTGATGAACCTCGAAATGTGGTGCTGGCGCCGCATGATGCGTTCTCTAAACGCTCAAGATCAAATACAGACTGTCCACCTTGTCGCCAGAGATACTTCGGACATATAGTGCGACGAGGTGAAGATAATATGAAGAAACTGGTGGTACAAGGCGATGCCCTCGCAAGCAGCAAAAGACCGGGACGAATGGTGAGGTGTTGTCAAGGCAACCGCGGGAGTGTGATGGCATCTGGGACCACTGCGTCCAGCAACGGACAACGGACTACAGAAAGAGAGACAGATAGCCAACTACTTACTCCTTTTGAGTAGTCAGTGGTTAAGACACCAGTGGTCGGAGGTTCGAGCCTCGTTCCAGGAGTTCTACTTTCAAAGCGCAAACATTAAGTTTAGTTAACTTTAAAAAAAATAACTGAAAAAATTATTTATTGTTAAATATGTTACAAAATTGAAAATAAATAAATTCGTATTACTTGTCGCAAGAATTGCATATATTTCGTCTGTGTGTGAAAGTGTGTATTTATTTCTTTCTCCCAAGTCTAATAATATAAACAGAATTATGAATAATTATAGTTTTTGAACAGTCGCCATTTTGGCGTGCGTGTGGCCAGCTAACGAACTTAGCCGAGATATGAATCAGTTTAATAATTCAGAAAAGTTTGATCGATAAATCTGATAATATTTTTTTTATCAGTATTCATTAACACATCCACACACAATTTAATATTATGCTCATCCTATCGCAGAGAAATTATCTAAGTGCACAAACCTATTGCGAGTTGAATATTTCCATCTCGATGTTACAAATTCAATTATGAAACATAATTTGTTGTTTGCACTGAAATATAATAATTTATAAAATAACAATTTTTTTCTAATTGCCCCTCTGAAATCTTAACACATGTGGGTCAAAACAATTGACGGAATTATTGACATGCTACCACCTACCACCAGCGACAGCCATTGTAAACAGTGCGCCGGTGTTCAGTAACGCCGAACATAGTATTATATTATATTAAAATCTCTTTCGGCGCTGACCGCAAGAACTAGGCAGATTTATTCTCTGTGTGCATGTGTATGAAATGTATACAGGATGTAACAGTCCTAGTTCACAATATTTTATGGGCAAATTGAGCAATGTTAATACGGAAAATATTATTATTTGGAATTTTAACAAAATCATGTTAAGCTTGAAGTACTTTGAAAAAAATATTTGCGAAATTGTTCCATTATTAATCTATATTTTTGTTTTAGGTCCTAAATCATCTTACAAAATTAGGCTAGCCACTCGAAATTTTTTGTATACGCAGAATCACGATTTTTTTTAAATGCTTATATCTCTGGCACGGTTGAGATTGGACACATATAGCTTGAACATTTTCGACTCGTAATTTAGTCAGGTATCCACCCACAAAGTATTGTGGACTAGGTCTGTTACACTCTGTATATTGAAAAAAGTTTCATGACTCAACTTCTGAAAAATTTCAATTCACTTCAATCACGACTAGGAGACTTCAAAACCACCCCCTCCATAGTTTAAAAGTGTATCTATATACACGGGATATAACGGATTATGTGTGGTGACGAATTTCAATCAAACTTTTTCGAAAAAAATATTTGGTAGATATCTCGGCTAAGTTGTCTAAACCATGCGACCAGTGCCGAAGGGATTTTCCAATATTAACTGAGTCAAGAATTAAAAAAAAAAAATTAAACCTTCGATTTCTTGATTCGCTAATCAGGCTGATCAACAAGCTTAGCCTAGATTTATCGGAAAAGTTTAACTAGAAAGTATAAATGATGTCATTTAAGGTACGGTTAAAAAAAAAATCCATCGTTATCGTTAAGACTGCACGGTAACCTGCTAACATCCTGCAGCGACCGCCGACTCTCCAGCACCGACCACCAGCCGCAGACCACAGGTGTATTTGATGATTAAGAAGATAAGTAAAAAAAAAAATATATATATATATAACAAAAAACTGATTAACTGCAAAATGAATACAAAAACTGGATGTTTTTGAAAGAGGATCTTGCGGCCTAGACGCTACAATACAATACAATTCGGACTTGGACGATTCGATCAACTAACGCCGATTACAGGGATTTACGCGGATTGCGCACAATTTCACGTCGAACTTGAGCCGCGTGTTCTGGCGTCGCTGCTGACGTTGATGGTCCCCGGAGGAGTTTGTCTGAACTTTTGAATCCGACACCGGATAAGTTGGGTACTCGTAGAATATTGCAGTGAGTACAAAAAGCGCGACGCGCACGAACCAATGAGTCATCGCACATTAAATATTGCTCAACCGCGAACGCGCGGTGCTCTCTCGACCAGTGACTCATTGCGATTGGCAAATCTTACCTCACCCCGATGGTTTACGAGCAATTACAATTTAATCTTGAAATTTTTCCGCTGAACACCCTCTTGCGATTAGAATATATTCAAAATTTGATAGTAAAGAGTGAAATAAAATCAAATCAATTAATATAATCGAAGTAATGAGCGAAATAATCTTGTACTACTCACGCCCGCTACTAGCTTTACCAGACAAGTGACCGAGGTTGGTTTTCTGGCATTTTCGTTACCGATCGATTGTCATCAGCCCTAAAAAATATAGACGGTGATATACTTAAGGTTTTTTCACATCAAAAAGTTACATATACATATAAACTTGAATACTGCATTTTGAAAAAACAAAACATGGACTAAAAATTGTAGTAATAAGTGGACTATAAATTTAAAGGAATCAAAATCACATTTCTTTTATTTTAGAGAATTATCCATTGTCAATCAACACAATAAATCAAACACGATTTTTGCAGTTCTTTATTTAATTTTTCTAGGTCATTATCAACTGATACATACATAGACAGCCGAAGGCCGGATGATAGACAGCCCAGACCAGCCGAAATTTGGAAACATTAAATAATAGTATCAAAAAAAAAAATCGTGTTTGATTTATTGTGTTGATCAAAATCAAAATTTTCAAATATAAAAAAAATAAAATAATAACTGATGCTTATATCATTCTGTACCGCTTATCAAGGAAAAAGCAGGATTAAATATTAAAACCGAAAACAATTAATTCTGCCATTACTTCCCGACTCCTCACCCCCCGCCCCGCATTACCGCACCGACGAAGGAATGCCGGGAATCCTAATAACCGCACGCCGGCGGTTCTCAGTGCGCCCTCAACAGGTTGCTGTTTATATCTCACCAGCGCTTAAAACCCGACATAGGACGAGCGCGAAATACATACATAGGACGATTTCTGTGAAAAAAAATAAAATATATATATAACCTTATAAAGTTCGTCACGAATGAAAATTGAATGGGAAGTTCATACATTTCATATATTTGAAAGTATTATATTTACTTGGCCTTTTGGTTCGGAAGGTACATTTTTTTTTTTCAAAAGGTAAACAAATAAAATGCTGTCAGATGTTCGGAAAAAAATAATAGAATATTGCAATGATGCCGTAGTGAGGTGTATCATTAATACGGAAGACCACCAGTGCCACCTCACACACAGCCCGGAACGGCAAAACGTGGTGATATCCTCCTCGATCACCTGATCTGACGGCTCCCGACTATTTTCTGCGGGAGCACTTGAAAGGAAAGGTCTACGCCAATAAGCCAACAACAATTCCGATGCTGCGGGACAATATTCGGAATGAAATAGCTGAAATGACACACGCCAAGTGTGCGAGAATGTTATGAAAAATATGGTTAAAGGAGCACGCATTTGTGGCGCTGCCGGAGGCGCCCACTTGGCCGATGTCACATTTCCAACATACTTGTAGTAAACCAAATAATCGATAAATAAAAACCTAATTAAAAAAATAGTATTTAATTTGCTAGTTGTTCAAAAAACATCGGTCTGGAACACAATATTCAATTTATTAAGCTGACGTAATAAAAATAATGTTTGAGAACCGTCGAAGTACGTGACTCGGGAAAAATTATACACGATCGGCGGGCGTGACGACGTTAACATTAAATACCTCTCGCTTCCAGGAATGGCACATGGAAGACAAAGAAATAGTGCATTGTGATGAAAATGACTCTCAACAAGTCTGTATATCGCTGTGTTCGGGCAGGACGCTGGGGAAGTGGCGGTCGATCAGTAGAATATACAAAAAGACTAAGAATGATTGAGAAATAAACGAGGAGATAAGAAAATAATGTAAAGCCGAGATGAGAGCGATATACACACTATTTTAGGGGTAGATGCATATTCAATATATGTCAATCAATCAGGTCGGGGTATAAACATTTATTATTAAAAAATGTCGTAGTTATACGATTACTTAGATTAATTTAAATATTTTATTGATTACGAATTACATATTGAATAAAAAAAATAATAAAAGGTCATCGAACATCGAACGACTAAGAACAAGAGCCTAAAGCAAAGATGTAAAATGTGTCAATTTGGCTAATATTTATTTCGAAGTACAAAAATTGTACATACTCCTTGAACATTTTCGACTCGTAATTTAGTCAGGTAAAATATTGTGGACTGGGTCTGATATCTGTTACATCCTGAAGAAAGAAAGTCCCACTCAGACGGTGCGGGAATATCAAAGTCACGTGTTCCAATATCCTTGACACGTTGAAACCCGTGCGCTTTGTACCTGTGCGCCAGTTTTAATATCTTGTACATTCTCCTAATCGTCAATTATGTCTTAAAAGTGTGTAATTTTATTATCCTACATTTTTTTAATGTTTATTGACAAAAATTAGGGTCGTTGATAATCTGTCTCATTATAATAAAATATTGACGTTGGACTAAAATCGCCCGCGAATTATTTACATGTTTAGCGAACAAGTCGGCACACTCAGGTGCAACTGGCTGTTTTGGCCCGGATCCAAGAATTCGTCCAACATATCTAGAGCACTCACGTGCGTGAGAACAGATGGCAGCCAGAAGCGGATGAGTCAGCCATTCATACGGCAGCCGACTATCCTAGACAATTTGTCTCCTGGCAGAGAGTCGGTGGCCGGAGACCATCTCGCACATCACAATAATGCGAACTCTTAGATGAAAGAAATGCAGAATTTGTTGTATACATATTTTGTATTTCAGTGTTTCCGTAAAAACTATTTTTCGAAACTAAAAATGATTTAAATACGTACATAATGTAACGGGACACAACACCTAATGGCAGATTCAGGATTTTCTTACACATAAAGTGGTTCGTGTATCGGCTAAATTATATAAAATAATAAAACTGACGGACCGGGGATTTTAAATACAAGTGTCAAGTAGCGGGAGTGTAATTATTGGATCGAATGAGAGGTACCGAGATAGGGGAGACCCTCAGCATGGAGCCCCTGCTTCTACGTATACAAAAAAAAAAACTCAATTAAGGTGGCTTGGACACGTCTTGCGAATTCCAGAGTAACGGTGTATGCAAGTTGTTTCTTTTTAGCAATTCTGTTAACATTACCGAAGCGCCACAATGGGTACGCCGTAAAGACTCCTAAATGATGATGATTGATTCTGTTTTCTGAATTTGGCATCTAAACCCACCCGACTACGACCGATGATATTGTTACGTATGTACGTATACTCTGAACCAACGACCACGTTTTAGTTCATCAACCTTTACCATTCAGTAACTAGAAATGATTTAAGGAAGGTGACGCTGGAACCATTATTGTTAATACAAATTAAACGTATCAATCACAAAGACATACATGAAAATTCAATTTACCGAAAAAATATTTTTGTCGCTACCGGGATGCGAACTAGTGATGAGCTAAACCGTTATTTTAACCGTTATTGTGAAATTTGTGGTCGGTTGTAACGATGATAAGTAACTAAACCTCTAACAGTAAAATATTAGTTACCAATCATCGATATAAAAGAAACACGAAACGCACAATCACAGTCACAGTCACAATAACGTTTTGCCCATCACTAGCGCTGATCTTGAACCATTTCCCATCCGAGGAAATGCGTTAATCGATTACACCACACCGAACAGAGTAAGTTGACGGTAAATTTTCCAACTTGTCATATGGACACAATAATGAGGGCTCAAGGATCAACCAGGATGCACGACATACCTGGATTTTATTGCTGCACTCACGGCTCTACTGCACTTCAGGAAACTTTTTCGTTGAGTTGCACGAAGCACCGTGTAGCATCCAATAATGATTGTAAATCTTCGGCACGCACTGCGAGAAACCGAATACACACTAGCGGGACGTTCACAAGTTGTCGATAACACAGGTATAGTAAACCTAATGGAGCATGGACGTTTACACGGTACAGAACCCGGAATTGAGCTTTGTAGCAAGACCCTTAGATCGTATCTGAAGTTTAAATGAGAAGTCTGCTTGTTTGAGAACTCGTCACAAGCACCGCGTCGTGATTTCAAAATCTCCCTAAAATACGAAATGAGTCGATATTCTCGTATTTATAATAAATACAGAATATGTGCCGTACGAAGCTGCCTCATTACTAACATTTTTAGCACAATATAATATAAGATTTTTGTGTTTTTATTTAACCCGGTTAATTTACCAATTGACTAGTCAGCATAGCTACCGACCCCGGCTGAAGCGGCCGGCTGAAGGTAGCCAGAGCCGGTGTGGTATCAGATAAGGGGGAGATAGTCTAATATTGATGTCAAGTGTTTGCTTGTTTAGTTCCGCGGGACTCTCCAACAACAATAATGTCACATCAACAGATAATGGGTGACATTTAATATGACGCAGTTTCAAAACGAAAGTCAAAACGATAAAAACAATCAGTGTTGTGACGAAAGTGTAATGTTGTGTGCGCGTGCTGCTGAAAGAAAAAAAATGGACATCACATATTTAACATAAAATGTGCGGTGTCCCTTCAGCGAGTTCGTAAATTGTTTAGAAATAGCTTATTGTGTTTTATTTTCATCTTTACCGGCAGCAGAATTGATCACGCTACCTTCAACATGCTAACCGAGTGCTCTGCCACCTTAGTTAATCCCTTAAAATAATGTGTCGTCAAATATTTATTTTTATTTAGAAAATAGTTAACCCTGGTGAACTTTAAAACACACTTGTATTAAATAAAGAACACGAGATATTATTTGATTTAACTAAATTTATAATTATTTATTTTTTTAACAAGAAAAACATATTATACCGAGTCGTGTAATAGGTTTATAAATTTAAAAAAAGCTAAATACAATTGGATATATTTCGTACACTTGTAAGATTTTCAATGAATATATTAACTATTTATAAACTTTGTCTGAATCGATACAGATTATTCTAATGAGAGAGACATGTTCGCTAATTAGTTGTATATTTTCAACTGATGAGGGCATTCATTGGGATATCATGCTTTTGTTGATTATGACTTCGAAAGGTCACAACTCAGGGGGTCACGATTCTCAATAATGAATGGAACGGCTGAAGAAGAAGAAGAAGAAGATTGTTTTAATTTTAACATTTTCCTGTTTGCGTTTGTTCATATTACAAAGAGTATTTTGACGTAGAAGCTACAAAAATATAGTTCTATAATGTGTTTAATGAGTCGGTTATAGAGGATGACTGAAGTTAGTGCTGAACACCAAACCGGCAGAATATAGAAGCTTGGGATCCCCCGAGCTAAGATGAAGCGACAATGTCATCAGAGAGATTAGCCTTCGAGATCCAAAACTGGAGAAAAACGGCGCGACCTGTGATCAATGAAGAAATAGTCTCGAATAGACCAGAATCCACCGGGGGTGGGAATATGCTCAAACGTATATTCCACTCGAGTGCCATCCAAACCGACTAGAATCAATCTCACGTTCAGTCTTCCGCACTGTAACACCAATGCCAAACAGAACTCATTTTTCACTAATCAATTGTTCATTTAAATAAAACATGTAATTGGTTGAATTTATTGTTACATTTTTATTAGTTTTTTTTCCAAATAAATAAATAAAATCTCTAGAGGTTTAAGAGTGCGTGGCTCAGATGGAGCGGGTGCGATGAATGCTAGCTGAAGGCTGCATATCAGAAAGGTTAAAGTACGGGGTTTGCCCGAATTTCCCCAAGACGTATCGCGAAACGTATTAAATATCTGGAATATCTGTAAGTCATCGGCACTGAATTTATTGAAGCAAAATACAATAGATGAAGCTTAATTATAGATAAACGCGCGAACTATGCAATGAAGATCGAAGGCGGCATCGGAAGCTGCTGCAGCGTTGGATATCAGTAGTTAAAGTGACGGGGAGCTGGCTGACGGGTGTATGTGGCAATGAATTTATTGAAGCAAGATACAATAGATGAAGCTTAATTATGGATAAACGTGCGAACTACATAATGAAGATCGAAGGCTTCATCGGAAGGCTGACAGGTGTACCTTGAGTATTGTAGAAGAGTACCACATTGACGGGTGCGTATGGCTGACGAGAGGCGCATCAATAACTTCCGCAAATCTAGCTTCCAGCTTCATCGGCATCTTCGAACATCGTCTCTTTGTTTTTTGAGATCGTTATTAATCGTAATCACGGACCACGCAACAACTAGAAGTCTAAAATAATTATAAATAAATAAAATAATCTCAATTTAATAACATATATAGGTACTTTCCGTATTAAACAATCTCCGTCTCGGTGTTTTACATTTCAATTTAGCCGATAATAAAGTAATTTCAATGAAACGCTACGTGAATTGTGTAATACATCATTTACACATTATTAACAACATTTTCTCCGGTGATAAGCAAAAAAAAACTAGTCACATTATAAAAGCACAGAGAGTAAATATTACAGACGTTTTCAAAAATATCAGATTGGTGGTAATCAGGCCTATTCTCAAAATTGCAATATTGAAATGAAGGTGATTGTTACACCAACCCTCAAAAATAGACAGTATGTAAATTAACGTCCGTGTTATATTTGAATGAGAGAGAGTGAGGGAGATAAACGTACCATAATCTGTCAAAACATAAAAATGGCAACAGGATCGGCCGTGATTCTTCACTACGACGCTGCGGATGAGGAAATCAATAGGTAATTTATGAACAAACCTTTTTCTGTGAACTTTGAATACTGTATTAGTACTTATTTTAACCAAAAACTTATATTTTTAGTCAAAACTCGAGAATGGAAAGACGTCGTTTGCGTGATTTGTGCGGTATAGTTGTACCTTATCAAGGCGGTATAGTTGTAAAAATTGCCCATTTGGAATTTCCATCGGGTTGCACAAATCATAGGTTTATCTCCCTCACTCTCTCTCCCTCTATCTCATTCAAATATAACACGGACGTTAATTTACATACTGTCTATTTTTGAGGGTCGGTGTAACCAATCACCTTCATTTCAATATTGCAATTTTGAGAATAGGCCTGAATGTATCCGAAATCAAGAGTTGCGATGTCTCGGGACGTCTCCCTAACCGTGAGACCCCCACTTCCTGCCGGGAATTACTTCTTTGCCGCTGTGTGCGGCCTACAAAAACAGTCAAAGTTGAATATGATGTTCGGAACGAACAGATGTGATGCTGGGTAACTCTCTGATAAGACCACGTCAGAAACTGACCATATATCTCTGAAAGAACGATCCTCAGGGGAATTTTTGGAGCTGTCAAATAAATACACAGTGGTATGCAATCTGTACGATGAGCCGAATTCACAAAATTCATAAACATTAAGGAGGCTTCGATGACTAAGCTATATAGAGTATGTGAATGATGAGCAACCCCCGAAATGGCTGCTCAATAATAAACGTGCAGACGAATGAAAGGTAGAGACTAAATGATTCATTAGGAATCGGAAAGCAGTCTAGTGCAGAGACCGGCAGAAGTGTACTCTTGAAGAGGAAAGGACCTAATATGCAGGGTTTAATGACGTAATGGCGAATAAAATTAAGTTATAAAATACAGAATCAAATTATAATATTGAAATTTATGACCGAAGAAATTAAGACATTCGTTTTATTATTCGAATAATGTAGCTTCAAAACAAAACGGTTAAATGTCCACCAAATTTGTTGAATCATTTTTGATTATGTATAAATATTACTTTATATATACATATATATAATGTTTAAATACCAATGTGCAAGACAATTAAATAAATAACAAATCGTATTTCAAATGAAATTTACACTTCATATCGACAGTTTCATTTCAAATTTGCTATTTAGAAAACGAAGCGTTATACACAAATATAGGACATTGATTTATATGCGATATATTTAAATTATCATATAAATCGAGCAATAAATTGTCAATAAAATGTACAATGTAAAACTAACCTACGACTTTCGCTTCGCTCTCGGCAATACGCGGCACTTCGTAAACAAACGATTTTTACACTAAAATGTTCGAATGGAAATATCACAAACTGCCGGACAGTACTGTATAAGCTTCAATAATTACAGATATTACAATTGGACCACTTTCTACCGTGCTCTGATAAAATAAGACAGCGCACTCTTGATGCTACTTTCACAAACGCCCTGCCGATATCAAAGCGCGCGGCCTACTGACTACTGAGCGGGAATGTTTAATGTAGACTTATATTTAGATAATCGCAATATTATCGCGTATTTTGCGAACCTGACCACTCGTTCATAGTTTACGCCACACGAGGTGTGATAATTAAATTCTCGGAATGCAACTATAAAAGATTATATACTAGTGGTTACTGTCGCCATCAAAATACTCCACTTGTGCATCTGTACACTGACTCGGACGGCGTTCCCAATCGTCTTTTTTAATTTTGGAAATAGACAGCATTCAAGATGATCTATTAACCAGAAAGTCTCTCCCAGTGAGCACTCCAAATTACGATGACCCATTTTTACACACGCAGATATCTGATACCTTCCCGATAGCCAACTAACAACCGGCTCTAGCTTGAAATTTACGCACGTATTAGTTCAAACATATTCGAACGCGATTTCAATACAAGTGCGTCACAGGCGACTGCGCGGCCATTATGGGAATCAAATTGAAGAAGACAAAATGAAAACAGACCAAAAATTTGGCATATTTAGTCTTATTCAAATCTGACAAGTAAACAACTGGACTGCCGCCATTTTGAAACTAAATAGCGGATCAAAAGTACCTAGCGAACTTAGCCGAGATACCTAACATATTTTTCAGAAAAGTGCAATACATTTTAGCGGAGGGTGATTTTTGAGATCTTCTAGTCGTGATTGAAAAATGACCCTCCCGCAATAGGTAGAATTTCCATCGAAATTTATATTTAATAAAATTACAAAAAAAAAATTAAACAGTTTATAGGAATGAATTATTTAAGTTCGTCGAGACGGCGGCTGTCTTAGGAATATTTCAGAATAAAATTAAAAAAAAAACAAATGAGTTGAATTTGAGTTTAAATATCTAAAACGACGTTTGATCAAAGCTTGTTGTTGCCATAAAACAAAATTACACTCAATTGAAAAATATGTATCCAAAATCACGTACCAGATGAAAAACTGTTACTGGACACCGCAAATCAGTTCGGTGAATTAACCCGTTGACACACAAATGGAGAAATTAAATAATTGTTTTTTATTTTTTTCAAATATACAATAATCAGACCAGACGTCACTAAGGCGAGAGGTAGATTTGACTCGATCCATTCTATTTCTATTGGTGGAAGTCTTTACCGAATCTTGGGGGGGATGAGGGACTTGCCGATGTCTGACCGTGCGATCATGTAAGTGCTTCATCTTCTCATTTAAATGTCGCCCGTTCACCCGTTCATCTGTATCAAGTCGTGCCGAACAGGTAAACAACAAACACAGGCCCGTGTGGCCTCATGGGCGGCTGGAGGAGGCAACACACTTACCTCAGTCTTCACCAAACCGCTCCTGGATTTCTACACATTTCCTAATAAAAAAAAATCGTGAAAATTACATATATATATATAAGTAATTAGTATTATATTATAGCTGTGTGGCCACGGCCAGTATTTCTATAAAAAGTATTTTTTAAATATGAATTAAATATATTAATTATAAAGATATACATATAAAATCAATTTTATCGAAAAATATTGTTGTTGCGCCACCGGGATTCGAACCTGGATCTCTTCCCTAACCGGGGGAGGTGCTTTATCCAACTAAGCTACAGCGGCATTATTTTTAGCGACAATTTTTCGACCCTATATGTTACCTTTTTGATATTAATACATTTAATCGTTCCATCATTTGACATCATTCGGTTAGGGAAGAGATCCAGGTTCGAATCCCGGTGGCGCAACAACAATATTTTTCGATAAAATTGATTTTATATGTATATCTTTATAATTAATATATTTAATTCATATTTAAAATATCACAGACCTATGTTCTGAATAATTACAACTTCACAATAAGAATGTGTTCTCCTAAAAATAAAAACAAAATTTTTAATGAAAATTATTGTGATGCCTTGAATATGTGTGTGTGTGTCAGAGTGCCGCACTGTCGGGGCGGAATGTGTATCCGGGCACGTGTGTGCGGGGATAAAAAGGGCCACGCGCGCCAGGCGCGCACTTGTTGATAGTGATATACCTTGTATCTAAATTGTAATAAATACATAATTGTCGCAAAGAGTTTCTCTTGGACCTTCAACATCTACGAGGTGTACCTACACTGAAGACGCACTTAGAATGCAAGTACGTAACAATTATTGAAATACGTAATGTACCACGACACAACTCCGCCCCCACCTTGCGGCAGATTGTGGATATCTCTATAAAAGCGGTTAATGTCTCGGGTATATTTTTTTCTAATTGATCTTTCGGGGATTTGAAACCGTGATCCTAGATCTGGTTCTGATTTCAGAATCTGGCGAAATTTCTGGTAATACGAAATGCTTAGATATTATCGTATTTATAATAAATACATTACAATATAACACATGGTTGTTGTATACTACTCAATATGTATTGCACAATATATATATTTTTGACACTAATTGTAAATATCCACCAAAACAATGTTGGGTGTCGAAGGGTTAACCGAAGCCACCGAACTTGGTGGACGATTAGTATAATAGAAGAGCTTTGCGGTCCAAAGAAGCGATGAGGAATTTTTTTACCTCATGATCTCGACCGATCATTTGCGGTCGGCGATTCGCTTCTCCAATTTTCCACAGGCATTTGACTATCGACGAGTTGTGGATGCCACAGTAAAGAGTTGAAAATTTGAACGAGAGAATCACAAGATACTTCTTTACTTTGTGTCGGAACCATCATCGACTACTGCATAATCCTTCGTAATATTACGCTACAAACGGCAGTGGTGGTGTACTCTGTATGCCAGCAAGGAAAAACACTAACCAGCAGAAGCGTTTTGGCTACAAAACGCAGTGGACACATGTCGTGTTGCCGCCGGAACGCTACGTTACGTGTATTTCTTTCCCCCTTGTGAATTTAAATAATCAAAAAATTACATTGAAATAAATCAAAACAATAAATGTGCATAGTAAATATTCAAATACCCAAGTTTATGTTTTGTTGAAGCTTGAAAAGAAATCGAATTCAAAAGTTAACATCACATCTGAAGTGGAGAACGAATATCTAACTGATGATACTATCCTTTTAGCGTAGTGTTAACAATATTGAGGAACTTCTCTTCATCCTGGAAGGAGTGAGTAAAACTAAAATTATGGTAATTTATAAAAAAAAACATACAGGTTTCCTTCTGACTCATTGTTTGAGGAATGCCCGCTTCTCGCTATACGATAGAGTTATGTTAAACGACTAATATATATGTTATTTTCACGGTATAAAATTTCATCAAGTATCCTACGAGATCAATAGCCAATAGACTCACCGCGAAGCCCAAAATGCGTCAGCCCTCACACACTTTTGTTTATGGCACCCAAAACCAGCGACGTTACATAAAAAATTGGGCCTCAATACAGAACGGAAAAAAGGACCAGCTGTATAATAAATATAGTGTACTTATATAAAATATAAGAATATTAATTACTATGTGATTTTTAGCTTGTCTTTCACACTTTCATGAAGTGTTGCACTAAAGAATCATTGTTTCGCTTTGCGACGATTTTCGCTATACGACGATGTAAGCCTGCTCAAGGTATTCAGGGTTTTCAAGGTTTTCACTAAATACGTGAGAAATAACTTTTAAACTTTAAATTTTCATTTCGCACTGATAGATTTTTAAAATTATCTGTCCATATCGTCCGTATTAGCGTTGGAATATATATCGATACTTGTAAAGTAATCAATACCAAAAGTATTGTAGGACACGTACCTTTTGGGCCCTTCGTTTAACGTGGGCCGCATTGGCTGCATTGTCGTAGTTACGCCACTGTAAATTTTTAACAACATTTTGCCAAATAATGTGAAACATTTCTGACATGATTCTGAGAGAACGGAAGCGCGAGAGGACATACGCTCTAGAAATGTGGTGCATACTCCGTATACCGTGGACAACCCTTCAATCATAGAGGAATTTAATATCGAGCAGCGTCAATCCTCAGCAGTACAGGGCTCAAAATTTCCACATATTTTGGTCGTGTTACCAGACATGAGGAGGAAGGAACCAGACCGGGTCATCGACACGATTCATTTGACCGTTCCACGATCACCACTGCTCTCATTGAAGACGAAGAGAACCATCAACATCTCTCAATCAGCCGTCCTCTCTGCACATCCCCACGGCGACTCGTGAGACAGTCGCGCGTGACGCGCCGCACCGCCATTGGCCGGTCACATTATCGCGCAATAATGTATCGTAATTATTAACCGTCAGCCTTGAACCGGAATCAAACGGTCCGGGGAGGGGGTCTAATCACGGAACCATTCTCACATACCGTGAACGAAATTGTATCGATACGGAAAGCGATATGCTATTTACACACACACAGGGGTGGCCTCTGATTGACTTTCTAACAATAATTCACAACAGCGCTAAAATTAAAATATGCGAAAGCAACAATGGTGAAATAGTGCGTGTACATTTATTGTATTCCATGGTTATTAGAATCAAGCGTATATTGTGCTCAATTTTCAATGGATAGAATCAAACATGAAAAACAAATGTATTCTTCGTCGCTTTTATGACTCAATTCTTAGAATAACTCGAATATATTTATAAGTAAATCGAATAGAAATCAGCATTATTTGAATATGTCCAAGAACACACAATCACTAGATTTTCACCTACAAAGGCGCTGTTATTAAACAAATAATAGACATACGCATAGAGATGAAGCTAATTTTTTTTATTATATCAATGGAAAAATATGGTAATATGGGTAATTACAGGGCTTACGAACGTTATATTTATATAAAGTGATCACTTAAGCCAGCCGAAGACAGGCCGTAAGCCCTAATTAATTAATTATCAAATTTAGTCCATAGATGACGATAGTTTAGTGGAACTCGAAGCGAGTCCACAAATTAACATATATACAACTTTAAAAAAATTGTTAGATGTGGAGATTGAATGGTGAGAATGGTGAACGTAATATATATGGTAACAGGTAATAAGCTCTGTAATTACCCATACTTCCATATTTTTCCATTAATATAATTTAAAAAATAGCTTCGTCTCTATGAGATATCTATGTTGAATAGCAGTCGTTAAACATGAAACCACGGGGACCGAAATATTAAGGATGGTGTGCTTGCGTCTATTGTTTATTGTCAGGTGTCGGCCTAGTCAATAAAAATCTGAGTCATAAAATCATAAACATTAAATAATTTGACGGCGACGTGACGGGCGGTACATTATTTTGATCTTAGAGATGCTGAATCTTTTCACGTGAAGCGGTTTTTTTGTTTCATGATAAAAACAAATGCATAAAATCACATAGCATTTAGATGGGATGAGAACATTTGTCATAAGTGATTTCACTTAACGCTGAACTGCCGGCCTGAAAAGACATGGTCCACGATCGTTTCAAAATGATCCTATGTACCCGAAATATTGGGACAACAATAGTCATTCTAAGGACTAACAGACCTGGGATAATCGATAAACTTCTATGCATGCACTAGATTAAGAATAAATAAATAAGCTTATTATCTAAAGAAAGTAACAGTGACATGTGACGGTTACAAAAATTCTAGCAAAACCTTAGTATGTTTGATAAATAATTAGTTAGTTACTGTACCAAATTTACAATGGTCCGTATGCAGACTTGCCGGTGAAAGTTGTCGTCAGAGTGATTTGTGCAAAAACAAACTTTACTACCGTATAAATAAAGACCATTATCACGCGCGTGTCGGAGGCATTCCTATATAAGCAGTTCACATTCGAAGGATACAAAATAATCACGCTCAAATCGTATTGCAACATTAATCTCGTAGACTGAACAATTTTAAAAATGTCCGTACTACATTTTCACAAAGTTAATGTGGAAAAGAGAAGGGCAATAAATCACAGGCCTATTTAAGGTTATACACACAACTTGAAATGGTTCATAAATTATGTTGCGGCCAACCGAAAATGTATCTAGCCAATGTAGAGTGATCAACAAATGAATGAGAAACACAGTATCGTAATGTCACATTGATAAGACTGATAAAAATATTATTCAATAACAAAATATTGCGCTTTTGATATAAAATTTAATTTTAAACAGTAATTGAAGCTCTTAAGCGCGAGTAAAAATAATACATGTATGTGAAAATCGCTTTTTTATATGAATGCGAAACATTTTAAAACCGTCAAAAAATGAATTAATGTCATGTAAATATATAACAATTTACAACTCTATTTTGATAATTTCATAAATACAGATTTACACATAAGAAAACATATACTGTATATGTATGAATATCCCGTAACAAATTTAATGATTGCTTTTTTTTTTTTTACATAATGTCCGTATTGTATTAATTATGGCAAATAATATTCAGTTTATTAGTTTTACAATAAGGTAACAGTCTTGTCTAAGTGATAGTTTTTTAAAAAAAAGTATAATCTAGTGTATAACTTCTGGCATAAAGGAATTATAAAAATACACATTTTCATAAAAAATGCGGAAAGATTAGTTTTGAAAGGAGGCTCTTAATTAACTTCTTTAATTTTTAATATAACACTTTTATCCATTTAAGAACTGGCTCATATCTGTCACATGCCCTTCATTAATTTTATATTTATTTTTTAATATTATAAAATAGGTGTTATGAAATAATGTCACATAACACCTTCACTCACTAAATACGTCAAATATCGTAAGTAGTTTATTAAAACCGCCTTGTTACAAAGGTAACTGTGTTTAAAATAAAATTAATATTAGTATACATATTAAAAATAACGAAGCATATCAATAATATAAATCAATACATTACATTCAATGCATAAATTAGTAGCATTATTTATTAAATATATAAAATAGAATAATCTACAAACCGAACTCTTGACTAGCAACATTTGTAATTTTATCAGTATGCGGACGGGCATCACCAAGCTGAAAAATCACTCGGTACTGTCTTCCCATGTTTTTCTTGAATCGCGGCCTCAAGGCGACGGAGTTGTAAGCAGCAATGGTGGTTACATTCCGCACAATTATTGCCTTAACTCCTCGGATAAACACAAAAGATATGTCTGAAATGTTTTTGTTCGTTCTTGATACTCCATTTTATTTAGCTAACAATTAACACAAACATTCTACAAATTCAAAACGTACTCAATAAGTGTGTATTAAAATGTTCAGAATATTCTAGTCTCTAAATTCTATAACTAATAATTTTTCATGTGTTGAATGCGAATTGATATACGATGTAATTGGATATATTTTAAGTTTTCTAAAATGTTGCATACTATATGTAGCAATATTATATAATTTTACAACAAAATAAAAAATATACATACATTAAAATAATGTACGTCAAAAAAATATCGTTTCAAAGCAAATCGATGTATGACAATCTGGCGCCAATTTATTAGGGGAGTAGCCAATGTGGCAGAGCATTTGGTTTAGTATGCGACAGGTACCGCCAAAGATAGCAGGGTCTCTAAAAAAAAAATTTGATTTAGAAAAATCTGTAAAAATACCGGTAAAGTTATTTCTAATAAAATACAAGGAAAAAGTGAGAGGGTATAAAAATTAGCAAACGAAATTTTCTAACTCAGATAACGTGACAAATTTTACAGAGGGATCTCCTAAATGAACACGTTCTAATGGTACAAATCTCACAGACACCAGACTCCCGTATAATCATCCGAGTTGTCAAGTTAATAAGTTCATATTTTGAAACAATATTTAACAACATTCCCGCTGGTGAACGTGACGATTGGTAAAACATGCACGATTCAACAATCAGCGCTGAAGCTAAATAATAAACACCTCTTATCGACGTGGATCGACTGCAGGGTGACGTCCTCGCCAGTGTTTGCGTTGGCTCGAGTTCTCGGTCTGTCCCGCGATCATTTCCGTTTCTGATCATTTTGCAAATCTTTACTCATCTCATCGTCTACGCTTATTGCGCTTTCAATCTCTTCTGATGTAGCTCTGTTTGCACTCCTTTGTATCTCCTGGACCTTCCTATCGTCAAAATTTCACGCATGTTCATCCGCTTCCACAGCGCAAACTGCTAATTTTCCATCAACTATGCTCTATGTTTTTTTTAAATGAATAAAGGCAGCATTTATGGGACGCTGGAGGGTCTAAATTTTATTTTTTTTGCAAAAATTGCTAATAACCACATTGAATTTCTTCTCTTTTCTAAAAGTCGTGTATTTTAATAAAAAAAAAAACGGTAACTGCTCACTTCCACTCTTCCGTCTGTTTAGCGTACGACGTGTAATGGGGCATCTTATTGGAGATCGACCTCTCGCCTTCAGACCTTGTACATTTCCCGTTCCGTATAGGGAACAAGAAATGTAGACTAGGGTGGCTGGCCGATCTTCGCTTCTGTAACTACCAATGATGATGATTTTTGTGAGGTCGAAAGAAATGAAACACAAAAGATGTTCACTTCATGTACACTGCGGCGACAGAAACGAGAATGGGTTCTCGCCCGCAGAATACCTTGTTTTATTTCAGTTACAAACAGTACATTCATTTATTCATATTTTCCCCACTATATTAGCAACTAGACAGCGACGGGCGCCGCCGTGACGTGTTTTTATCAAAAATGATAGTCACCACTCTCGCGTATTTCTGGCGCCTCGCTGATAATATAATTTTAATTACTGTCTCGTGTTGAAAACATGAAATTTATTTGTCCTCTCTGCGGCGACTAATCCTGTGCGATATATTCCTCGTGGTCACCAATTTCTTCGTCCCTTCTAGCAATACGCCCAAAGTATCGAAGGATTCATTTCATCCGTGTTGTAGAGAGCCTTCGAGAGGCGTCGAGCATGCGCCTTTCTTTTCTTCTCAGAGTCTATATGGAGCCATGGATGTGGTAATTTACACTACCGTTCATAAACCTTGAAATATCTGCCAAAAATATGGAAGTCATTGTTGAACACAAAACAAACAGGGTGCAGAAGCTTGGGAAGACCAAAGCTAAGATGGAGCGACAATGCCTTCAAAGACATATCTGTCGCAGAAATCAGGGACTGAAGAGAATTGGCTCGTATTAAGAATCAATGGAGGAAAATTCTCGAGGACAACCCATGATGTTGGTAATACACATTAATACAAGTTCTTATAAATCAAAAAAATTAGCTGTGTGACAGAAATTAAAAATACGCCATGACAAGACGCAAAGAAAACAGGGAAAGACTGACGGCTCAAGGTAGAGCAGAGAGTGGCGGATCACCTGTCCGACTGCCTTCACAAGAGTGAGATGAAGAAACCCTCACGAGTGTGCATGGTTGGTCATTGGTCGGTGCCGGGGCTCGTATCCCCTCCCCGATTCCCACTTAATTGTGTTTCTGTGACTCAGTGTCTCCGCCTCTCACACGGTTTTCGGTGGGAGAATAGTCCGATTCGAGAGGCACACTCTCTTTCACAGATGTCACATAAGAAAGCTGTTGCGCTGAAGGGTTTCGCTGCCTTTTTCTAGCTCGTCTAGCCGCGGCGACACCGCCAGCCCGAGAGCAGACACTCCTCCAACTCCCACGATCTTGAGCCATCAGCTCCCAGTCCTCGGAAGGGGATCTTTGTATCGCTTCTTCCGCCTTCCAACTCTTTGCCTGCCTTGATGACTGAACCCCCAATCGGTGTAATGTTACAATTTTAATTGATCGGATCACACTGGCGTAATTTCATGTAATCTTGGTACGAAATAGAGATAGAGACCTCAAACGTCGGACGGAAGTATATACATATATTTTTTTGATATGATAGATGGATGACGTAGACCCAACGCGGGTCGAAACATCAGGATACAGAACACCTGTGGCGCGGTCGCAAAGCGGACACGCGCCACCTGCGCAAAAGTAAAAGGTCCGGAAATGATCTGTTAATCCGGCAGTAAACAACTAATTTATTTATTCATACGTAGTCAGTCTCTGCTCCGCGCGGCATTATTCATTCATCCTGAATGCATGCCGTTCGGGGTATGCGTAACACACGAGTGCGTGCTAGTGCCACATCTCTAGAACGTCCGTCTTCCTATACTCTAACAGTTCAAGTATCAACGCCAAAAAAAAAAATTGGAATAATGAAAGATTTTAAATATGAATCAAATATATTAGAAAGATATACATATAAAATCAATTTTATCGAAAAATATTGCTGTTGCGCCACCGGGATTCGAACCTGGATCTCTTTCCTAACCGGGGAAGGTGCATTATCCAACTATGCTATTATTATTATCCATTATTTGACAGAGCCATCTATCTTATTTTTTACAGAATCTCAAATACATTTGAGTAAACTGACAGCAGACGCCAGGATTAAATTTTGGACACATTGATACAACTTTATTATTAGAACACATTCTTATTGAATGTGTTCTCCTAATCAAAGATTAATTTTTTAAATATGTATCGAAGAGCATTTAGCATATTTGTAATGAAAACATATTTTTGTTGTCAAGTTGCAATAGAATCACAATACTTTTTAATACTCGGGACGCGAACCCGCAACTTTTCCTATCCGGGTAAACGTGTTACCATTTTGCCACATCACAATGTTGATAACGCGCCGAAATATTTTTTTTTCATAAATCTGTATATCTTTCTAATTGTATTATATAGTATTTTGTTTTTAATAATCAGTATGGAAAGATGGGATATTTTAAAAGAGCAAAATTGTATACGTATGTATAATACGTTAACGTAATCGGCAACCGGTTTTTATTTTAAACTTGAATTTTAATTTTTCACGCAATCATTTAAAAATTTAATATGCATAATAATTATATATTATATGCCAGTGCATTCTTGCATATTTAAACCGAGACGTAAACAATTTTTAATATTTGTATTGACTTTTGTGGTTAATGTTCATTTTTAGATATAAATTTGTTTTTTTTTTTTAACTGTTTTATTTATTTTTCCAAATATGTATATGTCAAATGCTACCGACGGTTACTAATGGTCGGTGCGCGCGGACATTTATTACCACGTATGTAATGTAAAACATACACAATACATGAAAAAAAAAAATCGAAAAAAAGATCGTTCGGAAAGAAAGTCAGTTTTTTTAATCAAACTAAAAAAATAAACGAAATGAAAAAAAAAAAAAAGTTATTTTTGTTAGGTTAGCGAAATTTAATCCGTCTATTGAGTACGTTTTAATTTTTTGTTTACACGATATAAAATTCATGATTTTTCATATTATAAGCATGCTTTATTTTTTATTTGATATAAAATATAATAATAGAAATAAATGTCCTCATTTATATTAATTCAAGGGTTGATTGAAGGATTGCAGTTTTGTTCTGCGCGTTATTGTCGGCGCGCACTATTTGCTACATTTGTATGTCGTGCAGATTTCAACACCCCTGCACCGCGGGCATATCTGTCGAAGATATAAAACATGGTTAAATTACAAATCGGCGAGCAGGGCTGATGACGTCTGCGCGTAGTGTGCAGAATGCAGATTAAATCAAGCGTCACAATGTTTTCCTTCCATCTTCGAACTTGGACCGCGGTACAGACGGGTGCAGACTATGATAATTCGGATGACGCAAACGGAGTCCGGCTCTTTCCAAAGAATTAACACATAAGTATTTTCCCGCCTGTCCTGCAAATGTTAACAAACAGTTGAGGAAATGCTTATGTAGAAGATTATTTAAAAAAATCTTTAATGAATGTGTTTGCGCGCGCACACACAGAGAGAGAAATAAACATTTATAAACAAAATGCCATTGTCCGCAAGTGCATGCGCTGACCTTCGAAATCTAACAGTTGTGGAAATTTCCATACTGCACTCAAAACTTGACATTAATCAGGCCTATTCTCAAAATTGCAATATTGAAATGAAGGTGATTATTGTTACACCAACCCTCAAAAATAGACAGATAGTTTTGACAGATTATGGTACGTTTATCTCCCTCACTCTCTCTCATTCAAAAATAGACAAATAATTTTGACAGATTGTGGTACGTTTATCTCCCTCACTCTCTCTCCCTCTCTCTCATTCAAATATAACACTATTTTTGAGGGTTGGTGTAACAATCACCTTCATTTCAATATTGCAATTTTGAGAATAGGTCTGATTATTATTGTTGAAAATTATTTTTAACCATAAAATAAGTAAGTAGCATTAATGTGTGCCCTTCTCAACACCATTGTTTTCAACATGCACAATAAGAGAGCTCGTGCCGTGATTTTCGTAATTTTTTTGCTCAACCTTTACCATATACCGTGATGTAAAATACTCGTACGCGGCCACGATGTCGACTCGTGTCACCGTGAGAAATTAGAGTTCTATTTAACTGTTGAAATGAGAAAAAATGTTTTTTTTTAAATTGATAATTAAATATAAAAAATATATATAACATTATAATTCGGATAGTCCTGTATGTTGCATTTAATAATATAAACTTTTTTTTATCCATCTTTCTTTAATTAGTGACAAAAGAGACACCATTATATTCGTATGTTTGTTTGTTATTCTTTTTACTGTGAAATTAATGTGTGGTTTCTTTCTGTCTTGCCGCCACAAATCGTATTTTTATCAATGTATTAATTTTACAACGGATTGAATTGAAATTGAATTTTTGTAGGATTCACATTACGTACATGATTTTTCACTAGTCATTTCTAAGCGTAAATATGTTCCATTAAATTAAATACGAATTGGATGTTGCGTGTATTTATCGTAATATTACAGGTTTAATTAGAGCGGTAGACCTGTGTTACTGCACGGTTTGGGAAGGGTTAAAAACATTGAAGTTCAGTTCGCGTAAAACTCATGATGATAAAGGCAATGGATAGACAAAGAAAATCTAGCAGAAGGTTGACGTGTGCGTGATGAGATTTTGAATTAATTTTGAAACCTGCCAAATAGAAAATGGATCGATATAATCGATGTCGTCTCGATGTCTAGTAAAAACAATTGAAGACATATTTATACACTACGGCAATATTTGGAAACGAAACACAGTCTCAAACTATACGGTATAACCTCGGTTTACGAACAAAATCCAGACAAATAATGCTTCAGTTAGCGAACAGGCAGGCAGTCTCAGAACTCACTACGGAAGAACTAGAACAGCTTCTTAATGAGCAGCAAAGGATGGTAACTGAGGAAATATTATTTTCAGAGACTGATGAATGAATGCGAGATGTTACCAGGTCTTCGATCCGCGAAATATGCGCAAAGTAGAGTTTTGTGTAAAAATATCAAAATTTTATGAAATCGTGTTAATGTCATGTCTCATTTCCGCAACATTATAAAAAAGATGAACTTCGAACACCCGACGTTTTCATAGAAGAAGAGTCCCCTACCAAACAATAACACTTTACTACATATTTTGTAAGATGAGTTCAAATTAAGTTTGTTTATTGATTTAACAGGATTTCAAACAAGAAGTAGAAAATAAAGATGATAAAGGCCCATTTTATTGGGGTTTTAAACAGATTAATACATTATACATTGATTCCTATGAGAATAAGTGTTTCGGTTTACGAACAACTCGATTTTGAAACAATTTTACGGAACGAAATAAGTTCGTAAACCGAGGTTCCACTGTATTACATAATGGCATTAAAAATATGACAAATTGTATGTATTTAGAAGTAAATTATATTATTAACGAAAATTTTGTCGATTTGTGTTTGACAAGCTGGTAAGAGTTAAATAAAAAAGACGACAAAAAAAAAATGGCACGTATTAATGGCACGACATACTGTTTGAACGTGCTAACGTCGAACTCTGAGTCTAGTAATGGTAGTGTCGTCATCCGAATTTAATTGTGAAATATTTCCATAATTCGGATAATACTTGTATTTTATCTTTACGACTATTTTCATTAACATATATCAATCAAAATAATATTACCGCGAAATTGACTGCGCCAACAAGTAAAGTTTGTTGTGTCAGTTGGTAATAACAAAATAAATTACACATGTTTACTATCAGTAACAGACAATAAAAACAAACTTTGATATATCGCATTCCATTTTGATTGCACCTATGATTGCAACTTTCTTCGATCATTGGCGTTATTCTTTTTTACATAGACCAGACATTTATCGGTTAAAGGCCTCATTAATAAGTCGGTTGAAAGCAGGATAACAAATGCAAAAATAGCATGTTTGAATCACATGACTGAATTTTTTTTAAAGATAATATTGATTTATTGAGATGTTAAACGATAATGCAAAAGTGTTAAAATAATATATAACAATTTAAGCTTCAAAGGCAAAATAATCATTATTATTGGTATGCTAAAAGGGCTGCGTAACTATGCACGTGACAGCCATCCAAGTCCGTTCAGTACCGTCAGAAATACAGACAACAATACGTCGCGCCGCAACCAGTCCGAAAAAATAGCAGAACCGATCACTCTTCTCATGGCCATTTTCTCGCGCGTATCTCAGCACGGCCTCCAATGAATTTCGTTAATGTGATGTATCTATGGGTCGAATGCGTAGACGCGCGCGAGGTTGGTACGATTAATAGTGTGTGAAAGAGATAAATGTGTCGCATCGCGGCCGCCGCGCTCTCTTGGCTACGAACCGTGAAACCGATAACATCTTATATTGACCTGTAATACATTGTATAGAAGCATCTGAATAAAATACTTGGGTATCATTCCGACAACATTATCCCGCACACAAAAGGACATCACAGCTAATCCTGAACTTTAACATATAATTTGACCAACAGCATAAATTCAATTGTACTTCATTTGACAATAAATACAAACTTTTGATGGTACTGTTTCATTCATAATTTACCCACTAACGGAACGTTCACACAAATACAAATTTTATATATATATACAAATTATATAATTTTTTCATTGCCTTAAAATATACAAATTTTGTATACCTTTATTAAAACATATAAAAAAAATCCCTCAACGACATAACTGTAGACATTAACCACTAATAATTATTTTTAGTTCCAACATGTTTTAGAATTCTGCAAACATTTGTTATTTTTTGCGTTGCATTCACTGCTGTTTAAGTTAGAAGTTAATCTTCAAAATACCGATTTTTTTTGTAATCTTAAATTTGCCGTCCCTTAAAAATGTCGCCCGAAGTCTTTGTTTTGCTTGCCTATTGGTTAGGGACGGCCCTGCGGACAAAGCCTGCGCATCAATTATCAACATTAAATAACTATCAATGACATAGTAGGTAGTGGTAGTCTTGGAAAGTAGCCAGGACAATGCTATATGCATCCCACACAGTAAACTAATACATAATACAAAAAAAAATTATGTCAATAAAGGTTTATCTTATCTTATCACGCTGAAGATAAAAATCTACTTAAATATAAGATGATTTTGATCAATGAGTTTTTTTAAGCTATCTTGCTATATATATCTGACCTCTCTGGTCTTAGTTTCGGATCCTATTGTAGTGTCCTTCATCAGTGCTGTTGTCTCTGATGCAATGTGTAAGTATTGATATTATTTCAAGCAACACTGTTGGTATTACATCAAGTACTAATTTGCAATATCATATCGATTCTGAATTGCCGAGAAAAGACGAGAATTTCTATGTAATATTAGAACCATACGACTAAAATGCAGAATTATTTGATACACAGAGTTACCACACACAATTATCCACAGAGAATAACAATAAAAATTGAGCGACAGAGCCATGGATAACAATATAGCATCTATTTTGTCATTTTATGTCAAAATTTCAAAATGTTAAGAGACAGCGTAAAGCAGATACGGAAGTATGTACCAAAGTATTTTCTATATTCAGTTATTTGCAAACTTTTAAATACTGCATGCAGATGACTCTCAACTATTATTTTAAAACAATTAATTAAATGAAATGATATTTTTTAAACAAATTGGTTATGTACAATTAATATACTCACCATTTGTTAATAAATCAAATGGCCACTATAATATTTAGTTAGACTAACTCTTTTAATGTGGATATATGACATCTGGTAAAGAACACCGCTCTTGGTCACTAACTTTGCAATGAAACTCGGCTAAAGGGACTGGAAAGAATGTAAACTCGGCTACCACACCGCATTTGTATTAATCTTACAAATCTCAATACAAATGTTGCCAGTTTAGCTCGGATACAACAATATGGTGTCACACTATCCAGCAAAGGAGACACATAATATTCTACCATTGCTTTGAACATTTGTTCATTGTCTGGTAGTGTTTGTCTCAAGTATCACCCGCACATCAGACAGCCATATGTTCACAGCTTTCTCTCTCCGATAGTAGGAATGCATTGATTTATAATTGTGGTTAATGTGCATCAATTCAATATACATGAATTTATTATGCAATTAACCTAGTCGATTCTTAAAATTGCATACTTTAAATAAAGTGTCACTTGGTTTTAAAGTTAAAAATATCTGATATCCTTTCAATTGTATAATATATTTTTAAAACTATGTAAAATCACAATAAATAAATTCATTTGAATAAATGATATTTTAGCAATTTATTTCATGAAAAAAATTAACGATTTAATCTAGAAATATCTTTTAAATTTCCAGCATTAGTACAATTAAACCAAATAACGCATATAGGGTATTTTAGAGTTATCTAATTTGCTAACACTTAAGTGTTTTTATTATATTTCATTACATTAATTCGTAAATGAAAGAAGTCGATCAGAAACCGTCTCCAAATACAAGCAAAGACATAAACAATAAATAACTACAATGATTTTCGTTAAGAAATAATTATCTGAATGACAGAACTGAACATATGTTTGAGGTTGTCTGTGACTCGGGCAAAAATACATTTAAGCTTGTAATATTAAGTCAAAGACATGCAGTAAAAAATTAACACATTGATTCAGAAAAATATTAAACAAATTAATAAATGAACTCACCAAATTTCCAAGGAGATTCCGAGTCAAGTTTTAAAGGTTATATAATGTCGTTTTTTGCTGTGAAACAATTTAAACAGCGATTAATTTAATTTCACAAAAGTACCACTGTACACT
Organism: Eubasilissa splendida; assembly: GCA_031772225.1. Taxonomy (NCBI): domain Eukaryota; kingdom Metazoa; phylum Arthropoda; class Insecta; order Trichoptera; family Phryganeidae; genus Eubasilissa; species Eubasilissa splendida. The sequence goes on along the minus strand of CM062865.1, from coordinate 1,038,080 downwards.
AAGGTCTTAAAACATTCAACTCACTGCTATGATATTCGTTGAATTATAACTGTATGAGAATACTTTCACTTCAAACGAACCGACAGAAAGTGACAGCACAACTGACATAGAAACAGAATTGAACTAGATCAGTCAGTTATTTAATTTATTTCGAATGTGGTTCATTTCGTTTAAGCAAACAATGCAAGAGTATTTACTTAACTAAAAAGAAAGAGAAAAAAAAACTAGCATTAGGGTAGATTGGGTACGGTTGTAACATCTTAAATAATTCTGCAACAGCTCAAGATAGCTCGAATTACTCAAAAGAGGAAAGGAGCTCCTCATAAGGTGCGAACATTTTCGACAGTTGTCGCATCATAGCATGTATGCCCCCGGGGAACGTCCTGGAGTGTTTTTTGTGACGAATAGTTTTTAATTGTAAATTATTTTTCATTTTCTGCTTTTACTTTGCACACTTCAGATATGTGCATAACTTCTTAACATTAGAAAATTAATATATAAATGTTTCATTGCACTCCCTTTACCATGTTTTTTATAAAAATGAAATAATATCGAAAAACAATGGTTGTGACACTTTCTCTGAAGTCGGTTGTAGCGTTATAACCGACTCCTGATACATGTATTCCTAACTTGTGTATCAAATAGTTTTTTTCGTAGATGCCATGCAAACCTATAACAAAGAAAAAGAACATGACATAAACCGTAAAGAGGCATACAAAGCCAAAATGGAATGTTGGTAGAATTGGCAGTGATAAAATACGATCTAAGTCATTAGAAGATAAGACATCAACAAGATTTAAAAGAAAAAGAGAAGCTGCTGTCAATAATAATTAGCCTGTTACTGCCGTTCAGAGGCTGAGATTAAATGCAATATTTTACCTTTCACCTTTTATACCTCTATTGTGTATCCTAATTGTAGTTATAAGGAATAGAAGTATGGGTTGTTTTTAGCCAAATAAAGATACTTTATGGGACAGTAATTAGTTTTGATCTAGCTATTAAAGTCTAGATAATTTTTAGAAGCAGTTGAAGTAAAAATGTTACAATCATACCCTGTTTACCCTAGTCATAAACCATTTTAAAAAGTGGGATTTTTATTTTTATTCATTTAAAAAATTCGAAAGTTCATTGTTTAATTAATTACTAGGACGAAACTGGAAAAAAAATATATCAATACGTTTTTTTACTGACTCTCAAAAATTCTCTCTCCAAATAAAACAACTCATATTTTAAAAGATCTGTATTAAGTATTAAAATATACTTACAAAAAAATGATACATTTCATGACTAAAACACAATAGAATAATTGATTTATATAAATAGGATATTTGAATAAAAATTCATTTCAATAATTAACAGTTAATTCACATATATATTTACTGAAAGAATACATAAAATTGCATCTTACTACACTGCGAGATAGACAGTCAGATTTCTACAATATAATGCAGTACATATGTACCCAATGCCTGGTGAGGTGAAAGGTTCTAAGGGTACAGTAAAGGGCACACTAGGGGAATCTTTTCATGGTCATGCAAGGGGGGGAGGGGGAGATATTGAAAATAGATAGTTCTAGGAGTTTCTAGATGCTTTGTGAAATTTTTAGATTGTTGTTAAATTGTCTACCAATTCAGCATTGCCCAAGATATACCCTCGAAATACTTGAATTGAAATACCGCTGACATACACATAAGATTAAAAGGAAAATATTCTCCCTGGATGTTAAAGTTAAGACTAATAATATCTCAAGGAAAAAAAACAATCAAAGAAGCAGCTGCTGAATAAAACATTTTAAAATTGTAGTTCCATGAACAAATTTGTTAAAAAACTAAATTTCTGATATTATACTTTTATCAATAAATGAAAATATTTCACATTTTTACACATATATCAATATATAGACCATGTTTTTTCATCCGTGTGTCAACATCGGACACCAACATTATCAACGTAGGCGACATGGTTATGCTTTCATAGCATGTATATAATAAAATAATGTAAAAATTAAATTTAATATGTATGAGTGACAGGATACAAAATATGGTCAATTCGTATTCCACAAATATGCATCGTGAACATATTACTTCAGAACTAATATTAATTATGAGGAACTTTCATTGGGAGATTTAAGTTTTACAAAAAAACCTAGCATACAAAAACATGCCTTATGCTGACCTACAATAGTATACATTATGTCCTACTTTGCTTTAATATATACAACGATTGGTTGGGTGACGTACTTACAATAAAATAGCAAATATACAGAAAACTAATATTGTAATAGCTAATGTACAGGGTGTTATGTAATTGGTTGTCCAAACTTCAAGGGAGTCTTTTTCATGCAATTTTAAGTAGGAAATGTTCTAACACATAAGCAACCTCAAAGTCGGCATTTAATTTTTTTTTATTTATGACCTATTTCTGTGAAACGTTGGACATTATCATATTGAATCTTATAAATCTTCACTTTAATACAAGTCAAATAAATTGATTGTGGCAAAAATAAAATTGAAATGTTCACACACAATTGTGTACTGTAAGATGCCTGTAAATGAGAAAGCATATCATCGTGGTAAATATGTCTTACTTTCTTACTGATATGTTGTATTTACGTTGCCAAATTTTATATGCATACCCTCGGTACATTTGTCCGATATTTGAAATATTACACTCATAGTAATTAACTAGGTGAAAATGTATTATTAATGAATATTAATTTGGAAGAGTAATACGTTATTAACATTATTTATCAATGTAAGTACATAATACATGTAAAAAGTAAACCTAATAAATGTACTATATTATTATTGAAAAATGTAATAGGCTGTATATCAAAAATACCAAACTTTTCAGGAGAGACAAAAAACTACCTCATCTCACAAATTCTTTTGCAAATTTATTATCTTAATTGAATTTGCTCTCTGTTAACAATGTAATTTGCGTATTATGTCACACTGAGCTGATCACTATGGTGCAATAAACTGAAATTGAGATTGAGATACAGCCTGTTGAATTTACCACAATGATATATGTAATTATTTTTATTTATTATCTTTGTTTTATTAACCACTAAATTGAGTTTAAATACATCTACCGGTTTCGAAAAATACATCCTGAAGAAGAAAATGGTATTTTTCGAAACCGGTAGATGTATTTAAACTCAATTTAGTGGTCAATAAAACAAAGATAATAAATAAAAATATGAATCTTAACCACAAAGATAATATTGCTGATTTTAAAAGAATATATGTAATTGACTAAAAGTATTGGATCGTCTTTACAGAAATGAATAAATGACATGTTTTTTCTATATGTATGTATATATATATATATATTTGATTTAGGACTTGTTTGTGAATCGTGGTGTGTTTGCGCTGATGATGCACGTGAGATTATGATTGCGGAATTAGAAGAAGCAGGTCATCGGATCCCCCGGAACGATGACCTATTAAGAAATTAAAGGAATCTCATGGGTCTCCCGTTAGGGGTTGCTGGGATGGACGATGCTGGGAAGAGTAGTAGCTAGAGAGACCTAACGGAGTATTCCACTGGCTCTCCTTCGCATCTCTTGCGACCTGGATAGGGTGAATTTCTGCCGGACTGTGACCGAGTTCTGCGACTGCAACACATAAATGTGACGTCTACCCTCCCCTTTAGGGGGATCATGATTTTTATAGCTTCTCTCTGGCTGCCTTCTGAATTGAATGTAATAACAAGTCTCACGTCAAATTGTATGGCTCTGGTAAGATGATACCGGAGCCAACCTATGATGGTATCAAGATGTTAATAACTGAATGTAATAATAATAAAATAAAAAATGTAATATTGACCAATTGTAATAAATAATAAAGAAAAGGAAAAAAAAAGTTAATAAGAAGGAAAGCCATAAGGTTTTAGTAACTGCTGGAACTTAACTGCTTTAAAAATATAGTCTAAAAACAAGCTTTAAGATTTTGTAAAATATTGCACGCGTTGCTTTGTTGAGTGGAATCGAAAGGAGAGTAAACAACTCGCAAAACGATTTCAGGATAGGGTGGAACCTTTTGGGGTTTATAAAAAAAATGTATGTAATAAGTTGGGTATAAATAACTTGCCATTGCTTAACTCTTGAATGTTAAGCGACCTCAATTAACCTTCCCCTGTGTGATACATAGTGAGAGAGAGAGAGATACAGTAAAAATCCGTTTATTCAAAATTGTGGGGACTGAAAATCAAGAAAAAAGTTTGAATAACGATTTACGATAATGAAAATAAAAAAATAAAAAATTTGTTTTTTTTTTACATAATAACTTTGTTCATTACAACTCGAAGTAATTATATATACCTATATTCACATATTTTAAAATAACAAGTTGCCAAAATACAGCGTACACAATATTATTTTTAAAAATCCGTTTATAATGGACCATCTTTTCATGCCATTTTTAATAACAAATAACAACATAATCGTCAACACTGCCATTTTTGCACTGTATTGAGTTAGCAATAAAAATTATCGGCGTTTCTAAAACATTGTTTTGTGGTGGTCACGGGGGCATCTCACACTCGCCTTCACGCTTCCTTACTCCTTTTCCCTCTGTGACATTTCTCGCCTTTCAACGCTTAAGTTCTATCTGTCATCATGTTTAATATTGTCGACAACGTCATTAATGGGGTCGTGTATTCTTCTGTATAATATTTTTTGTCAATCTTTTAAATTAATTTGATTTTTTAGCAACTGTTGGCGTTCAATATGAGTTTCACATCGGTGCCATTTTCGAAAATATAAAATTATTAGTTAAAATTATAAAAATGTTTTAACTTAAATTTAATGAAATATGGAAAAGTCTGAGGAACGCAAAACACGCATTTGCGAATATCAAAATGTATAACACGTAAATATTAGAGATTATACAATAAATAATTATCTTTACATTTAAAACAATGGCAATAAAATAATTAACAAGACACGAGAAAATCTGAAAATTGTCAACCAGACATTCTTCAAAATGCCTCGACACTAAACTAATATAGAAAGAAATGACTATTAAAATGAATACATATTAAATAATTTATAAAACATTGAAAAGTCTGAGGAACTCAACCGCGTACTAACGTTTGTACAACAAAATATACAAACGCTACGTGAACAAAAATAATGATGGTAATAATATATTCGCAGCCAGTAACTGGGGAATCACGTTACTTATAAGGGTGCAAAGATAATATTTGCTATCTTTTTCTAATGTAAAGAATACGAGCGAGAGAAAAAAGTATGCGAGCTGAGTTAATGCGTCGCGGGGTAAGGAAGATAAAGATTTAAAAATCAAAGACGCACAAGACATATTTGTCATCTTTTTTTAGCATATTGAAAATGAGTGAGAAAACAAATGATGCGAATTAACTTTATGTGTCGTGAATCGGTATAGGTGCGGATACTACCCATTGGATGGACTTTGACATTTGACAAGCACATAGCGTAGTGCAAGTGTGTATTTTCCAGATTACGGACATTTGATAAAAAAAATCGAAAAATAGATCCGACAGATTCATCTGATAAGGTCCAAAAATACCTTCGAATAGCAATATTCGATTTATAAGTACAATTTAGTATGAAAAATTTTCAGAGGGACCACATTCTGCTCCAAAACTTCGACTTTCGGCGAATTTCAAATAAACGGGATTTTACTGTATTTGTAAAATAACAGATGCCAAAATTGATATAATTAAGAAAGTAATCCCTACATACCTCATTAACATTTATTTAATCCTGAAGTTTGGACAGCTAGCTACGTGACATCCCGAATAATATAAGACTACATAAAAGAGATTGATATCAATGTTTTATAAATAATCCATACATAAATGACTTGGATCACAAATATTTTGCTTATTGTCACTGAACACGTGTTGAGCTGTCTTTTTCCATAACTAAGTTGGTGATACTAGAGCGCGATCTATCAGAGTGTCACAAAATAATCAATAAAGGTAATGTTAAGTTGAATAAATAAATAACTTTATAATTTTTTTTGATATTCATACTGTTATACATATGATATCACAAAGTAAGGAACCGACGCACATTTACGGCGAATATTCAATACAACTGAAGTGTTGTATAAATGACACATGTATAATTGACACTGTCTTGCACATTTCGATTCGATGATTCAATTGGTAAAACAGAAAATACTATATTTTTGAGACAAAACTTCAATGGTGCTAATACTAAGATAGATTTTTGATGATTGCCATGCTATGTATATATTCGAATGGAGTGAATCACCAGCCCACCTTAATTAGAACCATGGGAAAATTGAGGGATCCATGTGCCACGTCGAAAACAAAAATGACATTGTAAAAAATTAAGACATTTTTCTATTATGATTAATTATATACCTAGTGTGAACTTCGAAACTATTATATTCCAAAAATGTTCATGTTTTTAATTGCGCAATGAACTGATTTTTCATACCAAAAACAAACTTTTTGGATAGTGTCATTTTTGTTTTTAAGGTGCGATATGACTAGCAGATAGCTGGACGACTGAAGTGGGTACTTTGCCACCAATTATACCGGTGGGCGGTCACGGTCAGTGTTTATATAAACCCTATTTTTCAAATTTGAAAATATAATTTATTTATCAAAATATGAGAAGTACTCTACCACAGTACAACCTAACTTAACCAATTGACATAAACAAATACCCGATCAGACATTTATGTAATATAATTTTTCGGTGCTAACACAGCACAAATGCTTCACCTGAGATAACAGGAGAAATGACGATCCACCAACTTGTTGAAATTATAAAAAAACCTTGAACCTGGAAAATACTATCTCTATTTTGATCACACTATCAATAAAAAAATTATATAAATGTATATGTTACAGTGAATGTGTATTCCCAGTGAAGTTATATTTTCACTGGCATTTTAGTGAAATCATATCCAAATACATTTTCATTGGAAGATATATATTTCTACTAGTGAAAATATGCTTTTAACTAATAGGCGCTATTGAAATTATATGCCAATTAGACAGTTGCGAGACGTCCATTTGCGTTTTTTGTTTTCTTCTAAAATATGTGTTTATGTCAATTAAAATATGAAAAAAATATTCAATCCGAGTTATTTTGTCATCTAGTTATCAAAGTAATGTTTATTTTTGATAAAAATGGTATATTAATTTTTTTAAATCATTTCATGGGTAATGCAATTTTACCAGTATGCTTTAAAATGAAAGGTCTAAAACTAACACTTACATAAACAACAATAATAACATCACTAATTTTCAAAACTCATTTGTAGGGCAACACATCACCAGCTAAGGTTAAAATATTTGTATGTCAAATGTCATCAATGACACAAACACATAACGCATGCGCGGCGTATACCGGACCGTCTATTTGTGAACAAATACAGTGAAATTGTAGATCAATTGTTAGATACATTCTAACTGGCTGCGTTAGTGAAGTTATATATATATATATATATATACTACTTCACTGGTAATACACATTCACCATAACATATTTATTTATATATATTTAGTTTAATAATTCATTATTGCAATTTGAAAATTCTGAGCTAATTCTAGCAATCCAACACATTGTTGGAAATACAAAATATCCACATTATTTATATAAATCATTAATCTTCCAAATCCCTTTGCGCATTAAAGATCACTGATTTTATCTACGTTAAAGCACTCAACTATCAGTCTGCACCCCAGCGCCGGTGCCCGTTTCCAGGCAAGGTCTTCTGACGATGTTGTACGTGGCACCTGGATGAAGTCTAGCCACATGTTTCTTGAGGTTGGAAGTGTGATTGCAGCGGTAACCGCACTGCTCGCAGCAGTAGGGTCGCTCGTTAGTATGCGTGCGCTTGTGCACTTTCAGAGAATTTATGAAGTTAGTCCTAGAATTATAATCACTTTGTTAAATAGAAACTAAAAATATATAATGTAACAAAATTTTAAGTTATTTTTAATATTAAAATAATTCACCTAAAATCACAGGCATCACAGAAGTACGGCTTCTCCTCAGTGTGAATTCTCTTGTGCTTCTTCAGGTTGGAGGAGATCTTGCAGGCGTAACGGCAACCCTCAAAATCACAGGCGTAGGGGTTCTCCCCTGTGTGAACTCGGTGATGCTTGCGCAGGTCTGCCATCAGGTAGCATCTGGAAGTAAGTTAAGGCAGATTAAAAATAAAATATTGCAAGAACATTGTAGGAATCACAACAGTATTGAGCAGCAGAGATTTTTGAGAATGTATATTGGCAATCACACGACAACATTTTCTTAAGATTTTTTTTAACACAGAATTTTTGTTATACTAATATATGTATCACGAAACTGTATTAAAAAGGCACGTAAGAAAAGTGCGTAATATTGTATAGGCGGTTCACATGTGGGGGTATAATATGCATGAATATTATTACAGGTATTTAATATTTTTGTAGATACCAATGAGGAAAAAATATTTCCACAAAACAAAATACAATTATCTGTATACGAGGTGGGACAGTCAGAAAAACATTATATGCAGGGGTGGCATGATACACGAGTTCTCTTTTGAGGAGCACTCACGAAAAATTATTCTGGTCCCTTAATTATGAAATAAGTTGCAAAGATAGATTGATAAAAGTGTAACCAACTTGTACGGGCAGATCTCACAGGCTAGCGACTTGCCACCACCGTGCTGCATCATTTTATGGTGCTTGAGAGCGGCCTTCAGGTACGTGGTGAAGATGCAAGCCTCCGAAGCGTCACACTTTATTGGCTCACCAGTTGGATGGTACTGAAACAAACAGCAACAATGAATTTTAAAATCTTGGCAAAATAACATTCAAGAAAATGTACCGTTGGATGCGAAGAATGTACCGACCTTCTTGGTGTGATAGACCAGACTGTTGTTGTGCTTGGCTCGGAAGTTGCAGCCGGACATCTTGCACGAGTAAGGGATCTCGCCAGAGTGTTGTCTGTAATGTTTCCTGGAAACAATAATGTGAAATGAAATATATGAACAAAGTAAACTGAAAAATCAGGTATCTAAAAAAATGATTATAGGAAGATTTAAGGGAGACGACACAGAAAAAAGCCAAGTTCAGAAGGAAGACCAAAATGTGACCGTTTAGGCCAGTAGTTTGATTAATGGTAGTAAAAAAAATTGGCTCAGATAAAAAACACGGAAAATTTCGGCAAAAATTTTTAAAAATAAAAACTAAAAATTATTTACTAACTTAAAATACATTAGCAAATAAGTTTGTTTCATGATGCGCTTGCATCAAAATTAAACACTGAATCTAAGCATTCCCAAATAACACATATAAGTCGATTTACACACAATCAAATGAAAAATTATTTTTAGGTTTTAAAGAATATTAAGGAATATTATTAACAATGTCCTGATTAATATAACCCCGTATAATTGAGTCTATGGTGTGCCAGATTTATTCAATAAATTATTCTTCAGTGATGTAATGACGTTACACAAAATTTTACAAATTAAACAATTTAGCTACCGCAAGATGTTTATTATATAATACATTGCTATTTAAAATGCAAATAATGAATAATAAAGGGATGTACTCGAACTTACTTCCAAGTATTTACACAATTTTATTATCTCAAATTGTCATAAAAATATCTGTGTACAGTAAATCCTCGACTAACGCGAATTCGACTTACGCGAATTCGTACTTACGTGAATAAAATTTATTTTTATTTTTATTTGGCTTCGTTTTGTTTCTCTGCACTTGTGTTTACATAAAATATTATGTTCATGAGAGAGTACTGACCTTGCACACCCTCAACGTCTGCCTTACAAATTATAATTATACTCGATAATGTTTGAATCATGAATCATGTAAAAAAATCAGTACAAATGATATATATATACTATACTTGCCAAGAGAAATATTAATAGTAGAAATGGAAAAATTATTAAGATAAATTATAGATATCTCATAGAGACGAAGCTATTTATATTATACGGGAAGTATGGGTATTACAGGGTTTACTACCTGTTTCGGCTGGTTTAAGTGATCACTTTACACAATGTAACATGCATTAATCAACCTCCACATCTATCAAATTTTTGGAAGTTATATATATGTTACCATGTAGAAACATTTCAAGAATTTTACCACAAGTTTGCTGTCGCCATCTATGGTTTGAAATTTGATATTCATTTCCCTGAAACAGTATAGATGTCACTAATGAGAATCTTATTTTTTAGAAATATGAAAGCTATATTCTTTATCTGTATTTATGACGAGTGACTAACATATTACACTAGAATACGCTTGAAAAGTTAATTTTCAATTTTAAAATAATTGGTTATATGGATAGAAGATATGCAGCAACAACCAAGTCCAATAAGCCTCATACTTACACAGGAGAAAGTCTCATTTTCACATATCCTTTGAAGCGAACACATATTATTTTACAAATTATATGATTTTAAGTTTTATTTGAATTACACATTTTTTTAACATACACGAAAATCTTTGGAACAAATTAATTACGCAAGTCGAGGACTCACTGTATTAATGATTGAATACTAACTAAGTGTGTACTTATTATCATTCTCCGCACACTTGAATAAATGAAAAGTACTTACCTGAGATCTGAAGCAGTGGCACCTCTGTAGATACACTGGTCACACTGGAAGTCCTTCCGCCCTTTGTGATCATTCTTCTTGTGGGAATTCAGTTCTGTCAGTTCCATTGTTGTAAAGTCACAATTGGATCTATTGCAGGCAAAGGAGCTACTCGTATGATCAATGTCCTTTTTTTTTCTTCGAGCCGGCTTTTTCTTGGGGGACGGAGGCCAGTCGGGGCTGGAGCTCCTGTCTGGTGAATGTAGGCCAGAGAACGGTGAATTATATCCGTCGATAGAATCTTGTTTATCATTGTATCTTTCTTCTTCCTTAATCTCCTCTTTAATCTCTCTCTGAATTTGGTTACATTCTTTATTATTGATTTCTTCCAATCGATGTTTCACATCTCTCTCTCGAAGCTTCCTTTCCCTTTTCTCTTGCCTCTGCTGGTGTTTCTCTTTGGATTTTTTCCTTTTCGTTGGCAGCAGTGTGGGCGGGGGATGCGGCGAGGGGGAAACAGTCATCAGAGGGTCTTGCTCGCTCTAAAAACAGAAAAATTTCGAATTTTGTTAAATGTTCCAATATTGGGAATTTTGACCAACTGTTCTTTATTAAAGTGTAAAGTTTTAATCGACTGTCCTTTATTGTGTATTTTTAAAAATAAATTTAATTATACAGATATTATTTAAATGTACATATTAATGTAACATGTTATTATTATTATAGAATACAAATCACATTGATATTCTCAATATTTTTCAATCTAAGCTAGGTACTTGTGCTATAAAGAATATGATTAACTTTGTAGTCTCCCGAGACGAGGTTTGAACTCCCAACCTCAGTTAGTAGGTAACACCAAATTATAACATAACTATATAAATGAACGATGTTCTACAATAATGTGTTAAGCAAGCCCTACTCGACTCAAATTGAGATACTTGTGTCACTGTACGAGAATTGTTTAATTAATAAAACAGGAAAAACTCTGGCCAACACATTTATAATGATTATAATGTTAATAATGATTGTTGGTTGGCATTACTTTACAAATGTTTAACCTGTTTGAACAATTTTTATATAAGAGAATTCTTATTAATATAATTACATCTTCGCTGTCAGACACATGCTCTATCTTTACGAATCCCTTCGGGACCACCTCCACGTAGAGAACGTGCTTCATGGCTGGCCCGGATGCCTTCACACTCTCCAGGTAACGCACCGGGGACTGCCGGCTCGACTGCACGGGCGGCATGCCAAACTGTGAAAATCAAGCCATGTCACAATTGAGAAACAAAAATTCACCAAAAGTGTAAGTACATAATGCAATGTTTATAAATTTATCTAGCATTGCCTACGTCTAGAATTTATTTTCAGTTTACTATCCACTTTGTTGAAATCAATTGTCTCATCTACAAGTTTAAGACGATCCATGGTTATGTGGAACTGCCCTTACGAGATAGAATCTGAATTGAAGTCATTCAAATTAGGACCAAAGCAGAACACATTGAATATTCAAATGTAAATGGGCTGGACATCTTAGTCAAATATACAATAACTGATAGGGAAAAACATGCTAAAGTGAAATTTGAAGCACATCTACATTTGTATTATGGTGTGCACTTTTAAGGAGAAAATAATAAAAACATTACCATACCAGTATAAGGCCTGGATTGACCACATTACTAATGATGATTTATTAAAATGCATAAATAAGTCAAGAGAACTAATAACTATCATCAAAGAATCATAATATATCAAAGAATGAAGATATATGGAGTTTACAAATTCTCTCATAAAACATCCCTTATACATGAGCTACATTGGTTCCGGTTCCCTGAAAGAATTGGATTTAAATTATGCTGGTTGATGAACAAGGCGACACATAACATGGCGCATCAAGACAATTTGAATGGTAGACGTCAAACTCTCAGGTCAGCTTCTACTTCAGCCGCAGAAAAAGTTGTAAATCCGACCAACCGTTGCCAGAAATTTAGTGAACGGGCATTTGCGGTGGCAGGCCCAAAAGCGTGGAACTCTTTGCCCTCCGTCATAAGAAACAGTGTATCAGACTTTATTTAAGGAGAAACTAAAAACGCACCTTTTCAAAAAATCATTTCCATAAGTTACAATAACAATTTTTAATTTTAAGAACAAAGATAATGTAGGACTATAAACAGTTATGTGTAAAGCGCTCTTGTGGTAAAAGTTTTTACGAAAATGGCGCTATACAATTATTATTATAAAGAAAGCTGCATACTTGAGACACATTTTTCGCAATGATAAATATAATTTTTTACAAGTCATTAAGCAGGGGAAGATAAAAAGGCTGCAGAGCTAGCCGTGTAGGTAGAAAAGGGTTATCTTGGCAGAGTAACCTCAGAAAGTGGTTCAATGTCCAAAATATTGGTGATCTAATACAGGATAAATCAACACACTGCAACATCTTGTTAAAAATTATGTGCGTGCTATATATTTTTTGAGATATGACAGTTATGATACCAAATCATTGCTTAGAGGGAACTTGTCTATGATATAAAAAGTATTGCAGGAATTAGACAAATTCTACAGACATGGAATAAAAGAGAGGATTGGGTTAGCACTCATTGCATCACACCTGGAAATAAGTTTATTCATATTATGCATTTAAAATAATTAATTAATTTAACAAAAAAGCCAATGTTTATCGATGCATCCCTGAACTTACATACAAAATTTAAGATTTAGCACTTATGCTAAAAAAATGACCATCACTCGATGGTCTCCTGAAATGACAATCAAACCACCGACCACTCGGTCACTAGGAAAGCATTTTACTACTAACACCTTGATTGAGAAGCGTGTTGTCAAGTAGTCAGTTGGTATTAGATATCTTTTTAGTTTGTGATCAAGCTTGAGGATTTATAAAGCATTTGAGTATAGATTATAATATATCCAATAATAGTGTACAATTTATAAAAATAATACTATGATTTAATCAATTTTTTACGACGTTTACAGTGTTATGGAATGGCACCAGATGTTTACAAAAAATCAAAATAATTGTATTCTGCTGGATTCAAACCAAACAATTTAAATATTTTAAAGCTTCGCGTAATGGCTACGGAAACTCAAATACGGAAAATTAAATAAGTCACAAAACGAAGAGGTGCAAAGATCTAAAAATATAATTTAGGCACACGGGACGTAACCGGTATGAATAGCGGTAATAACGAAAATAACACAAAATGAATTAAGACAATCAAAATAAATACAGACATGTTTTCAAATCATTGTTATATTTATATTCATTGCTTTAAATCGGCAAATACTCACAGAATCCGACGATCGGTCCATGATGTTTCATCGAGATTCAGTTACTCTTCGTACCAGATAAGAATGAATAAATGCAAACTATAAAAATAAATATAAAGTAATTGAGTTCATTTTATATTTATTCATACTTAAAGTATATAATGAATAAACACAATTAATTTCATACAAAATTTTAGAGAACCGACATTGTTTTGACATTTCTTTTTCTCTTTTTCAACCATAGTCACCATAGACACGGAAAAGTCATACAAGAAACAAATTTATATGATTGAGTCAAAGCACCATTTTGACCCTTTTTCCAATAATATAAGCAGAATCTGAGAATCGAATAGTAAACCTAAATAAACGTTTTCTTAGGATTTTCCTTCACATAGAATAGACCCGAATACAAACGATATACCTCGGCACGAAGTGACGCGAAGCTATCACATTAATTAATTAATTAGAGAATTAAAAAATACAATGAAGGAAATTTCATTGTGTCCATCCTTATCTATGTGTCCATTTTACGCGAACTGCCGTCAACGAAGTTATATGGCGAGTAAACCGTAGCCTGAGCACAAGACCTTCGGATGTGAGTTATGGCTTAGAGACTATCGACTTAGAATTGCGCAATAACCATTAAAAAAACTGGCCATCGCCTTTTACTGTATAGGATTCATTGTTTTAGAGGGTGAAGTGGATGTAATAATTCACATTTGAGCGGATGAAATAACGACCAAAATAGAGAAGTACGTTTTACAATTTCAATAAATTCCTAAGATTATCTTGTCTAAGAAATAACAACTGACAATAAATCAAATAAGAAGGGTGAAGATAACGGCCGATGGAGATCTCTGGCAAGTACATAAAATATTGGGTAATTGTTCCTTGGACTATTGTTTTTCCAGAAACAAAGGGGCAGCCATGCAATGGTGACTGCATTGCCTTTTGTCGGGTTGAACACATGTTTTGACTTCAATATGCAGAACACGGTTTTTTCGCCTCCATAAGTACATGCAATACGTGTAGAAATAAAACAATCAAAATCGAAATAAAGTTTAGATTAAAATAGGCTCGTAACTCACGTATACGAATACGTATACATGTATGCAGAAAGGTCGCGGCCGGGCCCGTCTCACTGGTAATATATAAAGCGCTGGCGACCGGGAGAACTCATTCTCGTCGCCGAGCTCTCTGAGTATACACGCTGAAGTTTCATTTCTCTCTATCTCGTTTTGACGCTGCTTTTACTCTGCACTTTTGGAAATGGATTCGACTCTTGGCTGCTAAACTGGATTACGATTTGGACCTTGCGCATCTCTGCACAGACATCGTCAGCCCGAGTAACAAGAGTGAACCGGCGAACCACCCTAATTTAACCAATATATCTTATCTATGTCTGTGGTTCTTCATGGTGTATATCGTTTATCTATGGTAATGGTGCTGTCAAATAGATTTTGACACATGTTTAACTTCGTAATAAATAAAATAAATCTTTATTACGAGATTATGTAACACAGTGGGTGTAATGATACATTTAAATCATGTCTCTATATAATTCATTACCGGAGTTTATGGATGTGTGTCCCACCGAATTAGAATTATCTGAAACTAAGGACGAGTATAAATGCCCGCAGGAAAATTGTAACAGCATATTTAAAAAAACGTCCAACTTAAAAATGCATCTTGTAAAACACCATAGGATTGGAAAACTTGGCTTGCTTTCCAAGAGTTCAAATGCGAGATATTTCTGCCCAGTTGAGCAGTGCATGTACCATATACATTCTACGAAAAAGAGAAGCTTCACAGAAAACCGATTACTGAAACAGCACTACATGAAAGTGCACGGACAAAAGCGATTCGAATGTGAAAAGTGTCAATCAAAATTCTCAGTTCAATCCATTTACAAACGACATATTAACAGCTGCGGAATTATACATGTCTGCGAAGTTTGCAGCTGGGAATATAATACTAGGGACGCACTACTAATACATCTTCTGAGGAAGCACCCCGCAGTGCACAAGCTCTATAAGCAGAATAAGAGTCTGTCAGAGCACCCGCAAAGTGTCAGAAATTCATCCAATTTTTTCATATGCGAGAACAGAGATGATATATTTCTTAAATCAGATTCGTCTAATAAGACATCATTAGCTATAATTGATGAATCCAAATACGATACATCTGTAAATGAGAGTTGCGATCTGATTTTTAAAGAAGCTATTAATAAAATAACAATTAAAAACGAAATAAGTAGTCCCATCATTTGTATTAAATCTCCATATTTAGATAGAGTAGATATTGATCATTCATCTTCAAAGCATGAAGCACTCACTGCACCTATAATTTCTGGTTCCTTTGTTGTTAATCACTCGTCTCCAGATAACGATGCCGTGTATTCTATTAAGGTTACCGATCCCGATAAGAAAGCTACCAGTGTTCTTTATGTCCCTAGTTATGTTCTCGTTCCAGCGGTAACACGGTTTCAAAAGATTGCTCCACGTGAACTTTTAACAAATGAAAATATAACCGTCGAAACGCAAACGAGTCCATTGAAAACGAAAAAAGGTAAGAAAGCTGCAACCACAAGATCTGTTGTAAAAGAAAATAAAAGGAAACAATCTAAATTTAAACAGACCATTGTGAAGAAATCAAATTTTGTTGCGGATGAATCGAGTGCTTCTTCTAATCAGGACAGGTGTACCCAAACTACATTGAAAATAGTTAAAAAGACTAACGTTTCAGTGACTAAAAAATTTAATGTGGAAACTCAGACTTTTACTTCTACCGGAGCCTTAGCGAAACCAAAAATGAAGTTAGATAAGTCTACAAACATGTCATTTGAAAATGGTAAAAGAACATTTGCTACGCAAACAAACACAAATGCTGCAGATGATAGTACAGCAAAAGTATTTGAAGATATAAAAGTGTCTGAAAGGCAAATAGATGTCACTGGTAAGAAGGATGAAATAAAAAATATTAACATAAAAATTGAGGAACGCAAACATTGCAATAGTGAACTAACAGATTATGATGAAAACAATATTGAATTTTTGAATACCAGAACTGATGCGAAGCAATTCTGTCTCGATTTGAACGTTGCTCTACAGCATGAGACAAAAGACAATAAACCTATTACAAACAAAAATCAAAATGCTGCAGAAAATGTCTTTCGACCCTGCTTGGATGAAATGAACCAAGTGTGCGACGAGAAGTCTAATAATTGCTTTAGTGACACCACTCCTTTAAATTTCGATCCATCAGATATAAATTCTCAATACGTCTATCGAGATTTGATTGATGAAAAGTGCGCTGGCAGTTCGACTACTATTGAAACGCAGACCGCCTTAGATGAGTTGCTGTATTCTAACAGGTGGCGACATGATTCAATACTCTTTTCTCCATTGGTCTGCCTGTCGGATATACAGACCCAGACAGCATGGCCGACGGACAGTAACAACCTGGAAAGCGATATGAATTTTGATAATTGTCTCAGCGCTGAAATGGACTCTTTGAGTGATCCTGTTAAATATCCTGATTGCGAAAATGTTCTGATATCGACTGAAACTCAAACTAATGAGAATATTTTTGGATTCCCGAGTAAGATTTCGTCATTTGAAGATAGTCGGAATGAGTCACCCGACTTTTCATTCAAAGAAACTCAAACTTGCGAATGTTTCATGGACTCTATGAACTTTTCCGATTATGATTTTGGAAATTTAGCTTCTAGTTCTTTCGCAACGGCCAACACTCACGCTAAAAACTGTTGTAGAGTTCTTTTGTCAAGAAAGTCTGATGTTCTCTTGTCTTGTGCATCAAGTGAGACTCAGACTTATTTGAAAGATCAAAGTGCAAACAAGAACTTGACAAGTGATAGTCCTTGACCCTGGCTTTGGAACCATTTTGAAAAGGACATGTGAAAAGACACATTGGTCATAGCATCTCTACTACTCGTTGATTTTGTTCAGAGTTTTCTGGGCTGTTGTGCTATGTGTATCTGGCGTCTTGTTAAGGAGAGACTTGAGACTTCTCCAACCCTCAATGGTTGCAAAAAGCGATGTCTTAGATTCAACACTTTGAGGTATAGGTATAGGTAAGCAGAAGATACAGCTAACACGTCATCAGTATGGTATTGCTAGACACTACATCTTTATCAACCTTGCCACTTTGACACAGCACTGCCAATCAGTACCTGAACACGGCACAAAATCATATATTGAATTAGTGATGTTTTGGATAGTGGACCCTGCAATGGAATCTGGAACATTTATAGAATGGCTGTGAAAACCTGAGATCTTTCTTATTACTGTCTTATTTTTTGACAGTAGGCTAGATTGAAGTTACTAAAGCTGGATATTTCAACTGACAAAATATACCCTTAAATTTCCTATAGCAAATATTTCTAAAGTATTAATGGGTTCTTAGATACACACCCTTAAATTTTTTACAATGATTATTTTTCTTTTTTAAAATTTATTTTATGATAAAAGAGGTTCAAATGCCACTTTATAAAGTAAAAATGTATGAAGTATATTGCTTAAATATTTTGTAAATCTACATTAATTGAAAATTCCATCATCGATTTGTGATTTTTAATTCCAGCTGTCTGTAGTCAAATAACTATTCTATTTTAATTACTGTTGATATTATTAAATAAAAATATCACAGCAAATAAATCTGTATGTGGCCTATTTTTTATATAAATGTGTTCATTAATATAAATAAAGTTTGTCAACTTACCAGCGCATAATAAATTGTTGTATTACAATTAAATTATCGCAACTGAAATGTGTTTTATTTTAATTGTGTGAATCTATATATCTTTTTAAACATTATGTAAATGTCATAACCTGAATTGTTTATCTATCTGGTGTGATGGCAGTCTGAATATTAATAGATCTGTTTCCAGACACTGCCGCTCCACTCTCAGATAAGCTAGAAAATGCCGCTCTAATATTTTTACAAATGCAATAATTGTCATAATATATTCAAGTTTTGTAAGCTGTTGTATATAACTCTTGACATTGTTCATATGTTCGCTATTTTTCATTACATCTACATTTTTGTTTGAGCTAAGTCTTTAAAATGAAATAAAAATATATTTCTGATATTTTATTTATTTAATTTTATTGTAAATTTGCTGTTTCTTGGAAATATTACCTAAGGCTTTGCCTTACTTCCTTATTGGTTAGGTATGGCTCTGATTATTTATTTATCCTTATGGGACTGAACTCGACTATATATGGATGGTGGGCGTGTGTTTGTCGTCCAGTCGAGGGAAAATAAATAATTTAATGATTGGTAATTCGGGAAGTACACAGTGTAATCATAATAATGTAGTCTAATCAAAATCAAGCTTCATTTACAGAAGTGCTCGTCAACTTCATGAAACGTCTTAGAGATGTGTACGTGGATTAGAAAAATGAATTATTTCTATATTACTTTAAGTAGGGTAACAAGGGAGTAGAACAAATTATTATAATAAACAAACAGCGCACTTTGCTATTATGGAGCAAGATTTTATCTGTGGATTAAATGTCAAAATAAATCTGACACAAGGAAAGCTGAAATTTTCACGATTATAAGTGAAGCAATAATATAAAAATGTTAGTAAAACCATCGTCTGTTTTAAGATTTAAGCATGCCAATAGAAAATGTGTGGCAAGCCTGCACCACTCTTCGAATTTGCGCACCGCCCAAGAATTCAGTGGGAATTCTAACCTAGACTTCGAGCAAGAATTTCAAAAGAATTACGTCCAACTTAGTGCATTTCAAAAGGCCTTTCTGTCCGTCGGATCTGCCGCGGTGGCTCTTATGGACCCGTACAGAGCGGATATGATCGCCTGCCTCGGAGAAGTCACCGGAGACAGCGCTCTGGTGTACATGAGAGAACAGATGTTGAAGAGTGAAGAAGGAAAAGATATACTGAGAGAAAAGCCTCGGATCAATTCTAGAACAGTCGATTACGAAAAACTTGGCAAACTCCCAGCCGGAACTATAGGAAAAAATTACCACAACTTTCTGGCTGAAAACGGCGTCACATCCGATTCAAGGCTTCCGGTGCAGTTTGTTAAGGATGTCGAGTTGGCTTACGTGATGCAGAGGTATAGAGAGGTGCACGATTTGGTTCACGCTTGCTTAGGCATGAATACTAATATGTTGGGAGAAGTTACCATCAAATGGGTGGAGGGTTTGCAAACCAAGCTGCCGATGTGCATCGGCGGAGGGATATTCGGCGCCGTGAGGTTAAAACCGAAGCACAGGAAGCTGTACCTCGAGCATTACCTCCCCTGGGCCATCAAGACTGGCACCAGCGCCACATTCTTGCAAGGGATCTATTTTGAGAAGAGATGGGAGCAGACAATCGACGAGTTCTACAGTGAAATGAATATTCCTAAACTTTTAGTTTAGGTAGTTTGAAAGTCGCATGATTTCTTGACGAAATAGTGAATTTATAGATTGTTAATTCACACAATAAATTAAAATTTACATTAAAACAAAAAATAAAATAGCTTATCAGTAAGGGTACATTCTTCTTTCTGTTGTTCCGAGTGATCGGCCACTAAATAACAATTTATATTTTTTTACACGCAGATGTCGGGATGATAAGTGACTTGTAAATACGTATGATCAAGATGTATTATATTTAAGGAAATTGAAATTTTATTTTTACTGGCCATTTATATTGTATATATACGTAAGATGTTGGTAGGGCTGGCCTATAAATAACTTTTTAAAATTTTATTAAATAATAACATTTTTAATAATTATAAAAAATTTTCATAATTTTTGGCTTCCCTGGTTAATGCAAGCTCAGGCAACCGAGAGTACGCTGGTTTTGTTATGATTCAAATGATCTAGTTATAATTTTACCACAAGTGTATTTATGTTTTTTCTCAAGAAAACGACTATGAAGGGTAGGATTAAGATTGTTAGTCTTTTAAAAGATTTTTTATCTTCTGTTAGATTTATATTTTATTTTCTGTTAATACATTAAAACATTTTATGCTGTGTTGGAAAATACTTTTTCTCGGAGTAATTTTGTACGATATTGTATTTGAATTGTACTGTTACAAAAATAAAAAGGCTTTAAATACATTTCTCGGAAATTTTAAAAACTATCCCAATTTATGAATTGAATCATATGACTACCAAAAAGTATTTAAAACGAGGACATTACCATAGATTTCATCTGCAACACATGATTTATAAGAAAGGTTCAACAGAATCATAATTATAATTGAGGCTAGTCTCATATTGAAGCAATATTTAAGACAAATAAATAAATGCTAATATGTATATGATTATTGACATTATTTCATATCGTTATCAATACATATTGCAAAACAACAATAGTTTGAATAAGGAATGTAATATTTGCAATATTGCTCTACTGCTAAGGCGTGCAAAAATATAAATGAATTTTTTGTTTTAATATTGCTGCTGGCAGAACAACTGTATTGTTAATTTCAGAACTGAAAACAGTGGAGATATACGTATGTCAAGAAGTTCCAATATAGGTGAGGACAGTCGTTGAAATAATGGCGAGGTTGCTAGCAGTACAGTTGCAGTCAGCTTGTCAGAGAAGAGTGCCTTTGCTGACGTGCCAGGTGGGCTTTTATTGATAAATGCTATTGTGTTGTAGACCTTTTTACAGGAAATTATGTGGCAGATGGCCACAGACAAAGAAAAGTTGGAAATCCTTGGGATATTTAGATTTCTAATAAATAATAATATTACATATTCGCAACTCTTATTATTCTACCCATGTTAATTTATTAAAATTATTTCCTGTAAAAGAGTCTCAGAAGGGGTACATTCCTGTAAGGAGAGAAAAACTGTTTATAAATGACAACACAATACTTAATTAAAAATAATGAATATATTTCACAAAAACCATGGTGGAGTATAACAGTCTACTGTAAGTACAAACACGTGACAACACATGAATCAAATGCACATAGATAAGGACACTTTGAGTGACTTAAAATGATAGATATTTTTTTATATTTCCTGATAGATATTGGGACAAAGACATTTGATTATTTAACTGGGTTATATTTTGAATATCAGTTATGTGTTACTAAAAGAATAAAGATTCTATTGGGTTATTATGCTATGTGCTGGCAATAAACATAATCGGAAATTGACAAAAACGTGAAATGCTTAGCCATAACTGGCAATATCAGCCCCGAGCCCGCCAGAAACAAAAGTGTATTTGTACTTAGAGGTTGAAGTAAAGCAAAGACAAAATACAAGACGTGTCAGATAAATAATTTTGTCACGCCGGATTATCACGTTGCTGGCCTTGGTAGAAAGTTTTTTGTGACAGATATGTTCGACACTCAGCTGTAGAGCGATTAATCTACAGTACAGTATCAAAATCTTTCTTTGCTTGTTCTCACAATCCATTGCTGTTGCATGTCTTGTTGAAAATGACTATGAGATATACCATTTCACTCTACATTAAATAGATTGTCTGCAATATACAGAAAAATAATTCTCGCAGATTTTGAGTATAATGCAAGATGAGGTTACTGAAACGTCTGGGAGAGGTGAAGACAGTATGGTAGAAGACGGTGACAGTAGAGAGACTGGTTTTAGGCTTAGTTAGCACCGATATCTCAAAAGAAAATGAGCATCCTATCCGATAACAAATTCAATAAAAAGATTTTCTAAGTTGTGTTTACCTAAAGGATTGTTTGTGGATTCAGTCGTAGTACAAATATTTTAAAAGCTGAGCATACCATGGACGTGTGCGGACATGTAAAATATTCTATACTGCATAATAAAAACAGCATATAGCAGAATAACTTAAAATAATAATCTTTATTACGTGAAGACAGTTATATATTTCACTTGTGCTTGTGAATGTTATACAGAACTGGTTTTACTTGTAAAAAATGGACAGTTTAATAAATTCTCATTTTTGAGTAAAATTTTTTTTAATGCAACTCTTAAATTAATCAAATCAGGAACAATAAAAAAAATATGTATGTCGGTTAATATTAATTATTTTGTTAAATAAAACACAAACAAAACAAAATGAGTATAAATTTTAATTATTTAGAGGATACAAGACAAAGTATATGATGTACATACAAACATGTACAATTAGAAATAACAAAATACACATGATACAGAATCACACTTCAAATCTGTCACATGAAAATATTGGAATGAATAAAATTAGTTAAACTTAAAGCACTAAAGATTATTTGACAAAAATCTTAATTTTATTATTTAAATATTTTTTATATCAACCTGTCTTAACTCGCTGCTTACTGCATATCATATGATTTAATTTACCGAAACCAATGAAGTTCGGACATAACATTACCGTTTTACGCACAACTGCGTAGAAATTATAAAAAATCTCTAGAACACGCGCTAATGTAAAAGTGTTTGAGACAATTGATCTAATGCATATCATTATACGTAAGCAACGAGGTAATTGATTGAAATAATATTTAGGCTGATTACTGATCGTGAATCAGTTGTGTGGAATTACTAAATAGTATATCATTTGTACATTACAATAACCAGTCAGTTTGAATATTGGACGGATTCAAATTTCATCAGTCTATAGTAGAAGAGTTATTAAGATATTACAGTTTTAGGTGCAAAAAATTTAAGTGTTATCTTTTTAAAAGGTGAAACCCTGATTTTACACTTTTCTGGGGATAGAGGAGATAAAATGTTGCGTGTGTGTAAATTGTGGGAAAATAATTGAGCATAATCAAGTTTTTTATTGAATACAACACTGTATTTAAAAAGCGTGTTATATCTCCCTGTATGTACCCCGACAACTAGTAACTCTAATCGACTTATATACAGAGGCAGTTGCAGAAGATATAGAATAGGAGGAAGGCAGCTCTAGCCAAGTATCAAACCAAGATGATGGCATTTATATAATATATCTTGATGGTTGTAAGTGAAAACTAAATTGTTTTTAAATATTTTAAGTGATAAAAATGATGGTGATAAATAATATTTTTGATTTTTTATGTCAAAATATTTAATGTTCCAACTATATAAATCTAAATAAAACTTTGTGATTTCGTACTCCATTTCTTGAATATAGTGGGCAAGAACAGCAGCACAAGCATACTTGATATAATTTCAAAATTTTGATGTGTGCACCTTTTTATAAATGCCACAAATATTTGTGAAAACTGGATTTGTTTACAATTTGAGATTAATCTCTTATACGGGTGTGACACAAAGAGTGCATAATATTTTAGGAGTAGTATTATTTAGATACATATTAAAAATATGAGTCAATAATGTTGAAGCTAGATGTGATTAATTTAAACTGTCAGAGATATAAGCATATAAAAAAGACATAGTTAACCACATAACGATTTTCTATTAATTGAAATATGTTATTGAATGCAAAAAAAAACATTGCATCATCGAACTTTGAGTGGCAAGACCGTGATAAAGGTGTCTTTTAGGAACAGGTAAACTTACAGAAGCTAATTTAGACAAATAATGTTAATTACAAATATAATTTCAAGTATTTAAAATATGAGAACATTAACAGTTGCCGATTTACAGTTCTGGGTGACATTGTACAAATTGTCTGTCGAAAAGGAACCATAATAAAATTCACAAATGTCTATAATAACTAACTTAATTCTAACATTTTTTAGACAGTATTAAAATTAATGAACATGTTGAAAAGATGACAAGTATTCCTTTAAATGTTTGATGTGCATTCTCATGGATGTAATGAGATTATTTGATCTGTGTTATTGCTATCAATATTTGACAGGTAGATTATCCATCTATCTGTCTTTAATAACAAATTCATTAACGATTGATGGACATTGAAGTCACTTTAGTCATAATCCAGACGTATCAGAACTCTCATGGCTTGCAAGCAGTGATGAGATTCTAGAGTTTAATGGTAAACATCGGTTGGTTATTTACTGTTCTCCACACAAAATACAATAGATAACAAATGATGCACTGCACAAGTTTTGATAGGAAAATTTCATTCCTAATTCCGTTTCGGGTTTGCACACCGTTAACTTAATACACATTGCATTTGTGTATGTTAGATACTAAATAATTTACGGTTAAAAGACTACAGAAATTATAAATACAAGATTTTCCCTTTTATAACTATATTTATATATATATATATATCTTATTGACAACTGTAAAAAATAATTGACTTGAATGAATAAATCACTTGAAAATGACTTGGTCCTAGAATTAACAATATGAAATACATAAATATGTACAGGCATACCTCGCTATTCGGCACTTTAGAAAATTTATATTCATAATTAGATCACTTTAACAGCGCAGAGTTAATGCTGCGTGTAGATTGCAGTCATGGAATGTGCGCAATCGTTCAGCATTTTTATGATTTTATCTATCGTCGTAATATTCTGGACTTTGTGTACATACATACGCACATAGAGTATATTCAATATTAGGATTTATTACTATATGTAGATGGTTTTTTTTAGATCTAGGGCCATTACCCACTTAATAAATGAAAGTGTAAATTTGTTTCTAGGGTATTTTTAATGCCCTGGCAAGTGAAAAAAGTGGTCTGACCATAACCCGGCGTATAATGCGAGGTGCACCTGTTAATAAACAATTATTTCTACAGTTGGTCATCATTTTCAAACATAATATTATATTCTATTAATAATGTTGTCACTGACTATTTTTAAAACATTATTGTCATATTGTACTTGCTGTAAGCTGCTTGTAATAAAGTAATTATAATCTTTTTAAGCCGCTCAGAAAATACAGTTTGTTTATCAGCGAGTTCAGGCGATAATACATTATATTGGAATACTGTTATATGGACGTGGAGGATGCAGCAGACAGTGTTCCAGGATAGGAATGTGTTTCATCTGTCTACTAATGGAATACGGCATGATGTTACATACATATCAATCGAGTGACACACTAGGTTTCAATCAGATACTTAGTTAATTTTCCTTCAACGTTTTCAGGCACATGTTATAATTGTTAACACTTACATATCTGGTCATTCAATGAGCCAATAATATACAGTACTTATATACACATACATACATATTAGGATATATTAATACTTAAATTTATCGCAGTGAAATACTAGCAGATATGTGTTGAACATTTCGTTCAGTGAGCAAACAATTTATACATTTGAGAATATTCATTAGAGTTATAAAACCACACAAAAATTATACAAACAAAATTTAAATTTTTTGCGGCAAATGTCTTATTTTTTTTAACATGAAAATTACACAGGGAATGAGATTTACAGAGAATATAGCTCTGGATCATTTCAGTGGTGTGTGCTTAGAGACAACTTTTGAACTGGTCAACCATATTTGTCAGCCACCAGATATTAAATCATCATATTCAATATTTTATGAACAATATGACTTTTCCAACAAAACACTGATCCATCATTTCACAAGATTTGGCAGTAAAGATTGACCATTCTACTCCGGACAGGGGGTGACAGCTCTCTTCGCGTTCAACTCCATGAGTCAACGAAACAAGTCTCGTCTGCGTATACGCGTCTTGAATATTCATAACATTAAGGTAATGTAGGAGAGCATGGATAAATATTTAGAGACTGTTTTGAAGAAGAACTGGCCGCCAGCAAGAATATCCTCAGTGACACAGAGCGCTTACTCTCGCTAGTGTAGGCACTGTGGCCATTCTCCGAGACTGCAGAGGGCTCATCAGATCTCATCTGCATCTGATTTGGATGTCCAATGTAGACATTGTTGCAAGATTAACAGGCTACTCAGGTAGAAATTAAGTGATATGGTAATTTTGCGTCTCTGTGCATCTTAGAGGATGACTTACGATTGCTGTCAGTAAGATTTCTAATTAAATGTTGAATGGAAAATCAAGATTCTTTTTGTGTTTGATATTGTGTATAACAAGCTACACTGTAAACATGATATCAGTTGCCATTTAAAAAAATATTTGAAACAAGACTAGCGTCAATAATATCATTGTAGAAAATTTCAATTGCTTTTAGAGACTTTTAATTTATTATTTATAAATAATTTCCATCATTTATGATTTTTACAATTATTAATGTTAAATCTAAAATTAAATTAATATTAAAGTTTCAGCCCAATAACTATGGCTTAAATGAAATGTATTAATTTGTGTAGATATTTCAAAGTTCGTATTTAAAATATGATATATAGTACCTATAGAGAGATAAAAATTTAAGAATTTTTAATGTTTTGCCTATTTTGTAAAAGGTTGATATTACAGCAATTGAAATTTCCTAGGTAGATATGCAAAAAGACAATTTGGAAGCAATAGAAACTAAAGGAACATAATATATACTTAAACGTTGCTCAAATGTTTTTACCCTTTTGTAATCCATTACTTACAATAAGAAAATAATTTTTAAGGAGACATTTTATTAATACAATGCGAATGATATTACTTATGAAATAAATATTTCATAATCTAGTCATTAATTCTCAGCTGTCTGACCATTCCTTGATGCTAATCTCTTGTCCGTTGATGTTTTCCACGATGACGGTTTTCTTCAGTCGGTCTGTGCCACCTTTGTTGACGTACGAAGGAAGTATCTTGGTGTTTTTGTTCATTACTAGCGACGGCAGGTCGCTCAACGAACTCAGATTTGATTTAACGGGGGGCTTGTCACTCAGAGCGACATCTTTGTCCAGTTTATTTTTTTCATTTCTCGCAGTTGTCAGTTCGTCTCGATTTCTAGTAAAAACTTTGTTGTGACCATTTGTGTCTAAATTAATGACTTCAGGTTTTGAATTCGGGACAGAATTAGGTTTAAAATTAGTTTTATTATTTGTCTTTGTATTACTCACATTCAAGCTCTGCTGTTTCAAGTTATTGATTTGATCGATAACCTTTCGTTTTGTCTTCGGGCTTTCCGGAATAGTTTCGTCCAAGAGATTGTGTTGGGGTGAAACATTGGATTCTGTGGAAATATCCGGTGAGTTTAAACTTTTTTCACTGCTGTCGTAAGCTTGCATTATCTCTTCAGAAATGCTTTCATCTGATTTGTCAACATTGCTCATCCTACTGTTGATGAAATGTTTCATGATATTATCAATAGGCGGTGTCTCATCGGGATTGCTTTTGTTTTTTTCTGGAACTTTCTTTACCTTAGCAGCTTTCTGTTTATCACTCAAATATTTGCTGTACGTTTTGGTTGAAGTATTAGAATTTTTAACTAAAACATCCTTTTCACTCTCAGACCTGGGTGTTTCAGTGCGAGGGCTGTGGTCTTCTGGAGACTCGACAGGAGCATCTGACACCATTTTTGAACTTTCACTGTTTTCTTGGGTAGATTCATCAGGTTTAATGGACGATTCTTCCGACCGGGCACTTTCATCATCTTTAGACGACTGGTTTCCCGCTATTTCTGTGGAAAGAGAATCGTTAGATTCAGAAGAATTGTTTAAATTTAACGGCAGCACAACCCTGTTCTTATCGTCCACAGAGCTCTCTGAATCGGAAACAAATGACAAATCGTAATTATCCGACCTTCCACTGTTTATTAGAAAAGTATTATTCTGAGCGCCGAGGTTAGGACTGCCTTCGCTTTCGTTGTAAGACCTCTCGTTCGACGTGTCGATATTGTTAGCGGCCGTCGTACTCGCTCGACTAGTTTTTAACAACTTAAATAACAATTTAATTAAAAGAATTAAAACAGGAAGATCACTTTTCGCACTTTCTTTATCAAATTTAAAATTGTCCAGTAGATGTTGACGTCCCTCGTAAACATACGCTTTGCCTTGATCTGTCTCGGCTTTAAACACTGAGGCCGTTTGGATTAAATTACAAAATTCGATAAGTTCTTGCACGAGAATCAGCGAAAGGACGCCATCGCGAGACGACAGGACGTCCTTTAATCGTGGATTCTGGTGATTTTGACCGTTCTCATTTTCTAGCGTCATAAAAATGTTGGCTCGAAGTTGGGCTCTGATTTTTGCCAGAACGCCATTTTTTTCGAGTGCTTCGGTCACCAGGTCTTTTAATTCGACATCCTCGTCTTGAGACATGACCATGCGGTTTTAATCGTCATTTATCGGGAACGAATTTGTGTAAGGAAGCCGCAAAAACACCTTTTGTTTACGAAACTAAATGTCAAAAGTCAAGCGCACTAGCGCACGACACGATTACCTGCCGCCACGTTGGCCAACTGCAAGAATCAGAAATGCTGACAAGGGGCTAGCGCTTCATTAAGCTTCGTAATCATGAAAAAAGTTCCCATATGTGAAAATAAAACACAAATGCAAATAAAATTGTATAGTTGTCCTCCACTATAGATATAAATACAAGTTGTTGAGTTAAATTGTTAGATTAATAATGCCCTACAAGACAAAACGCGTCTCAAGTAAATGAATCAAGTGCAATAAAAAACAACTGTTTTATTTTCACATATGTGATTATGGAAACTACAAACTTATCTCGGAAACAGTAAAAAAAATGTAAAATAGGTTTTACAGATTATTGTAAAGAGCTTCAGAGAAAAATACTTATTACATGCACATTATTGATGAATGTACTTACAGTGGTGTGCAAATTCATTGAACAAGCATTTTTCCACCCGCGGGGCCTAGCAAGTAATCGACGAAAGCCGATGAGATCCTCACCGCGCAGTGGTCACCAGTAAGCAATCGGTGAAGTCGATTACTTATCTGCTAGTATTTTATATTTTAACCAAAACCAGTTTGTGGAGTATGGAGAATTATTTTTGTAGAGAAGAGGCGCTTCTTCAACAAAGCATTTGTCCTGAATTACTTGTATCCGTGAAACTGCTTCGATAGTTAGGTCCCGGTTTTCTATTGAAACGTAAAGAATTGGTATGCAATTCTAGAACATGTGACGTAAAATCACCAACCTGGTTTGTCTGGTCTGCAATCTCCTGGGCGGCAATTCGATGTCTGGAATCTCCAGTCTGCGATCTATTGATGGTCTCCCATGTGCTGACTGGTCGGTCTCCGACACTCTATGCCGATAACAAAACGATTAGCGATGGATCCACACTGTACGAAGTACTTCAACGAACTAGTTCTTTATACTCACGCTTCGCAGTTCGCACGTTTTAAATCGTTCTGACGCTTTAATAGTTCAATACTTCACACCATATTCACACACACACTAGCAAATAACTTAGTTGCCTGCAACGAAGATCTCACTCAGCAACACATACAATTAACTGCGAACTGTGTATGTATAGAGATGAAAGAGTTTGCCGCTCACTTCATGTAGTTCACTGAAGTATACTTCGCGAAGTATCACACTTCACTCTTCGCTACGCACTTCAGACACTTCATCGAAGTATAGTTCAATAACGGTTTAAATAATGACTTACAAGGGGGGGGGGGGGGGGGGGGCACCAACTAATAGTATCAACATGCATACATAAAGTTGTTGAACGTGCATTTCGTGAAGCGTTCATTACGAAATTAAGTTTTGTCCATCGTTAATTTAGATTATCTCTGACGCCTGCAAATTTTGTAGAATTATCCACACAAAATGGAATGTGTCAGCATTACCAACCTAAATACGTATAACGCTTAAACATTACCGTTTGGTCATTGTGGTGAAAAATTTCAAATTTTTTCCATCAATTTGGAATTAAAGTTTCAATGTGACGTGACTAATTTCCGATAAAAATTTAGGGATCTAAAGAAGAGAGAATCGGACATTTTCTTGAAAGAAAATTAAATCTTTTATCTGTTATATTTTAATGTGCCCCTTTCGCCAAGAATTATTAACAGCAAAATAACCACTTTTACTTACTTACCATTACGTCGTTTCACCGCGGGGGTAGGCAGAGAGGATAGAGCGCCACACTCTTCTGTCCTGACACACAATTATCGCCTCATCTACATTCATACATCTTCTCATACAAGCTCGCCGATTGTTGAGGCTTCTAACAGAACCATCCTCCATTATCTGGTTTACCTGGTCGTGCCAAGTCTTCCGCGAACGTCCTCTATTTCTGGTTCCATCAACACTTGCGTCATATATCTTTCTTACCATTTTCTCTTCATTCATCCGTTCCATATGACCAAACCACCTCAGTGATCCTTTCTTAATCTTACTCACTATACTAACATCAGCTTTACATTCTTTCCTTATTTCTTCATTCTTTACTCTGTCATAAATAGATTTGCCACATATACGTCTAAGTGATCTCATTTCCATCACATTCAATCTATTTTCGTTCCATTTCTGCCAGCTCCAGGCCTCACTTCCATTCATCAGTGTCAATACCAGGATTCCATTGTGCACCGCTAGTCTTGCCTCGGTTGACAAATTCCCGTTAGATATAATTCCATTCAAAGCGCCGTTCACTTTATTTCCTGCAGTCACCCTCCTTTCGATATCATTCTCATCCTTTCCGTTTCTATCAAACATACTTTCCAAATATACAAACTCATCTACTTGTTCCAAACATTTATTTAGCACGGTGTCTCGCTTTCCTCCTTCTCGAATACCATCACTTTCGACTTGTTAACATTCATCATGAGGTCGCTTTCCTTGCACACATCGTACATTCTACTCACCAGATTCTGTAGTTCTTGTTCATTATTCGCCATTAGTACTGCACCATCGGCGTACAATAAACACTTTTAACTTTATCAAATTGATCAAATTCAATGTTCAACAATAGCTGGATGTCTCATATTTGCGTGGATGAAATAGCAACTGCATTAGTGTCTGAGTGTTGGCTATCTTTTGACGAACATTTGCCTTAAGTTGGATTATTGCGGCTGTTTATTTATTATTATTATTTAAGTTGATCTTGGTATCGCCAAAGCAGCAGAGCGCTCGCGAGTCGACAAACCGGAATCTTCTCGTACAGACTCGTCAACTTGCGTGACATTCTTTTCGCTTCTCCCGCTCCGCGGCCGCCCGGTTTTCTTCTTATTTAGCATTGAATTCAATTAAATTAACACTCGGAGATTGATTTACACTGAGTAATCGGTAGTGAGTGCGAAACAAGCATATAATGTTTGTTTGTTTCCTGTGAAGCGATCCACTGTGACTAAATTTCCAAGAACCGAACTCCCACGCGCTGTCGCCCGTGTGTCCCTCCTATGCGCGGTTCCCGCGCAAATGCGATTTAAAAAGTGCAAAAATTTATGATGGTGATGTCATGCCTTAATTTTTACAGCCGCTAAATAGTTTTTCTTTTATATTAAAATTAAATGTTCACGTCTTGTGTGGGCCCTGGGTACGGCCCTGTTTGCAAATTGACAAACTAAATACTATTTATGAGCTATTTTTTAGTTTCGCATCTCGCTGTAGAAGAATTAAGACCAAATTTTGAAGTTGGTCAAACTTTATGTTGTTTGAATGAAATACTGGCACTTGTTTACTTGTGTGTGTTTTACGTTTGGAGTTTTGGAGTTTTGGAGTATCCAGCGATACTTTCGGCGAAGTATTGAAACTTTCGGTATGCCGATTTGTGCAAAGTTTCAAACTGAGAAGATTCTGAACAGAATACTATTGTTAAAAATGTTGCAATGATATAACTAAAGTTTTGATTAGGTCAGCTCCAATAACAGTTCACTGTATATACAATCTCATAACCTTTGACCCATCATAACCTAATTTTGCATAGTTATTCTTCACCCTCTCTCTCCATCTGGCCACCCTACCACCCCTCCTCTGATTTATATTATTTTGAACTCATCCAAATTTTGTTCAGTTGCACTCTAGGATCCAGAAAAAAATATAGTCATCCCACCCCATTCCCCTTTCTTGGACGAAAATTTTGCATACACCATTGTTGTACAGGATGTTATAAAGTTCAATAAAAAAAAAACTACAGGTCGTATTATAAATAATTAATGTTCATTTCACTGAAAGAGCACAATTAAGAAAATCATATCTTAAAAATGTATATTATTTGGCATCTAGATTTTAAAACACTCAAATGACTAAACTCAACTATGTTACAAAGCGCTTGTAATCGACAAATCACATAAGAATCATTATTTTTGTAAAACCACTTCACACAGAACGCGCGTTATTCCCCCCGTAAAGCGATCCATTGCGGCTAAATTTTCAAGGACCAAACTCCCGCGTGCTGTCGCCCGCGTGCCTCTCCTTCGCGATTTAAAAAGTGCGAAAATTTACGGCCCAGCCTATATATCATATTTAGGGCCTGCCCAAAACTAAGGCAACCCCCTCCCCCTAAATCCACATAAATCTGGATTGCATTATCGCGAACACTAACTCACTATGAGTCCAACTTATTTAGTATTGATTTTGATTACATTTGCAATTTAATCTTTTAACCTTTTTAGCGTTTCTTTTTTTAAAATTTTATTATTTACTTTTTTCACCCGTAGATAGGTCCAAATAATTTATCGTACTAGATAGATAACAAAGTTAGCTCTGCGAGGCATTTACAGTGTGTACCAACTCAGCCATTAATTTGTTTTCGTACTATATTCATTAGCCTAACTTCCGGATATAACTTCCGTCGCACGTGCGCCGTGCGCCAGCTAGCCACCCCCATCACTTAAAGGGTTAGGTTAGATTACAACATAAACCAAATATTTAATCCTGCAACTAGTGTAATAGTTGTTTGGTTGGCAGTACGAGTGATGTCGCTCTTATTCTCAGTCAGATACAAAATTATATTTTTACAGAGATATTTATAAGATGAGTCCCAGTAATATATTCTTCTTCTTCTTCTTTTTTTCGTGCCCTATCTGTTCAAAGGACGTTGACTATTATCACTTTGTTCACTGCGGCCCGGTGCAGTTCTACAATGGACTGGCCAAGCCGTTACCTCCTGTTCTTCAGTCATGATGTTAACTTAGATACTACATATTTTTACTTAGCCTAGTGTGCCGATTTCTGGTTAATATCTGCCGGCAGTGGTGCTCGGGTAGAGAATCAACTTCACGTATTTTATTTCCCGTAAGGGAGTGTTTTGCATATATCCCTAGTTGCCCCTCTGTCTCCCGGCTTCTGTATCTTTGTTGTACGAGGTGCGTTTTTTAAATAAGGATATTTCAATAGCGCTGCGGTTGCGATGTTGCGCATGAGCAATGGTTTCCTTCATCTGTTGACTCACCACATGCAACGTTGGAGACATTAACATAGTGTAACCATCTTGTAGTGAGTGGTTAAAATGTTCAAGACAATAGATCAGCCTGCCGACTGTACGACACGGTCTGTAATTCATTTTTTAAATGCAGGAAACAGGAAGCGGTTTCTTGGTAGCAAGGGTTTTGGTACGATGATGAACTCAAAGACGGAGTACAGACACGGTTTCCATCCCAGACGGCGTCGTTCTATGACGAAGGTATACAGAAATTGGTGCCCCGTTATGACAAGTACTTTAATAATGGTGGCAACTATTTTGAGACGTAGTTTAAGGTGTGTAGCGTACGAAGAAAGTAAAGTGTAAAAATTATTATTTCTTTAAAAAAAATTTCGGTACTTAAAAAACGCGCCTTGTATTGTATATGTTACACAATAAAGAGTTTTATATGGGGTCATAGGTGTAATGAAGGATGTTTTGGTTGGCGTTGGTGCGTCGTTGCTTGGACGGTTATGTATCGCCTGTTTAGCATAAGAAAATGCTAACCTGGCGGTGAATGAGTACCTGGACAAGCGGTGGGTCTGTCAAGATCTTCTCCTTCTTTCAGGGCTCCGACTTCCAGCGATAGTTTCTTGCATGACGAGGTGCAGGATCTCGCACTTCTCCGGATGTGTCGTCACGTTTCCGAATTTTTATTATTTTAAATTTTTTTTAATTTTTTTATTTATTATCTTTGTTTTATTAACCACTAAAATGAGTTTAAATACATCTACCGGTTTCGGTACATAAGAAACAATAAATGTTTTAGTTAGTTATGACATCCTGAAGAAGAAAATGGTATTTTTCGAAACCGGTAGATGTATTTAAACTCATTTTAGTGGTTAATAAAACAAAGATAATAAATAAAAATATGAATCTTAACCACAAAGATAACATTGCTGATTTTAAAAGTATAACTTTTTTTTTGTATTCATCCAAATTGTGACATCTTCATTCGTAACTCTATCCGTCCAGCTTATTTTGAGCATTCTTCTGTAGATCCACATCTCAAATGCTTCAAGTCGCCTTATCATTTCTTCGGAAAGTGTCTATGCCCGATCCGATAAAATAATATAGAGAACACATAGCATCTGACTGTTTGCATTCGCAATCTAGGTTTGAGATCAGAATATATATGCTATTGAACTTAATATGTGTGAGTGTGGTGCCGAGGAGACCCTTCAGCATATATTTTTTGCTTGTCCATTGCGGATCACAGATTTTTTTACAGTAATCTCGTCAATGGTGATTTTCAACTCCCGGTTGACTTGTGTCATCTTATAGATCTTGTGTCATCTATATAGATTAAATGTGGCGAGTTAAAGGAAATAATAAGAAGTTAATTTGCTACTATATAGTAGCAAATTTTTTGAACGATAATAATAATAATAATAATGTGTTTATTCCAGCGTGATTTCTGTTTTGTAATATAATTGTACTTTTTTTCTATAAAACAAGGTTTAAACTTGATCAATGGCACAAATGAGTCTTGAAGGGTGGATGCCTATGTAAAAGAAGAAGAAGAAGATAGGATACATAGCCTCACCTCGTTAGCGCCTAATGACACATCTACGTATACAGTATCGTAACTAACAAATAGGTTATTGTTAGTTATAATATTTCTTATTTTATTTAGGAGAACACATTCTTATTGTGAGTTGTAATTATTCAGAACAGACGGTCTGTGATATTTTAAATATGAATTAAATATATTATTTATAAAGATATACATATAAAATCAATTTTATCGAAAAATATTGTTGTTGCGCCACCGGGATTCGAACCTGGATCTCTTTCCTAACCGGGGAAGGTGCTTTATCCAACTAAGCTACAGTGACAACAATTTTCGACCCTATATGTTACCTTTTTGATATTTGTCGCTGTAGCATAGTTGGATAATGCAGGAAAGAGATCCAGGTTCAAATCCCGGTGGCGCAACTACAATATTTTTCGATAAAATTGATTTTATATGTATATCTTTCTAATTAATGTATTTAATTCATATTTAGAATTTTTATTATTAAAAATACTTTTAGGACACCTTATATTATGATATATGATTATGGCGTATTATTTTATATGATGATAAGTATTGGTGATGTGATGCTAAATAATGTCGACACAAACACGCACGGTTTGTTATCATTGTCCACATAAAAACGAGCATAGCTCGGGCTGTGTGTGCATCGACCAGGCAGGCCGTGTGCTGCATGCCCAATCGAACGTTTTTACAGCATTGCCTCTTGCATCTCGAAAGAAATAGGGCCCAATGATTCCGCCGTCCCACATGGCACACCGTACAGTAACATGTCAGAGCCCCAATATGTTTTGTTTTGTTTCTGTTTGAGTTTCGTCGCTCGTGATAATTTTTTTCCAAAAGTCGTGTTTGCGTTTGTTTTAATGACTTCGACACATTGTTGAGGCGTTAATCCATAATAAATTGTAATCGGCTTATTTCCCACGACTACAATTGCGAACTGACAAATGTCTGCCAAATCAGTCTTTTCTTTAGATCAGGAAGAACGCGAATTGTCCTATTTTTGTACATTACATGTACGTATGGTTACTTAATTGTACATTTTAATGTTGAGTGTGTTTTGTTTAGTAGCTGTACATTACCCATCATTAGGAAAAAGCCAACCTGGCGTCGAATAAGAAGGACCGATATAGGAGCTGCAGCTCATAGAGTGGTTCCGGGTATTCACATGCAGTCAACGTCCTACAACATATTTGATGTCCATTTCCCAGCGCCAAAATGAACTAATAATTTTTAAAATCAATAGCGAAAATTGATAAATATATTTCTCACGTGTTACACAAAAAATGGCCCAATGCAATTTTGTATGTGAACCCATTTTTTTTAGTTACGCCTCTGCGTTAAATGATGACCGAGGCAAGGAAGAGTGTCGCTCTCTGCCTATCCCCGCGGAGAAAACGCGCGATGATAAGTAAGTAAATTGTCATTATTCACTAAAGCACACGTTCGTGATGTGCTTGCGGTGTCAGCGGTTACGACACTCGCCTAGTGATCTGTTGGTCGGGGACTCGATCCTCGTTCCGGAAGGTCATCAGCTTAATCCGATTTTCATAGCACAAGCGTTTAGTTTAGTTTGAAAATAGTGAAAAATATTGACGTGACACGCATCGCGTGTGCGCATCTCTATTAATAAATAAATAAATAAATAAATAACACCGTTGTATAAAAATAATTATGTACATAAAAAAAATTGGTCTTACATTATTTATGTCTGATAGCTTATTACTGTACACGCACCTGACCTGGATTTACTATAATTTGAAATATTACATTTGTTAACTAAATCTTTTAAAAGTACAGGATAGTACTTACGTGGCCGAATTCATTAGATAAGAAAAAATACAATATACATATGTTTATATATATATACAATAATGTTTACACGTGTTATATAGAATTTGTGAAATACAAATACATACACCATTTGTGGTGGTCCTGCAGCCAACCCAACACCCAACAGCCGTACAGATAACAATACGTCGCGCCGCAACTAGTCCGAGGAAGTCTAGAACCGCCGACTCTTCTCCTGGTCAACGCCTTGGATACATCTACTCGCACTTGGGCATCGCCTCCATTCGACCGACTTACCCCCTCCTAAATACCTACACTACACTATCCCTACAGAACAAATTACTTTTGTACAAAGAAATCATCCGTCTGCTCCATCTGGGGTTCAAGTAACACAACAATTTTAGAATCCAAACAAAATTACATCCTTGGGAGAATTACAAACTCACCCTGGTTTGTCAGAAACGCAATCACTCACAGAGACTCAAACGACACATACACGATTATCGTCTAAATTTTATTTTCAACTAATTTACATCCCAAGCCCCTCCATAAACTCCCTCGGCCTATATGATCCCTCATCCGATCTCAGTCATCTTCGTCCCATTTCACTTCTTTACCCTGTTCTTGATCCTGTTGGACAAAATTTATAAAAAGGTTCTATAAATACTTTCACTAAAAATATAAAATTTTGTAAAAATTCAACAAAATCAAACAAAAAAAGAATTAACAAAATATAAAATAAAAAAACCTAATCCATTTTTGCTACTACTTTATACAATTATATACAAAGTTAAGAAGACCTGATATACGCCATTGTTGTTACCTCATCAGGCTCAACCCTTATCCCTCCCCTTTAACAATCGAATCGGAGAGGCATCGCCTCCAGTGTACTACGTTTATCTTATACCTTTTATAACATAACAAACAAGTGTAAATTCAATCTGTAAATAAATGACAATTATCTTACTTACCAGTTTCATTTACAATCCACCCATCTTATCTATTAACATTTCATATACAAACGGAAGAAGCGATGAGATATAGGGCCTTCGATTCTCACCCCACAAATCCTTCTGATAAATAATCCCTACTGGTGATCTTAACGAGTCTATACAAATATTAACCACCAACCCCCCTAAACATTCAATCCCTTCAATGATTTTAAAAGAGCTGCCATTATGACATCTGTAACGCTATGTATAAAACGGTCTCACGTTCGCATAAAACCCGCATTTTGCGTATTAGATTTTACCCGGATTTTACGTTGACGTTTATTTTGCGACACTGCATTCGGCAGATGTAACGTTCATCGGAAAAATGAAATAAAACGAATCCTTCGCCGGCGTCAGAGCGTCACACGCATTCCGCTTCGCAGGTTTAATTGACAGAGGATCCGCGCCGAAATAAGGGTCGAACACGTAAATTTTCTACGGCGTTTCCCGCCCTTTTCGCGGTGACGTAACGCCGCCGGCCCCCCCCCCGGCCCGGTTCCGGGGGTGGGCGGGCTCCCGCCGGTCATGCGCGAGCTCGCACCGGCCAGTCAGCTCGAGCGGCCCGCCGGGGCAACATCTCTGTCGATATCGCCCCTCGGTGCTTACTTCGCGTGCGCGTCATACACACACTGATCAGCCACAATTTAATGAGAAAAAAACAAAAAACAGGCGCCGCGCTCGTTCCAAATTCGAAAACCCCGCCGGTACCGCGAGATTTCGCGCGCGGCCGCCTTCGGCTCCGAGTCCGGCGCGATATGTTTTTTTGATAATTTTTGAAGGTATTGTGTTTTATGGTGTAACTTTTTAGTGGATTTGTGGTGAGGTTTGGATCCGAGGGACAGGACAGCGCGCGGACGGACCGAGGGAGACAGCCGGAGATATTATGAGAAGGGTAAGCCAATCACTTATCTGGTGCGGCGCTGTGTTGCATGTACTTACGCGGAGATTGTTTTTATTACGTAGGC
Organism: Eubasilissa splendida; assembly: GCA_031772225.1. Taxonomy (NCBI): domain Eukaryota; kingdom Metazoa; phylum Arthropoda; class Insecta; order Trichoptera; family Phryganeidae; genus Eubasilissa; species Eubasilissa splendida. The sequence continues at coordinate 998,832 of CM062865.1, read as the reverse complement.
TGGCTCTCTGGTGGCACACATGGGGTTAGATCGGGTGGTGTGGGAGCTGATAAGATTTTATCAGGGGTCACGTTCGAGGGTGTCAGAACGTGGAAGGGTGGGTACATGATACAACCGCCTCGGAAACGTGGATCGAGTCATATTGACAAAATCAGACGAAATTTTGCAGAGCAAATGTGTCATCTTAAAAATGGTACAATCTTTAAAAATGTTCAAACTTCAGTAGTATCATCACTATATTTATATTATATACAATAATTACATCTTGATACAGCAACAAAAATATAAATTGTATCTAAAACGTGTGTATAAATTTTATGTTTATCATTTTACTATTTTAAATGTCTATTTTAATTATTTATCAGTAATGCAAAATGTTTGCGTTAGCACGGGCGATAAGAATTTATTATAATGAATTAAAAGCTGTTTTTAGCATAACAAACAAGACTAAGAAAGTGTCTCTTAGGTGGTTTGTTCATGCATGAATGAATGAATGCAAAATATACACGACGTGAGTGTTGCCGCCTTAATAATCGACGAGCTCGCTTGAGAAGATGTATGAATGTGGATAAGGCGAAAGCTGTGTGTTGTGCCCGTAAGAGAGAGAGATTCTCTTTGCTCGATCCCCGCGGGAAACGACGCGATACACGATTTCAATTGCAAATCATTTATTTAATTATAATAGGTTGTCCCTTAAGTCTTTGCGTTTTTTTTTTATGTTCTAGTTGAATAAGTAAAAAAATAAAACACGTAATATTTTATACTTTTAAAATCAGCAATGTTATCTTTGTGGTTAAGATTCATATTTTTATTTATTATCTTTGTTTTATTAACCACTAAAATGAGTTTAAATACATCTACCGGTTTCGAAAAATACCATTTTCTTCTTCAGGATGTCATAACTAACTAAAACATATATTGTTTCTTTGACAGAATCTATTTTTAAAAAATCTATTTTAAAAAAAAAAATATATATATTTTTTAGTACCTAACTCAAATCATTACTTAAATTAGAGAAAATGGTATTTTTCGAAACCGGTAGATGTATTTAAACTCATTTTAGTGGTTAATAAAACAAAGATAATAAATAAAAATACGTAATATTTTAAATCAATTATATATTCCCATGTTATTCTCCGCCTGTCAATTAGTTAGTAGCAATAAATGCGTCGATGTCGTTTTTTATATTTACAAATGTTTTTAATTGCTATTGTGGCATCGTGTCCAAGATGAAGCTCGTAATGCTTACACTAACTTACTTACTTACTTAAATATCACACCAAAAAATATCCCGTTACTGACCCTAACCGCCAAAACGAACACTGTTGATGAGCCACTGAAGAAATACTGAAAATATCTCGTGCATTCAAGCAGACGCAAGAAAAAAAAACCGCAAATTCTTTTGGGACAACCTGGTACTATTTATTAAATTAATTTAACAACATGATATCAACCTTAGATGACAAATGTGAGTGTTATCGATATTATTTTATATAATGAAAGCGATGGATACTTTACTAAAGAAATAATGAGGCAACTTGAAGCGTTTGAAATATAGATCTACAGAAGAATGCTTAGAATAAGTTGGATGGATACAGTTACGAATGAAGATGTTAATACTAATTATAAATATATACATATAAAATCTATTTTGTCGAAAAATATTGTTGGATTCGAACCTGGATTTCTATTTCCAATCCAATGAAAATTTGTCATGAAAAATACTGGCGTTATAATACAATTAGTAGTGTACTTCCCCGGATTGGAAATATAGATCCAGGTTCGAATCCCGGTAGCGCAAAAACAATATTTTTCGACAAAATTGATTTTATATGTATATCTTTATAATTAATACATTAAATTAGTGTTTAAAACATCACAGAGCTATGTTCTGAATAATTACAACTTCGCAATAAGAATGTGTTCTCCTTAATAAGATGTTAATAATGAAAAATAAGTATGTAAAACTAATAATGCAGGGAAATATTTCTGGAAGGAGGAGAACACGATGGCTGAAGTACCTGGCTAGAGTCTACTGTGGAGCTGCACAGGGCCGCCGTGAACAATGTGATGATGGTCAACTTTAGGAACTTTTGCCTGTTGAAATTTCAATCAGAAGAATGTTATGTCAAATAAATAATTATGATTTTACTAATGTAATATGTAACATTACACTTTACAATGATTTTGTGTCTATAAAAAACATGTTTTTATGCATCTAATAGAATTATGTTAATATTATTAATTAGACACTGAATTATTTTTATTTGAAGGGAAACGACGGGTAGTTTTTTCTTATTATTCTTTCACATTGTCCGTGGAATGTTCGCCACGGCTCTCTATCCTGGACACCTGGGTACCTGCATTCGTCTAGGTGTTCCTCTCTCTCTCTATTTCCTCATATACATTTCTGAGTTGCATGCATTGTGTCTAACAATATAACCCTATTCCAAGTCTATGATTTTTGATTGTGATCACAGACCAGTAAATGAATAGATATGAAATAAAGTATACATGTAGAAGAGAGGTTTTGAACGTTAGTTGCGGAACGAAGGGCATTCTACACACATTATTTGTGGAAATATAAATCCGATAGTTTATGACATGTTTATGCAACAGTAAATGTATTTACTGTTCGAAAATTAAATCTTTGTGTAAACAAGACATATTTTTTACATTTTGTTCCAATCGAGTCATATATTTAAAAAAAGTTGCGGAGCTATTTAATTGCGTAAGTCGTGCCAAAGTGATCACGTGGAATTTTCGTTAGTTAATGCCTATATATTTGGCAGTCTATGATTGTGATAGTAAAATAGTACTAAATGTATAACATATTTAAAATGTGAGAATTGTTTAAAATACTATTTGAAATAATATAAGTTAAATATGATTTTACAAAAATGGTAGGAAAATTTATTATTGTGCCATCTGTTTCACCCTTATCCGGGTGTTCTAAAACTAATATTAATGCCAGAGAAATGTAAAATTTCAGAATACTAGTATATAAAACTATTCAATTGATATTACTGTGGTAATAGTAATAAACTATTCAACTAAAGTATTCGAAGAAATAATATAAAATAAAAGTTACTTAAAGTACTGTACCACTGTTGGTTATTTATTTTTGTTAAACGTGATAATATTGTCGCAATTAAGATGTAATAATATAGACACCTAATTCAAAGAAAATACATACGTAATTTAAGGAAAATGGGAAGAAAATATTAACTTACACACCTAATTCAAAGAAAATAGGAAGACATCACAGACTACCAAATATATAGACATGAATATGAATTAAATATATTAATTATAAAGATATACATATAAAATCAATTTTATCGAAAAATATTGTTGTTGCGCCACCGGGATTCGAACCTGGATCTCTTTCCTAACCGGGGAAGGTGCTTTATCCAACTAAGCTACAGCGACATTATTTTTAGCGACAATTTTCGACCCTATATGTTACCTTTTTGATATTAATACATTTAATCGTTCCATCATTCGACAGAGCCATCTACCTTATTTTTGCAGAATCTCAAATACCTTTGAGTAAACTGATAGCAGACGCCAGAATTATCAATTCATTTTTATTGAATCCCGGTGGCGCAACAACAATATTTTTCGATAAAATTGATTTTATATGTATATCTTTTTAATTCATATTTAAAATATCACAGACCTATGTTCTGAATAATTACAACTTCACAATAAGAATGTGTTATCCTAAATATAGACATGAAGTGAAAAATGAGAAGCTGAGGGGTATTTTCCCCAATAAATCAATCAGCTAGTACGGAGACATACCCTGGGCACCTCGGTCACCGGACGACATTACTCCGTGCGACTTTATTTTGTGGGGATACCTTAAGTCGAGAGTTTACGGCGACAATCCTCGAACAATTCAGGCCCGACAAGAAAATATCCGCCGTGAATTTGCTCGCCATTGAACCGACGCTTTGCTCTCGCGTGTTCGCAAATTTAAGAGTCCCATCGCAAGAGTGTCTTGACAGAAATGGACGGCATTTAGACGATACTGTTTATGAAACGTAGAATCCGCATCGTTAAACTCCATTTTGTATAAATAAAATATGAAAATAACATTGAACTTGAAAATTTTCCGCTGCATATTCTTTAATTACTTACCATCATGCTTGTTTCTCCGAAGCGGTAGGCAGATGACAGAATGTTACACCAGTATGTCTTGATACACCACTCTTGTCTCATCCACATGAGGTTATTAATAGGGACGTTCTCTGATATTTGGTTTATCTGATTATGCCAGTTCTTTTCGACACTCACCCTAAATATTTTCTTAGCCAAACTATACCACAAGACCGAACCATCTTAGTTGTATTATTCTGATATTCTACAAATAACTCCTCATTAGCACAATTTGTTTAATCTTCACTCTATTTTACACACACCAGCGATCGCATTTGCGTTAGTTTTGGCACTAGAATTCCATTTTATACCGCTGGTCTTGCTTCGTTTCTATCTAATATGTTTTTATCGTCCGTCAAGTTATCCGATTGGGTCATTAAAAATGATTACATTTAATTTTTTGTCATTTTCATATATTGAAATATGCCCCCTGTATAATATTATATATTGATAAATTAAAGGGTACAGATTTTAGCTAATAGAAAATTAAGTAAAATAATAATAGCAATTTATATTACCGGCGTGGTGGGAAATATCCCACAACCAATGAGAGTGTGTTCTCATTTTGTAAATGTTTTTTTTTAAAATATGAATTAAATATATTAATTATAAAGATATACATATAAAATCAATTTTATCGAAAAATATTGTTGTTGCGCCACCGGGATTCGAACCTGGATCTCTTTTCTAACCGGGGAAGGTGCTTTATCCAACTAAGCTACAGCGACAACATTTTTAGTGACAATTTTCGACCTTTTTGATATTAATACATTTAATCGTTCCATCATTTGACAGAGCCATCTACCTTATTTTTACAGAATCTCAAATACCTTTGAGTAGTCTGATAGCAGACGCCAGAATTATCAATTCATTTTTATTACATTTTTGGACACATTGATACAACTTTATTATTTAAAAATATATATATATATATATATAATATTTTTATAATAATGTTTATGTTTATATGGAACGACTTTATTCTCGACATAAATATACCCCTGTGGAAATTATATATTCACCCTAACATATCTTCGCAGAATTAGAATCATGGATAATTTATATCGTTTTATTATTACATTTATTTTAATGGTTCTTTAGGTTCGACAAAATAAAAAATCGAAAATTTGATTAATTCTATAGCATTTTAGGCAAAAATAACAATTTACAATATTAAAGCGATACAAACATTCGCCAGAATTGGACTGCTTCGTTTACTTTCAATTAATGTATCTCGCAACACAGACTCGTACATCTGAGGTAGGTAATGTTTTTTTTAACCCATCTTTTTAGAATCAACCCTCTTTCTGGAACCAACCCTTCGGGGAAGTTATCACAACGTTTCCGAGCCAGAAGACACCGGATCTCCCCTTTGAGACGTATAACACAATCTAGTATGAAAAAGAATTTAAACAAAAAAAAAATCGGTGAACTGTGATGGTAACGGATAAGATTAACATTATATTTGAATGAAAACATATTATATTTTCATAGAAAGCGATCATTACACGTCAACCGGTTTCGCTTAGCTCAAGCTTCGTCAGGGCGTATTTAAAACTAACAATAAATACAAAAATAGTGCATTTATAAATACATAAAAAGGGAGATAGAATATAAAATTATTTAAAAAAAAAAAAATTAATACCTAATAGGTACCTAGCTAGCACTCTACCGAGTATTTACTTTGACAGTGTATTTCAAAATTAGAATATATGTGCAGTAGATCTCTTCACTTATGATCTTCGATGTACATAGTGCAGTTTCTTTATCCAGTATCGTTTCTTACTGATATGTTATATTTACTTTGCCAGATTTTATATGCATAGCCTCGGTACATTTGACGCAACACTCACAGTAATGAACTAGGTGAAAATGTATACTTAATGAATTAATTTGGAAGAGTAATATGTCAATTAATGTAAGTACATAATGCATGTAAAAAGTGAACCTAATAAATATATTATTATTATTTATACATTTATCTAGATAAATTATTTAGATCAAAAATAAAGTAACATTATATATTTATCAAGGCATCAAATTTTTTAACAACCTCCTCATTATAGTTAGAAAAATTACAGACAGAATTGATAGTAATCAATTTGTATATATGAAGTAAAAATATATACACACAGACTAACTGAAACATAAATTATCTCGTATATACTCCTTCTCTATAAACGTGTTCTACTCTCATAGAGAAGAAATAAATGTTAAATGAAATTAACATATATATTTATTTATATATACTGATAATTCTAAAATGTAAAAAAGGAATTCCTCGGGTTTCCTATTGTGATATGAAAGTCAATGCAAGCATAAATGTCACCACTGACCTGATATTAGATGGTTGTTTCCTCGCCCGTCGTGGGTTGTATTATTCCTCCTCGTGCTCCGATCTGGTCCGGAAGCGCCGACTGCTCATTCCACGCATTGTTTCAACGGCCCAAACAATCAACTTCCACGGCGTAATTGTATGTCCTTATCCGACGGAAAGCCGAATGCGAATAAACTCGCAGAAACAGCGGAAACTTCACACTCCCACAGACAATCGTATGTACCAACATGCAAAAGACAGGGGTGCCAACCGAAAGAATAGTACTGTGCGTAAAAAAATATTTTCCTTTAGAATTGTTTCAGTCGATAAAATAAATTAAGACGGCGAATTGATTATTTCTTATGTGTTATAAATAAAGGTACAGAGAAATGTTGAAGCATATAGTGAATAAAAAAGTTTCTGTAAAAGTTCGTTAATGGTCTGATCGACAGCTCACTGATCTCTATACGGTAAGGAAGCATGAAGCGTTCAGACTAGATGCCTACCGCAGCAATATTGCCTTCTTCAATTGGATGTTACGCACGTGTAGATTGTATAATGAAATTAACACATTAAATAAGTTGGACATAGTCTTCAATTCATTACTAGCTACAAAAAACTTTTAAGCCTTTGATAATAATTCAAATTTTCGTTTTTTTTTTTTACGAAAATGTGTGTTTTTATTATTCATTTACATCAGATGTTATACACTAGATTTGATTTTTTTAAAAACTATTACTTAGATAGGACCTTTATACATATTTAAAACTAATAAAGTGAATGTTATTTGCCATAATTAAGACAATACAAGCATTATGAGAAAGAGCGCGACCATTAGATGCATTATCCGTGTGCTACAATATATATATAGTAAATGATTGCATAAACAAAATATATTTTCTTATAATCATGAAGCCAAGATTACGAAAACAAATTTTAATTAAGAAAAATTAACAAAATGTTATAAATTAATGGTGTTATAAATCATTCAATTTGTAAGACATATTGCCAATTTTCGACGTTTTTAAAATACTTTGTTTTAGTGAAAACATACGTTTTAAAATAATATATTCTATTTACTCACACGCTTTAAGGCTTCAGCTACTATTTAAAACTAAGATTTATATAAAAAAATACAATAATCAGTTTTTAAATAATATATACGAGGGGCAAGTAAAAAATAAGGTTCCTACATTTTTTTCAGGTATAAGGTATTTTTTATTGCAATAAATAAGTAAACCATCTGAAAGCTTGTACTTTATTCTATTTTTCTACATTGTCTCCTGATTTTTCTATGCATTTTTCCTGACGAGTTATCCACTTCTGAAAACCCGCTTCGAAGAATTCCGCCGCTAGGCCGCCGATGAACTTGGTGACCGCTTCTTTCACCTCTTCATCTGTATTGAAGCGTTGTCCACCCAAGTGTTGCTTCAATTTCGGAAACAAGTGGAAGTCGCTGGGAGCAAGATCAGGGCTGTAGGGGGCATGGTCAAGCAATTTCCAGCCGAATTTGTCCAGTAGGGCGGTGGTCTGTCGAGAGACATGCGGGCGAGCGTTGTCGTGGTGCAGCCTAACGCCCTTGGTCAGCCTTCCTCTCCGGCGATTTTGGATGGCTCTTTTGAGTTTTGTCAATGTCTCGCAGTACCTGTCCGAATTGATGGTGGTCCCTTTAGGCATAAACTCGGTCAGCAAGACGCCTTTTCGGTCCCAAAACACCGTAGCCATCACTTTCCCTGCGGAAAGCGTCTGCTTAAACTTTTTCGGCCTAGGCGATTCAGGATGGCGCCATTGTTTGGACTGTTCTTTTGTTTCTGGAGTGACGTAGTGACACCACGTTTCATCTCCCGTAATAATGGAGTCCAAGAATTCTTCGGTATTCTCGGCGCATTCTCGAAGAAACCCCTCGGCACACTTGACACGATTGTCTTTGTGGGTTTCTGAAAGCATGTGTGGGACCCACCGCGCGCACACCTTGCGATAACCAAGTTTATCGGTCAAAATGTTGTCGATGGTTTTTTCACAAACCTCAGGAACCTGGACAGCAAGCTCCCGAAGCGTTACTCTCCGATCTTCGAGGAGAATGCGCTCAATCTTCGCCACGACTTCGTCCGACACCGATGGCCTCCCACTCCTTTGCTCGTCGTGGACGTCTGTGCGTCCTTCGGAGAACTCCCTGCACCATTTGCGGACGTGTTGGACGCTGATGCAAGCTGTGCCATAAACTTCTTCCAACTGTCGATGAATTTCAACAGGTTTAAGCTTCTTCGCGTTTAAAAATCGAATCACCGAACGGATTTCACACCTGGCGGTAACGGCGATGGCGGGTTCCATAGCGGATGGCTGTCAGGCCTTTACTGAGCGTCGCAGCGTTTGCTCCCGGTAGTGGGGATGTAGTTAAGGGACCAACAATCAAGGCGGTGTTGCCGGATTTCGCCTAGCATCTCGCGTGGCGAGTGTACAGCGTAAGGAACCTTATTTTTTACTTGGCCCTCGTATAATATTTAATACGACGCTCGATCCGGCCATGACGGTCGTATAATCAGCGCTGTCATTATTTTCGTTTAAAAATGCCCAAAGTATATGTTTTCACGCATATGAATAAAACTCACGGTATGAATAAATATTGAACTTATTCACAACATTAGTAGCAAATTTCATAAATTATATGTTATTTTAAATGATTTTAAGGGAAAACAACGCTTTCTTGAACAAAGTAAAGATTTCATGTATTTTTAGATGCATTATGTCGCAATTAAATATTTTGTTTATATATAACACCGTTACATTTTAAACAAAAGCTGTCTGTTTCATAAACAATGTGTAATTGTGAAACAGACACAACACCGAAACGCCAACGTGGCGTTTTAAATCGATAATATTAAACAAAATAATAAATTGAAGCTGTCGTAATAGTTTTAAATTTAGAACATTGATTTAAGCTATCATGACGAATAACGTCATTAATTATTTATCTGATACTTATATTAATTAAACTATTAGCGTCATCTCGAAAGCATATCTAATTTGTTTAAAATTTCTCGAATGCAAACTGGAAGAAGCTCGCCCTTAATATGTTTAGATATATATATATGGTATGCTGTAGTATTTATTTTTATGTACATTATATTTCATTATTAATGCACGATTCATATCCACTGATCGTTTTAAAAAGGTTTCATATTTTTAACAATAATATTTGCTATTTTAAATATGAATTAAATATATTAATTATAAAGAAATACATATAAAATCAATTTTATCGAAAAATATTGTTGTTGCGCCACCGGGATTCGAACCTGGATCTCTTTCCTAACTGGGGAAGGTGCTTTATCCATCTAAGCTACAGCGACAATATTTTTAACGACATTTTGAAGGTAACATATAGGGTCGAAAATTGTCGTTAAAAATATTGTCGCTGTAGCTTAGTTGGATAAAGCACCTTACCCGAATCCCGGTGGCGCAACAACAATATTTTTCGATAAAATTGATTTTATATGTATTTCTTTATAATTAATATATTTAATTCATATTTAAAATATCACAGACCTATGTTCTGAATAATTACAACTTCACAATGAGAATGTGTTCTCCTAAATATTTGCTATATTTTTTATGTATTGTATCATTGAATTGTTAACGCTCTGTAAATTATAAAATAATCATATGAGTAATAATAAAAATTGTTCTGTAGTTAATATAGTCAGCCCCTAAATGAAACAGCCCCCGGGAGAAAATGTTAGTGGAAACGAATCCAGAGCACCAATCGCGCCGTGCACACAAGGTTGACGTCGTGACATTTAAATGCCAAAAAATAGCATTTGGGGGTTGACCACGAGGAGTTGGCTTGACCAAGGTAAGGGCTGATCATTCGATCGACCTTATCGAGCGGACGCAGCGTGCGACATCCATTCTTTTGACATCCCGTGATGTATTCTCCATGTGTCCACACTAACTATTAAGTAGGTCAGATATATCCAATAGCACGTACCACGTATCGGATGAGATCAGCGTTCGCCGCACTCGCACTCATTATATTGCCGCTTCTGAGCCGATCAACAGCGTTTCGTTCCAACCACCGTATTGGCATTCCACCGCATATATATTACCCGCGTAATCATACAATAAAGTCATTGCTTTTGACGTAAGTACCGCTGGTTTCAATTGTTCACTCCGTTGTTAGGAATACCTACACGCTTCTTAATTCTGCCATTTCACATACTTCATTCTTCTAATCACTTCAACCGAATACTCACACACATGTATAACTCTATAAATGTTTGATCCAAGATCACTATTAATACTAGAAATATTATTGTTTTATAAATTCTGTAATATTCCATCCGCTTATCTCTCACACAGAATCTCAAAAGATTTATATTGCATCGGAGAGAGTGTGAAAATCACAAATTAACACAATAATAGATGTTTCATAGAGACGAAGCTATTTTTTATTATATTTAATGGAAAATATATGGAAGTATGGGTAAATATAGGGCTCACGACCTGTCTTCGGCTGGCTTAAGTGATCACTTTATATAAATATAACGTTCGCAATTCTCACCCATCAATTTCCATATCTATTGAATGATTGAAAGTTGTATATATGTTAATATGTGGACTCATTTCGAGTATCACTACAGTATCGCCATCTATGGACTAAATTTGATAATTTTTTCCCTGAAATAGCATATATTTTTAACTATACATACTTTCATATATTTTCCATTAAATATAATAAAAATAGCTTCGTCTCTATGAGATATCTATAATTTATTTGATAACAGTACCCTTTGTAGGTTGTTCTTGGACATATCCAAATATTGCCAATAATAATTATCCTTAAAACACCCTAAAAGCAAGTTCCCAATCATAACGAGATTTGTGATCACGTACACAGACATACATACAGTGCATACTCTTCAAATACCAAGAATATAAAATTAATTTTATCGTAAAATATTGTTGTTGCGCTACCGGGATTCGAACCTGGATCTATTTCCAAACCGGGGAAGGTGCAGGAACATTATCACTGTAGCATAGTTGGATAATGCACCTTCCCCGGTTAGGAAAGAGATCCAGGTTCGAATGCCGGTGGCGCAACAACAATATTTTTTGATAAAATTGATTTTATATGTATATCTTTCTAATTAATATATTTAATTAATATTTAAAATATCACAGAGCGTCTGTTCTGAATAATTACAACTTCACAACAAGAATGTGTTCTCCTAATAAAGTATTGTGATTACATGAGCCAAAGTAAGACACTTTAGATCAACATGTTCTTCACTCACGGCCACGAGTATCCTCTCGGTTGGCGACGCCCGTCGCGCTGGAGACGTGGACCCCACCCCAACCGCGAGGTCACATGTGTAATTCCAACAGAGTGTGGCTCTGTATCCATTTGTATATATATTAATTTTGTAATGTAGACAGCAGGCCAGTGTTTCCCAAACTTTCGTAAGAAACTATATGCTTAAAAAATATATGTTTTTAAAATAAGAGCTTTGAAATTAATACTTAAAACTGGCTTTTATTAGATATGATTCAGATAATTTAAAAAAGACATTTTTTAAATGTATACTGTCATTTTTGTTTTTCAAATTTGAACACTGTTTTATATGTACAGTTTTCTGGGCTAATCTAGCGTGTATGTATGACCTTTCTGGCTGACGATTAGTGATGGTAAACCGCTACGTGACTGTGATTGTGTCGATGATCGTTAACCAAGATTTAACTGTCGGAGACTTACTTTGTCGTGTACCAGTCACTGTTCGAAGAATCACGTTAATCAGTTATCAATCATCGTTACAATCAAACAAAATCAAAGTCCCAATAACAGTTAAAATAACGGTTTGAATAACGATTTTACCATCACTACTGACGATCCCGTTGCAGAGTTAATCATCAAGGCTGGTGTGATGTGTGACTATTGTTGTGATGTGTGACTATTGTTGTGATGTGTGACTATTGTTGTGATGTGTGACTATTGTTGTGATTAAGCACTGGCGAGTGAGTAAATAGAATATATTATTTTAAAATGTATGTTTTCACTAAAACAAAGTATTTTAAAAACGTCGAAAATTTTGAAAAAACATTTTGTTAATTTGTCCTAATTGAAATTTGTTTTCGTAATCTTGGCTTTAAGATTGTAAAAAAATATATTTTGTTTATGCAATTATTTACCATTTTTAACACAATACTGTAGCATGCGGATAATGCATCTAATGGTAGCGCTCTCCTCATAATGCTGGTATTGTCTTAATTATGGCAAATAACATTCACTTTATTAATTTTAAATATGTATAAATGTCCTATCTAAGTAATAGTTTAAAAAAAAGTCAAATCTAGTGTATAACATCTGATATAAATGAATAATATCAAACAAAATCAAAGTCACAATAACAGTTAAAATAACGGTTTGAATAACGATTTTACCATCACTACTGACGATCCCGTTGCAGAGTCAATCATCGAGGCTGTTGTGATGTGTGACTATTGTTGTGATGTGTGACTATTGTTGTGATGTGTGACTATTGTTGTGATGTGTGACTATTGTTGTGATGCGTGACTATTGTTGTGATTAAGCACTGGCTTGCAGTGCCGGTATCTACTGTCGGATCACTGTCTGTGCGGACTCTTCGACTCGTATGGCTTTGAAGCGCCAGATATCATTAGGCTTTTAATTTTAGGCCGTGTATTGTGATGGTCACATTAGTGGTCTAATTAATTCCGTCAGCTGGTCCAAAAAGTGCATTCCATAAGTGTGTAATAGTTTTATTTATGTGATATACACCCATATTTATTCACATACATACACTAGTACAGAGTTAAAAGATCCTTATTAAAATCCTAATTTAGTCGGTGTGGTAGATGAAATAATGGACAGGATATATATGTCATTTATACGGAACGTACATATTCCTCGAGGGATCCCAAATGGACGGCGATCTCTTGCCAGATCCAGCTTGTAATCTAATAATTCAATCTTCATCGTATCCAATGTTAGTGTCTCTTTTCTTTAAAAATCCGCTAGATAATAATACAGATTAGTTTTTTTTTTTTAATATTCATTTACAATCTTTTCGCATTGTGTAATAGATGTCACTGATGTCTAATATTTGTCAAAAACTGCTGTGAATAATTCTTGGATATGAAATATCGAATACAAATCTCAAAAGAATACACTTATTTTTTTTTGTATATCTTTCCAGTTGATACATATAATTTGTATTAATAATTTTTTTTTAACTGTCTGTATTACTTAATTTATTTAAGTTCACTATATCTTCTGTGTTGATGCTTTTAATAATATTCTTACGATAATCATATCAATTTTAGATTGGTCTAGGTGTACATGTGAATTTTGTTTTTCTTACTGGAAATAAATAAATAATAATAAATAATACACTACATGTTGCATTGTTAAAGCATTTCCGCATTAAAATATAGATTGTATGGAAATATTGGCCGTGAAGCGGACCGCGATAGCCTCCCGCAGGGCCTAGCCGAAAGCTCTTCTGCTAGTATGAATATAATATCAATGAAATGAGAGATTTATGAATATATTCTGTTTCACCTGGAGACGGTCGCGGGCCACATTTTGAGCATCGCGGTGTACAGACACGAATTGTCCTTTAAATGTTTCATCCCCGTTTGTCTCCATCCCGCCCTGGCGGGGCCGGCGGGAGGGTCGCGCCGGAGCCAAGTCTGCGTCAGTTGGAACTTTGCCCTCGGTAGGATTTGTTTTTTCCGCAGGCGTAAGCGGTGACGCTGCTGCACACCGGCTGATGTAATGCTACATTCGCCAGGGCTCAGGCCCACACTGGTGATACAATTGTCAATCAGTCTATTGTATTGAATGTTGTGATGTTTACCGAGAAAACGAACACATTTATTTCTTTTTTACCGTTTCCGAGGTAAGTTTGTAGAACTCCATAATTACATATGTGAAAAAAAACACTTTTTTTTTTTTTGATTCAACTCGTTTAATTTACTTGAGATGCGCCTCGCCTTGCAAGAGCATTATCAATCTAACCATTTCACTCAACAACAATTTATAGATTCCCCTAATTGACATTTTCAAAAACCCATAATAATTTATATATTATATATAAAATCTTTTTTTAATTACATTTTTTATTTAATTTATTATTTTAATATATTATAGACAATTTGAGAATTTGATTCTGCCGAAGCCTTTTTTCTGATACAGATCTACCGAGGATGAGAAACATGATTATCGATTCTATATTGCTGCATTAATTTAAAAAATTTCATAAATTCCAGAATACCAAAAATCTCTCTCTTGCCGTATTGTTCTCTCAGATTGTAAAATTATATAGCTGTCCTTTTTTACAAACTACCCACGATATTGAAATATAATTTGTGTTGAAACTAAATGGCTACTTGGAATAATTAGAAGCATTCAAAATGTAAGGAAATCCTCAGAATTACAATTGTCCCTTTTCACATCACGTAAATAAAATTGTATAGCTGTCTCCTATTACAGTTATAAAAACAAGTTGTTGAGTTAAATTGTTACATTTATTTCATTCTGAAAATGCAGGTATCCGTTACTCAATATGTATATACAGGGTGGCCCAAAAAACGTGAGAACATTTCGTAAAATATTTATTTACCTTTATTACGTTTTATTTCGACAATTTCCGGTCACCATCTTTGATTATTAACTTCCCATTGTTTATATTAGGTTTTTTTTTAAATTGTTGCCCAGAATGACAAAAATCACTGCAGAAGACCGTATTTTGATCAAAAATTTACGAATTGAAAAACGTCGGGATGTTAGGAAAATGATCAAAGAGTTTCAAAACAAAGTCTGGAGTATAGCTAGACATTACAGCATAACTGGACATTACAGCTCCATCTCACACAGCCAGAAATACAATCAACTTTAATTTCATCGAGCCAAGCATGTGTCCACCGAACAGCCAAGATTTAAACCCAGTAGATTATGCAATATGGAGTGTTTTGATGATTTCTGATTAGCTAAATATTGTGCAAAAAAAATTACATTAAGAATTATAATTATATTTTGACATAACTCACGTGTTACGAGATGTTTTCACTTTTTTGGGCCATCCTGATATATATTTGATTTAAGGTTTCCGAGAGCTCTAGTGTATGGAACTGGCGTGTCGTGGAAATCTAGGCAGACTTTTCAGCACGGTTACCGTTGCCTGCCTACAAAAAATGTAACCTAACGTAGAAGAAACGCCTGTGCCGTATATTTACAAAAAACGATTAAATATGAAATTTAATATCATCAATTGATATGGCAGTTACTTTGTGTTGTAATATGATTCAATTTTAATTTTTCTCTAAACTAAACTTTGTACTGCATGCGTGTTGATTCTTTGATCACTTTGGTGTCACTCACGCAATCAAAGATCTCAGCGATTTTTTTAAAAAATATGACTTGATCGGAATGACAGTTTAATTGCTGACAATATAATATGCATTAATGTAAAAAATACGTCTTGTTTATACAAATATTTAATTTTTAAGAGTGTTTATGTTCCAAACCCCTCTCCTATATACACACTTCATATCAATTCATTTACTAGTTTGTGCTATAGGTACATTCTCTCTCATCGTGAGGTGTAAAATAATAACTCATTGTGAAAAAAATTATAAAATATTTCTCGAAGGATTCGATAACGTAGATAACGTATCCACTAGTGATGACGGATGGTTGATCTATCGCCTTATATTCCTGTATAGTTCAGGAGCGAGCTCTGCATTGAAGTTCTTATCTGGCCAGTCCATCGTGTTGGCAACTTTCTACATCCGGTTCCGTCTACCCTCTCTTGAACCATCAATATTTCTAGTGTCCTGATATAGTCAAAGTTTCCGAGCGATCTGTGTAATATACTTGAGGGTAAATGGGTTCCTCACAAAGTTTCAGAGTCTAATGGTGAATGTGTGCTCTTCTTTACTGTCACGTCTTAGGAATAAACCTTTTTTGGAAACGATGCCCCACCCACTATATTCGCCGGACGTTCCCCTATATGATTATTATTTATTCCGCAGACTTCAAAATCATAGCGACGGAAAAAATATGAATTCTGTAGACAAAGTCAGAACAGTACTGGAGGAGTATTTTTCGCCACGGACAAGTTAATTTTACCAGAAAGATGGAAGAGCATTGTAGAAAGTATAGAAGAGTATATTTTAGATTAAAAAAAAACTTCGTTTATCTTAATTATGAAAAATAAAAGATGTGTAAAAATATCGCATTATTTATTGGATGATCTAATACTTGAAATAGACAAGAGAATAGTAGGTGATAGTGAAGTGAACTCGAATGTTATCAAATGTTTGTTCATAAAACCTCGTTCATTTTCAAATTGTCATTATTTTCACTGACCGAAATTTTAATCTGATGTGCATTTTGTGTTACTGGTTTGTCATAAAATGAATACTATAATATTGGATTGCGACAACCAAATGTCTATATCCTTCTGAAACTCCGCACTAAAGAAGGGCGGAATGTTGAGCCATTGCCGAAAAGCTCTTTGCGTCGCGATCACAGATCAATAGACAAATAACCTGAAATAGAATAAGAATTATATTTACGGGGCGTCAGGTAACCCATGTGTTAATAATAACTTCATTTTTCGTCTTGCAGAACCCAGATGATTTGGTAAATGATGTGATGAATGGAATGTACGATATATTGAGAGGTCCTATCTACTCTTCGAGCTTAGAGGCAGCTGCGCTAGTTTGATAAATAATGAATCTTCACAGCCTGGAGTCAATGGTTAGCAGAATGATATTAGCAAAAGGTAAGAACCACGCGAAGGTCGTCCAGTCAAATCTAGCAATAATGGTCTCAAAGTCAATTCAAATTTAGATCAATTCAGATGAAATTCAAGATCACCACGATCGCGCGCGCACGGCAAAGCCCCGATGTGCTCCGATTCAAACCATTTTGTCACCGACAGAACAGAGGGAGACCACGTACACCTGCCTCCCCCCAACACCGTCCGAGCGATGATTGTCGATACTACCGCACCTTGTACATGATGCCCCATGTACAACAATATAGGTACATACATATTTTGTAGAGTCACCCCCCCCTCTCCACGATATAATGTAGATTATATTAATTAAAATATTTTTTTATCTATGGATATAGTAAACGGGGATTGAGTTGCCACAAAATAACTAATTACATCAAAAACACTCGAAGGAAAATTTTTCCAAGAAATTTTAACGTACAAGCCGAAGTTAATTGAAGGGTTCGATGGATAAAGGTATCGTGTGACATTATTTCATTACAGCTTCAATCTCTTTATTGTCACAGAATAAGAAAATATAAAGTGAATAAAAAAAGGTGTAAGTGATAGACGCGAGACAGTTTTTTTGCGGATAAAAGTGTTAAATAATAAAACAATTCTAGAAGAATAACACGAAACTTCAATTTACTGCAAACTTTGTATTTGTAACATAACAATGTCTGTATATATTTTTTTGGGTTTCAATGTATCAGAAATTGACAGCGGAAGTTAGTCGAAGTTGAAACAAACACACTCTTAAGACATGTAAATAATTTTTTAACACATATGTGTTTTTTAGTTTATTATTATGATGTAGTATTGTTATTTCGTGAATCCGTTTTGTTTTTGGCATCATTATTGCTTCATTTTGTTGACATTGAAATCCTGTCAGAATTTTCACGAATCTCGGCAAATTCTCCTACTTTCAACTGAAAAGTGGCTTCACAAGACGTACATTTAGTTTTTAATTCACTCATTGTAGTATTAGTGCCGCGTTTAGGGGAAAAAAAGGACACTTGAAAGCCACGCTTGTGACTAATTTCCGTGTTATTCGTATGTATAAATTTTATAAGGACATGTGTTGTCCTATTTGTATCACGTCCAGCGCATACTAGTAAATAATACATAAATATATTAAGGTGTTTTTTTTTTAGAGGTACCGAACTTTAAAATGAAATAAAATACATAAAAATCGTGGTAGTAATTACGGTATTGGCTTCATTGGAAAGATAATTTGATGTCATTAGTGTTAGTAAATATTATTTCGCGCATATGGACAGCGCAATTTGTAAGTCCAATTTTCGACCACCTTTAGGAGCAGCTGGGGTCGTATATTGGCAATAACGCGACAAGTGTTGCCTTTCAACTCGTCTATCGCTTCGGATTTATCGGCGTAGACTAGTCACTTCACATATCCTCACAAAAAATATCACATTAAATCACACGATATTGGAGGCCAATGTTTCCTTCAATGAATTGATTGTAAAGCATGCTGTGCTGGATATTGTAAGGTCGTAAACCAAGATCTTTCTGCAAAATCTTCCATAAAGTGGATGGACACAGCTTCGATGGCGTATCGACTCATTCGGGTCCTCCTCAATACTAGGCTCCACTTTGTCGGTGCGCCCTGTGCGACGTCTCTGCAAATGAGTATTGCCACGATGCCATCCCCTAAACTTGTCACATGTTGGCTGGATGATGACGACCTTCACTGTTGAATGTCACACCTCAATTCTACTAATTTGACGAGAATAAGACAAAAAAGGTTACAATGTAAATTAACTACGAAAAAGGGACAAAGACAAAATTTCAGTATATAGTCATTAAACTATAATACTTTTAAGGCGTCCAGAATCGGCGGTCTAAATATTGATAATCCTTCTATTGTAAGCCACAGCGCAGAGTCTTGCACGATATCTGAACAGCTACACTGAACACTGCCAACAATTGGGGTACAATATATTAGATAATTTTCAATTAAGAGGAAATGCTATTGTTATTTAGAGGTTTCTTTTCATAAACTACAATAATAATTGATAAAATCTCTCGATATATTATTTAGAAATGTATTAAAATTTCCATTTTCAACTCGTAAATTTTCCTACATCCGATAGGGACGTCCCATACAAAAGCGGTCCCATAGATACGGACAATAGGACCGACAATAATATATCTCCGCCCGTCGATTGAGGAAATTTCCATTGTTTGTGTGGCAACCCTGCGACGAAAATTCCCGGAATTCTACCAGCGTTAAAAAGTCAAGAATTTTTCGGGAAAGTGCTCTAGACTTTGGTAATGGAATCCGTTGATTCTCCCCTGACTCGAAAACACAATGCCGACGATTTAGGTGCAATTTCGGATGAACAACTTTCATTCAAGTCTGATGTATTTTGTTCAGTAACTGTATCAGTAATGGCACTTCAACTTCCGAACAAGTGTTATATTATTTTAAATCACCTACTGCTGTGTAATTGAAAAGTGACTTAAGGGGCTATGGCTGTAAGTTTTATGGAGCGAAGGAAAGGGAAATTTACAATGTCGATTAGCGTAACCCACGACTGGAGTTTATAACTCCGACTGTTGCATACAAGCATAGATGCCAGACAGGAAGGGGTTTGGCACTCACCACAATCCGGATTCTGCTGACATCTACGAAGATGTGGAATGTGTATTTTAAATCACTATTTCGTCAAAGGTTCCGACACAGTATAGACGCGAATTAGTGTAGTATTGTAATACTAATTCGACTGGTCGGCGGCGAGTCCGGGAAGGGACGGGAAAGGGGGGGGGAACTAAATATTTACGTCACATAGATTGGCGTCATTTTTCTGTTGTTTTTTTTTTTCATGGTGAATTCCAACGTGTTGTAGTTCGTATTTCGTGTGGCATGCTTCAATGATCTGTGACACGAGCGAGTGAACTATTAAATATTGAAATACATTACAACCAGGAAGCACGACCCACCTGGATTTATTAAAATTACTCTGATGAGTAAAAGGGGTGGGGGGAGGGGGGGAGCAGATAGGTACATCGATGTAAACGTAAAGAAAGAAAAATATATATTATACGAATTGTTAAATTATGAAATATCAATTGTTGTGAGCTATACTCACAGATAAATTTCGCTACCGCAATGTACATTGAAATGAATATAGGCATATTTGTAGCCAGCCCACTCCTGATGGAAAATATTATAATAAACGGTTTACATATTAAATTTGTGCGCTTGTCTGAGGTAACCCTTACACGCCGCTGGAGGTTCTTGAATATAAAGTATCACAGTATTTTTTTAATGTCCGAAAAATGAAAATACTTTCGCGAGAGTTTCTAAAGTTTCTTTCAGGTACAGGTTTCAACCCTAATTTTTTCCAATGTATTTTCCATTTTGCCGGTCGAATGGATGTGAAATCAATCGTTCTGCATTCATTGAACCGAACCGATACTTAAGATTCAAAAGCACCCTTGAATATCGGTTCACGAATGAATTAAGATTTGTCCCTATTAGCTCTCAGCGTTTTATAATAAAATGTGGTAAAGGTTACACATATTGTGACCCAATTGAAGTGTTGTTGAAAAATACTGTTGCCTCAAAAGTTTGCTCGTAAATTCTGAAATATCATATTTCATACATTTCTCATTACAATATATACATATATAGCAGATAAGTAATCATAATCGCGGCCATTAATGGATGCTGCGTATCGCCGATTGCTTGCTTGCTTCTAGGCCCTGCGGGTCGCTTGGCGGCCAATAGTGGGCGCTACGCGGCCTTTGGTGATCGCTGCGCGGTCAGGA
This sequence comes from Eubasilissa splendida, assembly GCA_031772225.1. Taxonomy (NCBI): domain Eukaryota; kingdom Metazoa; phylum Arthropoda; class Insecta; order Trichoptera; family Phryganeidae; genus Eubasilissa; species Eubasilissa splendida. The sequence continues at coordinate 977,754 of CM062865.1, read as the reverse complement.
TCTAAATAGAATCAATGATAGAGCTTTCCCCGAAATAAATCACACTCCACCTTTGTTCGCAGATAGATACTAATAAACACAAAAATGCTATTTGGAATCGGATGGAAAACATAACCAAAAATCGTTATTTTTACATTTTATATTAACATAGACACTATAGATAAGAAAAGATGACAGATGTCATGTATGTTTTTTCTTATTTGTAATAAAGTCCATGTACACTTAATTTCAAATTGAATATATATTTACTTACCGTTATTGAATTGATCCGGCTGTTTAATCAAGCACTATACAGCCATAATGACACTATCCAAGACGTCTAGAAAGTCATAGAAATAGACGAGGAAACGTAATACAATATAGATGGTACAATATATTATTAGATCTTGTGAACTTAAATTGTTAAATTTTAATCTAGTCTTTGAAAACATATACGGATACAAAAATATTTACTAATGTATCGTACCCCTAGATAAAGTCAACAACTAAGTGTAAGACCCGCGGGTCGTGCAGGGTCGCTTACGTTTATGAATGGGAGTGTCCTGAGTGGCGGTCGCCTAGAGCGGTGGGGAGAGCGTGCTTGTTTGCGTTCAGCATCGCGTGAGCGTGTATGTTCAAACCAGTTTGTAGTTTAACAGCGTTTGTGGTAGCATTTGAGAACAAATACTAGGTGAAATTTAGTTAAAGCCAGAAATATAGATATTTAAAAAAAAAATTGTTGTGACCTACGCAAGTCGTCGACGATGGAAACGGACGGGATGGAATGGAAAGAAGAAATGGGTCGATGGGTAGTTGGAAAGAGTAGGGAATGAAATAGGAAATTAGAAATACGGTATGATAAGGGAATCCTTCGATATAGCGGACCAGGATGGCTTACGAGATAAGGACAACTTGACTCACCTGATAATGACGCCGTCACCGACATATCCTGAAGTTCACCCCAATGAACAAAACTACCACGGTAAAACTCTGATGAACTTCACCGTCCACTAAATACCTAAATCACAGCGGTACATGACACTTCCACTCCGATTCTCAACGAGGTTCACAAGTACAAAAAAAACAAACAAGTCGAGCCAAGGAACAGATGCATACGGAACTAGTGATCTAACACGAAATTATCACCCCTGAACACTTCCTCTCCAAATCTCGACGAATTTGATGAATCCAAAACAAATTAGTCGAGCTGATGGAACAATATGTACTGAATGGGAGTGGACTAGGGAGAGAACAAAACTAAAACCGGTGACAATAATACTATATTTAGCAATAATTAATTTGATTCAAAGATCGATAATTACATTCTTGCATATTCGTGCAATTTGGCTTTATTTAAACTTTAACTATTATATAATGTTGAAAATTCTCTTTTGGCTTTATTTAAACTTTTTGCTTTGCTTAACAATAACACATGGACCATTATTATTACACAAATAAATTTTTAAAAAAGAATTTTCTCAAAATATATATCGATTATATCGTCTCTGATTCGATTGTTAAAAGGGGGAGGGATAAGGGTTGAGCCCTCTTGTCCCCGACATATGAGATAACAGTAATGGAGTAAGATTTTTGGGGGACCCTATTCGGAGAACATGGTGATAATTTTTTTTTTAATATCAGGTAATTTTAACTTTGTATGTTATAAAGAAGTAGCAAAAATGGGTAAAGTTTTTTAAGTAATACTCGTACATCTTTTTTTGAATTTTTTACAAATTTTTATATTTTTAGTGAAAGTTTTTATTCAATAGGGTCAAGAACAGAGTAAATAAGTGAAATGAGACGAAGATGATAGGGATCGGATGAGGGATCGTATAGGCCGAGGGAGTTTATGGAAGAGTTTGTGATGGAAATTAATTTAGACGATAAATCGTGTATGTGTCGTTTGAGTGAGGGTACGTTTGAGTCTTTGAATGATTGTGTTTCTGACAAACCAGGCTGAGTTTGTAATTCTCCTAAGGATGTAGTTTTGTTTGGATTCTAAAATTGTTGTGTCGCTTGAACCTCAGATGGAGCAGACGGATGATTTCTTTGTACAAAAGTAATTTGTTTTGTAAAGATAGTGAACTGTAGGAATTTAGGAGGGGGTATAGTCAGTCGATTGTAGATTATATGAATAATGAACGCTCTAATGTTAACTGCTCCGAATGCTGCCAGCGTGCAGATACAGCGTAATGGTAAGTAGATAAATAAACTAAAATTAATGACTTTTAGAATGAAATGAATGTAGAATGAGTTTCAGATGTAAAACAATGACACTCTTTTGCTCATATCCACTAACCCTCTGTTTTCAATTATTACTAAATCTAAATCCTAGTATATTATATATTTATAATAAAAACTTGCATAAATAAAATGTTTACAAACTCCGATTTAAGTCTACGAAATCAAATTACGCATAAAATAGGGTTGTGGATAATAGATGTGAGAAGTATCTCCCTGCATTTGTTTTTATCTGCACCGTCCGTGTTGTCGTTAAAGCTCTCGGCGACAATATTTATTTTTATCGCTTTGAAGATGATTTTATTAATAAATTTGAAATTTAGTGGTGCGGAAGATAATGCGATAAACCTAACCTAACCTAATTTAACCTTTTCAATGCCACCAGCTCCCAAACATAGTTTTATTTTAACCCGAGTTAAGTCTTTGTTATACTGAAATAACACAATTATAATTATTGTAATTTTTAAGTGATTAAGTTTTCCATCTATGCTGAAAGCACTCACCGATATGTTAATAAGATTATTATTAAAAAATTGCGTTCAAATACAATTTATATATTGTTACAAAATATACATGTTATACAATTGATTTTAAAATCATATTACAGGTGTATTTAGGATCAAATTCTTTTAAACGATTCCTGCCAGCTTGAATCCATGGCTTAAAGATACGTTTCCATCTCTTAACCCATTCCCCCTAAACTCCCAGCAGTAAAATATTTTGTATTTGATTTCGTAACATTAAAATGTATTTTATAGTACATACATTAAATACGGATAAAGTCTAGCTTCGTTTCTGCAAATTTTGAAAGGAGATGTAACCAATTTCTTTTGAATTACGAAATAAATTAATATGTAATCTTTTTGACATTTTTAATATGAGATCCCTCTGCAACATCACTGTATATTGATTTTTACAAACGTTGATAGATAAACGGAGCATCGGCCATCTTGGATAATATACTCGTACAGTTCTGTTGCAGAAAAGCTCACATTAAAATTGTGTACATTAAAAAATAAACCCAAGTACTTCGGAGGTTCGTCTCTAAAGTGGGTAAAGTTCAATACAGAGTCTAGCGCTAAGCGTTCCGCGAATCGAGTATTCATTACTTACGTGCCTGACCCTCAGAGAGATCAATATTACATTATTTAATTGAGAGATACATTCATACAACTGGACACGCGCAGTTGAGGCAGGCAAAGAAATAAAATGCAACGATTTAATTCTAAATATGAATTAAATATATTAATTATAAAGATATACATATAAAATCAATTTTATCGAAAAATATTGTTGTTGCGCCACCGGGATTCGAACCTGGATCTCATTCAGCTACAGCGACATTATTTTTAGCGACAATTTTCGACCATATATGTTACCTTTTTGATATTAATACATTTAATAGTTCCATTATTCGACAGAACCATCTACCTTATTTTTACAGAATCTCAAATACCTTTGAGTAAACTGATAGCAGACGCCAGAATTATCAATTCATTTTTATTAAATTTTTGGACACATTGATACAACTTCACAATAAGAATGTGTTCTCCTAAAAAAAAAATAAAAAAAGATTTAATTCTTATTGTGAAGTTGTAATTATTCAGAACAGACGCTCTGTGATGTTTTAAATACTAATTTAATGTATTAATTATAAATATGTACGTATAAAATCAATTTTGTCGAAAAATATTGTTTTTATATGTATATATTTATTAAATTAGATTTAATTGTGTAAAATACTGAACAGCGCAAACGGCTATGTGAAATATTGGAACATCTGTCAGATTTGACGGGCGCGTATCCGGCTTATATTGATTTGATATCAAATCTCCGATCGTTTCACACCAGGCCGCCCTCCAGTGCCGGAGTTAAAAGGGCGGACAAATAGAGGCAGCTCCGAATAGAGTTTACTTTTGCGCACTCGAATTGATGGCGGCATTTAACTGTTTAGCGTAAACTGTTATTCCAAGATTAACTCTCCATAACGGTGCTGTTTGAGCGGCGGCCATTTTACCTGGCACCCGTGTTTGTTGCACAAACATGGCGGCTGACCTGTTTCGTTGTTTTTTCGTGCATTGTTATCATCATCATTATATAGACTCGCGGGGAATGGACAAGAATTATTGACCTCAAGCTCTATCAGGACGAATTTAAAACTGTTATTTAATGGTTTATTTACTTAACATTGCGAGCATAAGCATTTAAAACCCTTTTTCTTATCTTTGAAAATTTTGAAATCAAATCATCAAAATAATTTTTTTTCGCTACTTTGTTTTCCATTGAAAATATGACTAAGCCAGAGAGCCGAGCTTGACTCATGGTGGACCTAAGATAACTGTTCCCGTGAATGCCTTCGACACCTGTTATTCCCGGGTTTCTTATTAATAATATGGTCATGTATGTAGAATGAAGATTACCACTAACCTTGATTGACAGTAGCTGTTTCTCTGGCGTCCATGGTCTCTTGGTCCGGCGTTATTGTTCTTCTTCTCTGGATAGTATTCCGATCGACCGAAATGCACACTCCCGTCGCTCGGATTATTGAGAGCTCCTTACCGGACGATGTACTGATCACACTTGAGCTCCAACCGCGACTTTAATCTCCGAAAGCGGCAACATTCACACAACATAAATGACCAATCAATAAATGAATCAACAATAAATCCCAGGGGTGCAAGTCTAAGGAAGTTTTTCGTTTTGAAAAGCTCTTCTCACATGATGCTACCGAAATACATAACGTTAACTTAAGGCTAAAGTCAGATTTGGTACAGGATCTGGAAGTTTATATTCAACAACAAACTGTAAAAATCTTAAAAAAGACCAATCTTGAAAATCTTCTTTTGAAACTTACGCAGATCGTAGATGTCTTCTTAGTCGTGAGATCTCTCTAAGGATACCACATTCAGAAAGTTTATCATAGTTTACGACTAAGTTTTGTATTGACTGTGGAAGTTCGGTTTCTGAAGATCAGATTTTTCCATGTCTTTGCAGCGAGTGTCGATTTCTTGATAACACCTGTCAATGCACTCCAACATTGATATTTTCAATTCTTCATTCAACGCGAGTGGTTCATCTTGAGCTTTTTCTTCAGGTTTTATTTTCTTTTTTCTAACGATTCTTCTTTTCACTAAAGTTCATCTCTTCACAAGTTTTCGCTGCAAACTGCGGTGCTATCTCATTTCTCTTATATTTTAAAACAACCTTCGGACTTCTCATTATTATAGCACACTTCTCAATACTGATTACTTCTAAGACATTACACCAGAAATACAAAAAGCATAAAAAAGAGAAAATCACACACCGGTGGCAAAATCGTTTGCGCTGTTTCTCTGGTTTCAATAATTTCTGTAGGATAACAAAGTTGACACGTTGAAGTGCCGTGAGACCAACAATTTGTATTTATTTTAAACACGCATTTTTGCCCTTTTCTCACCCTGCTCAGTGATGACAATCGGGGCAGCCCGCACCCAGTATATCCCCTTTCCTACGCCACTGCCAGGACCTCTTCCTATGCGGGGAAGTGCGTTCAATAGATTTTTTCTGTAAATCTTTCTGGTTGATTAATTTAATTGGTATTTTTTATTTTATTATGTTAGTATGTTATTGACCGGACCACGCGGAAGTATTGTGAATAAATACACCGCTATGGTCAAGATTATTATCATTATTTTTACGATGTTATAATAATAATTTAATTATATATTTTAACATTTGTTTCTTCTCTATGAGAGTAAGACTCGTGTATAGAGAAGGAGTATATTCGAGTTAATTTATGTTGCAGTTAGTCTGTGTACATATTTTTTTACTTCAGTTACAAATTTATGATAGTCCGTAATTTTTCTAATTGTGATGGGGAGATTGTTAACAAATTTGATACCTTGATAAATATATTGATTTTGAGTTGCGGTATATTTTAGTTTTGGGATATTAATTTGATCTCTATATCTCGTAGATCGGAATTCGCTTCTAAAATTTAATTGATTTTTAATTTTGAAAATTTGATTTTTTTTTGTATATGTCCACTATTTTTGGTGAAAAGTTGTACTTGGATAGTCTTTTATTTTATTTTTTAGAATAATTATTATTATCATTTTTTTGAGTGATTTCTAATTGTGACATTGAAGTTTTATATGCACCTCCCCATCCAATTAGTTCAGTTACTTAAACATTGCATTGTTTTCTTTCATTTTCAGTTCAATGATTAATTACATTTAAAGGTTAAATTTACCTAAAACAATTTAGCGAACTTTTGGTGATAATTAGTGAATATTATTGCCTTGAGCAGTTGATTCTAGTTTTTAATTATTATGCGCAGTAGTGTTGAGTATATGCGCGCTAATTTATTTCTTGTAATACAAATATTTAGTGATTTTTCCGATGCACAGGCCGAACTGACCAAGGGAATACATGAAAAACGAATTATAAAATAAGGGAAATTATTATTTCTGTTAGTAAAGGATGCTTTTTTTAGAGGCTCGTTTTTCGGATTGGCAACATTTTTTCCAGCGACAACCAATTTGGCAGCTAACAGCTGATTTGTGCTCAGTTTGGTTTGCCATTTCACCATGAATAGATTTGAACGCTTGCAAATTTATTTAGAAAAACGTGGTTCAGTTCGCGAAACATCCGAGCAAGTGATTTGAATAACCATGGATCGTTTTCGCACCCCGCATGCTCTAATTGATAATACGCCATATAGTGAGCACCGAAGAAGCTGTTGTTTCTTCAAAAATGATGCCGGCCAGAACGTTACAGTCAAAGAAGAGCGCTATGCATCCATGATTACTGACTTTTTCGTCCTCCAATTGAATGGCATTAATGTGGAAGAGCTGTGGGTTCAACAAGCTTGCGCAATATGGCATACGACGCGCGCCACAATCAATTTACTGAAGGAAACATTCAGTGAGCGCATAATTTCGCGTAGCACACCTGTGAATTGGCCTTTTGATTATTTTACCTCAGGATATGTGAAGTCGCTAGTCTACGCCGATAAACCTGAGAAGATAGACGACTTGGAAGCCAACATTCGTCGCGTTATTGCCGATTTCAGGCCTTAGGTACTCTAAAATTGGACTTACAGATTGCGCTTTATTCTCATTAACTAAGGGTGTTTTTTTAAAAGGAATAGAACTTTAAAATGAAATAAAATACATAAAAATCGTGGTAATGGCTTTATTGGAAAGATAATTGTATACCATTATTATATTCAAGCCAGCCGCGGCTTTCATATGCATGAAATCACATTTAAACACTTAATGGTATACAATTATCTTTCCAATACAGCTATTACCATGGCCATTACCTCGATTTTTATGTATTATATTTCATTTAAAAGTTCTATTCCTCTTAAAAAAACACCCCTTAAATAATGAGATGAGATTCATTATTATTAAAAAGTTCAAAAGTAAAATCGTTTTAAAATTGTAATTACTACGGAATTTTTTCTGCTATTTGAAATATTTTATGAAATAAAGTTATTTGAAATAATTAAATAAATCACCGAGGTGGTCTCACACCAGATATTTCCATATCGTTCGGGGCAAATATTTCATATAACACTATTAAAATGGATGACAAAATGATTGAATAAGTGATACGGTACATTGACGAAGGTTACGAGGGTTTGAAGACTCGCGAGGAATATTAATGGCAGCGGAAGGCTTCGCGGGGATGCCCTGCCGAGGATATAAATTAATTATCAGGTAGGTTATTTGATGACGCAGCGCAGTCATCTCGGGTCTGCGTCAGTTAACGTGGGGTTGTGTATGAATCTCTCATTACGGGAGGGGGGGGGGGGGTGGAGTCTCGCTCAGAATTTTGAGCAGAAAACCATCTCGACTCATTCAAATATACTCAACACTCGGGGCACCGAGACAGTCACATACAAATTGTACCCCATTCATATTTAAAATAATTAAAAAAAAATTTTTTTTTTATAACTAACTACGTATGTATATATTTTATTTAAGGCTAACTTTTTACTAACGCCAGTAGGAAAAATCCTTTGCAGGGCTGGTGATACGTCACATTTGCTACTGTCAAAGCATAGACGGAGATGTCTATGGGCGTGACAAATAATCATGAAATATGCTTTATTTTATGCATTAGCTATGGATTTTTTCGACTAAACATTCGACATCTGTCACTTTCGTAGTGAATTTTTTTCGTATTACGTGCTAATGTATATTAAACAACGAGATCATCATCGGACGAACTTTACCAATTAACATGGGTGGGGTGGAAGGTGGGCGTCCCCCTCCATCTGTCATTACCGATTTATTTGTATGTCTATCTTTCTATCCTATATTTGTGTATAGTTAGTTAATACTTCACCTGTCGATGAGAGTTACCGTTCCTTCCGAAACTCGAGTAGTGCTAATAAACTCAAGTAGAGTCATAACATTGTTTCATTTATATCCATCCATTATGATGAAACTGTACAAAGTTAACGCCGATTCTATCAGTAATATAAGATTATGGATATTTGGCTGAGGAGGAGAACTGCATTTATATCAAGCCGAGATCGGTACTGTGTTTTGATTGCGGCGACAGATGAAAAAACCTTTTTGTATAAATAAGTTGAATCAGAAAATTCATCTCCTTTACACCAATCAAAGGGTATTCTCTTTTTATGGATCTTTTCATTTATGTTTCCTTAAAAAATGCAAATAATGTTCAAATTTCTCATGCGGACTAACTAAAATAGCGGGATATTAATTGTCGTACACTGCAACTTTCAAAGTATAAATGTGTAATATTAATATTAAGTAATATTAGTATATTTATATATTCTTACATCTAGTATTAATATAAAAAAAATATTAAATATATATATATATATATCAATTAGCATTATGTATAAAGAGATATAAATACAAACGAAAATAAACACATGAACAATGATCAGCTATTGATATTCCGCACTTAACTGAACAATTTAAAACCTTTATAGCATAAATTATTTGATTGTGGAAGTCTAAAATCCCACCGACTTATCGTTGGATATGTGTCAATCTCAACATTATATTTTTAATTATGCATGATCGAAAAAATCTATTTTTAATTTTGTATATCGATACTAGAACATTTTGCATAATTTTTAGTTTAACCTTCATTGAATTGAGTTATTTTAGCATGTAACTTATTCTCGTATATCTATTACATCTTAAAATAGTCTCACTGTACACTCACAACAAGTCGATATTATACCGCAGTATGGTTCTGCCTACTATCACCTACGCAGCGCCTGCCTTCAGCAGCATACACAAATCGAAATACACGCAACTCCAAGTCATACAAAACAAATCGCTTAAAATCATCCACAACACCTCACCCAAAACAAATTTGACGCGACTACACCACCGGCACAAGGTGAACACTATCACACAATGCTTTGAGAAATTATCAGCAAGCTTCCACAAATCTTGCTCCCATCCTTCTCAAGATAATCCTCTCATCCGGAACCTCGGCTCGTACGAGCACAACATCAGCTTAATGCCTTTCAGATACAAATATAGATTGCCCAGGCACTATTTCCTGCGGCGAAGCAACGCGCTCGATCCTCCGGACTGAGCTGCACACAGAAGCGGACAGCGTCGAGAGAACTCTCCAATTGATGATATGTAAAATAATAAAAACAATATATTTTTTAAGTCTTGTAGTATTTACTTTAGTTTAAATATTTAAGGATTATGCTAGAATAAGGCGGCACTGTACATAAAGTGTCGCGCCTAATTAATTTGAAATACTTAACTTCCAGTAAATTGTTTAGAGGGTTTTTTATCAGTAATTTTTTACCCTTTTTATTAATATAAAACACTTATGATGTTTATAATAATAAGGTAGTTTGTAAAAGTGTCAAAGTGATTAGCGCTGATGCACTTGTAGTTGTAGATTAGGCGGTCTAGCCGCATGTAGAGTACTCAGAGTATCGTAGACTCTAAGGAATTGGAAAAAAAGTCTCATTGTATTGTATCGGCGGCACGGTATTGCCGCAGATACACCCTGCTTTCAACACGGTATTGCCATAAACACACCCTGCTTTCAACACGGTATTGCCATAAACACACCCTGCTTTCAACACGGTATTGCCATAAACACACCCCGCTTTATTGTTCTGTCCTGTCGGCCAACACACTCAATACGGAGACAGGAATACGAAGCGCCTCCAGATCTCTCCTCATACTGTCGGTCCATCTTAATCGGGACCTGTCAAGAGGTCGGCGTTCCTCGATGAATACGGCTCAATCATCTCTCATTGCTCTATTTTGAATTATAATTTTTTTTTTCTTCTCAGCATCATTTATAAAAACTTTACTATTGTGTGTGTATTAGTGTGACGGAACTAAAAATAACTCATATGATAATCTGCCCCCGCAAGTATGCCCGGCATTCTAATGTTTCAAGATTTACACGATATACCGAAATAATTGATACGGTGGAATGCTAATACAGAGTCCGGAATGTAATGATGTCGATCGGTTCGGAAGCGGCAGCGAAGTGATGGGCGTCGGGCTGAGCTGCGATGATATAGACTTCTTCCTGAATGGGCTCTTCCTCGTGTATGATCTTGTTGATCTCATGTTGATCAGCCTCTATTTTATTTATAAATTCTAAAAAGATTTTTTTAGTGAAGATTTAAAAAAAAAACACACGACAATATCGAAATATATTTTCTGTTTAAAGGGCATCGAATTAAAGTTTTTGAGCATTGTACTGATCCGACTAGGTATATCTACTTTTTCTCAAAATTTTATTTTGCAAATACTTCTTCATTTGCCAAAAATAACACGCTGCTACTGTAGTTTATATGAGGAACAATAATTTATTTAATTCTAAGACTAATCTTCTGATCCTTCCCAGAAGTGGGATATATTTTAGCCATTTTTTTAGTCACGTGTCTTCTATTATGCGAAAAATTCAATTAAATAAATCTATTATGACTCACAAATATTGAATTTCAGTAATTTCATCATCTAATATAAATGCTGGTATAATTGGTATTCATTTATTTATTCTTAATATATATATGGTCTAATATAAATAAGATCAAACTGTTTTTTTTTTAATAAAACTTATCTTGCACGTATTGGCTTAGTTTTCTTCTCCTTTCTTATATCATCTGACATTTCATTGAAGATTTTCATCGCGCTGTACATCACCGATTTGAATGGCAGTCTCGGTCTATCTTTTCCTCTTGTACGATGCTCGTGCTCATGTAGATTTGCATCAATTTTTCTTGTAAATTCTGCCGATATTTTATTTCCAATATTCATGAATTTACGTTTAATTTGAGTTTATTCTTCTTCTGCCATATTAAATTATTGTTTAATTGATTCGTTATAGTTTCATACTATACATGCTTTCACCTACAGATTGATTATATATCATTTCAACACGTAACCTCCAAAATATAATTTAAATTAAATTGTGTATGTTAATTTAACATCTCTGTTTTGCAGTTTAAAAATAATGTAAAAATTCTTTTGAAGACGGCGCCTTGCGAAAAGCGATGCCAGAATTTTCTTCAGATGGCTTTTTATTATTTTTTCTCGGGTTCGCGCGGTAAGGGCGAATATCTCGGCAGCCCTATTTGCCAATTCAAACGACGGCGAAATCCTTTACCAAAACCGTTGTGGATTGGAATTGGACCAAATTTTGGAAAACATCTCGCGCGGCTTATCCCCGTTAAGGGCCATCGGAGAATGGGGAAAATACAACAAGGTATTTAAAGAATTTTCATCCTTTGTGCACGGAGACCTGGACCGCTCGAATCACAAAAGAAAATACGAAATGTTTAAAGTAATAACTTTAAGACGGAATTATTAAATTTATATTAAGGTATACATTTCTGAGAAAGAACAGGTATACTGCGAAAATACCAAATGAGATGTACGGATCTGGTACAGAGAGATCTCCGCCCGAGGGAACTCGTGGCACTAAATGGGAGATGTAGCCACAGGGTGTTTGATAAATTACTGCGAATTCAAGAACTTCTTCTTCTTTACTTTTGAAGTACGCTGAACGAGTCAGATAAGGAGAAGATGGTAAAGAAACTATATAATAGAGTGTTAATTTTTTGTTTTATTTATATACATAATATTATATCTTGCGGTGCCAGCTATTATTCAGTTGCACCGGTTGATATGTCTCTTTGTCTAATAATACGCTGTAGAGCTTGTTTTAATTTATTCGTAGAACAATCTGTGTTGAGAGACGTGAAACGAAAAGGACGTTCTCTCGCGGTCCGCCATACTTATATATTCACGCCTGACGTACCTCTCCATACGCACACATACATCAGAACCTGCGTGCGCCTGTCACTCCATCCTAATTCCATAGACATCAAACACAATACAAGAGTAAGTTTACATACAAATGAAAAATAATAACAACATAATTATAAAATTAATTAATATCTAAAAACATAGCAAATTCATATCGAATGTGTCTATTGCGGAAGTAAAATCATTCGTCTGTCGGTGAATTCGAGGGACAGTGTAATGTTTGTATTAATAATATGTGTTTGGGACATATATGTGCTTGAGCGAGAATGATGTACTGTGCCTTCCACCTCCCCCCCCTTCCTTACTTGCCACGGGCCCAGTCGACCGGTGACCCCGAACCGGTACGGTTGCAAAGGTTTTCGCAGTGTAAAATAGAGTGAGAAGTGTGTCTACGTGACCATCTATTGCAATCTGAATCATAAAAGATCCTGAACGGAGATAGTGTCAAAACCCTAAGTTACAGTCCACATCGGAGGTGGCAGGAGAACGGATTGTGGCGAGTGGAACTTCCTTCCGAATCCCGTTTCTTCCGGCATCTATGCCATCACGCAACAATATGCATCCCGATCTTTTTCTTTTTGAGCCCTATCCGTTCAACGAACGTTGGTTATTATCACTTGGTTTACTGCGGCTCGGAAAAACTCTACATTAGGCTGACCAAACAATCAGCTCTAATATTCTCCATCTTCCAAGGCCCCAACTTCCAACGATCTCTCCCTGCATTATGAGATTTTAATTAACATTAGGCTGTCTACGGAATGCGGAGTGTGCGTCAACAGCGTCACATTTCCAAAGCGTGTCTCCTCTTGCGCTCCCAGATACAAGCTTTAGCACCATAAAGACGAGTCGTAGCATTTCTTTTTTTAATTATTGCCTTGCAGTCTCTTTCATTTGTTATTAACCTTTACCATACCATGATATAAAGTACCCGAACGCAGCCACGCTGTCAACTCGTGTTACTGTAAACAACAGTTAGAAAAAATGTTTTTATTAGCTTAAATGGCTTTAATGGCACGAATTTACTCTAAATATTAAGCATTCAATTTTGAAAAAATGATTAATAACATAATTTAGAGCATTCATTAAGTTCTATACAACGTATCCTTCCTTCTTATCTCTCTTCATTTAATTTGTAAGAAAGGGACAATTATATTTGTATATTTGTTGTTCTTTTCACTGTGAAAATAGTGTGTGATCTCTGTCTTTCATATCACAAATGGTATTTTACAACGGATTGAATGGAAAAAATAATTGTTTTGTATGATTCTCTTTTCATAATTGGTTTTTCACTAGTCATTCCTAAGCGCTAATATTTTCTTTAGGATTATCTAAAATATGAATTTTATGTTGCATGTATTTACCGAAATATTAGCGGTTTTACTGCATGGTTTGGGAAGGGTTAAAGATCCTAGGTATTTGGATTAAAGTGATTCTCGTGTCTGTTTTTGTATGTTTTAAAAAATTAAAAAATATATCTAAATTAGCAACAAGAGCACCCTGTGTTTATTTTTTTTGTAGAAAGAGAATTTCCAGGGATGATACAGCATGATCCGCTTTAGGGCGCTCCCAGACTTTTGGCTTTAGGATAATATTTTATTTTAATACATTTCGTGAGCCGGGCGCGCCCACTGTGGACCATTGTTATCGCGGAAGATGAGCAGTGTTTCCATCACTCGGTTGAATTTTTCACAACTCCACAGCGCTCCGCAAAGTTCCAGAAGGCGTTCTCCGAGTCTCGACAAGAGATTCGAAAATCGTTCAATAGTCAGAATCTCTTTAAACAATGTTGCGCTGGGGGCGAAATACCTCAACCTAAGTTTCCTCTCGCAGTACCGAGAAAGATGTTAAATTTACCTGCTTTTGTATTAGATTTAAAATTATATTATTAAATGAAGCTTTGAGGTTAATATTATAAGAAGAAACACCATGATAGGAGCCCCGTTGGATTGTTTTAAGAAATAATAGAGAGTGTGATAAAGAAATTAAGAAATTGAAAGTAGGATAGGAACGTTAGCAGATCGACCAGAATATCTAGTTGTATCTTTAGTTCTGAGGACCTGATAATATCCACATAGAGTGGAATGTGTCATGAGCCGTATTCCGTCGACCTCTTGACAGTATGAGGAGAGATCTGGAGGCACTTCATATTCCTGTCTCTGAGTTGAGTGTGTTGGCCGACAGGACAGAACAGGAAAGCGGGGTGTGTTTGTTTGTGGCAATACCGTGTAGAAAACAGAGTGTGCCTGTGGCAATACAGTGTCACCAATAATTAACGTCAATACACCCCCTTTTTGGACCAAATTATGCACACATTCATTACGTACAAAAAAATGCATTCCCACACCCTCTCAGCTCACCAGGGTTTTTTTTTGAAAATAGAGATGCGTACAAGAAATACGTGTCACAATATTATTACTATTTTCTAACTAAGCTAAACACTTGTATGAAAATCGGGCTACCTTGATGACCTACTGGAACGAGGTTTGAACCCCCGATCGCTGAATCACTAGACCACAAACGTCGGGCGCTGACTTCTAATTGACTTTTAATATATGGACTGTATCGATTATAATATTGATCAGTTGACACAACCCGAATTGGATTTATGAAGGAAAATAATGGCAGATGTACTGGGTTGGACGTCGTTTTCACCTCCAGTTGACTCGCACGTTTGTTTTGAAGAACCGAGAGATCACTGCACTTCCGGAACTGTTGAGAACACAGCTTCTTCTTGGTTCGAGCGTTACGCACGGCGCTGCTGTCGGACGGCAGAAAAAAGGGAAAAGATCTTGATAGCGTCAACAATTAATTTTAATGAAGATACATATTATTTTGATGTTGCAATTTTAGAATATAATTCAATGACATTTTAAACAAATTAGATGGATCAATTAGAAAGACATGCAGAAAAATCTTTGGTAATCACTGGGATACGAACCCGCAACATTTTTTCTAGGAATATATACATTTAAAAAAATATATATAATATGTAAGTTTGAAAGTTGCGGTGGCTTAATGGTAACGCAATAATCCTTGAAGAGAAAGTTCCGGACTCGAATATTTTTTAGATAAATAAATGTCTTTTTAATTGATTCGTCTGATTTGTTTTGTATGATATAGTATATATGATTTTATTATGCTTAATTCATACTTTAATATTTTCCTTATATACGATCGAGTCGTGAAAGACTTAAATATTCTTAATTGTTGCAAAATTAAAAATAAAGATCGATCAATAAGTACATTTCTTCAGGGATGTTGATCGATCAATAAGTACATTTCTTCAGGGAAGTTGATCGATCAATAAGTACATTTCTTCAGGGAAGTTGATCGATCAATAAGTACATTTCTTCAGGGATGTTGATCGATCAATAAGTACATTTCTTCAGGGAAGTTGATCGATCAATAAGTACATTTCTTCAGGGATGTTGATCGATCAATAAGTACATTTCTTCAGGGATGTTGATCGATCAATAAGTACATTTCTTCAGGGAAGTTGATCGATCAATAAGTACATTTCTTCAGGGAAGTTGATCGATCAATAAGTACATTTCTTCAGGGATGTTGATCGATCAATAAGTACATTTCTTCAGGGAAGTTGATCGATCAATAAGTACATTTCTTCAGGGATGTTGATCGATCAATAAGTACATTTCTTCAGGGATGTTGATCGATCAATAAGTACATTTCTTCAGGGAAGTTGATCGATCAATAAGTACATTTCTTCAGGGATGTTGATCGATCAATAAGTACATTTCTTCAGGGAAGTTGATCGATCAATAAGTACATTTCTTCAGGGAAGTTGATCGATCAATAAGTACATTTCTTCAGGGAAGTTGATCGATCAATAAGTACATTTCTTCAGGGATGTTGATCGATCAATAAGTACATTTCTTCAGGGAAGTTGATCGATCAATAAGTACATTTCTTCAGGGAAGTTGATCGATCAATAAGTACATTTCTTCAGGGAAGTTGATCGATCAATAAGTACATTTCTTCAGGGAAGTTGATCGATCAATAAGTACATTTCTTCAGGGAAGTTGATCGATCAATAAGTACATTTCTTCAGGGAAGTTGATCGACTGATTTCGGACGAATTGATTTTCCAAGAGCGCGCTGAGGAGGGAGATGACGCGATGTTGTGTTTGTATTGTTTACCGAACTTGTCATGTTTGACGGGCGCGTACACTCGTGTACAGAACATGTTATGTAACTGGCCTTCCATCGAGGGTCTAGATTCATATCCCAGCCCGAGAGAGGCATTCCTGGGATATGACGATATTTTATGGCAGTTTATCACCAGGAAACCCCGTCTTATCGAAATAACCCTTTAATGCCATTTTTACCGAGGTTCTTCGACCCGACAGATATTTCGATTCTGATAAAAGTAGTTCGCCGTTAACCCTTGAATGCTAACGTTAATTTATGAACCGTTAATGGTACAGCTGAACATTAAACTGTTAATTAATTTCATTGTGTTCAGTGCCTACATTCTTAATGGGTCTGTTCTAAAACAAATTATTTATCTGTATTTTAATGGAAACATTTTTCATTGTATTGTTGCAATTTCAGAACGTAGTTTTGTGATATTAAAACAAATTAAACTAATCAATTACAAAGATATACAAAAAAAATATATACATAGAAAATGGTTGGTTATAAATGAAACAATGTTATGACTCTACTTGAGTTTATTTGTACTACTCTAGTTTACCACCTGGTGGGATGAGATCCCGTGGAGTGTATGGATTAAAATTAATGGTTAGTTGAGGCAATTCGAATTGGAACGAGAAAGAAATATTGACAGATGGATCTGGCTTACCTTGGATGTCAAGTTTCACCTCCAGTTGACTCGCACTTTTGTAGTTAAGAACAGAGATATCACTGCACTTCCGGAGATGTGTAGAACACCGCTTCTTTGCGGTCCGGATTTGTACACATGGTGACAATTTTGATCCACAAAAAAAGCCTGTTGACAGCTCCGCGTCGAAATGTAATCTGTTCCCACGTCGGCGAAATCCCTTAGTAATTAGTTGGCCAGAGCGGGAAAGGTATATTACAGTTCATTGGATAGAAGGAATGCGCATTAAGTATTCAACTTGCGTTAACAAGCTTTGTCTTATATGTTTATGTGTATTTAGTTTAATACTTATGAGAGTTACCGTTTCTCTCGAAACTCGAGTAGTGCTAATAAACTTAAGTAGAGTCATAGCATTGTTTTATTTATATCCATCCATTATGATGAAACTCTACAAAGTTAACGCTGATTCTATCAATGATACAAATATTGGTTGGGTGGGGAAACACTTTACCGTTTCACCAGGTAACGCGTTTCAACGAATAAGAAAAGTTCTGGGTTCGTATCCCGGTAGTGACTAAATATTTTTTCAAAGACGCACTGCCGGGGAATTGATGAAGTCGTAAAAATATATTTTTTAAAACATCGTAAGATTTTAATTAATACTGACTTCTTACAAAATTTAACAAGGGTTTTTATTTTGTTCAAATAAAACAAAACACTTAAAATATTATAAATAATAAAATATATCAATGTATTAAATTCTTATATGACAATTTGATACTACAGTCAAGTTAGGTTAAGTTGGCAGAGGTACCGGAATCGTCACATGTTGTCTCCAAAATATTTTTGATTCTATATATAGAAATGTATGAAATTTTCTATTGCGCTATTTTAACGCAGTTTTCGTCACATATTTTACAGCGGTGCCCACTAATTGTTTAAAAAATCTATAATTTTTCTACTTTTTTACACGGAAAACTGTTATTGTTTCGTATTCCGTGAATTTATTTACTATCCGCATTTACTTAAAACGGTTGTACTCTGTACAAGTATTATACGGAAGAAGAGGAAGAGTAGGAACATGCGTACGAGTTCAAATCATATTACAAATATCACCTGGACTATTTACTACGTAAACGCTTTAACGCGCAAGTTCACGCGCAGTCCACGTGGACAGTGAAATAAATTTATTTGTATATATGTGTCTTGTTTTATTTCTACAATTTCCACTCGGTTCTCTATGGGTATATAACACATGGACAACACGAAGATTGTAAATCTGCCTATAAAAGGCATACTAGATTTTTTTAAAGATTAATTCTTTTGAATTAATCTGTCGAGCGATAACAACCTGAGATTTTATTTAAATCATCTCTTGAATCTTTTCTACGTGATGTGCGAGCATATCTACCTGCACGCATTTCTCAACTGTGTTTATTAACATTAAATTCTACAGAATTATTAGAATGACAAAAACGGCCTCTGGAAAACATTACGAACAATAGAAATACAGTCATTGTTCTGAATGTAATTATTATTTTTACCATTTTTATTAGCAATGTTGCCAAAGCACTAGGAGATTTAATCCGCTGGGTTTAAAGCCAAATATTTAATATTCACAGTCTGCAGGCTGTACTCTATGCGTTCTAATAATGAACATTTATTTTAGTACTTCATATCATGACGAACATAATTGATTTTGCCTTTTTACGGCTAATCTTATGGCTGTATTACTATTATAGATGGTTGGAATTGATTGAAATCAGATTTAGACCAGAGATTGAACCAGCCACCTGTTTTGCTGATCCAAATTTCGTGATCCGTTAGTTTTTGACCAAATTATACATGAAATACTAATTAACAGTATTAATTAGAAAGATATACATATAGAATCAATTTTATCGAAAAATATTGTTGTTACGCTGCCGAAGTTCGAACCTGGATCTCTTTTTTCAATCCGGAGAAGGTGCATTAGCCAACTATGCTACATACGTTACCCATATGTTACACTTCTCAAATTAATACATCTATCATTCCATTGTATGAAAGCCATCAAAAATCATGACTGCAGAACATATTTTCCAAGAGGATAAAGATGGCACGAGCTTGTTCAATATGGCATTTGATTTCAATTTTTCATTCATCTTCTCCAATTTTGTTCCAGCAAATAATCGACTTTCATTGTCGATTCAGAGATCTAACATTAGTATTCCAGGGTTAAATAAGCCTATTCGGTGGACCGGCGCGGTTGAAGCTTTCTGAGGGGACATTTTTACGATATTTTATGGCCCATACCAATCTCTTCAATTCCTCGTCCCTTTGCGAAGGGATTTCAGACATCTCTTTGATCCGGCTCAATCTATTAACGTCTCGAAGCTGACTTGAAATCAAGTTAACGAGAAACGTGAAATATTAATATCGAAATGGACTGCCAAGTCGGGCGGCCCGGCGGTCGGAGGCAAGTTTTTGGAATATTTCGAGTTCATTACTGTGGCTGGCTGAAAGTTGACTGAGAGACAATTCGATTTGAATGTGAACTTGGAACGGAGTCGTGAATTTCAAATTGTGATTGAAATATTAATGGATAATGTAAATCTCTGGAAACGGATTAAATTCTCCAACAAATCAAGTTTCAGGACCGGTTGGGTTTTATAATGTACCAGCCGTATAACGTTACAATTTCTCCTTTTTTCATATTTAACAATTGTCGATGTGACGTTCGCCGTGCAGCCTCGAACACCACCATAAAGGGGCGGATTTATGGTGCGAGGGATTCATGTCACTGAGCATTTTGAGGCCGCCTTATCCTGACTTCCAAAACGATGATGCCATAATACAACGCGAACTACGAACAGCAACACAGATGTATATAGACGATATTTTAGCTTCTTCTTCTTCATCATATGTTCAGTGCTGAAATATCTGCGGAGTGTGGTAACCAGAACAATTGTGCCACAATGTAAAATGGAAAAAAGTTCCCCCTGTATGAACTGTATATAATAATATTAGGTATAATACGATTTATCGGGAAAAACTGCATTATTTGTTACGTTTTTCCTACAAATTTTCATGAACCATAGTGTGGTTTCAGGTATTTATTTGCACTTGAAAACTGACACACTGAAAAAATCCCTTACTTTACGGAGATTTTCGCTCTTCGGCGATGGTCTGGACCCTAATCGATACATTGATAGGGTATTACTGTATACATCGATAATATTTTCGTAATACAAGTGAGAAGTGATTTTTAAAATTTTATTTACATTCCTTGCTGTGGGGGTTTTAAAAGACGGTAATGAAGGGCGCGGACCTTTTGGGTGGTCTAATGTGGTCCCCACTGCATTGGCCTAGTTACGCCACTGGCTCGGTGCATAATACGTCTCCATTCCTCCTGGACTTAACCCATGTTGATGGCAGCATTTAAATAGTCATTAATAAATCCTTTAAAATAGCACAGAAATAAACTTTTTTTTAAATCTTAAAAATACCAAGGACAGATAACCTAACCTAACCTAACCTAAGTTACTAATACACAATTTTGCACGCAGAAATAAAGATTCTCTTCAAGTCCCAAGAGCGCGAACCACGTGTGGACAAATACAATTTCGACACCTACACCCTAAACCGTACAATCAAATGTATCAACATTTAGCTATCCTATTAAAATTTTCCTCAGAGAGATGGGTCCACCTGTTATTGGGACACTCACCCGAACAGAGTGGCCGCTTGCCAGGTAACATATTATATTAAGGTATTCAATGAAACAATGTATCCATAATAATATTACGCTTCCCCGTCTATATCTATGACTTTCTGGATGCGGCGGCTTTAGTAATATCATTATGGATGTATAGTGCTCGATTAATCGTCCAGGTCTGCTGAGACGCGAGCACTGCAAAAATGAAAGTTTTTAATATCTCTATGTTAAGATTACTTAAATATTTTATCTTTCATGTATTCAATAACAATACGGAAATATATATACAATTTGAAATTAATAGTACATTGTCTTTATTACGAGTAAGAAGAAAATAAAACTGTCATCTTTTTTTCTGTCTATGGTAAGGGAGAAATCTTACTTACCATAGAAATTGTCTAACCAAAGGTTCTTATATGTCATCTTGATGTCATCTTTGACAGTTAACTTACAAAGATGGAATAATTTAAATTACATCGACATTTTCTTTACGTGTTGTTTGTTTTGGGGAAAGCTTTACCATTGAAATATACAGCGGTCACCAATAGCCGGGCAGCACTAGTTATCTGCTAGTGATGTGTATATTTGTACTTGCATCAAATTTAATTAAATGTAAAAAATGTATAGCATTGGATAAACAAATAAATTTTATGGAGACCGTCCTTGATCGTTCTTTCCCAACTGTTACTGTAATCAAAAGCTTCTCAAACTCGTTTCTTCTAACAGCATGTCTAAAGTATGTAAAAATCGTATTTTCTGCATGTTGTCGAAAATCTTAAAGGTGTTAAGGTAACATTTGTACACCTTGTGGTCCACGGGATGTACAGCATTCGCCTTCAACACCACATCTCGAATCTATTCATCGTAGGCATCTAACATATTCCTTGCCTTCTTTCTTGATGTCCAGAACATATCCAATTGGTTGGTAGTTGGTGGTTCTGAGCCAAAATCTTAAAATAAAGCTTTAAAACATGTAGAATTATTTAAAGAAGAAATAAACAGATATGGAATTAATTTTGATGTACACATATGTATGTGAAATACTTTATATCATCAACAATAGAAAGGGTACAAGTCCCGGCGGTAGATTGGTTTAATTATTTATGTGTATAT
This sequence comes from Eubasilissa splendida, assembly GCA_031772225.1. Classification (NCBI taxonomy): domain Eukaryota; kingdom Metazoa; phylum Arthropoda; class Insecta; order Trichoptera; family Phryganeidae; genus Eubasilissa; species Eubasilissa splendida. The sequence goes on along the minus strand of CM062865.1, from coordinate 955,634 downwards.
ACGGTAAATCGTACCATTAAAATAAAGAAGTACAACAATTATTATTGCAAATTAATATTAAAACATTAAAGTTACTACACATACAAAAATAAATAACATAGAAAAACATATTAAAAATAAAAACAACACGTTTTTTTCAATATATAACATTTAACAAATATTAAGAGAACACATTCTTATTGTAAAGTTGTATCAATGTGTCCAAAATGTAATAAAAATGAATTGATAATTCTGGCGTCTGCTATCAGTTTACTCAAAGGTATTTGAGATTCTGTTAAAATAAGGTAGATGGCTCTTTCAAATAATGGAACGATTAAATGTATTAATATCGAAAAGGTAACATATAGGTTCGAAAATTGTCGCTAAAAATATTGTCGCTGTAGCATAGTTGGATAATGCACGTTCCCCGGTTGGGAAAGAGATCCAGGTTCGAATCCCGGTGGCGCAACAACAATATTTTTCGATAAAATTGATTTTATATGTATATCTTTCAAATTAATATATTTTAACAAATATATTGAAAAGTAAAAAAATAGCAAAATTATTATTAGGATGAATCTGAAAAAATGTACATTAATAGCGCAATTAAGCTGTTGATATTTATTATTTATTAAATGACATACACATTTTTGTTCTAACAGAGGTGAATATATTGCATAACAAATATAAGACATAGTTATACTCATAGTTTATTTGGTGGAATGGAGTAGACTTCACCTCTGATATATACAGTGTTGTCCTGGCTACTTTGCTAGACTGAAGTCTGTGTTAAAGTAGCCGTAAAGTAGTGAATTATTAGTGTAGGTATTGTATAAATTATGTTAGAATGTTAGATAGCCATACTTCTGATTCATCTCTACCTGATTGGATCATATATTGGGTCCATATTTGTGTAATCTGTTGGAATTAAACGATTTCCAGTTAGTATTGAGTGTGTTGTACAGTTTCGGAGCTAAGAACATGTACAATCTTTGATAAAATGTCGTGTTCATCGATACAAATTTCATGGTCTATTCCACGTTCGTATGAGCTACTATTTATTTATTTTGTCGATAGAATTCACAATGAAAGTGTGTCAATAGTCACCCTCGATATGTGGAGACATTATTAAGGGATGTTATCTCTAGAACATGTCGAGATAAAGATTAATTGGGATATAATTGATTTCTCCGAGAGTTGCCTTATTTGGATGGTATCTAAATAGTTCTAAATGAAATCCCGCGGGACAGAGGGGGAGCGGTGCAATAAGTCAGCGGTGAAAGGTTAAGGGATGAGGGATTCTGTATCAGGCTAATAAATCTTCTAAATCTTACGCTCGAATTATATTACTTGCGTATACATTTAATTAATATATTAATTTATTAAAAAATCCATTATCTACAAAGCTGTGTTATAATCATGGTCTATACCATCTGTACTCTATTAACATGTACTCTATTAACATGCACTCTATTAACTAAGAATACCTTATGTTTATATATTTCTCCTTACTTTACGTGGTATCATTTAAATAGCCTCATAGAATAATCAAATAGAATTGCCATTGGGCCGCTTTGAATGGAATTATATATAACGGGAATTTATCAACCGAGGCAAGACTAGCGGTGCACAATGGAATCCTGGTACCGACACTGATGTATGGTAGTGAGACCTGGAGCTGGCAGAAAAGGAACGAAAGTAGACTGAATGCAGTGGAAATGAGATCACTTTGGCGTATTACTATGGTGAATTATTTTGTACCATGTGTACGTGTTTTTATAAATTATTTTGTAAAAGCCCATTAGAGCGTAAATATAATAAAAAAATAATTATATATTTGGATCTCAATTAAGGTGACTTGGACATATCTTGCGAATACCCCAATACCCACGTGTTATTTTGTATTGCGGAGTGTATTGTATGCGTATTTTTTTTTAATAGCGATGCGTACACATAATACATGTCACATCAATATTCTTACTATTTTCAAACTAAGCTAAACGCTTGTGCTATGAAAATAGGACTAACTTTCTGACTAACCCCCGACCGCTAGATCTCTAAGCTAGCGTTTTAACCACTGGATCAACAAGTTACTTTGTATTTATTGAAGGTAAATTGTACAAAGGTATACGTTGATAGGTACTAGGTGCGTGAACTAAGATCGGCGGCGGCTTCTGGAGCTGCTGCTCGGGAGACGTCGATAGGTAAATTGACCTTGGACCTTTCTGTAGCGGGCTGCCGCGTGTGTATTGTTGCACGCAGTCGGTACCCTGCGCCTTAATAGCTGGTGGAAGTTGTATTGTACTGAGCGCGTTCAGTCCTTCACGATAGATTGTTACAAGTGAGATGAAAACCAATTTTTCAAGGATAATAATGATGAAGATGACGATGATAAAGGATACAAAGTGTTTTGCGGATGACGTCATGTGTAACACACTTTTGTTACACCAAGAAAACACCTGGTTGACGTGACTAAGCTGTAGCTCGCGTGACTGAGAGAGATCGGCTAACTCGGTCTCAAACCAGCGGCACGTTCAGCCACGACGCACGGCGACTTTTACCCGAAGACTGGAGTGATTCAAAGTGCAGCCTTCGGCTAAATGTCACCGCGGTCAAGGCCGGCGGTCAACTCGTACCGTAGAGCGAGGTCTACGAAGGTTCGGTCTGCGCGGAGATACAGGCGTCGATCAGTGAGAAGAATGCTCGTAAGATAGATCAGTCTTTATTAGACGTCGTAGAAAAATTCGTTAATTTATTATGTAATCACATTTACTTTGCTTTTAACAGAAAAAAAAATGTCTCACTCAATAAACGTATGTAATTGATGAAATTTGAAAACTTTTGTATAGGTTATCATAGCTTAATAGGTCAAAGCTTTCTATAGGTTACATGCGGGCGATGTCTTAATTTTTATGGAAGATAATATTTAATATTTTTTAAAATACCCCAGTTTCACACAGATGACAGAACAAATATATTTCCATTTTTTGTAATGTCTTTCAGGTGCTGATTTTTGTCAATCTTCATATGTAGCGTCTAATTCCAAAACCCCCTAAAACGGATTTCGGATAATTAGAGTTAAACTTGCAGTTTTGCAGGTTTTTTGTCAGCTACATGTGGAAAACATTGTTTTTCGCAAAATCCACTTAAATCTATTGATATTGCATGTTCAAAATCAGGGTCAGTTCCAAAATACCCCAAAGCAGACAGAGTATATGTTGTTATTCCCCCTAAAATGAAATCAGTCAATCACAACGGTTGTTGATGATCACGTGATCTAAAATCCATTGTGGCTGCCAGAACGATATATACAGAAAAATTGAAACAGAATTGTCTCTATATAAAATGCTGATGTAAAAACAAACATTTTGTACATTTGCTTTTCAAAATATACATTTTGAAAGCAAAGCAACGCCCTCCCCCCCTTCCTTATTCTTTTCCCAACGTTTGCGCGTCAATCGATCGGCGGCCCTGAACGGGTTGAACACTGTTATACAAATCTCTGAGATTCCTCCAGCATCCGTGTTCGGGTACCTAAAAATAGTTTATTTCTTTTAGTGACGGAAAATAAGTTCAATGTTGCATCAGTCTCTTCGGTATCGTTTCATTATACCACGGGAGACAGTCCAGTCAAGAGTTGGACATTTACACTGTTCCGGAATAGTTTAGGATTGTTCTAGAACATCATAGACACGGGCCGAGGGTCCAGCCGGGCGCGGGGGCGGGGTATTTAGGTCGTAGTAATAAAATAATACATTGAAGCACCTACCCTGGCACGCGAGCACCCCCCGCCGAGCGCGAGGCCGCGTGGGAAAACCCGTGAACAGGAATGCCGGCTATTTGTTCAGCCGGCACGCGAGGGCGAAGGGGTAAGCTGTGACGACAGCGCCACGAGTGTTAATGATTCGATGCTGGTACGTAATGTGTATATAGGTCAGACTTCTAACACGTCAGAAATATTACATTGTTTGTTGGTTGCGTTGAATGTTACACATTTATTAAATAAATCTTCCAACAATCCAACTTTTCTCTTCTTCTCACGCGACTTGGATTTAAAAATGATGCATTGACGCATGTATCGACACTTTGGAGCAGGTTTGTTGATTCACGTGCGGGTGTAGGTTTGGTAGATGAATCAAAAGGATATAATGTGGTGTGAGTGATGAGTGCCCCAATTTTTATAATTTCTTTTTGAACCGACATAATTTTAGCAATATATCCAAGAACACACAATTACTGGATTTTCATTTACAAAGGCACTGTTATTAAACAAATAATACATATCCCACAGAGATGATGCCATTTTTTATTAATGGAAAAATATGGAAGTATGCGTAATTACAGGGCTTACGACCTGTCTTCGGCTGGCTTAAGTGATCACTTTACACAAAATAACGTTTACCATTCCTCCCAATCAATCTCTCAAATTTTTGAAAGTTGTATATATGTTAATATGTGGAATCATTACATAATAATTTTAGTTGCTATATTCTCTACAGTTGGTTCTTTGCAACTTTAGCTAGCTGTATGCGTCTTCAAATTTCCTGTCCACTGTCACCAGCCTCTGTATTGCCTCTTAAGATCCAAAATCGGTATTTTTGTTTTAGACTGATTTTTTTTTGTTGTTAAACGAAAAAAAAACACTGGTAATTTAATAATTTTGTTTGTCAAACTTTCAGAATAAATATTATAATAATTTTTTCCTCTTTCTACCAAAATCAAATTCTCTCAGTGAGTGTATCTCTAGATCTCAACCAAATCTTTGAGATATTCCTCCCAGTTTGTTCCTTCTGTACTGTGATCTATCATCTCAATTTATAGCGTATTGATTTGGTTCATAAAATATCAATACACAAAGCGACAGTGAAAACGGTGTTCTATTGTGGGATACCGAAAAAAATGTAATACCTTCAATCCGTCTATCGCAGAGCTCATTGAATAAAAAATGTATTCGAATTCTGCACAAAGAATTCCACAGAAAATATGGGATTTAAAGTAAACAGGGGAACACACGTGTGTATTCATTCTTTTAGATTTATGGCCCCGGGCTTTCTGCTGGGTACATTACCATTCTGCGAGAGTGTGTCTGTGTGCGGTCACAAGGGTACAGTTCGCACCTTCAGTGAGAAGGATTCCATAGAAATAGCTCAGAGTTTGCGCCCGTCTGGAGTCGCTTTTGGTTCTTGAACTGTAATAGTGCACCAACGCCAAATAATGCTGATTTAAACAGTTTTTTTTGTTGTTGAATAAACTAAACTTTATACTGCACATACAAATAGTATTGAGAGGTGGAGTTTCTCTCATTAGCAGATATAAATAACAGCATTTAGTATCATATAATATATTTTTATATCGTAGGAGAGGTGTTCCTAAAGAGAAACTGTGCAAAATTTGGATTGAATGACATTTCAATTTAATTTGAAATGGATGACAATTATATCATTGCGAGGGGAAGAGAGGAAAGTATTTACCCAAAATTACTATACTAAAAACACATTTATATACTAGGAAGGGGGTGAAGTGGCTGGGGGGAAAGGGGACGATGCCTATGTTAACCGTTACCATACCATGATATAAAATACCCAAACGCAGCCATGCTGTCAACTCGTGTCACCGTAAATAACAGTTAGAAAAAATGATTTTATTAGCTTAAATGGCGTTAATGGCACGAATTTACTCTAAATATTGAGCATTCAATTTTGAAAAAATGATTAATAACATCATTTAAAGCATTCATTAAGTCATATACAATGTGTCCTTCTTTCTTATCTCTCTTCATGTAATTAGTGAGAAAGATATAATTATATTTATATATTTGTTGTTCTTTTCACTGTCAAAATAGTGTGTCATCTCTGTCTTTCACATCATAAATGGTATTTTTACAACGAATTGAATGGAAAAAATAATTGTTTTTGTACGATTCCCTTTTTATAATTATTTTTTCACTAGTCATTCCTGAGCGTTAATATTTTCTTTAAGATTATCTAAAATATGAATTTTATGTTGCATGTATTTACCGAAATATTGCAGGTTTAATTATGATGGTAGACCTGTGTTACTGCATGGTTTGGGACGGGTTAACAGTCAAAGGGTTTAGCAGTTAACGAGACAGACAGGCAGACAAAAAACTTTTATATGTAAACGATGTGTTAGTTAGGTGTATAAGAAATACCGTAAGTATCATATATTTGAAATTAAAATAACATTATTAATATAACTTTGATAATTACCATTAATATATCAAATAGAGTTTTAATCACGATTATACTAATAACGTGATATAATTCCTATAGTTTCATCTAGTTTTAGTGATTAACCAAATTTTCGAATAAAACATCAAAATTTCAATCAAGATTATCTCCCTAACGGTGGGAAATTTTCACATATACTCGTACATTATATAATTAGAACATTTTCGACGTTTGGACTGCTACCCACTCGCGAGGTATTGTGCTCTAAGCGCGCTACACCTGTAATAATGACCCTGCGAGATAGCTATCTCTGTGGCTTTTGTGAATTTTGTTATTATCAAAGTTTTGTTGTACGTGAACGCGGCTGTTGTGTAATTGCGACCGGTTGACTAAGCGACGTTATACTTTATACATTGGATGGCTTAGTTAATATCAATTAGAATTTATTGCGGACGAGAGTTTGTCATTAGTTTGGAGTTGAAAAAGAGATGTGCGATATGTGCTAGCAGAATTTTGAGTTGCCATTCTGGTGTTTGTGCAGGTGTGCTTTGGTTATGGCGTGAGTACATAATATACAGTAATAGAAGAAAAGGCACATATAATAGAAATGAACACTTATATATATATATATATTTTTTTTTTTTTCTAATCTATTTTCACATTATGTATGTATTCGATCTTACTGTGTTTTGCCTTCGATGAGTTATAGTTTTATAAAAGATATTAGTTTATCAATTTGCTCTAAAACAGATTGCCTAGTTGGGCAATGTATTTAAATGTGTATAAATATGATATGATAATATGATAATGTTTTTGAATAACTAAGAAAAATAAAACAAAATAAACTAAACTAAACTAATTTAAACCGTATTTATTCTCATTAAATCACAATGGTTGGTTAGGTTAACCCCACAGACATGGCCGCGTAAGCATTCATTTGACAGCCATACAGTTCAACTGATACCCGCAGAAAATCAGACAACAATATGTCGCGCCGCAACCAGTCCGAGAAAACCTGGAATCGACCAGCTACTCGGATATATCTACGCATACTTTTTATAATAGATCGTAAATACTGTTTCACTCACAATCGACCTGCTCTACTCTAGCTGTACACGCAAACACCGAATCACCACGTTTCATATACATACGGGAGAAGCGAGGAGGTACTGGGCCCTCTGATTCGATTGTTAAAGAGGGGAGGAATAAGGGCTGAACCTTCTCGTCTCAGACATATGACAACAATGGCGTAAGATTTTTTTTTGGGGGAACCCTATTGCGGAGTACATGGCGAAATTGTTTTATTTTAACTTTGTATAAAGTAGTAGCAAAAATGGCTCAAGTTTTTTATAAAATATTTTTTTTATATTTTGTTAATTCTTTTTTGGTTTGATTTTGTTTTTATTCCGTATTCATCGAACACATTTTTGGCGCTTCTTGAGAATCGGTCACGACCTATATTATTGACATCTTTCTACGTTCAAATTCCCACCCATCCTTTTTTCTCTACTGCTTGATCAGTGTGAATACTGACCTTGAAGTCGGCAGACGTTAACACGACGCGATACTTGTTCGGTTGCAATACCGCGATTGCATACTAGGTGTGGTTTTGTTCACCTCCGGTGCATCAGCATTGTTATATTGTGATCCTGAGATTTTTGGGCACAGTGATTATTGTGTGAGCCGCGGGTGAAGTGAGTTGATATCGCCGCCTTCATTTGGAAGTGGAGATTTGCCCGCCTGCGTGCTGTTTGTGTGATCTCGACTGCGACTGTAGGAGTAACGGAGGCGTCATATATGATAGGTAAGGCGAGCAGTCCTTCAGATTCCCGATTCTCCGAGATCCACTGGCCCTTCGGCTGGATTCCCTATCCCATCATTGATCTTTATCCCCGTTAATCCAAGTCCCTCCCTTATTTCCTTCTTTCTTTCCTTTACCGCCCCCCCATCGTCGATTTTGATTTACGACAGGAACCGTTGTATTCCAATCCGCGGAACGCGCGACTAGAAGATCGAGCAATTTCGTTCGGTAGATCCTATTCGGCGCGGGATCTACGTTTTCTTTTCAATTTTTGTTTGTGAAGTTTTTGAATCGTTTTATAAATTAGGTTCGATAGGGTCAAGAACATGGTAAAGAAGTGAAATGGGACGAAAATAATGAGGATCGGATGAGGGATCATATAGGCCGAGGGAGTTTATGGAGGGGTTTGGGTTGGAAATTAATTAAGAATAAAATTTAAAAGATAAATTGTATATGCGTCGTTTGAGTGAGGGTATGTTTGAGTCTCTGTGAATGATTGTGTTTCTGAAAAACTAGGGTGAGTTTGTGATTCTTCTAAAGTCGTAGATCACAAGTGGTGGGTGATGGAGTCGGAAACGATGGGTAGATTGGGGATCGGAATAAAATAATGATGAGGGATGAGGGAATCCTTCGATAGCGGTTTAGGGTGGTTTACGGGATAAGGAGAACAGCTCGACTCACGACGGCTTACGAAATGTGACGACAGGCGACTCTCCACGTCCAATGTTCAATAACTGCACACACAAATACGCTGTCACATACGTCCAAAATGATCGCCAATAACACTGGTTACAATGACGAAACTTTCACTCTGAATATCGGCGTATTTCCTCACAACGAAACACCAAAACGAGTTGAGGACAACATATACCTTAGAAGTGATCCAATACGATCGATCACAGCGAAGACGACACCCCCTCTCCGAATCTCGACGAATTACAATTTCAAAACAATGTGTACTGATTGGAAATAGGCTAAGGGGTAGGAACAAACTAAAAATTGGTGCCAATATACTGTATTTAACAATAATCATTTTTGGTTAACTGTGAAAATACAAATACGTCTCCCCCAAGGATTCACGTGTCTGATACTTGAAACCGGTATTTTTCGCTCGAAACTTGGCACGAATATTTTGTGACATACGCGACCTGAGTCTCGTTCACATTCACCGGCAAGATACGGAAGATATAGATACGGATAAGATACGGAACTCAGAACTCACCTTGCTGACGGCTTTTATAATAAGTTATGTAATTCGGATGGACATGAATCCAATCTACTCGATTGAAAGAAGTTACAGTTAACTACGCCCGTTTATTGCAACAAAAAAAAGAATGGAAAGCAATCATGACAAGTACAACCTAATATAATACTAAAATAAATCTGCGCAGAATAGAAAACAAGAAACCTCCCCCACGGTAGGTTGGTAATCCAATGTAGACAGATAAAATAAAACAATAGTACATGACCTTGGACTCGGGATATACTTCCTCCATGTTTGAATTCATTCTTTTAATTTACTTGTCGCCGCGTACTGGCTCGTAAAGAACTGGCTTACAGGCTATCGTGAGTCTATTTTTATTTACAGTACTTTCCCCACAAAATATATACTTTAGACTTATTTAGTATGTAACCGGTCGGATTGCACAGAAAGCGTGCTCCGATACACAAGGTCCGGTTTCAGTCCCATTCCGACTCTCGTGTTAGACTGGTTCGCGACCTTGAAACGAAAACAGTCCCGGCAGGTATATTCTCCAAACGGTCCGACTCGAATACCGAAAGAGTCGTGTCATCCAAAGCAATCCGCCTTACATCTAAAATTCTGATCCTGTTTATGTTAAGTGTTTTAATACTATCTAGAACGTTATTAACCTATTTATCGTGATTAGCATCTCGGTGTGTACCACGCGGTCCATTCATTAAGAATGTTCTGGGAGCTTACCGCGCGCAGCTTTCTGATCGTTAGAATACTCATCATGTGCTGAGTGTTAGTATTATTGGGTTATGTATCGACATCTGTATTAAATATTCGATCAACAACATTCCATCTTGCCTCTAACCGGACGCCTCATAGCCATTTCAAACTATCGCGTTCGGAAATAACGGTGAACTGCTCCGTCCAAGGAGCGTGTCGATATCCTATATTATCTTGCGAAGGGAATTATGTTCGTTCTATCTGTTAAAGATCCGCCAACTCCTTGATGTATTCCTCATCTTCTGGCTTCCTTCCGCTGCTACGACCTTTTGTGCAGGTCCACTACAGGTTTTATTTGTATAGAATTAGCAAGGTATTTAGGTGAAATTTAATATTGGATTATACAATCTTGAATGTATCGAAAATTTACCGACATATTATAAGTACCATTTTTATGTTTGCCGGTGTAATAATATCTTTGTGACTATTCCATCATCATAAGAATCATTCACTCCCATATTTATTTAAGCCTTATTTCATATTTCATCGCCCTTTTTGTGATTAAACCTTTTTTAATATACTTTTACCTCCATTAATTCAAAATGCCCTCACTTGAATTGACAATATCCACTGACCCACGTAGATAAGAATCATCTCGTATCATCTCCGCAGAGCTAACCTATAAATAAAACAACCTTCAGAGCATCTACAAAGTGAACATAACTTAGAATGGGTTACTCCATTACAAGGTCTGGGTCATCCGCTACCTTTATCCGAACATCGTGGCCAGCGATCAGACGCCTCCTCCACATCTCACTTGTCACATCATCCGACGTTAATTATAGTGTTATTCCATCCCGGGTTTTTGAGGGAAATAAAATATTTCTGCAGAAGAGATGAATACAATTAAAAATTAGGATTTATCACAAGATTAATGGAAAATTGATGCACTAGTAATTATGATCTTCTTACCCAGTATTACATTTAGGATCTATAAATTTACAAAATGACAAAAGTGCGACCGGACGCCAGGCCTGTTTGCAGGTAAATGTACTCGTCAGCGCTGCGTGCGCCGGTCGATGCGTATCCGAACCGGTCCCCGATCGCGACAACCTATCGCGCATGTGCGAGGTATTGCTATTATAAATAGTTTTTTTCCCAAATTTATTTGCATGATATAGGAACGTATTTATAACGTTATAATTTATTTGATCATAGATGCTGGTTGCATCGTAATCATACCTTTATTCCCTTGATCTTTAGCCAGTTTCGGGGTATTTTAAGACATGGGGGTAGTAAATATACAAGTGTTTTATTCCGTGTGATGTACGTTGGATTCTTTGCTCTCCGGGTACAGCACTGGCGTACCGGCTCGTGCATTGTTAGAATCCAACACACCCCTGTTATTCAAATGATACATCTATCTACTAGAAACTTTCAGAAAGCCACCTGCAATAGAAGGAGAAGAGTTGTATCGTTAGACAGGGATTGGATTTTACAAAATACTATAAAAAATATTTGATTTTTATGATTTTATCGCATTTATTCACGGATGTTTTAATTTTTTATGTTTAAAGTATATGCAATATTAATATGTAATTTTAAAGATATTTAGAAATAATAGATTAAGTAATAAAAAAATGCTAAAATCTCTCTATAATATGCTAATACTTGGGGCGTGCACTATATATAAGTAAAATAGCTGTGCATTACTAAAAATTCAGGGAAACAAATATATATGGAATAATCCATAATATGTTTCAATTACGTTAGCACCCATCGTGTATTAGTACAATCAAGAGTTGCGTATTTCTGGATCCTACCGCGCGACGCCCTCTGAGCGCTGTAGTCCTCTACTGGGCTATTATTCATTTATAGCTACTGTTTTAATTTATCGTTCTATTCAAGCCATACAATTGCTATCTACTGAGTTGAAATGGACCAGGTGATCCATGTTGAACGGAGTCCTTATGCTGTTTCCAAAGAGAATGACATTTGAAGGGTTTTGAACATGGCTTAGAGATGATCGAAGCATATACTTCCTCATTTACTAATTACTATATACTAACGTGTTGTTTTCACGATTGTTCTTTGCGTTCGAGGATAATGCACTTTTATTATAATGTCGCTAATATAGTACATTATATAATATTATGGTAGCAGCATAACCACTGATTAATACTTATCCTTCTACTACTTATAGAAAAGCCCTGTGGAAGACAAATCACCAACCCGACTGTTCTACAGATTGCAAACACAAATACAGGAGGCGCAGGTAATTAATAAGTAATGATATATGTATGACATACATACACACTGACCCATGGAAACAAAAATTAAATATTATATTTTGTTCACTTAAAACAATTCTAAATATGAATTAAATATATTAATTAGAAAGATAAAGATAAGATATAAGAAGAAAGAATCAATTTTATCGTAAAATATTGTTGTTGCGCCACCGGGATTCGAACCTGTATCTCTTTCCTAACCGGGGAAGGTGCATTATTCAACTATGCTACAGCGACAATATTTTTAGCGACAATTTTCGAACCTACTATATGTGTTACCTTTCTGATATTAATACATTTAATCGTTCCATTATTTGAAAGAGCCATCTACCTTATTTTTACAGAATCTCAAATACCTTTGGGTAAACTGATAGCAGACGTCAGAATTACAATTGAAATTAAATTAAAATTGATTTTATATGTATATCTTTCTAATTAATATATTTAATTCATATTTAAAATATCACAGAGCTATGTTCTGAATAATTACAACTTCACAATAAGAATGTGTTCTCCTAATAATTAAATTCATTGACAGCTCAGATATCTGCGTACCTTATTATTGTATTAGGATGATTTTTTTGTTGTTTGTGATCATTTCTTTTAAAAAAATACATTTATTATACAGAGGTTTCAAGGTTAGTTCGTATTATTGAGCAGATACATAAATTCGTAGCATTTTTATTTACCATGGCGAAAGTGCTTTGGAAATATATTTTTTTGACACATCGTGTCAATGTCAAAAATAATATTGTTTTATTGAATACGTACTGTAACAAGTGTGTGTCAATTATTGGCTGTAAAAAATAGAGTGTCAAGTACAAAAAATGATTTTATTTGAACTTTATTTTATTTGAGTTCAACCGAGGCATTGGAAACGGCTAGAATCATTTACTGTGAATTCCAAGATTCTAAGAAATGTAATCTTCAAGAATCACAGAAAATGACATCAAGTGATTATTAAGATCAATAATGTCCGTCCGCTATGCAGTATGCTAACGTTACTAAAGCGGCTATTCAAGAGCTCGCTGGGAGATAATTCCACAACTTCCCTTCTAATCTTGCTCCATCAATTTTTTACATTTTCCGTCCCCAATCTTTGAGGAATCTCCTTTAATAACGACCCTGCTCTTGAATATTGGCTGACCGACTTCGACCTCCAAACCGCAGAATTTCTGCAGGGGTGAAATTGAAAAACTGCTAAAATGTTGTGGCAATCGTAATCAATAAAGGAGAATATCCTATAACAAGCAGAAAAGGTGGTAGACCCTGCGGGCAGTTAGGGTTTTCGTTGAATCTGTGTTTCAATGCGGATATTCCTTTAATAATTCGCCAATGATACATGCTATACATATGTACACCTAGAGCTACCTTCAATCAATATGATTCCAAGAATTATTCACAGTAGTTTTTGACAAATATTAGACATCAGTGACATCTATTACGCAATGCGAAAAGATTGTAAATGAATATTAATATTTATTATTATTTTTTACTAATATGTACAGCCATCTAGCAGATTTGTAAAGTAAAAAGATGATTCAAAAGGTGCAATGGTTATAATGTACCAATGTTTATAAATGTATTTAAAAAAATATACCTTTAATTTTAATAATAACGCTACATTAATCCAATATTTTAAGTACAACAATTAGAGATAATAAAAGGTAGAAGTGTAAAATATATACAACTGATATATTGCCAAGCGTTCCAGGGGTTAGATTGGTGTTGGGTTTACCCATTGTAACTAACCATCGGTACATTCCCACTAAAGATCTATCCCTGTGCTACATTTTTCCAGTATAAACTCCAACATAACTCATAGTACCGATGTCTAATTTTTTTTAGGAAAAATTGCATTTTAAAAGTGTAAATGAATTTATTTTTCGTAAAATGTTTTTCGATCAATTTCTTTTCGGTGAATTAATTAATTGTATTTTGTTAAATTCTCTAGTACATTTATCTAAGATGCTGTATTGTGCGTTATTAGAATGAATTAAAATGTTCATTTTATACGTACACTTTAATGACAAGTATAATAGATATATACTATCAGCAAAATTCTATATATTTAGGGATAAAAAATTTCAATAGCCTCCCTACACGAATTAAAGAAATAAAGGATATAAAAGAGTTTAAAAAGAAACTAAATGAACACTTCAAAAACACATAATTGGACAATAAACAATATTACAGAATACTTCAGAAGCACACAAATGGACAATGAATAGAATATGTAAGGTATTATATACAATTATTGCAGTGTAACTCCCTCTCCAAGCACAAGAGCTGGTCTCTTTTTTGGAGAGGTAAGCGAAAGAAAAACCATGTATGTATGTAACCATATATTTAAAAATTGAATTTATTTTGCCATTGTATTTTCGCTAAATTAAATAAATAAAATATCAATTATATCACGTAGAAGTGTGCGATAATCACATCATTTTAAGACAAATTAAGCTTATGAACATAATATAACATTAATTTGCCGATATTATTGACAGGTTATTCAGTGTTATGAAAATAATATAAAATTATTATAAAAAAGATGATTTAACTTCATACGTTGTTAATCACGACTAAATATTGTAAGACGTTGCTTTTAAAGTCATTTGTTGTTAAACTTGATTTCATTTTTGTTCCCTATTCGTAAAACACATTTTTGACGCGCTTTGCGAATCGGTCGCGTCCGTATTATTGACACCTTTCCACGTTCAAATTCCTACCCATCCTTTTCCCTACTGCTTGACCAGTGTGAATAGCGACCTCGATGTCGGCAGACGTTAACGCGACGCGATACTTGCTCGGTTGCGACACCGCGCTTGCATAGCGGTGTGGATTTTGTTCACCTCCGGTGCATCGGCAATGTTATGTTGTGATTTGTGGGCACATTGATTATTGTGTGAGCCGCGGGTGAAGTGATTTGATATCGCCGTCTTCATTTGGAAGCGGAGATCTCGTCTGCGACTGCGGGCGTAACGGGGGCGTCATGCACGAGGTAAGGCGAGCGGTCCTTCAGATTCCCGATTCCTCGAGATCCACTGGTCTTTCGACTGGACTCCCTATCCTATCATCGACCCTTATCCCCGTTAATCCAAGTCCCTCCCTTATTTTTGATTCCGATTTACGACCGGAATCGTCGATGGGGCGTTCCAATCCGCGGGACCCGCGACTAGGAGATCTACGTTTTCTTTTCAATTGTATTTTTTGATTCTATTTTGCATGGTAAACAAACATTTTAATGGAAACGTGAAACGAAATTTTAAGACCTTTGTCGAAACCTTTGAGCAGTGCCCAAGTCAAGGTTGTTTGCGGCATTATTTAAGTGTTATTCACCAACAGAATCTCACTCTCTGTAAACTGTTCCTTTACAAAAATTCCGTACGTGATACAAAAAAAAAATCCTCAAAAATATAAAAATAGAATGTCAATTTATTTTTGCCAGCCTCTACAGCGATTTATATTCCCTTCTTGTACCGTTTAGAGGCCGGAGGATGATTTACTTATATAAATCCTTTTGTACATCTCACCGGCGTTCCTTTAAAGCCCAAATTCAATAAGGATCTTTGAAAGGCAGGTTGTCGGTATAAAGTGGAATGGGCGAAGCCAAGGACAGCGGCGATGCCTCGCTTTGAAATACGACAATTTTATCCGATACTAGTGGTGGCGGGGACAGGCTGATGTCAATTAGTTGAAAATATTTGTGTAAACAAAAAAATTCATCGAAAAATTATTTATCAAACAGAAATGATTTTTTTTCTCTTAGTATCGTGGTCCTCCAGTCCACTATCATTGCGATCCTAGGCCTCGTTTAGTTCGACGTGTAGCGAGCCTCCAGTCACGACAAGAATATGATTTGTCTATCTTGTCGGAGACAACATTCCTGTTTATTCTTCGAGCAATCTCCATTTCTTATAGCAACATGCCCGAAGTACAGAATTCTAGCAAATTTAATTCTAGAAAGTCTATTAATCATTTTCTTACAATACAACTTTATCTCACAACTTCGCAATATATGTAGTTTTATAAAAAAATACATACATTTACACAAGATAAAAATTCACCGAATATTTATTTACTGAAATTTAAAACTAATGTATTACACATTTATTGAAGTAATGGAATACTATTCTTGAGCCGATTCGCCGAGGTAAGAACGAATTGATGAAACGATTTCGTACGACTGCAAGTATACTCTTACAGCTGGATACCGGGAAATTTTCTAAAGGAATTATTGATGTGGGCTATACATCGACGATTTACTTAGAAACGGTGCACCGTTGAAATATCGGCAGAAATATATTGCAACCTCGTTTCTTGTCTACATATCAGGTCTCAAAGAAAATACTTCTAGAGTATTCCCTACAACGAGGTCAGGCGAATTTATTAAATTTTTCAGGAGAACGCATTCTTATTGCGAAGTTGTAATTTTTACAGTACACAGGTCTGTGATATTTTTGTGATGTTCTCCTTGAAAATATATAAGTCGTAATAATGTTTCCAAAATGTAATAATAATAATGATTAATCAATTAATTCTGGCGTCTCTTATCTAGCGGATTACTCAAAGGTGTTTGAAATTTCATAAATATAAAAAACGAACCTTTTCAAAAAATCATTTCCGTAAGTGAAAATAACGATTTTTAATTTTAAAAAACAAATATAATTATAGAACTATAAACAGTTTATGTGTACAGTGCCCTTGAGGTGAAAGTTTTTACGAAAATGGCGCTATACAAATTGTCCATTATTATTATTATTATTATAAAGTAGATGGCTTTCAATAATGGAACGACGGATGTATCAATTTGAAAGTGCAACATATAGGTTCGAAAATTTGTCTCCATCTCACTGTGTTGGTGTAGCACTATCGGTTAATACATTTTCCCGGATAGGAAGAGATCCAGGTTCGAATCACGGTAGGAAGAACAATATTTTTTGATAAATTAATTTTATATGTAGGTATATCTTTCTAATTCATACATTTAATTTATTAAACACAATGTTGGTCTCATTAATTGACATGGCTGTTACTTTGTGGTGTAACATGATTATTTTAATTTTCACAATTAAACTTTGTACTACACATACGTTAGGTTATAGTCACTGTTAATTTTGAGAGGTGCAGTTCCTCTCATCATCATCATTAACACTAATTAATAACATTCCCTAACACTTCACATTTACTGTCCACATTTCCGCTAACGACCGAAACCTGCAATGATGAGATATCTAGAGAAGTACAGGGAAAGATTGCTGTAAAATCTGGATTCTGGAAGAAGGAGAACATCATGGCTAAAGAACCTGAGGCGATGGTGAGAGGGGCCGCAGTGAACAATGTGATGATAGCCAACGTCCGTTACATAAGCACTTAAGGATGGAAGGTTCTAAGTGTACGGTTAAGGGCTTACTAAGGGTATATTTTCACGGCGGATAAGACTATTGAAGTGTCGGGAAGAGAGGGGATCGGTGCGTGGGTGGACGGTGTGTATAACAAAGGATTATCGTTGAAATACACTAATTAACTATATCTAATTATCGAAGAATTAATACAGAAAGTAAATAAAAATGATGTATCCAAAAGGTCGAGGTAAGAATAGTACTTTTTATACAATATATCCACGCCATCAGACGTGAACAAAAACTCAATGTATTGTAATAATCTGTCAGAAGAAATGCTCAATAATGGCGTCCGGGAAATAATATCTAATTTCGCAGATGAGTTGTGTTGTTCACTAAAACAATACTAGTTTCTTTTCGTGTCGAAGGGAGGCGCGAGCGAACAATGCTGGAAGCGACCCTTCTCAAATAGGCTTCTGGCAATATTGTCTTTATGAAACTTCACAACCGTCAAAATATCCCAGATATAACCGACAAAATAGGGTCGATGCCGGGCTTTTTGTTTTAATTAAGTGAATTTTGTAAATCGGACGTGTATTTGGAAGAATGTTTATTTTTTATTAAATCTTCTCAGAGATCGACAAATCATGTCTCCACCCAAAAGCAATTTTTTTCCGAAGATATATCAAAGCAGGACGGAGCATTTTCGTAATAAAACAAAATAATTTAATGCACGCGAATCGTCATTGGTCAGAAGATATTTTTTAAATTTGACAATTATCTCATTTTTATTCTATTAAGAATATATAAATAAACAGCTAAAATGTAAGTACGGTAAAAAAATATATTAATTTAACATAATTCTTATTTGATTTTTGAAGTACAGATTATTAATAAATCGTTATAACATTATGGTACAATGAATTTTTTTAAAATACAATTATAAGAATAACATATTGTGGCGGACTCATAGTACCACCTAGTGGCAGTTCGTAGAAGCTCGCTGACACGCTGTATACCGGGTCACAGCGTGTCAGCGAGCTTCTGCGAAGCGTGCAGACGCAAGCACCACGCTCAGAATCCCATTCTGCTTCCGTGGCTGGCGCTTTTAACAAGTTCTCTCTTCAAGTGTAACTCGTTTTGTACCTTTAAATCTAACAGCTACTTGTACTGTATAGTGCGTGACTGCGGACCGCAAATAAACCAGACGACAAAACCCAAGGTATGGTTCTCTTTATTTAACACTCCCGAGATGCCATCCTTCCTTACACACTCTTTAATTGGCTAGTATAACCTGAGTCAGCCGAATATTAATTATTATACCATTTAACTAATCGCAACATCTAGCCAAACTGGTGATCTCGACGTGACAATTATTTTTATGATTGAGAGATATTAGTGTAGAAACAATTGATAAGAGTAAACAAAAGACTACCGACTAAGTACAGAAGTGCGTGGGTTCCAAGATCAACGGAGTCTAATCATGTGACAAGCGATAGTCCTCGGCGTTTCTCAGCGGAAAGTGCTATTTTGAATTACACAATTCTATTATTGTATGGCCTAAAAACAGTGAGTAGATCTCGTAACACATGAGTTATTTCAAAACATAATATAATCAATTATAATACTTAATGTATTTTTTTTGCACAATATTTAGCTAATCAGAAATCATCAAAACACCCCGTATTGCATAATCAACTGGGTTTAAATCTGGGCTGTTCGGCGGCCACATGCCTGGCTCGATGAAATTAACATTCTCACGACGAAGAAAGTTGATTGTATTTCTGGCTGTGTGAGATGGAGCTTCGTCCTGCTGTATTATCTAGCTATACTCCAGGCTTTGTTTTGAAACTCTTTGATCATTTTCCTAGCACCCCGACGTTTTTCAATTCGAAAATTTTTAATTAGAATATGAACATAATCTTCTGCAGTGATTTTTGTCATTCTGGGCAACAATTTGAAAAAAACCATGTATAAACAATGGGAAAATTAATAATAAAATTGTCGAAATAAAACGTAATATAGGTAAATAAGTAAATTAGTAAACTATTTAAGCTATTGTTGATATAGTTAAGCTAATTATTGATGTAATTATATCACATTTTACGAAATGTTCTCACTTCTTTTGGGCCACCCTGTATGTGCAGTGCATTTTATAGAAATCATTTTATTTTTTCATTAATTTTACAAATTATTATACTAGTGACTATAATAATATTCCTGTTTCAAGTCACATTTATAAATATAATAATTATAATATAATAATGAAATAAATCCAAATGTCTGCGTCGGTACGCAGAAAATAGTGTAAGTAAGAAAAAAATGATAAATGTAATAATAATATTATCCAAAAATTCAGATACACGACGCATCTACTTATACACAAACGAATACACGATGCCCCACGTATAACATTTCCTGTGTGGCGCATTTAACGGCATAAAGAACACCTGCAAGCAAGACACACTGCGACTAATTCCCACTTTATTCGTTTGTAAATACACACATGCTCTTAATGTATAAAGTAACGGCCTACTTAGGTCACTTCCACCACACACCATACACAAATAAATAGCACGTAGACCAAAAACTGCATATATATATATAAGATACCGGTAAATATTTTGTAACCAGTTCTCTTGAATAAATCCAACGTGAAACAACCTGAGTTTTTATTGACGGAGTACATCCTGCGCTACCTTCACGCACGTCTCTACAAATCATTATCAGTCAGTTAAAATATTCTTCTTTATTCTGTGTAATAAGAATTTGTAATCCGTTACTTAACTATAATATTAAAAATTACATGTCACACAGCGATACTAGCCCTGATGATGGATCCCGTAATGGGATCCGAATCGTCTACCCGAGAAATCGAATACACATGACAGAACAGCCAAGAAAGGTTTACTAATAAAATTCTGAACGACTATGAAAACCTGAAGATTTTTATGACTTTCGTTTCAATATTTACTACCGAATTTCAAAACATATTATTTAAGAGAAAGCGCGGTATAACTACAAAAAAATCATACAAGTACAAGGTGTCCCAAAAGTCTTTTTCATAATAAAAATTCAGTAATAAAATAATGGATGGGTTTAATAAAAAAATGATTATTTTTCATTTAAGTACTGTCCATAGGAATTTATTTCTTAAACGTTATGTTTTCTAAATGTGATCCGTTATTTCGCTGGCACTCTTCTAAACGGGAGGCAACATTTCTGAGAACTGTTATTTTAGATATTTTTTTTTATTTGATTCAGAGAAGGAGAATTGTTACTGAATACTTTTAATTTAAGGTAGCCCCATAGGAAAAAATTCATTGGTGTTAAGTTGGGACTACGCGAAGGCCAATCTACGAGAAACTGGTAAGAATACGCTCCATAGCAACGGAATTCCTAAGGATGCGGTTAGCATACTCTCCCATTTGTTGCGTTGGCTACAGCGAATGGAATGGATGGAATGAAGATATTTTGGGACACGCTGTATTTGATAGCGTACTCATATATTTACGTTTCTGACCACGTTCTTTCATTCACTAGGGGTGTGTTGCCACACGAGCGACTGCCGGAACTCTTCTTTAACTGCTTCATCGCAGAGGTGTCGAGAAGGTTATCTATTTATCACTTTTAAGGCTTATTTCGTTTTATTCGTTTCGGATTTTTGGTCACAAATCTCGCCAAGTTCCCGATTCCGATGATAAATAGCTTTGCTAAATATATTTCTCAAAATTTACGACTCTGATGAGATTTGAGAAGGTTGACCTGTAAAACTATCGTGAATTTTTTTTGTGTACTTGACCGTGAGGGGTGTGCCTTACACCCCCCGCTCGAGATATTAATTGAAAATTGACAATTCTTCTTCTTTTTAAGGGACGTTGCTCCTTTGTTCGAGCTCTCTCTATCTATTTAGCGCCAGATCTTTCTAATAGTTTTTGTATCAATTCAGAAATTGACTTATGAACGTTTCTCTCAGTCAACTTTGTTTTTTTCCTTCTACATTTGTTTTTATAATGTTTGCATTTATTGGAAAATATAATACAAATATAAGTCTGTTTTCGTCTATTTTTTTAAAAATATAAAATGTATTTATTTTGATTCCATTCTGTCTGTCTGAACGAGGAGAATGTAGAAATATGGGATGTAGGAAGAGTGGAAGGAATTTGGGAGAGGTACAGGAATAGAGAACCGTGAGGCTCTGAAGAGCCACCCAGATAAGAAAACACGACCCACCTGTGAAATGCTCCTTTTAGTATCTGAATTTTCTTCTTCCACTAGATCCACAGGTATTCTGGCTCCAAGACACGTACTTGTAATAAGCGCAATGCACAATACAGTTTCTGCACACACGGTAGCGAGAAAAACGAACACACAAAGTATACTCTCCGTCAATTTATCATTCCCACACGGCAGGATGATAATTGATAGATGATCACAGCCTGTCTTATCACTGGTAAACGATAACTCTCTGTTCAAAGTTTCAACTCCAACTCGTCCAAAAAACCACAAAAAAAGTTTTGTTTATGTCTATACTTGCGATTTTAATTTTATTATACATTGAATTCTGAGGAAGGGTCCATTAGCCCCAAAAATTACTGATTTATCAATAAAAAGTGAGATGAATAAAGCGTTTACATATTATTAATAAAAAATAATTTGCTTAGGGAACTTGGACACTCTCATTTAATATGGCGAAATAATTGTTAATACCTAGTTTTCCGCCGACAGACACGTAATTAAAATACGTTGTTAAAAACAAGTCTCAAAAAGAGAGTAAGTAATGAACTTTAGATTTGATTTTGTCAGTGACTACCTGGCTCAAATTAAAAAAATCTCATTTAAATTTTAATTTTGTCGCTTTATGGCATCAAAACAAGACTTAATTAAAATATTTTCAAAGTGAAACACTAAAAAAAATCATCCCCTCCAGCCAATTGCGCACCTACCCGATACACATTCCACGTTGAGTATTTTTCGTGACTTCGACCTGAAAAATCGGGAAGATTAAAAATATTCAATTCATATTAAATTAATTAGATAATATTCTTGTTCGGTATTTCGGGATTAAAAAATTTGTTTTAAAATATTATTTATAACTTAAAGCGAAAGGGTTAACTTTTAGATGTAGGAAGCTACAGTGAGTAACAATGCCACGTTTCGTTAAATCTATTATTAAAATTTTAAATATGGAAACAGGTGTAGGCTATTGAATATTCTTTTTAGAAAATGTGTATAATTGCAGTGTTCAGTTGACCCACTATGAGTCTTATATATGGCGTTAATTAAATGGTCGATTGGACTACGGAGTCGTATGTCACGTGGCAGAATTCAGAATACAAAGTAAGACAGATAATTACAACGGATAGGGATAAGCTCAACACAATTTAATCGATACATTACAATATAGGTAGAGAGATATCATAAATTAATATTCGAAAGTTAAGATAGTTAGTTATTGAATTAAATTGACACGAAGTTAATTGTTGCAATCGCGACTTTGTGAGCTATTTGTAGGCGTCGGGTAAAAAGGAAATATATGCTCTGTGAAGGAAGTGGTGGTTTTTCTTCTTCATAAATATACATTTTAATTTTAATTTTTTGCCAAACTGCATGGCAGTTTTACGGCGAGGATTACCTTTTACCTAGTTAAACATTTTTTTATTTTTATAAATAAAAATAATACAAGTGGAAAATAAATAGATAAGGAGATGTTAGATGAAATACTTAAAATTTAATCAATCTTTAGAAAAGATAAATAATTTTTACAAGATGTAACAGACCTAGTTCGCATTATTTTATGGGCGGATACCTGAATATAATATAGTACAACAATGAAATAAAAAATTAGAAAATAATATGTTAATTTACTTTGCATTTTAAGGTCACTGGGGTAGCATCATTTTTAAAATGTTTATGATTGTTCTTGGCACAACTACAACACATTCTCTCGTTCTCTCACCTTACACATTGTTCTCTCACGGTTCTGTTATTTACTATAAGTGTAACTGTTTAATTAAATTAATATATGTTTTATATGTCGGTCCAAAGCTACTCACTCCATAACCGATAACCGAATCGACCATCGCAAAGTACAGTGAGTACAGTGTGGCCCGAGAGGTGCATAACCTTAACATATAAAATGCATATAATATGGACTTTTGCTTTACTAGGACTCCGAGGAAAATATAATCATTCCATTGAACTTTTTCCACCGGAAAACTCTCTCTCCCTGAAATAAATATTAGATACATCAGCTTTCTTCCCCTTCCTAAACCACTATTTCTTTAAATGGTTATTAATTTGAACCGCTAGTGCTATATAATACAGATTTATTTGGGTGGATTAATTATTATTATTATTAGAAATGAAATCTCATCCCACAATAATTAATATATATTTTGCGGATTACCTTAGATTTGGCGTGGGTGGTGTGGTGTTTGGTAAATGAACTGGTAAAGTTGACCGCGAGAGGGGCGTGGCGGGTGGCGGGTGAGCGATGGGGGCGGCGCGTGCGGGGAATGTAAAGAATGCTGCCAATAACTCCGGACCCCGTGAGGTTTTATCCCGGAGCTGTCAACTAAGCCGGCGATTATACCACATTACCTGTGAGAAGCCGGCCCGTGAAATGTTGCCAGGGAAGAATTGCAATCTACCGATTCAAACCTCTATATTTTTACCGCTAAATTGGAAATAAAGTGTTCTTTCTTATTCATCTTCAACTAGCAGAAAGTAATCGGTCAATATTTGCGGCAGCGCGCCCACGGCCGACGCGCCGACACACGTGCTCCGCCGCGACAGCAAATAGCGAGGTGACAAATGTGTGCCGAGAGTCGATACCTTATATGGCAATATAAAGCGGTTTGTGCACCATCATACGTTGAGACATCACAAAGCATTCTGTGTTTTCGTCAATTTTCAATTCCCGGGACTCCAGAATCAAAATTTTCAAATCCCGGGAATCGAGATCATGAATTTTATATAATTAAAAACAAAATATATGATGTACAATTGAAATTAAGGATAATATCTGTGTAAAAAAACATATGGTAATATTAATTTATTAAAGCAAATAAAAACTGATAATATTATATTACTTATTGATTCAGGTGACTGATATTCAGGCAGTCTATCCTGAAACAGTGACTTAATAAATAAAAATATCGGAAGACAATAACGTATGTATTTAGCTAAAGTCAACTCAAGTCCCCTCTAATTAAGTTATTCAAATAATTTTATCCCATCCAAATTCTGTTTCAAAAGATGACATTAATTTATCTTAAAGATAAAATATCACACTTTAAATGGAAAAATAATCCCCTATTTGAACAAACCAACAAAACCATTCACTTCAGATTTTTTTGTTAATAGTAAATATCTGAGGACTAATTTCTCTTTAATGCTTCATTTTTTTATGTGCTTACACATACACCGCTCGTCGCTGAGTCACTGCCTGCTGTATGACAACGGCCAGATGGGGCTCACTCAACTTGTTTAAATTGAATAATACAAGCAAATTTAGAGTCAAGTCTCGGGACTCGAAAACAATAAAAAATCATGGAATTCTCGGGAATTTGTTCCCGGGTTGTCTCGACACAGAATCCCTAGACATTACCGACGTCAGCTTATTATTATAAATAATAAAGAAATTTCTTGTTGGGCGACAGTGAGGGGTGCATTTTGTAGGGGTAGCTGCTGTGTATCGCACAGTGGCACGTTTGCCATGTAGCATTAAAAAAATACCAACTGACTGTTCATAAATGGTCCTGGGTAAGTGGTAGATCTTTGGCTAGTGTTGGTATTAGTTAGAAGGTCCAGCGATTATACTCTGTTGATTCAGGTCGTACTAGCCAATTAAATAATGTGTAAGGAAGAATGACATCTCGAGCGTGTTAAATAAAGAAAACCACACCTTGGGTTTCATTGTTTGGTTTATTAGCGATCTGCAGTCGGAACACACTGTACAGTACAGGTAGCGGTTAGATTTACAAGTGCAAAATAAGTTACACTTTAAGAGAGAACTTATTGAGAGGATCAGCCACGGAAGCAGAGTGAATTTCTGGGCTAGGTGCTTTCGTCTCCGGGCCGGGGTTTGCCCGCCGCATCGCTCACTAGCGCCGCGTCCCTCTGTCGGTATCTACTGTACACCGATATGTGCGGGGTGTCATAAAGCTTCCGTGAACCACCGCTAAGTGGCACTATGAGTCTGCTACAGGTCTATAGTTAGCTTAAAGTAATATATTCATGTTCAGTCCTTGAATAAAAGCAAAGATCTATAGATAATAAACGAATTATTCCTTGAGATCCTTGGAATGGAGCCCCTACTTCTACGTACAGGCATTGAGGTGGCTTGGATACGTTTTTCGAAAGCCAAAGATACAATAATTAAAATTGTGTTCTTACGTATCCTTTTAAATTCAAATATATTTTCTTCACCAACACCCATTTCACAGCAGGAATAAAACCTCCCTAACCCCTACGGCTTCAATGGGCTTAAAAAAAAGGGTTGCGACTTTTTGACATTTTCATAAATTTTAAAAGAACCTTTCAAAAATTGTCAAAGAATATTGGAAATGGATCATAATACGTTTGATATAAATTTGGGATTATCTACCTGGCTTGGGTACAGGGATGGTTTCAAATTGGATAACGAATGGGTAAAATACGTAAAAATAACTTAAATAATATAAATACCAAACCTTTTCTAAACATGTTTCCACTGAATATGATATTTCAGTTAGTATAGAATTATTAAGCCTGGTTTCCTTGCACACCTCGTGACTCGTGACACTAGATTTGTGACACACTTTTTTTTACTGCAGATTTAACAATTTCATCTCAGGTCAAAGTTTAGATTTATATTTTGCTTTATATTTTACCCTGACGAAAGAACAGACGTTGTTCCGAAACCAGTCGATTTAAAATATTAAAACTTAGGTGGTTATCTTCTTCTTCTTCATCACCGTCATCCGGCATGGGTCCTGGCCACCCTGGCAGTACACCTCCACAGGTCTCTGCACTGGACTGCTTACCTTAACAGCTTACACCAACACCTTTACCTTCGAACAACGGATATTTAAAATAGTATATACTCAAAAAACATAATTCAAATAACTAACTTTATATTATAAATTACCATAGCCGAAACTCACAACCGAAAAACATTATAAATATAATTTAAAAACATTAACTTTCAACACCACTGCGGTTTCAGAACCACCATTACTGATTATCACCTTGTTTTTAAATATATTTATAATGATGTACCATAAGACTATAGCGAAATACAACAGTAGAAAAAAAAAAATTCAACGTTTCATTTAAATTGGTATATATACTAATAAATGCAAACACTTGTACATAACTCTTATCTATGCGAACACTGTACGAAATAATGCTGGAATACACCATGAAAACAAAATGTTTAGTCTGTTAGCAAATCGAATATATAGAAGGGGTCATTGCACGCAGTTTTTAGAAAGATTAGTCCCTTTCGAAGACAACAGAATTAAGCAAAACATGTTTGAATAATGCAGAAAATTGGCAGACGTAAAGATGTCAATAATACATTAACATGGATTTTATATTGGTTTGTAAAATATGGCCATTCAAATCATGTAAAAAAAAAAACACTAACCTTTACGTAATTGGGCTGTAAACCGCCGATTCTGCTACGATGCTCCAAACTCTGCAGGTCTTCAATCTTCAGAAACTCGGCTGGCCAATCTTCGACAAATCGAAAAATATGAAACAAACAATTTTTTAGGAGAACACATTCTTTATTTAATTCATATTTAAAATATCACAGACCGTCTGTTCTGAATAATTACAACTTCACAATAAAAATGTGTTCTCCTAAATAATAAATTTGTATCAATGTGTCCAAAATTTAATAAAAATGAATTGATAATTCTGGCGTCTGCTATCAAGTTTACTCAAAGGTATTTGAGATTCTGTAAAAATAAGGTAGATGGCTCTGTCAAATGATGGAACGATTAAATGTATTAATATCAAAAAGGTAACATATAGGGTCGAAAATTGTCGCTAAAAATATTGTCGCAGTAGCTTAGTTGGATAAAGCACCTTCCCCGGTTAGGAAAGAGATCCAGGTTCGAATCCCGGTGGCGCAACAATAATATTTTTCGATGAAATTGATTTTATATGTATATCTTTATAATTAATATATTTAATTCATATTTAAAACAATTTTTTTATACCACCGCCGTAAATATGTTTTTAAATCTACACAAATGGAATGCACATATTCCAATTTTTAATCGAAGTATAAATTGCCTAAACAAGTTCAGTAAGAAAATATTTAGTACGATTATTATGTGGATCGAACAAACAAAATAGATGCGTACGTACTGGCAAATTGCCTTACAGCATTGCCATAGCCATTTCAGGATTTGCGGATCAAACATATTTAATAATTATTAAAATGTCTAATTACTAAGTAATTGGTTAAAATTTGTCACACGGACACGTTAAATACACCCAAGTATGCATTATCTTTCTCAGATTGCGTAATTTATATTATTTGCCGAAGCTTCAATCACCGAACAACAGAAAGGAAGATCCCAAAACCAATACTCTGTAAAGGTTTTGTAATATGATCTGCTGGCTCTTGAGGGTAGATGAGGTCAGAGCAATTCTCAATAAGTGTTTCTGTATTGTGCCGCTAATTGGGGTGTCTACCCAACAACAGCAGGGGGTGAAAATAGACCATTGTAACGAAATAGTCTAGAAAGCTGTGGAAAAATTAATGTGTTTTGGTTGTAGCGAGACGGTGCTTCCATTATCACCATCATCGGCTGTTTTCTATTAATAGTTGGATGAAGGCATCCACAAGTGTCTTCCACTCTTCTCTGACAATTGTTATTCGTTGGCGGCAACCGCGAATGCGAAAAATCCGTAGAATATGAGTAACTAAAACGTATGCACTATGTAAAAAAGTTCTATTACGTTTACCGCGCCATCGGACAAAGGAAGACCACGTGAACAAACCAAATAATATACAGTAATACCTCGCATAGTTCGACTTCGATCAATCCGGATTCACTGTAGGCCGGTTTGCGAATTTCAAAATAAACTAAATTGTAATTGAGCAGAATCAAAATAAATTCTAAACAATTAGTACACAAAACTGTGTATTTTGTTAATACGTACATAAATCATCGGTTTTTAAACTTTATACTTATATATATTTAATTATATTGAGCGGTTCATTTTTATGCGCTTTTAAAGTTATGCGATACGATAGTTGCAGATTGCACGAGTTCTTCTTTTGTCCGTTGGCGCGGTTAACGTAATATAACATTTGTACATAATGAATGCATACGTTTAAGGAAGATGCAGATTGCACCTGTTCTTTCTTTGTCCGTTGGTGCGATAAACTTAATATAACATTTGTACATTATGCATACGTTTAAGGTAGAAGCAGATTGCACGTGTTCTTTCTTTGTCCCTTGGCGCGGTAAACGTAATATAACATTTGTACATTATGCATACGTTTAAGGTAGATGCAGATTGCACCTGTTCTTCGTTTGTCCGTTGGTGCGATAAACTTAATATAACATTTGTACAAAGTGCATACGTTTAAGGTAGATGCAGATTGCACGTGTTCTTTCTTTGTCCGTTGGCGCGGTAAACGTAATACAACATTTGTACATAATGAATGCATACGTTTAAGGTAGATGCAGATTGCACGTGTTCTTCGTTTGTCCGTTGGTGCGATAAACTTAATATAACATTTGTACAAAGTGCATACGTTTAAGGTAGATGCAGATTGCACGTGTTCTTTCTTTGTCCGTTGGCGCGGTAAACGTAATACAACATTTGTACATAATGAATGCATACGTTTAAGGTAGATGCAGATTGCACGTGTTCTTTCTTTGTCCGTTGGCGCGATAAACTTAATATAACATTTGTACAAAGTGCATACGTTTAAGGTAGATGCAGATTGCACGTGTTCTTTCTTTGTCCGTTGGCGCGGTAAACGTAATACAACATTTGTACATAATGAATGCATACGTTTAAGGTAGATGCAGATTGCACGTGTTCTTTCTTTGTCCATTGTCGCGGTAAACGTAATATAACATTTGTGCATAGTGTATACGTTTAAGGTAGATGCAGATTGCACGTGTTCTTTCTTTGTCCATTGGCGCGGTAAACGTAATATAACATTTGTGCATAGTGTATACGTTTAAGGTAGATGCGGATTGCATGTGTTCTTTCTTTGTCCATTGGCGCGGTAAACGTAATACAACATTTGTACATAATGAATGCATACGTTTAAGGAAGATGCAGATTGCACCTGTTCTTCGTTTGTCCGTTGGTGCGATAAACTTAATATAACATTTGTACAAAGTGCATACGTTTAAGGTAGATGCAGATTGCACGTGTTCTTTCTTTGTCCATTTGCGCGGAAAACGTAATATAACATTTGTGAATAGTGTATACGATTAAGGTATATGCAGATTGCAAGTGTTCTTTCTTTGTCCATTGGCGCGGTAAACGTAATATAACATTTGTGCATAGTGTATACGTTTAAGGTAGATGCGGATTGCATGTGTTCTTTCTTTGTCCGTTGGCGCGGTAAACGTAATACAACATTTGTACATAATGAATGCATACGTTTAAGGTAGATGCAGATTGCACGTGTTCTTTCTTTGTCCATTGGCGCGGTAAACGTAATATAACATTTGTGCATAGTGTATACGTTTAAGGTAGATGCAGATTGCACGTGTTCTTTCTTTGTCCATTGGCGCGGTAAACGTAATATAACATTTGTGCATAGTGTATACGTTTAAGGTAGATGCAGATTGCACGTGTTCTTTCTTTGTCCATTGGCGCGGTAAACGTAATATAACATTTGTGCATAGTGTATACGTTTAAGGTAGATGCGGATTGCATGTGTTCTTTCTTTGTCCATTGGCGCGGTAAACGTAATATAACATTTGTGCATAGTGTATACGTTTAAGGTAGATGCGGATTGCATGTGTTCTTTCTTTGTCCATTGGCGCGGTAAACGTAATATAACATTTGTACATAATGCATTCGTTTAAGGTAGATTCTTCATTTGGTCATTGGCGTAGTAAACTTAAAATATTCATAACATCTTCTGTACATTAATATGCAGAAGGCATAAAATTATTTTTTTAGTTACACCATTTGAATTTACCAGTGCACTAACGAGCTTATATGTCTATTTTACAAATAGTCTTACAACGTACACGTTAACCTGTGTGAGACCTCATTGTATCAAATACTTAACGACATAAAATATCTTTGGGTAGGTATATCTACGGGTACGTCTTCCATCAGACCCACGCCAGAACCATCGCAACCGCTTGTCTTCGAGAGCTGCCGCTAATGACATCTGGGTACGATCTTGAAATTCGCGTCTTAAAAGGACGCGAGAACCACATTAATGATAGAGAATTACACGGTATACCGATATCATTTATACTATTTTAATTTTACACGATTGACTTAATTGTGTAAACTTGAGATTGTATATTTTACATGTTGATTTTAAATTGTTTAATTTAGAATTGTGTAAAAATAGACAAAATATCATAAATAACCAACTAATCTTAACCATCGGTCTTTTCACTAGGTGGCACTACGAGTCCGCCACAGTAGTACAACGAAAGATGTAGGAAAATGACCTTAATGATTATGAATGAGATTTCTCTCGGAGATCGACTCGAGTGCGCGTTGGGGACAGATAATCTCTCAATGAGACAATATTTGAGAGGTCTCAATGAGACAATATTTGAGAATCAGGAAAAGTACTTGTACATGTATACTGGATGTGTCATTCCCATTTGCGTGAAAAACGTACAGATACAGGATTCATAAATCACTTAGCGTTGAACTCTGCACTGTCCCCAACGCGCACTCGAGTCGATCTCCGAGAGAAATCTCATTCATGTTCATTAAGGTCATTTTCCTACATCTTTCGTTGTACTACTGTGGCGGACTCGTAGTGCCACCTAGTGGTGGTTCGCAGAAGCACGACGAAACGTTGGATTCTGGTTCACAGCGAGCTTGCAATTGTCACTGAAAGAGAGACGCGACGCTAGTGGACGATGCGACCGGTAGACCCTAGACCCCGAGTCAGCTGTGCATCATCACACTGTACTTTTGAACTAATATCACCACTAGCCAAACTGGTAGATTTAAATTTTATGCATTCAAGTACATATTTTAAAATATTTATTTATTTTAAAATTGAATCTTTGAAACAAAATACAATAATGTTAGAGTTTAGTTTTTGATCACGCGGTAACGTGGCAAACACATAATTTTATAAACATGATATTACTTAAACTGTAAATATACATATAAAATCAATTTTATCGAAAAATATTGTTGTTGCGCCACCGGGATTCGAACCTGCATCTCTTTCCTAACCGGGGAAGGTGTATTATCCAACAATGTTACAGTCACAATATTTTTAACGACAATTTTCGAACCTATATGTTTTGTTTTATATTTTAATACATTTAATCGTTCCATTATTTGAAATACAACAATATTTTTCGATGAAATTGATTTTATATGTATATCTTTCTAATTAATATATTTAATTCACATTTAAAATATCAAAGAGCAATGTTCTGAATAATTACAACTTCACAATAAGAATGTGTTCTCCTAACTTAAACTGCGTTAATCTTAATGTTCTGCATAAGAAAACGTGTATTTTTATGATCAATATTTAATTATACCTACTATAAAAAAACCCTTTACGTATTGTCCGCGGCCCGCCGTTCAAAGAGCCCCGCGCTGAAGGATTATCGAGAGAGTCGGACAAAAAGCTGGCTTAAGAGAGCGAGTTCTGAGATTATGGAAACAGGGAGGACTATCGCGGGGGCCGCGACAATAGATAAACCATTCGGTTACAAAATAAATAACTGAATTGAGCCGGGAATGAGAAACCGGGTGGGTAGCAGGAATTTAAGCTTTGATTGTCTTTTGGAAATTTGTCTAATCATATATTTTTAATTGGTATTTTTTGAAACAAGATTGTAAAATAATGCGTGAAATAAAATCATTTTTCACGTTTTGTTTCTTTGACTGGCACCTCTGGTTTTTCTTGTTGATTGGTATGAGTCTTTTATGTAGTGTGAAAGTTGCTGTTGGTACTTCGTCAGAAAAACATCTCCTACTAAGTAGATTCGAGAGTCGGTGTCAGTCAGAATAATACACAGAGATAAGAAAAATAATACATCGGACCAATCCACAATGCCAGAGAAATACCTCCTGTCAATCTAGGTTAGTGGTGATTTTCATTCTGCATACATGACCATATTATCAATTGGAAACCTGGGAACAATAGCTGTCGAAGGCATTCACGGGAACAGTATATACTATTATTATTTTTGTATAAGAATTCGTTTATATTTTTGACCATCATTTATGGATTGTATTGATCGTGTTTAATTATGTCACTCGGATGAAGCGACAGATGTTTAAGATTATGTATATTTGAAGGATTGTTTAAGGTGAGAACCGAGGGCCCTAATCTCCTCAGATTCGCACGTATGTGTATTAATGTTACAGAGCATGCGTGTGAGTACAGGTATTGGTATTACGGCTAGAGCAGGTTGATAAAAATGAAATATTACTTACAATCGGTTGCGTTTATTATCTAATGATGCACAAATAGATTTGCATTGTTTGAATGTTAAATTGTAAGTTAAAGTTCGTGCTGTATGTAAAATAAATGATCTGTTGCGGGATGCAATAAATGTTAGTGATCTTTTTATTTACGGATGTATTTTAATATTTTAAATACTAATTAAATGTATTAATTATAAATATATAAATATAAAATCAATTTTAACGAAAAATATTGCAGTTTCACTACCGAGATTCGAACCTGGATCTCTTTTCCGATCCGGGGAAGGCGCACTACCAACTATGCTACAGCGACAGTATTTTTGATGACAAATTTTCAAACCCATATGTTACACGCTTTCAAATTAATACATCTATCGTTTCCATTATTTAAAAACCATCTACATTATTTTTACGGAGTCTCAAATACCTTTGAGTAAACCGATAGTGGACGCCAGAATTAACAATTCATTTTTATGAAATTTTGGACACATTGATACTATCGCTGTAGCATAGCAGGTTCGAATCCCGGTAGCGCAACAACAATATTTTTCGATAAAATTGATTTTGTGTATATATTTCTTTAGTATTTAAAACATCACAGACCGTCTGTTCTGAATAATTAAAACTTCACAATAAGAATGTGTTCTCCTTAATAATAATTTTAATATATCGAATCCCATCGGTGTTCTGTCCGGCCTGTCCGGCCTGCCCGGCTTGTCCGGCCTGCCCGGCCTGTCCGGCCTGTCCGTCCTCGTGTGAGTAAACAAGTATTTATTTATTTCGTCTAGCATGCTCTATACCTATGCATACTGCTAAATAAAATGGTCGGGTGACGTCACGAATAGCATCCGCAGTCCATTATTACGTAGAGATATCCCAGGAGATACCGCGACCAAACCTGGAAAATAACACACTCGATAGCTTTCAGTCAAAACATCGCAACCAATTACTACTTTCATATTCAGTGGATTCCATTTAATTGGGACCAGAACATTTGGCCCCAATTAATCGAAGTGAGCGAAAAATTTAACAATACATATTTTTCTCAGTGCTGACGTGGGGCTCCCTTGTAACCCGGCTATATATTTTTTTTGGCTCCTTCATTATCAAATTTTTGATGCTTAGATTTAATGATCCTCGCATTTTTATCGTAACACGGTAAATTGTCTAAAAATTTTTGATAATTAAAAATATAAACTTCTGACATGTCCTTACTCAAAATTTTGGGAATGTCTAAAGGTTTGAAGCTGAAAATAATATAAAATATATGTGGCTAGTTCAATATTTAGCCTAGCTAAAAAAATCTTCCCTTAAAAACGAAGTGTAGTTACGTTAATCGAAACAAAGGATGTAAGATATACAAGACCCGAAGCGGCGGTAGATCATCGGTGTATTTTGGATTTCGGTGGTAATAAGTTTTTCTTAAATAAATTTATTATGTGTCTTAATAAAGTATACTTTTATCAACACAATAAATCAAACACGATTTTTTTGGATCTATATTTGATTTTTCTAAATAACTATCGCTAACTGAGATTGGAAGCCACTTCTGGAGCTGTTGCTTGGGCGATATCAGTAGGTAGAGTGATACTGGTGACTCGGTCCGTCCGAGTGCTGCTGGCCGCGTTCGAATTGTTACATGCCATCGCTACCCAATGTCTTTAAAGTTGGCGGAAGTTGCGTTTCAAATACAGCCTTGCTGGGTGCATTCAGCATCGCTGTGCGATCTCTAAATTATAAGCCTTCTAAAATATAAAAATGTTGAAATGTTAATAAATATAGTCTCACGTTTAAAACGGAAGCGAATATAGCATTTTGTTGGTTGCGATGTTTTGACTGGACGGCATCACACGAGTTGAACAAAAATCGCTGTAGTTTTCATTTCCCTTCAGGGACAGCGGATGGTGACCGTTTCCGCTGTCAGTTGTCACCGCCGGGCCGTGAGAACCTTTTTCTCGCTACGTTCAGATGTTTGACCTTTTGTTCAATCTCCTCGAGTAATGGAGATGTCCTTCTGCGACGTGTTCGCTGTACCTGTGTTCTAACAAATAGAACCAGAGAGATGTTTCACAAAGGTCATGGGTGTGTTCATTTAAAATCGACGGATGGTGCGAGAATATTGCAAACATAATAATAGGTGTTATCTGATTAAGGAGGGATTGGGGAAGTACGGAATGATGAAAGTCTGAAAGGA
Source organism: Eubasilissa splendida (assembly GCA_031772225.1). Lineage (NCBI taxonomy): Eukaryota > Metazoa > Arthropoda > Insecta > Trichoptera > Phryganeidae > Eubasilissa > Eubasilissa splendida. The sequence continues at coordinate 920,294 of CM062865.1, read as the reverse complement.
ATCTAGGAGAGGGATAGGATTAAGGAACACGGTTGGCTATAGGACCACCCAGAACCAGAAAACACGACCCATCTGTGAAATGCTTCTTCAGATATCTGTATTTTCCACTAGATCCACAAATCTTCCGTTTCCAGGACATATTGTCGTACGCTCTAGTCCCTCGTATTGTACAAGTGAAGATGTAGATCTCCGTTTGGCAATACTGTTCTCAACCGTATCCGCGAGCTCAAAGAACTAGCAGTCTCCGATGTTGAATTTTGTATTCCGATAAATAACTTGCCTCGATCTAAAGAGCCATAGTTCGGAGTAATCCATCGTAATCCACCATCTGATTTACTATTTAATTATGTAAATTGTTATTATCAAATTTGCGAGTGATTCAAGACATCAACAGCTATCTTACTATCATTGTGAAATGTAACTAACCGCCATTGCGTGTTCCACGCGGTCTCGTTAAAATCGTCGTGACGAACCAATTAAAATTTAATCACCGGTCTCACAAACATCACTCGGAGCTTGTGATATCCATACCATCTCATCGTGCTAGGTGCATTGGTAAAATCTTGAGCACACCCGACAACCTCCGTAGAAATCCAGTCGATGCGCCCCATAATATTGCATAACAGTCTCATCATTCTACACAACTCTTCGACATTTACTACAGACCCATGCTAGCCGCTTCTGCTGTCGCCTGCCTGATCATTTCTGTCTTCCTGTTGGCATCATACGACTAGGAGTCCTTCCACCCTCACCTGTACCCTGCAGCTTCTGTGCAGGCATTCTCCGTCTATCTGCAGGTTTATTATATAAATCTAAAGGAATTTATTGAACATTTAATTCAAGTTAAATCAGTGAGTGATACGGCCTACGAGGCATCCTAACCATCACCGCCATACTGACGTGGTGATTAGTTGTTTCTGTGAAACATTTATATTAAGAAATTTAAGCGAGCCCGCCTCCTGCATGGCGCATATCTGATTATAATATTGTTCATCTGCATATAAATTGTGCCCCATTCTTTAAATGCCATTTCCTCCATAGTCTGATTCTTGTATATTGTATAAGCTGTATAAATAAATTATGTATAAACTTTATCATCTCTTTTTATTGGAATGTTCCCCATTTGAATGACATTGACCCACAGCCCATTTAAAGGATCAGATATCTCACTACACCAAAGGAAATACTCTTTAAATTGTTGCATAACCTCAAATTGAGTGATTTTTAACACCAACTAGAAGCATTCCTTGCAATGTACTCCATTGTTCCGCACGAAATACTTTTGTTCATACACTTCGATGATGGCGCGAATTGTGACATAACAAGTACAACGCACAATAGCAAGATGTACAGGATTCAGCACGCACGGTAGCGAGAAACGGAAGCAAACAATATCAGACCCATAGCAGGACTATAATTAATACAGTTTCACAGCCTACCGAACCACACTGGTAAACGATAACTGTCAGTTCAAAGGTTCAACTCCAACTGAAAAAATATAGAGAACACACCCACAGAAAAATATTGTGTTCTGGTGTATGGAGAAGGGTTAATGGGTAGGTAATGGACAGGAACTATTCTATATGTCGCTTTTATATTACGCGCATGCGGTGACTGACGATCATTGGATAGTTATTAAGATCGAACAGGTGTATGTAGGTATGGAGAGACCGCGGTATATCAAAACAATCACGGTCTAGTTTGTACATTTTATGGTGCATTCAATATTTCTATACTACACGGAATCATGGACTCTGAAAGCAAGCAAGATAAGATGGATTGATGCCTTTAAAATGTGGTGCTAGAGGAACGTGTTGCTCATACTATGGATTAAAAGAAGATAAGGTAGCCTGGAGAAGCTTATTGTGGTGGGCCACGTTGAAGAACGAAGAGGAAGGTAGAGATCCACTAATTGTTGAACCGACCAAGTGAAAAAGGTAACAGGCACTTCTCTGGTGGCAGCTCTCAGATCCGCAGGATGCCAAAAAGTCAAGAGGGCGGATATTCAATCATAAGAGATTGACGTGGATGGATAGTTAATATATAACGATATATAATAGTCGGCTTACTTGTAAAATCTTCCAAGTCCACTGTTGACGCAAGTCGAACATTGCCTGTGATATTCTTCGTTCCAATAATTCCGTCACGATGTATGCCCGTCCCTGTCTGGCTGATCTTTCACCTGGACGTATTCGGTAGACGGCGGAGAGTGCAAATTCGAGTGTCAAAGGATCAATACGCTTGGTTCCGCCGAGATAAATTAGAGCCGTGCATTAACTTGACCCGGAATAGGAAACATCTCAACAACCTCCGAAGTGCAACAAAAGTTTCTTCCTTTAGTGCGAGTCGAGGAAGGTGCAAAGTGGCGTCCAGCTCATGAGATTAAGATCAACGTACGACCAAATTTCTTCTGTCCTTTCTTCATTCAAATCGGGCTGCGTCAAACAAATAATAATCGGTAGAGATACAGTCCACATTTTATTAAAAGTAACATTTGAATGCAGTTAAAAATACATTTTTACACAACGCTCTCGGCAACAATTAATTAAAATACGGCCTTAGCGTTAAAAATGAAAACTTCCCAATTGTGATAAATTATTAACACTGCACACCTTCTACGTTCACTATTTTGTTTGAAGAATACGCCACCCGTACGAAAAAGGAGAATCCGGTATTTTGAAGCCATTACTTATACGACTTTCGACTTATTCTATTGATTTCCTTCACAATAAGTAACATCGCAAAAATATCGTTTTAGTTCCAAAGCTTTGTGTCGTCATTTTGGAAATTCTATCACATATATTCGATTTAGATTGAAGTGTCAATTTCCTTTGAATTAGGTGGATGTGTGACCTTTTCGTTATATTCTATTTCTACCATATGAAATTGAAAAGCAGTAATCATAGGTGAATAATTTTATTAATATATAATAATTAATTATTAATTACCTACTATTCCGATTTCGTATAAACACACCTTTGGCGCATCTTTTCGAATCAGTCGCAACTGTTATTATTGACCCAATTGCGTATTCAAATTCACATCCATACATTTCAGTGTGAAGTCAGCAGATGTCAACTTGACCAATATTTGTTCGATCTCGACTTCGCGATAGCATTTGCGGTGTGGACCTTTCAGCTCCAGTGCACCAGTACTGTATTTTGTGATATTGTGTTTTACTTACTTGCAGATTTACTTAAAGGTATTTGAGATTCTGTAAAAATAAGGTAGATGGCTCTGTCAAATGATGGAACGATTAAATGTATCAATTTCAAAAAGGTAACATATAAGGTCGAAAAATTGTCGCTAAAAATAGTGCCGCTGTAGCTTAGTTGGATAAAGCACCTCCCCAGGTTAGGGAAGAGATCCAGGTTCGAATCCCGGTAGCGCAACAACAATATTTTTCGATAAAATTGATTTTATATGTATATCTTTATAATTAATATATTTAATACATATTTAAAATATTGTGTTTTGATTACGTATCGTTTGTTGTTTACGTGCCGTGGGTGAACTTGTGACATCGTCGGATTCAATTGGGATCGGAGATCGGCTCATCCGCGTGCCATTTTATGTAATCTCGGCGGCGACTGCAGGGATTACGGAGGCGTCATATACAAGGTAAGGCGAGCAGTCCTTCTGAATTTCGGTTCTCAAGATCACTGGACCTTCGACTAGAACCCCTATCCCCTCACCGATCTCATCCTGTACCACGTTTTCCTAATTCCCTCCCCTACCCTGCGATGATTCCGACTTACGACCGAAATTGTCGTATTCCATTCGGCGGGACTGCGCAATTCATTTGAATCCTATCGATCCGGATTTACAGTTCGAATTTATCAACTAATTACATTATTTTATATCGATCATTTTACAAACTATTTTTCTAAACATTTCAAAACTCCAGTTAAAGTTAGAGGTAAATTGATAAGGTTTATTGGTGCTAAACATTTTTGGTGCTCAAATCAATGAAACGTTCACGATCAAACATATAAATAATATAATTGTATTAATTTGCATTTTTTAAATTACTTAACCTACGTAAAAAAATATTTCGCTCCCTTCCCAGGCGAGATTTGAAACACTAGTATACGTATATAAATCATCTGTGTTGTTATGTATTTAAATTGTAATTTTTGATTGGTTTTAATAGTAAATGGCATTCGTACGTATGCCAGATTGCAAATGTAAAAATCTCTATAAAAAGGGATTCCCAGCCCATAAATTTCCGGCTGTCATCAGATTGGCCCGTCAGAAATGATGTGTATATATATATATATATCATTGACGTGACGCGCGCGTACGCCTAAGTTCCTCAGCAAAATAATTGATTTATGTGCTGTGAGCGGTGACTAAAACGAATGGATTGCGAGGATAGACTTATGTTATGTATGCACGTATGTTGTCTCCATACAATTAGAGTATTTTGAACAATACTCATAAATTACACTAGGCAACACACATTTCTAGATAATCTAAAATAGCCAGTAATAGTAGATAAATATACTTCCATCCCTTTTTACTTTAAATTTTTCTTTTATGCGACTTTTTAGGAATTTTTTGGAGTTTACCGGGACAGTCTCGCTGAAGACTTCAACATCAGCCGGCCATCTCCCATCTTCCTTGATATTCCATAGTTTTAATCGTCTCACCCCCTTTCTTTCCCCCTTCTCTTTCCCCCTCTTCTTCACTATAATCACCTAGTTTTTCTGGAAACCGCGGTTGTGGAGGTAGTGAAGTTTTATGGTCATGTTCCAACCGAGAATATTAAAGTTGGAAAGCATATTTTCCACTAATTCTAGGTAATTTTCTGTCAAAATTTTACAAGCAAAATTTTCACTATTTGAACGTTAGATTCAATTGATGCGGTAAATTGTGGATCTTTAATAAGCTGCCTTATCTGAGGACCATCAAATATTTCAGCTTTCAGTTTTTCTGTGCCAACCCCGGGAAGTTTTTGTATCAAATAGCCAAAACAAAGTTCATCTCGATTTAAAGCCTTCACAAATTGCTTCATGAGCCCCAACATGATATGTAAGGATGGAAATATGATTTTGTTCGTTGATTAAGATTTATTTTTCTTGAATTATTACATTTCTTAAAAGCCGATTTCTGTTAGCCCAGTGCTGGTACTTAGCTCTGCTATCCCAAAGACCAAAAAAACAAGGATATTTTGTGTATCCACTTTGCTGTCCAAAGAGGAAGTTTATCATTTTTAAATCGACACAAATCACCCACTGATATTTTTCATACATTTTTTTTCAGTACTAGTGGATTTGTCTCATACACCTCTTTCACTTCCTCTTTTCAATTATCCACTGTCGCAAATGTTCAATGCATGTTTTACAATACGAAATGTGGAGCCCAAGATTTATTCTGGCCTCTCAAGTGGACACAAAATAGGCCAGACAAGCCCGTGATGAGGCAAACATTTCACATTGTTAATCAATAATCATATTATATAAAATTGGTTTAGCAAATAAAAATTGTAAATAACAAAAGAAAGAAGAAAATGATCCAATAATTGAACATGAGAAATATATAATATTCGTAAAGATAATACACGTTCATTTTTAATGAGTTTAAATAATACAGTTACAATTCAATTTAAACAATTCAGTTAATGACGGATGTTCCAGGTTAGTGAAACACACACACATACTGCTTAATCACTGGTGTTAGGGCTGAGGTCTTGACTCTGCGTGTGTTCATGTTAAAGGAGTGACCATACTATGAACATATGTTCAATCTGAGTTTATTAACTAGTTTTATTGCGCCTTTTAATTGTTTGTGTTGCTCAATATTTTTAATATATTTAGGAAGAAAATTATATAATTTAGTGCAATTCTTCAGTAGTTTCTGTTCATGTAACTTGCCAGCTGTATCACGTATGTACATATCTTTATATTTCGACAAAAATACGAACTACATGTCACACTACACGATATCAAAAGAGCACGAGGATGTTTGGATGAATATTGGGGCATAAAATACCCTCACAAAAATCACATCATTCTGGCTGGAGTCAATATACACCCACACAAACATCCATTTAAAATTCTTGGATTCGACTGAATGTTGTCAACTGTTACTGTTAAATTTTGTGGAATTGGAAATTCTATTTGTTTTCATCCCTCTGTTACCGTCACTTGTCTTGTCTTGTCGCTCCATCGAGCTGGAGGATGGTCACCACTTCTTCTACCAGTGCGAGATCTTCACGCTAGGCGACGGGTACACAAAACTGACAAAGTTTGCTGTCTAATGGCTCGTGTCCACGATAATCTCTGAAAGTTGCTAAAGGTAAATAGATCATTCCAATCTACACGTAAAACATATGGGTCGATGAATCATAAATTCTTCAATAATCATGGAAAGCTCATCATCACGTCGTACACCATTACACTTTAAAATCATTTTGCCATTTGAGGACGACATATCACAGCTTTTGACAGATAAGTCAAGACCCTTAAAATTTAGTCTTACCCTGTGTGATTTCTTCCATTTCAAATATAGTTGGCAGTTAAAAGATTAACGCTCTACATTAAGAGGTTACATCAGTCTGGAATTTTTAAAAAATGCATTTTTATTACATTTTTAAAAAGTATAATTTTTTTACTTAAATGTTAGTATACACGCTTGGAAAAATTCCAAAAAATGACCGAGATATGATGGTTCAAATACGGCACGGCAGGTTATCGGTGTTAAGTGAGTCACGCTTTTTAATGTATCGCGATTTTCTTTTATTGCATTTTTCGAATGTTCAATAAAAACTTATTTCAATATAAGTTGACAAAGTCAGATTCCAACAGCTGAAACATGCAAAATGGAGGCACATAACACAATGGTAATAATGATTACACGTCACGTCCACAATTAATATATATAATGAAGAAGAATATATAATGATACCAGAGTGCTAAAACAAAACTAAACCCATAATTCTCGCGATCTTTCAACTTGTGAAGTCGGCACTGAACCTAAGATCTTAAATTGTTAGGTGGGCACGATTCTTCGCGACATTTTTACAAAAGAGAATGACGCGTGGGTGGGTATTTGAAATAGAAAATATCTCGACGTGCCCTTTCGCCGGGAATTAAACCTTAATGCCCCGCTCCGAACGAAACATTCGCGCTGGCTTAATAATGTGAAAAAACACAATAAAAGCTGCCACGACTTGCCCCGGTCCCCTTCTGGCCCTGTCACAAGTGGGCGGATACACGATTTAGCCTGCAGCCATAAATACATCACGCGCTTTCCTTTCAAAGAAAAAAATGGAATTTGTGTATGGAAACCATTTCGATTGTCCCCCCGTCTGCCGTGTTTATCTCCTGAGAAAATTATCGGTGAGATTTTTGAACACAAAATTGTATTTATATTATATTTTCAAATCTGAGTCATTGCTCATCTTGAGACGGTTTGACAGTCAAATGAACATGAGTTCCACAGTTAGAGTTTAATTTAAGTATAATTTTACATCTTCAATAATTGCAAAGCAACTTTGTGGCTACGCTGTGTTTATAATACCACTTTTTATTGATTATTCAACATGTTTTTAAATGTCTAAATAGCAACAACTATTCTGAATTCGCTAATCATCTTTTGGCAACCAACTATTATTTTGACATAGGATTTAATACTAAGGGCTTACGATTAGATAAATAAGACATTTTAGAAATAAGCAAAAGTGTTGGTAGCAAATTAAATATTATAAATAACTAAATCCTTTTGCAAATATTTTAGTCACCTTCCAAATTAGTTCATAATTAATTACTCACTACTTATATTTATATACTTGTATTTTTTAATTTTAGTATACATTGTATCCTGAAAAAGGGACCAATTGGTCTTGAACAAACAGAGGTATAAATATTTTCTTAATAATAATATAATTTTACCAATTATGAAAAATGACAAACCTAAAAAAAAACACGTTTATTTAGCGAATAATCCAGTAGAATGTGTCACAAAAAATGCACGTTAAAAATTTCGCAACATTTTTATAAATTGTCATTTTTCATTTGTTTTGTGTAAGTGCTCTACCATCTTGCGATTCCCTATAAGACTGTGGTGTTGAATTGTCGTAAAAGTTTTATTTTATTTTATGTATGAAAGCAATTTTAAAATTAAGGTTTTTATGTTTTTGGTTTTTATGTTACTTATGTTTTGAAAATAGGACAAACTTTTGGTCTGGAACGAGGCTCGAACACTTGACCACTAGCTCAGTAAGCGAATGCCACTAGACGAGAAAGCATATAATAATGCTGATTATTTTGTTGTTTTGTATTAAATTTTAATTGTAATAATGTTGAATTTTATTTGAAAAATAGTTATTGGTGAAACTTTGTAACGGCGTACAGTAAAGCACTTTGAAATAGGCTGTATTTAAATAGAATTTCTGCAAAATAAATCGGAATTAAAAATATGTAAATTGTAATATTTCTATCACAATTATTTGTCAGGTATATTCTTTAAGATAAATATTTTATTTCACTTTATTTCTTATTACTTCTTCAATAATTGTTTCATTATTAATATATAATTACTTACAGGTTATTTCATTACACTGACGCACGCGCCTTAATTAATAAATAAGTTATGAATTATTAAGTTTAAGCCTTTTTTTAGCGTATATTTTACGTCTCATTTGTGAGAGTCGGCAGTGGTTACTTGTGTGTGATGTGTACAGCGATATTAATCGTTCGATGTACGTCTTTCGCATTCATACTAGGGCAGATTTTTAGCACTGGTGGGAATTAGATCCCGTGGTGGACTGTATCTCTGCTGGTTATTGTTCGTTTGACGCTACCCGATTTGAACGCAGAAAGATATGAGATGAGAAGGAATCCGGTCTTACCTTGATCTCAATCTCGTCAACTGGACGCCATCTTGCACATTCCTCGATTCGCACTAAAAAAAAAAGCCTTCGAAGGTGATCAGATGCTAGCGAATTGGGTTTCCCGGTCCGGATAACGATGGAGTACGGCGATAATCTATCTCGGCGGAACCACGCGCGTGTTGACCTTTAACACTTTAAATTGCACTCTCCGCCGGTAACGTTCGAGTTGCGTCAACAAGCACTATGTAGACAGAGAAAATGTTAGGTTTCTGTTGGGTTATGCAGAGAAGCCACAGCGTAATATTTATTTATTTATGTTTCAAAATTTAATGTCGATATTAGTCTCGCTTGACTAAGGAACTAAGGAATTTGTGACCGCGTTGAAATAATAACGAGACATTTTTTACTTTCCAAAGTAGCTTTTGGAGGGAAAAAAATAGATTCAGCCTCCATTAGGGTTGTCCCCGAGCCGAGCTTAATCTCAGATTTAATTTTGACAGCAGAAGCCATACGTGGAAACGTCGAAGGATTAAAGGGGATGATAGACCGTTAGAAGAAAAGGGGTTGCGGTGAGTGGTTTAATCCAACCGAAGCTCTGAATGCTAATGGTTTGCAAAAATAAAGGGTGGGTATTGTATAAAGGCTCTGAAACAAAAGAGAAAACGAGAAAATTGTCAGAAATGAAATACGACATCAGAAAGTTTTTCTACTTAAAATCAATGTTGGAACATCATAACAAAATCAACTACCGACGAGAAAGTAAAAGATTGTTGGGGAAATTATAATCAATAAGAACACATCAATCCAGAAAAATAAATAATATTGAAATCTCCCAGACGAGAAACCGAGCCTCGGCCTCTCACGTGACACGGCTACGCTACCGAGAAACATAAAAAAAATGCGAAAATTTAAAATATAATATATGGATTTTGATTGCAATATTATGATTTTATTTTATTTTAATTATTAATACTGCAGCAGGTCACGAGGCTCAATCACTGAGTAAAATAAATCAACCCAGGATTGAAAAAATCACCGATATTTTGTGTGTCCTTACTAGGAACAGAGCTCCCGGCACGGGAAGCCAGTGTTAAATCAAGCCTTGGGCTTGATACTAGATATTTAAGAAAATAAAAAATGGAAATCAATTGGAAAAATATGACAATTTAACACCCCAGTCAAATGGAGGAATAGCGAGACGATGGCATGTCAGAGATAGCGGTATCAATACTCGGTGCCTTCAAAATCTTTTTGGTTTCAATAAGGTTCAATAATTCCGGTTCCGGTAAAGGTGAAAATAAAACATATTAATGTAAGAGAATATATTTTTTTGAGGAGTATACATTATTATTGTGATATTGCAGTTTTTTCTGAACATAGTTTTGTGGTATTTTAATACAAATTAAATGTATCAATTAGAACGATATAGAGAAAAAATCTATTTATCTAAAAAATATTTTAGTTGCTACCGGAAATCAAACTTGGACCTTTTCCTATCTGGGGTAATACGTTACAAATTAATACATTTAATTTGTATTAGCATATAAAACGTTACTAAATTTTCTAACGCGCTATTTCCAATACAGTTTATGTGACAAATTTTTCTGGGGTATCCGCTAAATATACTTTTTCTGAATTATTGAAATAATAAATGATCCCAGCCCGATTGCAAATCCGCTGACAAAAAATGTATTATACATAAATCTCGTCATAAATGATAATAAGGTGAATACCTGTGTTACCCTTATTTACATATTTTTTATCCCGCGCCCGTTTGCGGGTTTCACTCTTTACCGAGGCTCTCACGCGAGCTCCTCTGGCCGCCATTGTGCGCGGGAAAACCCGGAAAATTCCGCAAAATGGCGCCGGTATCCGGCTCACTAGAGCCTCTCGCGGGGATAAGATGGCCGTAATGAGTGCTGTTCGGCGTCCCCACTCGAGGGCTGTGATTCCAACTGAAGTAATATTACCGACTGCCCGAGACACGAGGCGACATCTGACTCCTATTACTGTAAGCTCGCTTACGGAAAAAATCATTTGGTGGGAATCTCAGAGTGACTTATTAGTGCAGGAAGATTTAAAAATTATAACGTATGCAATATTTAATTAAAAATAGATAATTGATGTACAAAAATATTTATTTATTCAGACATTTAAATTGTAGACTTATTGTAACTAAAATGTGATACAAATATTATTAACTGTAATCTATATAAATATCTTACAATTTACACAAAATGTCGTTCCTGATTTTTAGTTAATACAATCAGATCGTTGTTAATTACTAAGTTATATTTATTATTAATTTTTTTAAGTAATGACGTAAACGAACAGAGTGGGTATATGTTATTTAAATATATATATGGAGCGTTAAAAAGAGATGAAATAATAATAAAACAATACAGAAAAAACGTGACAAATTTATACAAGTTACAATACTTTAAAAACAAAGAGATCACCCATACGTTTCTCTACTTTTAACAACTTAATAAAAAATTCAATGAATTTCACGGAGGAGTCTGTCTACACTAGGAGGTGGGGATATAAGGAATGCAGGAAGGGTGGAAGAAATTTGGGAGATAGACAGGAATAGAGAACAGAGCTGGCTGAAAGACCACCACAACTAGAAAACACGACCCACCTGTGAAATGCTTCTTTTGGTATCTCCTTCCACTGAAACCACAGGTCTTCCGGCTCCAGGACAAATACAATGCTGTTTAGCATGAACTACACTTGAATATACACTTTCAGTGATAGCGCGAAAGTGTCAAACAACACCTTGCACAATCAATTTTATAGATTTCGGCACGCACGGTAGTGAGGAACCAAAACACAAAATAAACTATTAGCCTCATACAGCAGGACGATAATTGAAGCCAACAATTCGTTCCCAGAGCAGGACGAACTTGGCGGCAATAAACCCACCAAATGGTAAACGCTTATTTGACAATTCAAAGATTTAACTTCAACCATAGAAAATATTGTGTTCTGGTTATAGGGAGGAGGAGGAGGTTAGTGGATAGGTAATATACAATAATTATACCTACGTGTTCATATTACGCACACACGGCGACCAGCGAATGTTGGATAGTCATAAAGATCGAAGATCTAAAGGGCAAAACTAAAACAAGACTAAAGAAGATAGAATATAAAGTATATTATGAGACATTGAAAAATATTTTAATATAAGTCATTTAAAATAAAACAATAGCTTGTTGTAACCTTTATATAATATACATATATTAAAATGTGATTGAAACAGTTGATGATTCAAGCCAATGTCATTGCCAAAGGTCCATTTGTGGTAGCAAGCCCGCGAGCGTACAACTCTTCGATGTTCATGATAAAGAGCAGTGCTTCAGAGACAGAGAGAAACATATTTAAAACACACCTTTACACAAAATATTATCCATAAGTTCTCATGTTAATTTTAAATTCCAAGTAGAGAGTTTATGTGCAAAATGCCCTTGAGGTGAAATTAATATGAAAATGGCGCCATGTAAATTAACCGATGTTATTATTATTTTTTAATTATTTATTTGACATTTTAACAATTTTTTTACAACATGAATTAAGTATTATACATTATTAAAATTACATGTTTTTTTTTCGCTTACCCCTCCAAAAAAGAGATTCTTGTGCATGGAGAGGGAGTTACATTATAATAAAATATGAATTAAATATATTAATTAGAAAGATACATATAAAATCAATTTTATCGAAAAATATTGTTATCGCGCCACCGGGATTCGAACTTGGATCTCTTTCCTAACCAGGGATGGTGCATTATATAGCTCTTTCAAATAATGGAACGATTAATTGTATTAATATCAAAAACGTGGGTTCGGAAATTTGTCACTAAAAATATTGTCGCTGTAGCATAGTTGGATAATAATTTTATATAATTTTTTATTTATAGTCTATTTGTGTGCTTCTGAAGTGTTCTATAGTATTGTTTATTTAATTTCTTTCTACTCTTTTATTTCTTTAATTTGTGTAGGGAGGCTATTGATTTTTTTTATCCCTAAGTATATAAAATTTTGCTGATAGTGTTTGGTGTTACATTTAGGGATTTTAAAGTAAAAATTATTTTTTTGTTTTTTGTTAATTACTTTTCATAGAAAAATATTATTTAGAAAAAATAATATTCCGTATATTTGAATTCAGCAGAATATTATTTTGTGAAATATTAACATGTAATTATGTTGCGTAACTAGTAACGTCAAATTAATTAATTTTGCGCAACAATTACGAAGTATCGTTAATCGAAATCGCCAATTAATACATTTGCTCTGGCTATCCTGAAAGCAGTCAACTGTGAGAAAAATATTGAATAATTCACAAAATGTCAAATTTATAATAGCTCAAATTTACAAAAGCTAATCTTATATTATATCGAATCTGGTAAAATTTGGCATTCTATATTCTGCCTATACCTATTGGAAAACGATTTGATTGGCGATGAAGGTTTAAAGATATGAGCGATGCAGTCGAGATGCTGTGAATCGGCTTATTGAGCACAGTTGACTGCAACGTGGACAGATGAGACCGAACAATAATGTTACCCGCAGCTAGTTAACGGAGCTTGCGATCAGTGGTCTTGTGACGCACAAGAGCCAGCCTCGGGCGGTTATCGGCGCGTGTTAGTGGCACATGGTTTAGCGTCGGTAGCGGGTGCGCTTTTGCCACTGCTGAGAGCCTATTTTTGCAGGGTCGTCGGCGGTGTTGATGAATGTGGAGGGGACAGGTGAAGGTTCTCTTGTCACTGAAGCCCTTTTTATTCAGCCCCCTGTTTTGTTTGGCTAAACCCCTTTTAATTTAATCATTCAGCTCACAATAGTCATCATCTTGATCATCGACAAATCTGGTGATATCTACTATATAAATTATAACTGAATTCTCCAATCACCATTTGGAAACAAACCATTCTTTTGACATTGACAAGGGTTTAGAAATTATACATATAAATATTAGGGGTTTACAGTTAGATAATTTTGAAATTTTAGAAATAATAAAAAGTGTTAATAATAAGCTAACTATTATAAATAACCAAATTTACCCACCACTTATACTTTTATAGTTTTGTTTTTATCTATGTTTGTATTTTTAATTTTATTATACATTGTTTCCTAAAGAAGATACCATGGGTATCGAAACGTGTTGATTTATTAATAAATAGTGGTTTAAACAAAGTGTTTTGCATTATTATTTGACTAATTCATATTTTAAAGGAAACTTTCATTTCATCTTGATTAATATTAGTAATATTTTTAAAAAATTATCTACAAAAATAAACCCTTAACCACAACGCTTCTATATCTATCAATTTTGAATTTTAAACGAAATTGACGCTTTAATCTGATATGAAGTCTACAAAAATAAAGCCTTAGTCGCGAAGTTTAAAAATTAAAATTTCTTTATTTATTACATGCTCTTTTGAAAATATCTACCGAATGTGAAGTCCTGTTTTTGTTTTTGTATATTTATTGTTTCAATTTTTACCTGCACATAAATTGCGATACGGATGTTAGAGAGAGTGTGCTTGAAAGAATAGAAAAGATACAGGCCTATTAGGAACGGTATCCTGTCGCAATGTGAAAGAAATCTTGAACTCTTCCGGCGTTTGTTAGTGTGTGGGTGTCGCGTTGGGAAATCCTTAGGAGCATGTCCGCGAAGGAGATCTGAGTGGACAACAACCCGGGTCGCTTTTAAGTGTATTTCTCCTAGACTTAGATGAAAATCTGACGGATTACGGTTTTCCCTGACGCGAGTCAGTTCTATTTTCGTTTTTGTCTTGTCTTTTCCCCGAGAGTGGGTGAGTTAAGTTAATAACCACTGTCAACTTGTATTATTTTATTTATGATAATGTTATCTGTAGGTATATCTGTTTTTAAAAAATATATTTTTATGTATTAATTTATTGTTGTCTGATGGTATACTTTTTTTTTTTAATAAAGTTTACGGGGTCTGTGAATGGTTCTTGGTTGAGGGCCATGCCGTGTTGCATTAAAAAACATGCCAACCTAGCGGTGAATGAGCAGGAATGATATGGGAATTTTTGCTCATGGAACGATCCTGGTTAAGAGAATTATTTTTGTCTTCGTAAATATAGTATTGTTTTAATTATTATTTATTGAATGTAAGTTAATTGTAATAATACACTTGTAAAATAAAGGTGTTTAGTGATCTTTTATTTGTTTTAGATTATGTAAATAAACTAAAAAATTATTACGCGGATTACTCATCTATATATGGCCAGGGTTCTATTTGTATGCAATGGATTCGGCTATACTATTTTTCTAGGGTTTATAGTTTTGACCGGGGTCCCGTAGTTCGCACTCCACAACATAACGCTTCTCTCTAGGGTCCTACTTCGTTACAGGTTCGAGTGAGCTGTCACGCGAGGGCTGCCGGTGGGGTAGGGCTGGATGGGGTGAGTCGGGGGTGAGAGTGGGTATCAAGGGGACATAACGCGAGAAATATAAAAAATAAAACGTTACATGTACGAGTACCCTCCGAATGTGGAACGCTGGGAAATATGGAGTGTCTCGCACTTCAAAAGCAACGTAAAGCAATCACAGTCTGTTTACTTTTCATAAAAAACGTGTATTTAATGTGCTTCGGTGCGCACCAATATGAAATTACGAAAAAAGAGAAAAATAGTAATTGTTTTCATAAAAAAATTGTATTATTAAGGTTCGTAAATTGAAACAAAACATACACGTTGTATAATTGAGTACAGCGCCGATACTACATATAGCTGCCTACAGCTACAAGTAAAAATCTTGTGAATAGGTTAATTGATATAATCGTAAGAATTATACCTATGTGGTGACTGCAGGCGCTCCGCGGACATGGCCGTGTAGGGTGTCATATACACATACAACCATATAAAGCCGAAGCCCAACCGACCAATCAGCATATACCATACATCGTGACGGATACTGGTCTAGGATCTAGTGATCACTTCTCCGCAGGCCTTCCTTTCATCCACATCATGAGCGAGTCACTCCAGCGTTCAACTACACACGCGCATTTAACTGTATACTGCCTTTGTATAATTAATCCATCAATAAACGTCAATCTTTGTAAGTGTTCTTTCATTTCTATACCTTAAAGTAGACGAAACATAAAGACACATACTATATACACTGCGACATGCACTAACACGCGTGAGACTAGGAAATAGTTAGGGCTTCAGCTCACATCCACAAAACCTTCTGATAAATCAGTCAACCAATAGTCTATAATTACAACCCTATACCTACTTATAACATTTGGTCATTTATTGCACTGAATCTACTTATACATTTTAATGAGTAACATTGATATAACACGGTGGTTAGAAATTGAGATGTGATACTAAAGATACATGTTGCGCATACCATGGACGCCGAGACGCACACATTCCACAGAAACTGGACATCATGGACAGACATTCAACCATTTTCCTGAGATGAATTCTTCAATTTTTAGGCATCTTGCAAAAAGAGAAGATACATTGGAGAAGCTTGCTGTGGTGGGCCACGCAGAAGGACAAATAGGAGAGGAACTTTCTTTATCCGTTAGATCGAACAAGTGGAAAAAGCGAATAAATAAAATAGATTCTCATTGAGAGTGAGATCAGGAATTCAGGAGTTGTGTTAGCATGGAGCTTCCACTCCTACGCACAAGGGGTGTCTTGTACACGCCTTGCGAATACCAGATAAATGATTACCAAGTCGTATGTTCTTGGAAACTTTGGAAAGATGGTGATCTGAAGGTGGCTTCGGACTAAATTGAGATAAACATCAAATACAATATGAAGACAGATTGGGTATATAGAGGTTTATCACTTCCGTAGCCATTATTACGGCTAACGACCTTTGAATGCACCTCGCGTTTACCAGTGCGTAAATAGCCGAA
This sequence comes from Eubasilissa splendida, assembly GCA_031772225.1. NCBI lineage: Eukaryota > Metazoa > Arthropoda > Insecta > Trichoptera > Phryganeidae > Eubasilissa > Eubasilissa splendida. The sequence continues at coordinate 903,553 of CM062865.1, read as the reverse complement.
AAAACACGCTCGGTACTGACGCCAACGTGTGCCAATAACATGTGCTCGCAACCACCTGGAAGACACGCTCCTGAACGCCACTCTACTCGCCGCCGCCGGCCACAAGCTCCATTAACTACTCGCGCGTAGTAACTTTATTGTACGGTCTAATTTATTCGTACTTCTGTAACCTGTGCTCAATAAACTTTTGTCAACTGTAAGTAGTCTTCCTAGTCTCCAACTTGCTCTAGTCTGGCTAGACACACTCCGTGATCACAACCAAACGGACAAGTAATGGGTGGTTATTATTCTGACTCATCTGCTGTTCGTCCTCACAAACTCTAAACATCAATCCACACAAAATACTCTTTCATAACAGCATGGCATAGGTCTATAGGGTCACAATTTATGGCTGTTTAACCGTGAGCAAATACAATAAACTATAAATGTCGAAACGTGTGTCGATCAGAGTGTTGTATGTGTGGAACAGGTTGGACAAATAAGATATAGTCGATAGGACATTTCTTACGGATATCAGGTAAGATATGAGCGGCTGCGGCGTGATGTATTATTGTCAATTTGCACCATTATAGTTTTCAGCACGGTATAAATCACCGAATATATCTAAGACGTAATCAAAATCTCGTAAAAATAAACTATCTTCTAAATCTGATTCGCAACGGCAACAGCTTTAGATAACAATGAACTTGGGCAGAGGCGAAAATCTGCAACAATAAACAGAGTTTCGCTTGGAAAACAAGTGCGAGTGAAGGAATGAGTACGGTCGTAAAAACATTTGCGAGCATCCAGCGGAGAAGCCAGTTTTATTGCGGCGAGAATACTTCTCGGATGTCTCGTGCGATAAACACAAAAGTACTTTTATCCGAATTTCATAAAACAAAACAGATAAAACAGTGTTGAAAGAACACTTTTATACTTTTACATAAACAATTCTGTGTCCGGATTTAACTTTCAAAGCTGCCGAATAACAAAATTAATCCGTTCAATATGGCTACGGTTTAGAAAAAAAAAAACGTAGATTTATTTTTAAATCATGTTGCCTGCGTGCTGCAAAAAAAGGAGACCAGTATTACATGCTTTAGGGTGGTCTGTCGGGCTCTTGATATCATTGTCCGTCATCAGAACGATGTCCATTGCTATTATTGTTTTCAAACTACTCTTAATTAAATCAACGTCTTAAACCTTGCAGAAATACATAGACAGATAATAGTGGGAGACACCTAGAGAGACCTTCATTCAGCAGTGGATAGAAAACGACATTAGGATGATAATGATGATAAAAGTGGCACATGTCCGATCAGTACGACTGCTGAAAATGCCACGCAGTGGAGATGCCGGGCGTGTCGTCGGGCGTTTTGCGTTGCTTGTCTTGATTCATCTAATTCCTTATTGAATACTGCAATATCTGAACCTCAAATAATGTTCCAAATCATGGCAGCACAGAAACATGGAAGAATGGACAAATTATTACAAGAATTACTAAAAATTATATTAAAAATTAAGTATTCTTGTAATAATGTACGTGATATTATAAAAATGAAATTCATAAAGGAAGGTTGTTCACTGAAGAAAAAAAAACCTAAATATGCGGGATTTCCGTTGAATAATTTTTGTTACACGTCTCATAAAGCCCTAATCACACGTAACATGTTTCTTGTACCCATTAAATTAGAATCTTAACGCTGCCCCCGGCGCCCGCGAGCCTCCCCGCGAAGCCTCCCGCGCGGCGAATATTTACGTCCCCTCTAAACGTAAATTCGCCCGAAAACCCTCCCCTAATGAAAACAGCGTTTTGCGTCTCGTGTTTTTCACGCGAAAGTAACACCGAGGGAAGACGGAATAAAACAAAGTGTAGAAAAACGATGGGGGGAGCATATTATTGTTGCAATACTCTGTTGGGCTACATTTGCATATGCCACCGTCAAAGCGCACAAGACGTGTGCGAAATTTCTTGACATTCTGTATATTTCGAACGTTTTGCAAAGCTATAAAATTCAACCCCTATGTTCGTCCTTTCCTGAGGAATGAGCAAATATAGAATCCATCTTTTCTCATCCATTGTTCAATGCGAAAGGCTCTTAAAGAACACCGCTGTCTGTGCTGTTTGAACTACCTCACAAAGAAGATTTCTTATACGTGTCTAATGCCTAAATTTTGAGAATTATATATGTTGTAGGTACGAGAGATCACGAGGTCGATAAGTACGTAACACGTATCACGTAAGTATCACATTCCAAGAATGCCACCATCATGTGTTTTGAACATAGTTAATTTTATAAGAGTTATAAGATAAAGAAGATTTGTGACGTGAATGTACTATTGTCGTAAATAATGTCGTAACTTCACAGTGATGATATTACAGACACGACGCCATCTGTCAGTCATTTCAAGAAATGTCACATTCTGATGCTCCGTGAGGCAAGCTGATCACCGGTTGTAGATTTCACCATCTCTGTTTCCCTGAATCCTGGTTAATCTTCTAGTTTCCTAGCCGGAAGTAATTTTTGTATTTGTTTTTGTCCAATCTTTTGTATTTCCTTTAGGGAGTGATGCAGGTTTTTCACCTTTTGTGCATTTAAATTGTTTTTCTTTATATATAAACTCGTCCTTGGACAGATCTATTGTTTTCTTTGTCATATTTATACCTGTTATATATCCGCTCTCTATATACTTGTTTATTTATCTTAATTTTGGCTATTTTTATGTTATCTAGAAGGGCGAGTCAAAAATTATCTACACTTTCGCCATAGCATAACTTCACTGTTATCATACTGCCTTCTGCGCATGCGTGCTTAGAGTTGGTATGACTGCGATTATGTGTGCGAAATTTCTTCCGACTATTACAGCGTAAACATGTTTGCTCCGCTAGCAGTTTGCAACGAGCGGTGATCCGATTTCTGTAATCGGAGGACGTGAAAGGGGCTGAAATTTATTGTGGACTTAAAAAATCACAATACGGGGAGAGTGCTTCATCACGTAAAAGTGTTTTTTTGTGGATCGAGAAGAAGAAGAGGGAGCAGGACGCACGTCAACTTCCACCACGGACGACAAAATTGAGCAAGCTTGAGAGATGGTTCTGGCGAATAGGCGAGTTCCCGTCGGTGAGATAGATTCTGTCCATCAAATCATTCAAGACGAACTTGACTTCCGTAAAGTTTTGTGTAAAGAAACTGTAGAACAAAAATGTAGATAATTTTTGACTTGCCTTCGTACGTGTACATGTAAAATAAAACTTTTGGTGTCTGTCTCCGTTCTTGCCGGGTCTGACTGGATCGAGTCATCGTCCACCTGCCAATACTGACTTGATTACGAATGAATGGAACCTCGGGCTTTACAGGGAATTCATCTGATTGTGGGTATCGCGTTGGTGTATCCTTGGTAGATGACCGGATGGATAGTGTCTGCGGGAACGAGGATATTGTTGTTTCACTTATTTTGCATTGTTTTCAATTTATTTTACGTGTAGGGGGCATTGTTGATTCCCCCCCCTCCTGTACCGTGTACTGTGTGACTTGAAGCATCACTGTATTTCGTATTTTTTTCCCAATTTGGGAATGTTTTTCATGGCTCGGTCTTTAATAGCTACCCAGTACAGTAATATCTACTCTGTATATTTTAATATTAATGTTAAAACTTTTCTAATAGCATCTACTGTGTATATTTTAGTTCAATTGTTTGTTTTTCTATTGGTTGTATACAATAAGATTTTATTTATTTTGTTTTTCGTAATGTATATTTATGACTTGTACGTCCATAAAGGTTATATTACTTTATATTCATGAGTCGGTGTAATCTTTATATGTATCTTTCAATGTAGTAATGCTATGTACTTTATGGGTTTATATTGATATCGAATACAGACAGCACTTAAGGGATGCTGGAAGTAGTAAATTAAAATTGAGCGATAATTGGTGATAATTCTATACTTTAGAAAATTATGTGCACATCTGTTTTTATTAGCTTTAATGAGTGGATCTGACAAGGTAGCTCAAGCTTTTAATCTGGCCCCGGGTAAGGGTGGGTCACCCCCTTCCAGCTGTCTTCTTCTAGCTCTGGAAAGAGCACTTCGCCTTTGAGTGTTAAAAAAATTCTAACGTCAATCAGTATAGGAGGTTTTGCTCAATGATGACCATTAGTGTGTTAATAAATATGTACACAGGTCTAGTGAAGTCTTTTCAGAATATTTCCGAAATCATGAAGCGATACATCATCTTGGGGGGCAGTGAGACGGCCTCGTTCTCTCTCGATAGGTAACAAACGCCTGGGCAATCTGTAAAATAACGATATTTACCAAAAACACCTGGTATTTTATATTTTGTCAGTCTTCAAAGGTTTGCCGGTAACACGTACATAAATGCGTGAATCGTTTTTCTAGAATGTTCCTCAAAGAAACCCGAAACATCGAGGCTTTTTCTCGTATACATTATTAAATGCTCCTTAGAACGGAGACTAAGTTGGAGAATTAATTTGATTATTTAACAATTCTACGTGAAGCTACCGAATTTATGTGGTTTTTAATACTGGAATAAATAAAAAGGCGTCGTGTTAAACTTTATCGTTTTTCTTTCATTTATTTATTTAGTACACGCCAACGGGATGTTTTAACATTAGCCCTTAATTGCTGTCAAACTGAACATTCTCTTCCACTTTTAACGGACTTACTCGAGTGTTATTTTAATACTGAACGATCATTTCAAACCATCATTCAGACATTTCAGTATTCAACTCAGAGTGCTTTAGAAAAATATATACATTTTTAAATACTAATTTAATGTATTAATTATAAATATACACATATAATTAATACATTCAATTAGTATTTAAAACATCACAGACCTATATTCTGAATAATTACAACTCACAATAAGAATGTGTTCTCCTTAATAATATAAGTTGTATCAATGTGTCCAAAATTTAATAAAAATGAATTGATAATTCTGGCGTCTGCAGTCGGTTTACTCAAAGGTATTTGTGATTCCGTAAAAATAATGTAGATGGCTTTCAAAAATAATGGAACGACAGATGTATTAATTTGAAAAAGTGTAACATATAGGTTTGAAAATTTGTCATGAAAAATACTGGCATAGCACAATTGGTAGTGTACTTCCCCGGATCGGAAATAGAGATCCAGGTTCGAATCCCGGTAGCGCAAAAACAATATTTTTCGACAAAATGATTTTATATGTATATATTTATATTAATACATTAAATTAGTATTTGAAACATCACAGACCGTCTGTTCTGAATAATTACATCTTCACAATAAGAATGTGTTTTCCTTAATATACATTTTTGTTGTAATGTAGCGATTTTAGCACAGAGTTTAGTGGTATCATTAATATTAATTAATTGCTTTTAAAAATGGAATAATTGATGTAATAATAGAGACCCCCCTATAACAACACTTTAGATCGATTTTTACAATTTTTTATTAGACGGACAGATCGTCAGCCACCTTAGATGATATACAGTATTGTTGCAGAGTAGCTTACTCAGAAATTGTGTCAAGTAGTATTTTTATTTATTTTATATGATTATTTCATATACCATCGGATGCCCAAGAAGATATACAACGTTGTGACATAACGCAGATCTGCCCAAAACCAATATACAGTGTTGTTGCAAGGGTGGTCTAATTTGTTCTAAATGTAATCGGTTGATGTAGTAGTAGAATGGTAACGAGTTTCCTCCGATAGGAAAAGGTTCAGGTTCGAATCCCGGCAGCAAACCAAATCTTTCTAATTAATTGATGTAATTAATGTATTATAAGTTCTTACGCTTTTATTTGAAGATTTATTGAATAGAGGTTACAATATTGTAAGAGTGGAACTGTTCGTTGTATAGCGTCGCTCTTCGGCGTGATGCGCGCGCCGCTGTGTCGTAACTCTATCGCCCGCAATTGAACTATTATTAAACTGAATTTGGGTTTTTTTATTTTTTATTCCGAATTTTTTTCTGTGTTCAACAAACATGTGCCGTTGTGTATCCGTTTTGAATGAGAATCAGCGATCTGATCAGCTTCGGAGACAATAATTCAAAGATTGGGTTTCTTTCGCCTCCATTGATTAAATTAAGAGACAGTTTATGTGTCCCCGCATTTACTTTTCACGAGATGAAACGATCGAGAGATGCTGTTCAGCGTCGCAACCGCGAGTGGGCGGTACAGATAATTTATTCCCATTTGCGTAAACAAAACTGCCATAAATTTGCTTTGTCACGGGCCGACTATTTATATTATTATTTATTCTCATGTTTATTTAATATTTGTTCGATACCAGACATGAAAAGCGTCTCTTGTTGAATACAAATCGATACTAATGTGATAAAATACGTTCTATTGACAGTAGGTAGAGCATATTTTACTAGTCGATTGTTGGGCAAACAGATTGATACAAGTTTCGCTGTATTGGGAATGTTTTACGAGAAATATGCCAAATTATGGCAGACGATCTACTGCTTTTCAAAAATCAGATAAATTTGCTTACGACAATAAATATCTACAACAATTAATTCTGAAAAGTTATGACTGACTTATTCCGTTTTTTTTACTAATAATGGTGGAAAAGGTCCCGTGGACTGTAATCTAGAATAGTTTTAAGTATTTGACGCAACCCGAAATGGAAGTCTGAAGGAAACTAGGGCAAATGGATATGGCCTACCTTGCTTTGAAGTCCTGGGTTGTGTGTCGACTGCACCTCCGGTTGACGAGCACGTATATTATGCCGAACCGAGATATCTACGACTGCACTTCCAAAATTTGAAATCCACTTCCTCTGCGCGGTCCAAGCGTTACGCGCGGCGTGAGTGTATGGCAGCAGAAGAAAACGCAAGTACTTAATGCTTCGCGATCGAAGCACAATCGAAGAGTGATCCCGGCGGCGAAATGCAAGTAATCGGCCAGAGCGGGACAGGTATAGATTATTGGATGGACGAAAGAGGACAGGGAATGAGTATTCGACTTGTGTCAATACCCAATGGACAAAATAACATCAATGCTAAATGGATTGACATTTGACGTTTGATCTACAACAAGCGTATAGTGTTGCGCAAGACGACGAATCTCTTGAAGACTTATTGTGTCTTCAAAGAATATCAGGGGAGCATATGATATCTTAAAAATTCCATTCTTTAACACGGGTTTAAAAAAATATAAATATTTCACACCTCGATTTAAGACTTTTGTAATTCGAACTTGACAATGACTATTCTGATAAGATCAAGACGATGAAGGATACAGTGTAAATAAACTATGATAAAGAGGCTATTATCCAGGACATGATTATATGTAACACCAAACAATGCCCAGGATAGCAAGTAGTGCACGCACCCCACATACATGGTCGTGTAGGGACTCACCTGACAGCCATATAGGGCCGAAAACAAACTGACCAATCAGCAGATGTAATACATCGTGACGGACGAGTCCACGAAGCTAGCTGACCACTCCTCAGCAGATCGTTCTTTCATACTAATGTCTTCGACTACATTACACGCATTTAATTGTATACACGTCGTACTGCCACTGTAATTCATCCCAACTTTTGTATGTGCTCTTTTATTTAAATGCCTCGCTTTAGACACAACATAAATAATCACACACGCGTGAGATTAGAACATAGTAACAGGTTTCAGTCTAACCATCCACAAAACCTTCTGATACAGTCAATCCCTACAAGCGCATCGATCAAAAAATAGAGAGATGTTAAAAACGCTATGTTATACAACGGAAGTCACCATTTTCGTACGCTAATGTGAATTTGTACGTTGGAGTGTTTTTTTTTTTTTGTAGAAGTTAAATAATATATTCCTGTGAATATTCAAGCATTTTGTGCACTTATCCGCTCGACCTCCAGAGAACCCGCGGGAATATTTTTGCGAAGAAGATTCCGCCCCCCGGCGGAAGCGAGCTCCTCCTGACCGGAAGCTTCCAGCACCGAGGCGACGGGTTGGTTACGCTCCATATGTATAAATGGGTCGCTGATGGGATGATGAATAATATATCGTATTTTCAGGGTACACTTTTATTCCGCAGCTCACTTAGCCGAGTGCTGCGGGACCCGATTGAGAACCTTGCGGCACTCCAGACGCGCGGGGCTCGTTCGCTGATTGTTTATTCTCGGTCGCCCCCGCAAGGGGAAACCTTCCCCGCGCTTAAATATTGATGTAAAGCGCCACTTGAAATGTTTTCAGAATATTATCGCTCATACGAAAAAGAAACTAATTAGAGTTGTATTATAAACTGGCATTCCTTACCCGGCGATGCAGGTCGTAAATAATTTCTGCAAACTTGCACTGACTCTAATATCTGCCGGTTCTGGTATCCCTTTTCCGCTATTTTTATCCCTTTCTTTCTTAAGGGATATTTGTTTTTTTCTTTTTTCTTATTATAATATTTCCTCCTTATTGTTCTCCGGTCTTTCTGTGTAGTATTTCTTTTGATGTTAGTACTGATGTTAACTGCTGATTATTTTTTATATGGCTTTCTCTCTTTACGTGTTTCTTTTTAAATTGCTTCTTTTGGTTTGTTACTTAATTATTATCTCTTGTTCTTTTCAATAAGAAATACTTTTCATCGTCATTAATTATCTAATCTATTACAACAAATCTCCGAAATATCAAGATATGAAATAGTTTTATAGGTAATTCATTTAGTACGTTGATCACTGACACTTGTGACAGTGGGCAGGAAATTTGAAGACGCATACAATTAGCTAAAGTATGAACCGACTTACTAGAGTATGGAAAGGCAGTGAGTGACATAAAGCAAGCAACCACGAGACTCCATGTATGCCGCAAAGGCTCGGACAGCCCACAATAGTGACAAGCGTAAAATAAACCCTTTTAAAATGTATTGCTGGATATTGATGTTACGTGTCGCATGCCTCATCCCTGCAGTAAATCCAATCACAGCAAGCCTTATCTACAATAGTTAACAATGGATTCTTCCAATCCATCAGCCACATTATGTATGCCTCAAAGTGACCTCCATCTGGGTGGAAATACCCTGGAGTCAGCTGTGAGAGCGATACAGAATCGCGACTTATAGAGGTGCATTACGAGTTGAGTCTCATCTGATTAAGGAAACTATATCTTAATACTAACATGAAGGAGAAAATAAGACTACACCGTGGCTGTATATTAAAAGCCGATAGGGAGCCGTCTGCTCGCAAAACCATCCCTCCAGGAGGTGGATTCACAGGTTCTAAATAACAACAACGTTTGCAAAATTTTGTCCAGGCAGGGGGATGTTGAGATATCTGGGGTGACTTTTTGATCAGAATGATTACAATACGCATTTATATAATAGGATAGGGATTGCACTGGGCCAGAGGGACGAAATAATTGTTTTTATTCTACGCAGGCCTTGAAGTGCAACGATGGATGTAAAATTTGGTCCAGGCAGGGGGGTGTGAGATATATATTAGACAATGCAAAAGAGTGCAACTAAAAAATATATTGATACTGATATCATTCAATACAGTTCACTTTTTTTGGCCAAGAAGAGGGAGAGGATAAGAGTAGTTAAAGTATGTACAATAGTACAAAGAACAGATATTTTAAAGATAGATTTTCTATGTATTTTCCTTAGTAATTTAGGAAATATATTTTAAATATTAGAAAAAATAGTATATAGCTAAAAGTCAAATGTCATAGATTCTCTTGGGAGATGAATGAAATACAAAATATAGCGTGTTTAATTGTATTATTATACATTACAAATATATTTTGTATTTCATTAATCTCCCAAGAGAATCGCATCTCAAGGCAATCTATGACATATCTCTGTGCCGAAACCCAAATCTGGGATTACTTATTTTAGATACTGAATATTTCTTTGTTTATCCGCCAGACAGATCATGTTTATCGGAGGTCTGTTTATAAACTGTCTGGCATCGACTGCTCGGTCCCCGCGGCTCGGAAGGTTCGCAAAGGACGCGAGGCGCGCGTACCTACGGTTCCATCTATCTGTTACTTTATGGAGTCCCGTTCCACGATAATTTGGGCCGTGTTACTTCGCTTATCCCAATATACCAACGTGACCTGAAATTGAATAAACGAGGCCAGATATCGATGCTACAGTGTCTACAGTCGTAGAGTCGTAGCTGTGTAAACAAGTTGTTGACACGGTATAACCACCCGCGTGCTTACGGCACGGTATCGCTTAATTATGGCATTTAGATTTTATTGAAATTATCCTCGATGATGTATGAATGATACCATACCTCTACATAGAATATGTTTTTCTGGTTAAAAAAAATTTCATTAATTCAGTTAAATCGTCCAGCTCTGTCCCTCATGACCTAGGGTCATGATTGATCAGGGTGCTTCTTTTGATACTGATGATGATGATGAAGTCAGATGAAAAAATAAATTGCAGAAAGATGTTCTCTGCAGGCAGACTGCGGCGAGATGATGAATTCCCGGCCGCAGTGTAACTTCTTTTATTTAGTCACGGACAATAATGCATTATTAAATATTTATCATTCGTTGCGTTTAATGTCGGGCCATATCTTTATTATACCAACATTAATTGAAGTAGTTTCTTGAATAGTATGCCTAAGATACAATAAAAGAACTAGCATTTTCCATTTTTACAATCTTTGGCTTTACCTATTTATACGAACAAACATTCTCTTTCGTGAATCAAGGAAAAAATTGGCTAAGATGCAAGTTAACTGAGATAATTTATAACAAGCAAAGTTTTCGAAAGCGATGCCAGATCACCGTTTAACTTTACAAAACCCAAAAAGTGTTTTGTAAGTAATGCACTGAGCTACTGAAAATTATCACTCCCATATTTTCTATTCTTCTATGTAGCCTACGACTGCATAGTGAATAATTTTGAGTTTTAAATAAAAATCTTGATTTTATATCGTTTTTTTCGTCATTAATATTTATACCGCTATAGGTAAATGTTTTTTTTTTCAACTTCATTACATATGTATATATATATATACATTATTTTTTTTCTCTAAACTGTATGGCAGTTTTACGGAAAGGATTGCCTTTTACATAATTATTATTAAGGTTTTATAAACAATACATTTTTTTTATAAATTAATAGATAAGAAGGTGTTTAATGAACTAAAAGTATGCATTATCCTATACTAAATTGGTATGTTAATATTATATAATATATAGTCATTTCCATATAGAGGGATGGGACACGCTTATAAATCATGTTATAGTAAAGTTTAAAGAAATTAGATGAATTACTTAGAAAGATATAAAGAAAAAAGGGTAGATACCTGAATATAATATAATACAAAAAAATAGATAAAAATATGTTCTTTTACTTTGTATTTTAAGGTAGTCACTGGGGGTCTCATAATTTTTTAAAATGTTTTATAAGACTATTAATTTTATTAATTATTCTTGGCACAGCATTCTCTCGTTCTCTCACCGTACACATTGTTCTCTCATGGTTCGACCCGACGATCTGGTTGAATAGCTATGATGAGGATCAGTATTTATATTTCCATTATTTATCAACTCTTCGAACAGTCGGAGGTTTGTGGAGGCAAACAAGTTAGTCCTACTATCATAGTACAAGCGTTTAGCTTACTTTGAAAATAGTAATAATATTAATGTATATTAATTAACGGTCCTTATCTGATGCTTATCCGATATCTCGCGAGTTCGCTGTTGACTCACCGCCAAACTTTGAAAGCGAGGATCGCGCAGGAGTGCTGCACACGTTGTACAAAACTTGTGCGATACAATGATCTTCGTGAACTCTTCCACTTTCTCAACTTCTTGCAGATTTTAGGGTGCTTGTTACTTTTTCTGCTCGGTCAGTTCGATGCGTGATGAATCTTTCTCCTCTTCTCATCACAACAAGCTTATCAAAGATATATTGCCATCTCGCATACCCAAACAATAAGGTTCTACTAAAAAGACTGTCGCTGTAGCATAGTTAGTATTGCACCTTTTCCGGATCGGAAAAGAGATCCAAGTTTGAATCCCGGTAGGGCAACAACAATACTTTTCGATACAATTGATTTTATGTATATTAATACATTTAATTAATATATAAAATAAGATTTCATTATAGGTAAAGGAATTGAGAGTCTGTTCTTGTTATTAAGCCCCTACAGAATAGAGATATTCAAGCGTGATGCATTCGGTTAAATTAATAAAGTAGATATTAAAATCACTTCAGTGGAGTTCCGAATTTCGGTCTCCTGCGGGAATACTAAACATTGCTCTGCCGGCGGATACGAATGAGATGTGAAAATAGGTTGTTACAAAAATCTAAAGCTGATATAATAATATAAAAATTATGTTTTTTTTTTTCATTTGATATTTTATATTAAAATATGAATTAAATATATTAATTATAAAGATATACATATAAAATCAATTTTATCGAAAAATATTGTTGTTGCGCCACCGGGATTCGAACCTGGATCTCTTTCCTAACAGGGGAAGGTGCTTTATCCAACTAAGCTACAGCGACATTATTTTTAGCGACAATTTTTAATATCAAAAAGGTAACATATAGGGTCGAAAATTGTCGCTAAAAATAATGTCGCTGTAGCTTAATTGGATAAAGCACCTTCCCCGGTTAGGAAAGAGATCCAGGTTCGAATCCCGGTGGCGCAACAACAATATTTTTCGATAAAATTGATTTTATATGTTTATCTTTATAATTAATATATTTAATTCATATTTAAAATATCACAGACCGTATGTTCTGAATAATTACAACTTCACAATAAGAATGTGTTCTCCTAAAAATATATTTTATATCTTTAGATATTACTAATTAATAGTAAAAAATAATAATTGCTTAAAAGTGGTATTCAATACGATCCGAGAAAAGTTGGGCAAAGCGTTAAAAATACAAAACATTTTGAATATGTAAGGTAGCCGCTCTCGGTGCAGATTTAACACGTGACTGCCCCCGAGATAAAATTGCCGTGATATTTCCCTACAGGGTAATTGTATATTTTATGTATGAAAAAAAGGTTGTACCCCGAGGAGGAGCTGTAATGGCGCACGTATAAATGGTTATTAATATAATAACACAGATTCTCAAGAAGACGTAGTTTCATTTTCATTTGAAAATCTCACAGAAACGTACCATTTTGGTAGAGGTAATTCTAATCAGTCTTGCATTTCATATCAGTTTGATTTATTAATAGAATGGTTAAGTTTATTTTTATTACTCTTAATATTGATTTTTTTATATACAATAATTTTGGCAGCTGCACAGAAACGTGTCGGTGTTTCCGTAAACCCTATTTTTCAACGTCGAATAATAATATTATCAAAAACAAGTGTTGTCGCAAGTCGTGTACTTCATGTGCATTCCGTTTTTACAATACCCCTTAATATACCTTCCTCGCTCTGGTTAACTAATTGCTTAGGGATTTCGGCCGACGTAAGATAGATTGCATTTCGACGCGGACCTGTCAAAAGGCTATATTTGTGGATCGAATGTGTCGTCGTGTATAAAAATCCGGATCACGAAAAAGAAGCGGTGTTCTATAGCATCCGAGTACTTCGTTATATCTCCGTTCTTCACTACAAAAGTGCGAGTCAAGTGGAGGTGAAAATTGACGTCCAACCCAGGACTGAGATCAAGGTAGGCCAGATCCATTTGCCATTATTCCTTTCTGAATTCAATTCGGGTTGCGCCAACTAAACATTAATTTTAATCGATACAGTCTACGGGATCCATTCACACCAATAAGTGTAACTAAACATAACCATTGGACGCTACAAAATCAGAAATATTATTAAAATGATTTAAATAATAACATAATACACAATGGAGGTCTATCACCTCCACACACCTCATATTTACCGGTGCGTAAAACCAGAGCTCCTAAAAGGACATCTATTACACAGAATCCAAAACTTGGGTAACGAGTATGCGAATGTTACTGATGTATGGAGAAAACGGTCTGTCGTATTACTCTTCCAAATTAATATTCATTAAGTATACATCTTCACCTAGTTCATTACTGTGAGTGTTGCGTCATATTTCTAATATCAGACAAATGTACCGAGGGTATGCATATCAAATTTGGCAAAGTAAATACAACATATCAGTAAGAAAGTAAGACATATATTTGGGTACCCTGCCTGCTACACTAGTAATTGGCTGTATTATAGCAGACAGTGTTCTTCCGGTATAGCAGTTTTATTCTCAGGTTTGGACGTTTAAAAGTTCTTGGGTGTAATTTCTCCCCATTTCGTGGAGCCAGAACTGCACTTTTCGTGAAAAATATGCAAGACAATCAATCGTTGCAATCTTTCACTTTATTATCAGCATTACCGAAATACAGAGGAGTTCTAACATGTTTGTTTGGCAGATCGGACGAACTGATTTGAGACCAATACAATTTTAATAAAATAAATAATTAAATTTTTCTTATGTATGTATATAACAATTACATTTTTAAAGGTGATGCTTGACAAAATTTCTATACTTTGTAAATTTGATTTTCTACATTTTTGGTATTTATTTTACTTTATGTATAACTGTAATATATTAGCCGTTAATTTAAAAAATGAATAAATAAAACACCATTCCCGCGACGCACATGACATCCAGCGACAGATTATATTTCCGGGTTTTGTCACCCTAGCGGCAATTATTATTGTTAGGTTACTTTTAGATAAATACAAAAACTGTGCCATGAATAAATTTCGAGCAATGTCGATTTAATTTAATTATTTTCTGGCAGGTATACTTGTCAGTAGGAATATTTCAAAATATAATTGATGAAACTTTGGATGTTGGTTTTTATTCGTATTAAATGGCCTTTTGTGAAATGGCTATTGGATGAACGCCAATAAAAAGGTATTAAATAAAATTTTGTAAAATAATCTGTGTATAAGACATACGATTCTATTAGATTTGATAGAATAGCTACTTTGTGTTTTTTTATTACTGGCAATAAATACTGCACAGCATTCATATCGATTTCGAGTATTATACATTTGTTAAATGGATACGCGCAATATATATATATATATATTCTTGTACTACATTTGTTTAACTTTACCACAAATCTTTTATTCCGTACAGGAAACAAGAACTGTATTTTTAGAGTGGTTCGCTGGTTCACTCTTCTGTGCATTGCGCATGGTCCAAGCCGGTCCAAATAGACGCTCATGATAACAGCCAGTAGTCAGAAGAATCCAGGTCCAATTCGAGGTAGAAGCGAAGTCAAGGCGAGACTGAGACGCACTATTTATTACCCGTGAGACAGGCCCGGCTCTGACAGGCCCCCCGTCTCACGTCGAACCAATAGGTGTAGGCTTACAGCCCTAGCTACGCCCTCATGCAATCCAACTCGTCAGTCGCTTGGTGGCTAAATGGAGAAACTGCTGCCCAGTCGGGCGTCGTAGCGGTCGGGCCGGCAGATTCTATTTTGCGCTTACATTTAATTTAATTTCAAATAAAATCTTACATCTCTACACTACATCCCTGGGGATATCGCGGGTTTTTTATTCGTTTATTTTATCATTACTGCCAGCGATATCCTTTATGTTACAGAGTGGGGCGATCCCCCACGATTTTTTAAATGTAATATTAACATTACATGAAATATAATCTGTTCAAATGGCATTGTTGAATATACATAGCGTCCATCTACGGGAGATTTCTTCACGTTATTTCTCCAATCACTAGTTTCCCGGGTGCGTGGGAACCTCGGGATTCATTATCGTTTGGGCGGTCCCAAAACGAGCCCTTTTGAGTTTAATCATTTGTTTTTGAAACATTCACATTAAAGAGCGCTAACGACCTAACATGTCGATTAGAATTACGGGTCGAAATCAAATCTGTCAGATCTAGTTAAGTTTTTGTAGACTAACTAACTTACCATCACGCAGTTTCTCCATCATATATATGTTTCTCACCATTCTCTCCTCATTCGTCCGAACCCTATGACTAAACCATCTAAGTAATCTTTTCTCAATTTTACTCACTATGCAAAGGATCAGCTTAACATGTTTTGTGCTATTTAAATATTACTAGTCTCCTGGGACGAGAATCACATCCACAATCTTAAGGCTTCGGGATAAGCGTCTCACCAATGGAACAAACAAGCGAGTAATTAGAAAATGAAATGGCTTTATAACATCTCGCGAGAGATCCTGTTTTCGTGATAGAAAATGATTGAAATCAAATACATTGTTTGATCTGGCACCTAGCACGTAGAATATAGCTTATTCAGGAAATGAAACGCTCGCTCTGTACATTTGTCATTCTATCTGAAGATACATTGAACATGTACTTGAAGGAATTTATTCGTTTCAGAACATTGTGGATATAGACAGAGGTCACAAAACTATTGTCATCGATTATGCATTAAATATGAATTAAATATATTAATTATAAAGATATACATATAAAATCAATTTCATCGAAAAATAAAAACATTGTTGTTGCGCTACCGGGATTCGAACCTGGATCTCTTCCCTAACCGGGGGAGGTGCTTTATCCAACTAAGCTACAGCGGCACTATTTTTATCGACAATTTTTCGGCCTTATATGTTACCTTTTTGATATCAATACATTTAATCTTTCCATCATTTGACAGAGCCATCTACCTTATTTTTACAGAATCTCAAATACCTTTGAGTGAATCTGATAGTAGAAGCTAGAATTATTAATTCATTTTTTATTAAATTTTGGACACATTGATACAACTTTATTATTTTTAGGAGAACACATTCTTATTGTGAAGTTGTAATTATTCAGAACATAGTTCTGTGATATTTTAAATATGAATTAAATATATTAACAACAATGTTTTTATTTTTCGATGAAATTGATTTTATATGTATATCTTTATAATTAATATATTTAATTCATATTTAAAATATCACAGACCGTCTGTTCTGAATAATTACAACTTCACAATAAGAATGTGTTCTCCTAAAAAAAAAAAAAAGATTATGCATTGTTAATTTATATTTTTGATATGCTTATGTCCCGTCAACGATGACCTCTCAACGATGCTTTGATCTCTGAGAGTCGGTAAAAGTATGTTTGTACTGAATGCTTCATAATCTTTCCTTAGCCACGCAGTGACATAGGTCTACCGTGCCAATTAAATCGCATTTCTATAAATATGCACAATGTAAAACTTACATTTTACCTTGTGCAAAAAAAAAAATCTGTACTTATAAATGACTAGTGGAGAAGCAATAATGTAAAGCGAATCATAATAAAAATAATAATTTGAATTGAATTCAATCCTATATAAAATTGATGCGTTTATCACACATAAATTTAAATGAAGAGAGATAAAATGAAAATCACGTTAGATGGGTCTTTTGACGAAAGTGTTATAAGAAAATAAAGGTATTAAATTATTATACTTATCATTTCTAATTATATTTATAGTAACTATGATATTAACTATTTTAAAGTCATTTAAGCTTCTAAAAGCACTTTTTTCCATTTTAAAGTGCTTTGAAAACTCAAATTTCTTACAGTAACATGGGTTGACAGCACGGCTGCGTAGGGTATTTTTAGCATGGTATGGTAAAGGTTATTCTCGAGTCAAATTTTAGAGAGAAATCTCATCAGTACATGGCTTATTATTATTATTATTTATAGGACGTTAAAAGAAGTCACCATTAAAAGGCTGGAGATTTTAATGATTTGGCTATGGCGTGAATCATAAATCATGTCGACGTATACTTAGAGATCTTCTGAACTAACCACATTACCGATGAAGATGCGTCAGTCCGAGGATGTTACGTTTCTGAAATGAGATATGACAATCAGGCCTATTCTCAAAATTGCAATATTGAAATGAAGGTGATTGTTACACCAACCCTCAAAAATAGACAGTATGTAAATTAACGTCCGTGTTATATTTGAATGAGAGAGAGTGAGGGAGTGAGGGAGATAAACGTACCATAATCTGTCAAAACATAAAAATGGCAACATGATTGGCCGTGATTCTTCACTACGACGCTGCGGATGAGGAAATCAATAGGTAATGTATAAACAAACCTTTTTCTGTGAACTTTGAATACTGTATTAGTACTTATTTTAACCAAAAACTTATATTTTTAGTCGAAACTCGAGAATGGAAAGACGTCATTTGCGTGATTTGTGCAACCCGAAGGAAATTCCAAATGGGCAATTTTTACAACTATACCGCCTTGATAAGGTACAACTATACCGCACAAATCAATCCTGTTGCCATTTTTATGTTTTGACAGATTATGGTACGTTTATCTCCCTCACTCTCTCTCCCTCTCTCTCATTCAAATATAACACGGACGTTAATTTACATACTGTCTATTTTTGAGGGTTGGTGTAACAATCACCCTCATTTCAATATTGCAATTTTGAGAATAGGCCTGAATAGTTGCGCAACCGTCGGAGGGCAATAAAATACCATTTCATAGCCATGCTACTCTACAGAGTCAAGGTTTAGACGTTAAGGGGCTGCAGTGCAATTCGCGTGTTTATTATTTGATATTACGTCTCTCTCTTTCGCATATAATTTTATATTCTGTCTCCCTTCATGTTCTATTTAACTATATATGTATTCTGTCTCTCTGTCACATGTAATTTTATATTCTATCTCTCTATTTATGTTCTATTTAATAAGTGCACTTTTTTGTATTTATGATTAGTTTCAAACACGTCCTGATGAAGATTGAGATTAGCGAAACCGGTTGACGTATAATAAATTTCGTGGTTTCATTCAATGTGATTGTTATTTTATTTAATATGATATGTCAAACCACAGTGATAGCTTTCTACGAAAATACTTAAAGTATTTCTTTAAAAAAAAAATGTTTAAATATATTGTAATTATTACCAAATATAATGCCGGAACCCTATTTAATCTTTTTCGCAATATTAAACCTTTGGTACACTGAATCTAGAAATATTTACATATAAAGAGCACAAACATTGATTGTAAAATATTCAAACGGTAATTATTCTAAATATGAATTAAATATATTAATTAGAAAGATATACATATAAAATCAATTCTATCGCAAAATAATGTGCTTGCGCCACCGGGATTCGAACCTGGATCTCTTTCCTAACCGGGGAACGTGCATTATCCGACTATGCTACAGCGACAATATTTTTAGCGACAATTTTCGAACCTATATGTTATACCCTTTTGATATTAATACATTTTAATCGTTCCATTATTTGACAGAGCCATAGGTTAAGGCCTTAGCCATAGCCTTAAGGTTATAAAAATAATTATATAAATGTCAAAATAATTATTTTTGCATTGGTTATTAAATACATTGTCATCAAAAAAGTAAAAATTCGTCACTTATATTGCAATATCCAACAACATTTAACTATTTAATTATAATTTATAAGAGTATCCAGAGAATTATATAGTATTTAATATAAAAAATTAAAATAAATTACACCTTACGCGCGTATATTTTAAATAATTACTAGAAAAATAATCTGTAAAAGCTGACCGAATGTCGACTTCAGTCTTCGGTCAGAAACTGACCACTGACCGCTGTGCGCCGTGCGCCGTGCGCCGTGCGCGCGCCGTGCGCCGTGCGCCGTGCGCCGTGCGCTGTGCGCTGTGTGCTGTTGGGATCGTTCTCTGATGTATTGGATAAAACTACCCAAAAAGCCTCGAAGATATCCGTGAAATTTGCGGTATTTTAAATTTAGGCCTTTGCTTTTGAGTTTTCTTTAGTAATATTTCTAACTTTTTGTTACATTTTTATTACACATTTAGTTGTGCAACACGTGTTCACCGCTAACTACCTCATTACCGTTCACTATTCTCTTTTCTATCCGTCATCCTCTCCCTAATCCTCCCTCTCATCTTATGCTTTTAAAATAAACTTTCAATGTCGGCAGATTATCCTGAGAATGTTCTATTTTAATTGATTTAATTCTTAAAAGTCGTATTCATTTCCTGATCTGTATTCTCGTAGTTAGCTGCATCAGCTTCGTCATGTCCAGATTCCTGGATTCCACCTTCTTCTTCCGAAGCGCTTTCTGCATCATCTTGGGCGACTTCTTCATCTTCATTACCGTCATCGATGGATCATTGATCCGTGAAAATGAGTCAATTAAAAAATATAACGCCAAATAAGCAGAGCGAAGTGCATTTATTGAAGAATTAAATACATTAAAAAATATTTGAATCCTGAATGTCGCCATGTTTTTAATACGAGCTTGTCAAAAAGTGAACATGTTTATCAGAAGAATTGAAGTTTTTTTTTCTTTATCCTTGATTTATTTCATTAAAATTAATAAATATAGTCTTCGTCCTGTACATGTGTTGAGTTTCAGCCTTTTTTTTATTTCTTCAATAATGTTTTTGTTATGAAAATAAAAATTGCCTTTTAATGATATAATACTACATTTACTGGAATCAGGATGAGAGAATTTGCAATCGGTATTTTAAACACATAACCGCTGTACTCTGTGAGGTTTCAACTTGAACCGACAAATTTTTATTCAAACCATATTGAATTATTTTTAATTTATTTGTTTTTGTATAAATACATTTAAAAAATTACATTTACGATGAAATGCAGTTTATATGTATTTACCACCGCATAATTAAAATATATTTTTAACTAAAATATAAATGTAGTTTTATAAAAAAAAAAACATTAATTAAATTTAAAATTTTCATATTTGATCTAGAATTATAAACACATTTCGGATTCGTTAAAGCAGTTGTGTTATATTATTAAAATTTTTTATTATGCATATTAAAACAGTATATTAATTAAAAACATTGTAGAAATACCATTATACTCGTATGTAAATAATAGAATAACCATACAATTGATAAAAAGAAATCACGGCAAAAAAGAAGGTCGAGTCACGTACTAATATCATATATTCGTATCTTTTATTTAAAGGGTACAATGTTCTAGACGTTAAGACAAATTTATATGTATACAATATTTCCACTCACCCCTAGCAATAAATTATGGTCCCAACACAAGACAATGAATAAACATCTACACACCAGTTCCGAGAGCAACAACGACATTATTTCAATGTTTCTACGTGTTTTTAGCTCCGAAACTGTACAACACACTTAATACTAACTGAAAATCGTTCACTTACAAAGAAATACGCAAATATTGACTATATATGTATATATATGATTCAATTGGGAAGAGATCAGTCAGAAGCATCGCAATCCAACATTACAACTTAACCACATCAATATTCTTACTTAGGAGAACACATTCTTATTGTGAAGTTGTAATTATTCAGACCATAGGTCTGTGATATTTTAAATATGAATTAAATATATTAATTATAAAGATATACATATAAAATCAATCTTATCGAAAAATATTGTTGTTGCGCCACCGGGATTCGAACCTCACATGTCAAATGATGGAACGATTAAATGTATTAATATTAAAAAGGTAACATATAGGGTCGAAAATTGTCGCTAAAAATATTGTCGCTGTAGCTTAGTTGGATAAAGCACCTTCGCCGGTTAGGAAAGAGATCCAGGTTCGAATACCGGTGGCGCAACAACAATATTTTTCGATAAAATTGATTTTATATGTATATCTTTAATTCATATTTTAAATATTCTTACTATTTTCAAACTAAACTAAACGCTTGTACTGTGAAAATAGGACTGACTTGCCGATGTCCTGTAATAAGGCACGAACCCCCGACTGTTACATTACTAGGTCAGCGTCTTAACTATTACACCAACAAGCTACTCTTCACAACACAATTACTACTCACGTTGGCCGTAAGAACTTGGTGAACCCATCACTAATACGGTAGCACAGCTGAGGTGTGCTGGTCATCAACACATGGATTTAGACAGACCAGCGAAAAAACCACTTAAAGAAAAACCAATGGTTGAAGGCATGTCGGAAAACCCATGTTACGGGAGTGGGACGGCGTTAAGCTGGATGCGCAAGAAGTCGGCATCCTGAACTGGATGTGGACAGATCGGAGTGACTTGAAGAAGTCAGGGCTCGCACCGGACCATTGACAGGATGAGCAAGAGATCAAGACACTTTAAAAACTCACCAGTTCTGCAAAGTGGATCATCATTATCAATATTCGTCTCGCTGCTCAGATTGCCTGCAATCAGGCGTATGATACAAAATAATATTATACGACATATAAATTATGTTTAAACAACCTTATAACCAAACAGAAATAGCTTTTCGTCTTAATACAGCCTAAAAATTGATATACTGAAAGGAATAATATCAATGTGAAATCACTGAGAAGTGAAATTGAGTTTATAGCCTTATTCGATTTGAACCCTATTTTATTGAAAATATATGTTGGTAACGGTGGAGCAGAGCGGTGAAAACATGTCGTGACTCCTTTAAACCACTATTTCACAATAAATAAATATCCATGATTCTAGGTGATTAATTTTTTTTGTTTGTTAAATTTATAATACGTAAAATTGTTTTATTTAGTTGTCATAATGAAAATGAAGTATTCTTCGTTGTAGCAAAATTTTCACCTTAGATGGGAAGTCTCGTTTCACGCACCGGCATTTGCAGGATGCGTTCAGTATCGTCGGGCGGTGATAGATTTCTACAGCTTTAACGCTTTCAAAACAAACCAGATGAGCTATTATATGTTTTACAGTTGTGTGGAACTACTAAAACTACCCTCCGATTGGTTTAATTTTATTTCATTTCTGCGTATATATTTTGCGATTCCATGATGGCCACGAAGGTAGGTGAGGTAGGGATAACAAATATGAGAAAGAGACTCGTGTATTCGTGTACTGTTCTGATTATTACAGTTACGGTCTTGTCGTCTGAGCGAATGTGGGGCCCCCTAATAATATACGGATTGTATAAATTTGAATAACTGGGAAGGCAAACTGAATGCGCGCGTCCATTGTAACAATATTATTTTTCGCTTCCATTATGTTTTATATTCACCATTTTCTGTCCGTTATAAATATAAAACATGGGTGTACTTATTTCAGGAATAATTCTTATTAATAATATTTTAATACAACTTTTTATTGTACAAATAAGTTTGGTAATCAGTGATCATTAAATGCTCGCGTTGCTTTGCTGAGTGGAATCGAAGCGGGGGTGCACAAAAATAAATGATAAAGATGATGATGCCGAGTGTATGAAATATTTTTTTTTTTTGTAGCATAAATAGTACATATGAAAAATAATTGCTTTACTAGACGTAGTAGTATTAGTAGTTTTTAAAAGTTGCAAATGTTAAGAGGTAAGTAAGTATACATATTCCAAAATAGAAAACATTTACAAAAAAACCTCAATTAATCAATTAATTAAAGAAAATAACACTAGAAAATTTGAAACAAGTATATCATTAAGATTTAAAAATAACTTTAAAATCCCTAAATGTAACACCAAACACTATCAGCAAAATTCTATATATTTAGGGATAAAAAATTTCAATAGCCTCCCTACACAAAATAAACAAATAAAGGATATAAAAAAGTTTAAAAATAAACTAAATGAACACTTCAAAAACACATAATTGGACAATAAACAATATTACAGAATACTTCAGAAGCACACAAATGGACAATGAATAGAATATGTAAGGTATTATATAAAATTATTGTAGTGTAACTCCCTCTCCAAGCACAAGAGCTGGTCTCTTTTTTGGAGAGGTAAGCGAAAGAAAAACCATGTATGTATGTAACCATATATTTAAAAATTGAATTTCTTTTGCCATTGTATTTTCGCTAAATTAAATAAAAAAAGTATAATGAGAAGATATTGAAAAAAAGTTATGAAAATATTTTTTTCAGTAATATAATTGTGCGGGTAGTTAGGTCAGCACAAATGAAAATAATAAGATGACTTTACTGTCAACTATTTTGAATAAGATATGGTGGATTTCAGAGCATGAGGATAAATATAATATAATATAGGGTGTTTATTTTTTAGGAGAACATATTCTTATTGTGAAGTTGTGATATTTTAAATATATTCATTAGAAAGATATACATATAAAATCAATTTTATCGAAAAATATTGTTGTTGCGCCACCGGGATTCGAATCTGGATATCTTTCCTAACCGGGGAAGGTGCTTAATCCAACTAAGCTACAGCGACATTATTTTTAGCGACAATTTTTTCGATAAAATTGATTTTATATGTTTATATTTATAATTAATATATTTAATTCATATTTTAATTTATAATATAGGGTGACCCAAAAAATACGATAGAATTTCAAATAAAAATAGTAACCATGTTTATTAAAATTTTAACAGAGGTGTAATTGTTATTTTTATTCGGTCTAGTCTGCCATCTGTACCATGGAGTGTTACACATTAAAACAACGTTAATAAGTATTAACTAATCACAATTAGTCTACTCGGCAAACTTAACGTGCACTTCGTGAATTTTATGGTCGACATAATCGTCAATCTGAGGAAGCTATTTGTTGAGTTGTGGAAAGGTTTAAAACAATTCTTCTTCACATTTTGTGAGACAAAGGAATTCCCAATATTACCGCTGTAAATTCAAGCGTAAGGGATGATACAAAGTTATCGATTCATTGACGTTCACAACATTTTGGCTTATCATACGGCACAACAAAAGATCAGGGTCTACACCCCATACAAGATCCAGCTAGTGCAAGAACAAACAAAAATTGAATAATTAAAAAATAATATGATTCGTGTAATTGGTGAAATCGAACCAGATTTATGTAAAAGAGTGGCTGAAAATTAGATACGAAGAATGCATTTGTATCAAACGTAGTCGTGGTGCACATTTGACTGAAATTAGGTTCTCTTGTAAATGGCATCGAATGATTTTTTAAATAAATAAAAAATCGTTGATATCATAGTTGGTTTTCTAAATAAAATTCATGTATAAAAGAAACCAGCTAAAAAGCAAATTAGTACCGTACGAGTTCGTCACTAATAGAGCGTCTACATAGCGGCGCGCGCATCATTACACCGTGCTCAAGCCAGGTGACTAGTTTTCACTTGCAGTGCTCCATCTCAAGTGATTTCATATAATTATTTTGTTCATGTCACGCTATTATCTTAATTTACTTTATTTCTACTTTTAAAATTAGCAATATTAACTTTGTGGCTAAAATTCTCATTTTTATTTGTTATCTTAACCACTTAATTGAGTTTAACCACTTAACATCTACCGGTTTCGATAGAATGATAGGAAATGGTCATGGTTTTGATAAAAAATTGGGATTGTCAATTTTGCATATAAACGGTGTTGGTCATTCTAGTCCCATTTGTATTAAGTAATAATTAGAGTTAGTACTCAATTTATTTTTTAAATAATTGTTTTTTTCAAAATAGATTCCGTTAAAGAAACAATAATATATTTTTTTAGTTAGTATTGACATCTTGAAGAAGAAAATGGTATTTTTCGAAACTCAATTAAGTGGTTAATAAAACAAAGATAACAAATAAAAATGCTTTATTTCTCACTGAATGTGCCAAGTTGCGTACATTAATATCTGAACACGAATGATGGGGGAGATATATGTTTTGAAGAGTTCTGTATCATCAGCGTTCTGTAAGTTGGAGCAGTTTTATCCATCAATTTATGTCTTGCTCCTACGTCTTCATTGGTATTTTCATGATTAATGTATTCTTCAGATTTTGATATGAGGTTATGAATGATGTGATGAGTGGAGAGGGCTATTAGACTGGATGTAAAAATAGAACCCGTATATACTTACGCGGGCGCGGCTAAAGTGACAATAGAAAGGCTGTAACAAGTCTTTTGGGAAATTAAAAATTATGTACGTGGGAAAAATGTCCACGTTTTTTTTTTCTCAAATCTCTCTCGTGACAGGCGACTGAACGTTCGCTCAGCGTAATTTATGGCAGAGAGACGTTTCAGCCCTCTGGGTTTTTGCGGGCGTCGTCCACTGGCCGTGTCCACGATCGGCTTTCACAGCTTTAAAATGCTGAACGAAACTCAATTTTTTATAATGTCAAATATGTTTATGTTCATGACAAAAAGCCCCTATTACATACAGAACAAATAATGTATTTTATATTTAAGTAATAAGATAAAATACTTTGTTTAAACCACTATTTTTTGATTATTCAACAAGTTTCGATACCTATGGTAACTTCTTCAGGAAACGATGTATACTGAAATTAAAAATACAAGCATAGATACAAAGTTAGATTTAAAGTGGTGAGTAAAAAAGTAGGGAACAAATTTAAAAAGTGACTATTTGCATTTGAATTTTCCAATCACCTATTTGAAACAAACAATTCTTTTGACATTAACAATGGTTTAGAAATTGTACATACAATTAAATAAATTTGAATTTTAGAAATAATATGCTAAAT
This sequence comes from Eubasilissa splendida, assembly GCA_031772225.1. Lineage (NCBI taxonomy): Eukaryota > Metazoa > Arthropoda > Insecta > Trichoptera > Phryganeidae > Eubasilissa > Eubasilissa splendida. The sequence goes on along the minus strand of CM062865.1, from coordinate 877,268 downwards.
ATTATAAATAACCAAATTCTCTTTGCAAATAGTCATATTTTAAATTTGTTTTCATATAACTTTATTACCTACCACTTAAATTTTTTGTTTTTATCTATGCTTGTATTTTTAATTTCAGTATATATTGTTTCCTGAAGAAGATACCATAGGTATCGAAACGTGTTGAATAATCAATGAATAGTGATTTAAACAAAGTATTTTGTCTTATTATTTATATAAAATGAGGCCACAAAGTAATTTTGCTAATATTGAAGAAGTATTTAGTATCTGTTTACAAGTGCTGATTCCGTTCATCTTTGCGGCGGATTTATTGGAGAGAACTAATGTTAAAAATATATATATGTCTTTTTATTGATAGATTTACAGTCTATGTATTGTCCACGTGTTATTTACTCAGCCCACGTGGTACTGGGCAGAGGTGGTAAAAATGTAAAAAATTTAATCAGCTAGTCCACGTTGACTGCGTATAAAATTTGCGCGGTAGATCATCCACATAGCAAATAATTCAAATGTTATTTTTAAGACAGCGTGAAATCGAACGCGAAGTACATAGCAGTATATTATATACTTTGTCCACGTATTGTTCCTCATGTGGCGTTGGCGCGGTAAATATACATGATATCTGTACATAGTATATCCGTTTTATTTTATCATATTTAAATGCGTTATCAATAATATAGTTTAGTTTATAATATATAAATCGGACATAAACTAAACTGTTCGGCATTTTATATAGGTAAAAATGGTAAATAACACTTCAGATGCCTTATGAATAATAACTTCTCAGAATTTTTCAACCACCTTTTAGAGACAGGCCACAATTTCGTAAAAGAAAACGGCATTGGAGTTTGATTGTAGTGTATTGCACCAGATGATCAGTTTCCATCTCGGGAATCTGTGTATAATCTAGATGCAAACACTAAGCGTTCTTCTGGTGGCAATATGCTATTTATTCACCAACACACTTTATAGATTACAATGTAATATTAAGATCTATCCCGAATCGGATATCTTTCTCGCTTGCAAACAAACATACTCATCCTTTAGCGTGAGCCCTGACATATGTCAAACGATAGACAACACAATAATAAAGGCCTTAGGTTGGATAATTCAGAAAGTATAGAAATCAAAATTCATTCAAAACCAAGTCCAATATAAATTAATAACCAATTAAACTTTTTAAAAAACCCGCTATTTAATATATTACCTATTTCAATGTCTATACGTGGATTACGTTTAAATTTTAGGGAATTGTTCAGTTGCACGCCAGTCCTGACGAAGATATATTAGTATCGAAATCTGCTGAACTACATGGTCACTTTTATTTTTATTCACTTTGCATTCTTGTCCCATTTTTCCTAAATCCGAAACATTATAATTGATTTCAACTTTTGGAAACATAATTTTTCTCTTGTACTATACAATGATCAAGGTATATTGTAGTTCAGCATTTCATTTTTGTCTTGATTTTATGCGAGCTGCAATGAACCGTTGAAATTTGACGTGATATGTATCTCGCCCATTGCAGCCTTCCAGTCTTGTTATTATGTGATGACTGTAGACTGATGTTTAGCATAGTTTTGTTTGATATAATATTATTTTTATATAGGTTATTAAATTTAATTTTTAACAACAACCAGTTTCGGAAAATATCATTTCCTTCGTCAGGCTATGAATTAACTAATCAAAACCACATACATTACGTTATTTTAATGTTTAGAAAAATCTATTTTTAAAAAAAGTATTAAAATAATAATTATATACCTAATACCTAATATAAATTATTACCATGATGAAATATATGGAATTATTAAGGAGAACACATTCTTATTGTGAAGTTGTAATTATTCAGAACAGACGGTCTGTGATGTTTTAAGTATTAATTATAAATCCCTGTAGCGCAAAAACAATTTTTTTCGACAAAATTGATTTTATATGTATATATTTATAATTAATACATTAAATTAGTATTTAAAATATATGGAAATTGATTTAATTACAATGGATTATTAGAATTTTTTTTGGTTGAAATTCTTAGAATAGGACTCGTTGATAGATTGTAATATTTTGGTTAATTTTACACGATTTATATATTTCGAATTAATCTAAATTACTCAATTTAAGATGAACATTGTTTATATGTAAAACAAACAATCCCAATTTTTTTTTATCAAAAGTGTGATTATTTTCTAATAAATGATTGGAAAATTCTGTTAAACCATTACTATTGAAATATCTTGATTCTTATGTTAAAATTTAAACCCGTTTTACCAATATAGAAAGCAGTACAATCTTTATAGTTAAGTTTATAAACACAAAGTTGAAATTGCAAAAATTAATGTTATTTATTTTGCCAAATTAGTTATACTGTATTCAGGATGGGTAAAGTTTTCATGCCCATATGGCGATCCTGACCGGGTATAATTTCTTTTCAGAAACTGGAAGAGTTATATACTCTCGATCTCTGCACGAGTAAAATCTATTGTCTTGGGTTTCAATAGTCCGGTTGTGTGATCAGTAGTAACTTTTTACAAACGCCCGTAGTAAAAATCCTTTGTAGGTTGTTGATACATTAAATTTACTACTGCCAAAGCATAGATGAAGACGTCTACAGGCGTGACAAATACAATATGTATATTTTTATTTATTATCTTTGTTTTATTAACCACTAAAATGAGTTTAAATACATCTACCGGTTTAGAAAAATACCATTTTCTTCTTCAGTATATATGTTTTAGTTAGTTATGACATCCTGAAGAAGAAAATGGTATTTTTCGAAACAGGTAGATGTATTTAAACTCATTTTAGTGGTTAATAAAACAAAGATAATAAATAAAAATATGAATCTTAACCACAAAGATAACATTGCTGATTTTAAAAGCATAAATACAATATGCTTTATTTTATGGATGTTTTCGCCTAGGCGTTTGACATCTCTCGAAAGTGAGGTAATTTTTTTTTGTATTTTATGTAATAATGTATATTAAACAACGAAATCATCATCGGACGAACTGTCATCGCTAGAATAGCGAGATATTGAATGTATAATTGTTCTATACTGCAACATTAAAAGTATCAATGTGTCAGATGACTTTTGGAACAGCTGTCGAAAGTTCGCCATGTTTGACTATTGATTCTCGTATTTACTATCGGATATCGCAGAGTAAAATGAGTTTACTACGAGGTGTACGTTCTAGAAGTAATTGTAATTTTTTGCTAACGATCAAACAACCCTGAATCTTAATTTTGATCTCATTTAATTTTCCCTAAGTGTGTGTTTTAACGCTGGGACGCTTCTGAAGGCGCATGAGGCGCGAGGTGTATTGAATATTTACGCAACATTTAGCATTTTATAATCATAATAATGAATAATAATTAAATTATTTATATTCTGATAACGTTTTTAAAACAAAGTATCGACGGTTTGATGGAAACAACCGAGTACGCACAAAAAACAATTTTTTCATTTAAATGTAAATCAAATCTGTAGTCTTTTTCGTCGGAGAAAAATATTTATTTTTCTCGCGGTTGTTTTCAGAAAATTTTAATTTGGCCCCGTTTAACTTTGAAAAGACGAAGGGGAAGCAGTTCGTCTTTAGATAAAAAATGATCCTAATTTGGACGGTGATTAATGCGTTGTATCTGCCCTGATGAGGGGATGCTGGATACGTGGACTGCTATTGATTTATAGAGATTGAATGAGAAAGTGAAGAAAGAATCAAGTATTTCAGAGCAAGTTCTGTAGTTAAAATTGTATCCAGTAGAACGTCTTATAATTAAATCTAAATTCAACATATAAACCATTAATGACTTTCATTTTATTTTATTTAAATTTAAATAATAACACTTTGTTTAAACCGCTATTAATTGATAAATTAACATGTTTTGATATCTATGGTATCTTCTTCAAGAAACAAGGCATACTAAAATTAAAAATATCAGCATAGATAAAAACAAAACAATAAGTTGTGGTTCACCTTTTAAATTATTCACAGTAGTTCTGAATTAGTCACCCATCACTTATACTTTTGTTTTAAAGATGTTTTCAATTTTTGTAAAACTATCGCCATAAATTGATCGCTTCCGAGGGCGGTATTTTGTTAGGCTGGCATTTTGAAACTTTCCCAGGAGCGGCTTTTTACTAAAACACGTTCTGGACGCTAGTGTTGACTACAGATTACTGCATTATTAGGAAATATCCATAATGTCATTTATTAGAATTGCTTTCTTTGATTGTTTATTATCATTTTGCAACTTGGAAATTTGTTTTTCAATTTTTATATATTTTTCGACCGCCCCCTTGACTTGGCCGCCTGCTCCGCGTGGGCGTAACGCCGGCGCTGGACTATGCTATCACTAGACTATGTAAACATTTAATTTCACGATTCACATAGTCAAGGTCACGTGGTTAACAGTCCCGTCTGAGTACTTCATGCGTTACGTTCGCTACTCACAACATCGTGGTCACGCGGCGATTGAGATCCGGGCCGAGTTAACACTAGGCGACGTTAACCAAGCAAAATTTAACTCTGATTAAAGCTATTTACGTTGTATCTAAGAATTAAGGTTCGGTGTATATAACCGCTTAAGATTTCAAATCAAATACACTCGCCGATACCTGAAATAATCTGAATGACTGGCATAAGTTGAGTAGATGTTCAATAACAACACGCCTGTCACCTGTCGCGCGCCCATTTTGAAGTTTGTAATTCGATCGTCGCCCGAGAGATGTCGTAGCACGACGCGAACATGGCGGGGTGCGTGTTCCGATTTTAAAATCAATTGGATACAAAATGGCGGACGCGTGACGTGACGTGTCGCCGGAATATTAAATTAGGAATGGGATTGTACGCCGCGCGGGACGGATCTCTTTCAAATGGAATTTTCTTTTTTTATTAACGTGGCTGTGAATAAATAAAAAAACTTATATTGAATCGGCGGCTTGTGTGCAATGCCTACCAGGCGGGTACCGGGCCGAGCCAAACGCGCGCCCTCGGAGGGGGAGCTCGCTGGCGTTACTATTGACTCATTTGAATACAATCACAATTTCGAGAAGAATTTGAGAAAGTCTGAGGAATGGATGGAAGGGATGCTGTCAATTTTATGCCTTTGTAGGTAACGAATAAGTGTTTTTCTTTTTGTTGTCTGAGCGGTATTTAATTGTATGTAGATTACATTGTATTACATCTATATATTTTCAGTAAATCTAAATCACTGCTGAAAGAGAGTTTACGAGGAATTTGAACATACCAATAAATGCTCATCAGTTAACAGAACACAGCTGACAATGAAAGTCTTTACATTGCTAAAGGGAAATTGAATAAGATACAGAGTATTGTATTCCTGGGTTGCAGTATAAGTGAATCTTCTGTTGAATTTAAATGAGACCTTTATATGCATGAAAAAGATGTTCTGCAATCACGATTACAATCTAAGATATTATTTAACGGAATAGAAGCATGACTCGAGATCTTTGAGATGTGGATCCACAGAAGAATGTTTAATATAAGCTGGAGGGATAATTAAAAATATGTAAACAATAAAAATTTGAAAACTTGATTATATCGGACATGTGATGAGACAATGCACAATGCAGGGAAAGATTGCTGGAAGGAGGAGAGCGTGATGGCTGAAGAACCTGGCTAGTCTACTGTAGAGCTGCACCGGGCCACGGTGAACAATGATAGGTTGAATGGATAGGCCACGAGAAGAAGAAGACATACCTAATATTAATACGTTGTTCATAAGTTTTTAGAAAATATCTTCCAATTTAAATAAAATATAATTTACGTTTATTAAAATTGTTCAAATGTGTTTTTTTTTATCATCTTCCCAGCGTTACCCGCGATTCAGATTAAGTTATAATTTCAAATGGTGATGTAAGGGATGTGAGGAGTGTTAACCGTGAGAGGGTGAGATATATAGGGGTGAGAGGTGGGGTGACTATATTTTATTTAAAAACCTAGAGTGCAACTGAACAAAATTAGGAACATTCAATATCATACACATTTACTTCAGAAGATCGGGTGGCTTGGTGAAAAAGGAGTCCTAAATTAATGGAATTCAACGTAGTAAACATTTATATTGGTATGCGGTATAGAGAACAGATATAGGGTGTCCAGCAGAAAAATTTCAAAATTAAATTGTAATTGCTCGTAAACCATCAGGGTGAGGTAAGTGGGAGGGGTATTGTTCGACGCGCGTGATTTGCGAATTTGCCAGTCGCAATGAGTCACTGGTTGAGCAATATTTAGTGATTCATTGGTTCGTGCGCGTCGCGCTTTATGTACTCACTTTAATATTCAACAAGTAAGTGATGGGCCAAGCACGCAACACAAGACAAGAAGGGAGAATGGTTAACTAAACTCCTTCGGGACCATCAACGTCAGCAGCGACACCAGAACATGTGGCTCAAGTTCGACGTGAAATTATGCGCAATCCGCGTAAATCAATAAGGAAGATTGCAGTCTGTACTAGAATAAAAAATCAACAGTGCACGTTAGCGAGAACGATGCTGGAACGTTTTGGAACAGCACGAACGCTTGGAAACATATTGTTTATTTTCATATCGATGGCTATGTTAATAAACAAAACATGAGATACTGGTGCCCCGACAATCCGAAGGAACGCCATCAAAATCGTTTGCATTGTCCAAAAACGACAGTGTGGTGTGCAATTTCTCTCCGAGGGATAATTGGTCCTTATTTTTTTAACCAGCGAGAGACAGTCACTGCTGACGTGTATTGCTGAATGATCGACAAGTTTTTGGTACCGCAACTGCAGCTGTTTCCCGGGTTCAACAACAGAACACAATTTCAGCAAGACGGGGTCACTCCACATACAGCTAGAGTTTTAATGGCTTAATGACACCTCGGTCACCGGACCTTACACCTTGCGACTTTTTTTTGTGTGGATACCTTATGTCGAGAATTTACAGCGACAATCCTCGAACAATTCAGGCTCTACCAGAAAATATTCGCCGTGAAATTGCTGCCATTGAACTGACGCTTTGCTGTCGCGTGTTCGCAAATTTAAGAGTCCAATTGCAAGAGTGTCTTGAGAAAAATGGACGGATTGACATTGTAGTCTTTTTTCTCTATTTAATATTAATCTTGAAAATTATTGACTGTTAGAAACTGAGGTTAAGTTGGATCAAACATTTCTTCTTTTCATCTACCATCTCTGTGTAGCATTTTATTCTATTTTGATCGCAATCGTGTTTTAACATCAAATTACGAACATCGATTGTATGGCACGGAATCAAATCAAATATTTCAATAATTTGTTTTCAAATTACGCTACGGAATTGGAAATTTTCGTGTTTCGCGATGGCACGCCAAATTACAAAATGCATTCAATGTGAACCAGGCAGACGTACGACGTGAAAATAATTAAATAATTGATTCAATTCAAACATAATAATCACTCGAAAAGCATATACGATATAATACTTTTAAAATTAGCAATATTAACTTTGTGGTTAAAATTCATATTTTTATTTATTATCTTTGTTTTATTAACCACTAAATTGAGTTTAAATACATCTACCGGTTTCGAAAAATACCATTTTCTTCTTCAGGATGTCATAACTAACTAAAACATATATTATTGTTTCTTTGTCAGAATCTATTTTTTAAAAAAAAAAAAATTTTTTTTAGTACCTAACTCAAATCATTACTTAATACAAATTTACTCGAATAATTTTTAGGAAAAAAATTTAGAATGGTTAAATTTAGTTGGTTGTTTATAATTTTTTGATTAGTTTTACACGCTTCATTTATCTCCGATTCCAAATTATTTAATTTGTGACCAACACCGTTTATATGCAAAATTGACAATCCCAATTTTTTATCAAAACCATGACCATTTTCTATCAAATGATTAGCAAATTCTGAAAACCCACTATTGTTCAAACATCTCAAATGCTCCCTTACTCTTGTATTAAAATTTCTACTCGTTTTACCAAATTATAAACAACCAACTAAAATTAACTTCTAGTCCCATTCTAAAATTTTTTCCTAAAAATTATTCGAGTAATTTTGTATTAAGATTTGAGTTAGGTACTTATAATTTTTTTTTTTTTTTTAAAAATAGATTTAAAAAAAATAGATTCTGGCAAAGAAACTATAATATATGTTTTAGTTAGTTATGACATCCTGAAGAAGAAAATGGTATTTTTCGAAACCGGTAGATGTATTTAAACTCAATTTAGTGGTTAATAAAACAAAGATGATAAATAAAAATATATATGATATTTATCATTATTTTGATTTTGCGACGGGAAAGAGCTGCATAATTTCAATATTGTAGTATGGCATCATTTTTCATTGCTGGTCATCCTAAATGTAGGCGCTGTCAAAACTAGACCGTTGTGGACCTACAGATTGTTTACAAGCATGGAAAAATGCGTTACATGTCTTAGATATACCCGTGTATCATGTCACCCCTGCATCTGAATTTTTTTTAAATCTCTTAAAATAGTTTAATTAACATTAGCTTGTCACAAAGTTCACCAAGGCACCTAATTTTGAAATAAAATAAAATATTAGTATTGTAGGAGTTGATGTTGTGTGTTGAAGTTATTCATATATATTATATATGCTTATGCTTCGAGATTGTCTCAGAAGGTTAAGATGCTGTGAGACAGAAGCTCCTAACTTCTTCTTGTCTGTATGTCGTAATGTGGGGTGTCTGTTGTAACTAGAGCAGGGTATATACATGAAAGGTTTCGTTTATTGAGGTGATGAATTAATTTAATTTAAATACGCGGCTTGAATGGAAATGCTGTCGAGTAGCGATGATGGCGTTGGGATGGCCTGCGAAGAAGTGGTCGGTAGATGCTTGGCAGTAATCGTCTCTGATGCATACTGTTAAATTGCGTCTGCTGATTGGTTGTTCTGGTTCGGGCCCTAATGGTTGATAGGTGAGCCCTTACCTGGCCATATTAGTGTGGCACGTGCAGAGTCACCATAGTATTAATATTTGAATTTAAGGCTATATAAAAATTAAAGTACATCAATAGGGTAGTAAATTTTATCATAGATAAATCAGTATTATATACGTATATGAAAAATTTATACCACAGTTTTCTAAGGTACTAGCTAAGATGGCAGAATACTGGCTTAGCATGAGAGAGATATCGGAATCGGTACACGGGGCCACTAATAATTATTTTTTTTCAATATGATTTTGAATGCTTCTGGTAGCGATCCCGGCACTGGTAAAATGTTCTCAGGTTTCAAACTATACACAGAACAATCTGTGTAGAGTTTTTTGAGCTATTCTGCCATGTGTATCCGGCCGTCGTTTAGAATCTCATTACAGGGTTCATCGTAGCAGGTACAGATTAATTTTTTTAATTAAAGACTCCCATTGAGCCGTTTACATTAAATATAACGAAAAATATAGAATAAAAATACTAAGTACATGATAAAAGTTAAATTATTAAGTACATGGCAAAAATAATACACAGAAAAAAAATGCAGGAAATATAAATTATATAAAGTTTACAAAGTATACAAATTTTGTCAAGCACCACCTTTAAAAACATATTTCTTATGATATAATATATACGAGTACATACATAATAATTAAGTATAGGTACAAATTTGACAAATTTTTATTTATAAATGTTAATATTAATTAACATTCTTTGTAGCTTGTGTTGGTCTTAAATCAGTTGGTCCAATCTGCCAGTCATAAACAAACATGTTAACATTCCTCTGTATTTCGGTAATGGTATGTTTCATACATCGGCAACATTGAATTCTGCGTAATGGAGAATTAATCTGAGCAACCGTCCCAATATTGTTACAGTAATAAGCTAAAATGATTCTAGTATTTTAGATGATTGTAATAAGAATGTTATTAGATTTTCTAAAGCGCTATTTCTACTATTTTATATGTTTAAACGGAGCAATTCTAAGATTTCGGTACCATTTTGATATTTTAAATTGCGTACGTAACGCAAAAGGTTCTATTCGGCAATTTCGGTGATAAATATTCTCAGACGGCAGTGGTCGTAGAGCGGGGCCGAAGCAGCTCAGCCCTCGTCAGGGGGGTCCGCGACCCCCGTGCGCCCGCACTACAGCGGTAGGTGTCCGGGGCCCTAAATAACGGAACAACAACAAAAGTGTCAGCTATTTCGCGAGCCCCCGACATTATTCAGAGAAATGGTCGAGACTTTAATGGTATTTTGGGCCTTGGGTCATTTGCATTTTTTATTGGGGGCATTACGCTGCCATTTACAAATTAGTTTTAACGAAATAAATGTAGTCATCTACATACGGAGTTCCGTTTCCTGACTAAATGAGGCAACAGTCAAATGGGTGTAACTGATTTACACCCAGGGGTAGGGTGGGTAGAGGGCGAAGCGTCACACCACCCTTATCCACGTTCACACGACATATTCGCCAAAATAAGAGTGGTACATCCTCTCAGCCTGCTGCTACCCTCTAATTTTGGATCACGGGGCGCGTATATAAAATCTATTATATTTTTATCTCCTGATAAAACCCCATACCGTCTGCGCCAATTTTTTATAGCTTGTCGGCTCTGATGATGATCTACCAGATGCGCCTTTTGTTTGGTGATTTTTGTATAATGTGACAATTAACAGTATTTATTCCCGTCTGACAATATTACATATGTATGTTCGGAGAGTGACGCGGAGCGAAAGGAGGCCGAGCTCGGTTGTCGGTCCTTCTTATACACGCTTTCCTAACATGCGTATTTATGCTCACTACACATACATACATATTTAATCCGAATGCGCATGCGCTTATCACTCGATCATCAATCCACAGACATTAGAAAATTTTAAGGACCGATGCTATTATTTGTGCGCTTGGGGACCGGTACACGGCTACTGTTAGGACCTGACTAATGAAGGTATTTTAAAATGCGTACATAAGACAACAAAACTAATGCCGACTATCAAGAAAAGTTGCATACTTCGATCACATTCTTCGCAATGAAAAATTAGATCTTTTACAGATCATTATGCAGGGGAAGAAAGAGATTATCTTGGTTGTGTAATTTCAGAAAGCCGTTAAATGTTCAAGATGTTGGTCATCGTGTACAGGATAAATCGACATGCTGCAATGTAGTTGTCAACTTTGCGGCACATGAAAAATAAGTCTCGATGTAAACTGTGGGCGCGCTATATTTTTTTGTGTACGCTATGATGCCGAACCGTGTGCGCGCGCATACCTTAAGCCGACCATACCTGTTCAGGTCGAGCGCGTGTGTAACAAATCTGGCCGGTATCCCTACCTGTGCAATAATTGAAAATTAATATTTTCTACCTGTTGTTAAGGGCTAATTTCATGCAATCCTGAGCGCGTGTGTTGGTAATGTTGTTCCATTCACCGCAATAAAAAAGGGCAGCGTAACTGTAGAAGATTTGATTGAATTGTATGTATCTGTGCTATCCATTCTTAAATAATTACAGTAATCTTAATCTTAGAGCCAATTAGAATTAATATCTCTCCATGCACCATCTAGATCAACCCGGCAATCCGTACTCTTCCACATTCCCAGAAGTAGAACATCTTACATACAAAGTTCATTCATTCATTCACCGGTCATGCAAATACCGTAATGAGAAATTTACAGAAATTGATTTGTTCAACATTAGGCTTACTACGCTCAAAAGGTTCTTCTTATGAACCACCATAATCTCAATTTTGGCCATTCACTCTACCTATAAAAACACATGTTGCTCTCCCTTTACCGCAACAATAGTTGCAACCTCCCCACCCTTCTCCCTCTTTTTTCTTCCTCTTTTCATTAATTTTCTGCATCTTAACATACTTATGTATCTAAATATTTTTGTGGATTTTCATTATTAGTATCACATGTTAAATAGTTATTATGTTTATTACAATATGTTCACATTGTCAAAATCCTTCAATAAAATAAAATAAAATTAAGGCTCCACATTTCATTCCGCCACTGTCTTGGCTACCTTTAAACAACCATTCTTTCAGGTATTCCGTTGCGTGTATGGCCCGCTTTAGAGGGAGCATTTAACTTCTTCGTTAGAGCCATCAGAGCCGTAAATTGCCCCTCTGGTATCCGCTGCACTGAACCTACGGTTCGTCTCGGACTCAGCTTCGCCGCGCCGCCGCCAGCTGCCGGTCTGTGCTTGTGCGGACGCTCAAAATCTCACGATCTGACGTAAATGTCAGAGTTGTTGTTCCATGGACCATGTCTGGGCTTTGTTTGTAGAGCGTGTACCCAAATAAGTAACAGTATTAAAATGTTTGTTTTAAGATAATCAAATAAACAAGCTTTGAAGTCGTCTCATCGCTGGGAATATTCCTTCGTTCTTGTCTAAAAATTAAAGAAACTTCAGGCTACGCACTTACGGCGCTTACGCTGACAAAGCAAATAATTGTTATGTGCCTGGGCGGGGACGGGCCGAAGGTTGTTCATCACTCGGTAAACATTTACTCGCTGTAAACCTTAATTAAACTCTTCAAATCCGTCTTTCGTACACTCCGATACTGAGCAGAACACTTGGCCATTATGCTATAGACAAGCACATTTTCAATTAACATCCTTAAACGTCGCTCCGAAATCCGGTATAAAATATAGAGCAATTAAATTTCATACCAGAAGATATTAAAATCGTGTGAATTGTTACAGTTGCAGATAAAAATGTTCATATAATACATCTTCGGGGGTTAGGACGGTGGTTAAATGAAATAAATGTGATTGATGTGTGTTGAGGTTTATTACGACAATGACAATGAAAACAGATAGAATTAAAGAATGAATGAAGAATGTAGAAGGTGCACGTGTGCGTGAAATGAAATGAATTGGCGGTCTTGCTCGGCGAGCGCGAGCCAGCAAGACCGCCGTTGTGAAACGCTGAAACTCGAGAGATTGCCTGGCGGTGAATTGAGCCAGACTTGTGGCAGCAGCCGGCAACGCGGTAGATTTGAATTATGATCGCTACACATCTATTTAAAAAAAAACGAATACATGATAACCCGTGTATAGCATTTCCTATGTATCACATTTAACAGCAAAAAAAGGATACCTGCAAGCCATACTTGCGTGTAATTCTTACGTTGTTCGTATGTTAAATACAGGTAAATATAATGGTCTATTTACGTCATATGCACGACATAAAATGCAAATGTAAATAGCACATAGGTAGGAGATCTGGCTATATAAATATTTAGTAACCAGCAATGTGGTACATCCTAAAATCGTAATACATAACATTTACGCGCGTCTCTACAAATAATTATCAGTTAAAATATCCAGAATACGAAAATGAGAGAATACCGCTTTTATTCTGTACATAACAGTGAAATTAAATATTAAAAGAATATTAAAAAAAATATAATAAAGATTGTAAATATTAATTATGATTCTGAAAAGAGCGGACATAAGAATGAAACGTAGAAGAAAGATACATATACTATAACCGTTTGAAGAGGGTGAAAAGTAAGAAGAGTGAACGACTGAAAGTTGAGACAAATGAATGATAGTGGTTTGTATTTATAAAATAGTTGGTTGTGTGTTTAATTTAAATATATAGACACCCTCCTTCTGGATACTCCACCCCTTCACCCAGATAAAATCTATATTATTATTATATTCCAAATTATGTTCAGTCGGACTTTGGGATCTAAGGAAAATATAGTTAGTCTATTTTACCAGCGCTGGATCTCAAACGCTGCTGGAGCCTTGACCAAATTTGATATGCATCGTTACTCTTTAGGGTCGACGCAAAACAAATATATTTTCATCTCACCCCCCGCTATCAGCGTCATTAGTCCTGATGACGTTTTAGATTATGCAGTGTGTCTGGACCATTGCTCAAAAAACTCTACACAGATTTTAATACTGTTCTCGTAAAATCCTTCGATAGCTTTTTTTATCCCCGGGTTTTCTATTGATAACATGTAATAAATATCACCACTAACCAGGACTGATGGTTGCTATGGACCTCCGTCGATGGTGGGTTATTCTCAGATCTCCGATATTTTGTTGTACGTGCTCGACCCGGATTATTTCTAGCGATAGAAATAATTAACTTATTAAGAGATCCTTTCTCGACGAGCTACCGACCGCAATTGGCGCGAGTCGCAGAAAGCGGCGACCTTCACACCGCACAGACAATCATACCAACCACAAAAAAATCTGGGGATGCCAGTCGAAGAAATTAAAACGCGCGTAAACAATACATATGTCAACAAGTGTGGAGCAACTACCTTAGATCATCACATTTGTCATCTCTCATTTTAGTTACAACGAGTTAATTCCATTTATTGATATTTATGGTTTATTTCACATCGTCATCCACGTCGTGAGTGACGTCATAGATCTCTCATGTCCTCTCTCGCATGATTTACCTAACAAATAATGTGATTAATTATTTCTCTGATACTCAGAAGAATTGAACTATTAGCCTCAATGTTGACGCAAGTCGAGTAATCTATGTGCATTCCATCGTTCCAATAAACCTTTATATCTGTCCTTTTCTGGCCAACTAATATCAAGGGGTTTCGGCCGAGGTAGGACAGATTGCATTTCGACGCAGACATGTCAACAGACTTTTTTTGTGGATCGGTTGAAAGCGGTTTTCAATAGCATCCTGAAGTGAAGTAATATCTCCAATTTTCACCACAAAAGTGCAAGTCTACTTGAAGTATAAATTGCCATCCAACCCGGGACTGAGATCAAGGCAGTCCAGATCCATCTGCCATTATTACTTTCTTAATCCAATTAGGGTTGCGTCCACTAAACAGTAATTTAATTTGAATCAGTCCACGGGATCTATTCTCACCATATTATGGTCTACGAGTCCATGAACTCCCACTCTCCACTACGCTCTTACACTTTTCTCGGTCTGATGCAGGTTTGATGGCTGTCACCAAAGGTGTGCCTTTCTCTTCCTCTCCGTCCTTCGACGCAGCCCACCACACACACTATGTCTATAATAATCTCTTTTCGCAAGATGATCAAAAAATTGAAGCTTGAGAGCCTGTCTTTGATGTTCATCTCCTGCAAAATGGAGACACTCGGATTATTATTATTACTCTCTAATGTACAATCACCACTTTCTCACGGATGAAGATAGAGCGGATGAAACGCTACCTTCGACCCTGCCATACCGAAATGTTTCGACAGAGACTGAACCGCCCTAAAGATACTAAATTATGTTTGCGGTAGATTGAAGTAGACGAAATAACAAAGTAGGGCGCGGCACACTTCAGCCCTCAAAATACAAAAGCCAATTTTCAGTGTGAAACTTTCTAATTACAATGTTTCACAAACTCAATCGACGTTTCGCTGATTGGTTCTCAATGTTACAATAATGTTATCAATAATAAGAGTTGATTTAATTAACGTAGAAATGTTCTTGCCAGAATTGCCGACGGGCTGTCGGGGACAGACAAGAAATTAAAGAATTCTTCAATGGAAAGTTGTGTTTCGTTAAGTTTTGATTTAAATGCATTCATGGAGAGTTAATTAGTTTTATTTTTGTAATTAATGTTTTCGAATTTATTCGTCTGACCGAGGCGCGACCCCCACTCCGGGGGCTGTGCCTGTCATAAACGTTTTGTACTTGTAAAAAGCGGTGGCAAGAATTGTTGCGATTTAAACGTATGTATATTTTAGGTAGAAATCGATCAAAATACTACCTACTACAAAGGGTTTCGTGACGCAACATCCGAAATATTTCATTGAACTTTTTTCGACCAAGATTCGTGACCAAAAGACATGGAAATGACTCTCCGTTAAAAAGTTAATATATATACAATAAAAAACAACATTAAAATATAAACATTTAACATAAAAACCTAAATAAATATAACAAACCAAATGCATTTTTTTTTAAACGAAAAACATTACACGAAAAGATTTCGCATCTCAAAATAATGTTGTATCAATGTGTCCAAAATTTAATAAAAATGAATTTATAATTCTGGCGTCTGCTATCAGATTACTCAAAAGTATTTGAAATTCTGTAAAAATAAAGTAGATAGCTCTTTCAAATAATGGAACGATTAAATGTATTAATATCAAAAAGGTAACATATATGTTCGAAAATTTGTCGCTGTAGCATAGTTGGATAATGCACCTTCCCCGGTTAGGAAAGAGATCCACGTTCGAATATTTTGCGATAAAATTGATTTTATATGTATATCTTACTAATTAATATATTTAATTCATAATTACAAAATAATGTATCGCCCGGCATGTCATAACCAGATTATTTACTGCATATGACATTTTACGAATTAATTTTCTATTAACTAGGTCTATATCTGATGATAAACAATGTATACCAGGATGTCGCATGCCGCACACAGCCCAAACCGATACAAAAATATTTTAAATATTAATTAGAAAGATATACATATAAAATCAGTTTATCGGAAAAGATTCGAACCTGGATTTTTTACCAAACCGGGGAACGTGTATTATCCGACAATGCTACAGCGACGATATTTTTAGCAAAATAGACAAATTTTCCAACCTATATGGCGCAACGACAATATTTTTCGATAAAATTGATTTTATATGTACATCTTTTTAATTAATATATTTAATTCACATTTAAAATATCACAGACCTACGTTCTGAATAATTACAACTTCGCAATAAGAATGTGTTCTAACAAAAAACATAACTCGTATTACATATCATGTTACGTCATGTAATTGCTTACAGTTTATGACTTTACCACTGTATCTCTCATTCCTATAGCATTCAATTTGTTTAATATTGTGGTTTCATTAAACATTAAACTATTTGTATTGTACATGGCTGGATGATGTTTTGCAATAACGTGTCATATTATTTATCTGCAAAAGTAGGCAGTTAAGTAGCTGAAACATTTATTAATTATATTTTCGTAGAAAGCTCTATCACTTTGTGTGAAACCACGAAATTTATTGATGTCAACCGGTTTCGCTCAACTCAAGCTACACGATGATAAAATTTAGACTCTTTGAAGGAATTAAAGAAACACGTGTCGATGTCACGTGCTACGTATGTCACGAACTGTGAGACGAACGAGTGTCTCTATTTTGTATTGAAGAAGGATGATGGAGACAGCCCGAAGAAATTAATGATTGGTGAAAATGTAAAAAGGTCGAAGAGTGACAGATTGATTTACAAGACAGCTAACTCACCCCTAGCAATAAATCACGTTCACAACACAAGACGATGAATGAATATCTACACATCAGTTCCGAGAGCAACGACGACATTCTTTCAACGTTTCTACACGTTTAAAGCTCCGAAACTGTACAACACGCTTAACCTTTACCATACCATGATATAAAATACCCGAACGCAGCCATGCTGTCAACTCGTGTTATCGTAAATAACAGCTATAAAAAATGTTTTTATTAGCTCAAATGGCTTTAATGGCACGAATTTATTCTAAATATTGAGCATTCAATTTTGAAAAAATGATTAATAACATAATTTAGAGCATTCATTAAGTTGTATACAATGTGTCCTTTCTTATTATCTCTCTTCATTTAATTAGTGAGAAAGAGATATTTATATTTGTATGTTTGTTGCTCTTTTCACTGTGAAAATAGTGTGTAATCTCAGTCTTTCATATCACAAATTATATTTTAACCAACGTATTAACTTTACAACGGATTGAATGGAAAAAATAATTGTTTTTGTACGATTCCCTTTTCATAATTAGTTTTTCACTAGTCATTCCTAAGCGCTAATATTTTCTTTAGGATTATCTAAAATATGAATTTTATATTGCATGTATTCACCGAAATATTACACGTTCAATTATGATTGTAGACCTGTGTTACTGCATGGTTTGGGAAGGGTTAACACTAACTGGAAATCGTACAATTCCAACAATGATTCAATTGAGTCTGACATTCTAACTTAATCACAATACAATACACTAATAGTTCACTTCAGATTTACGACACATTCACTACATTTTTTTTTGTCTTAATTTTTTTATATCTCTGTCGAATCGTCTCTTTCTTTCTAGTTTTAATTAATTAACACCACAAAAGCATGAAAAAAACTGGCTACTTTCACACAGACGATAGTCTAGCAAAGTAGCCGAGACAATGCTTTATATATCAGAGGTGGATCCAACTGCATTCTAAATAGTGAACAAAAAAAAAATGTCAATAAAGGTTTAAATAAATAGATACACCAAGTACTAGAAATAATTGAGACGGTCAAAATGGGAGCAAGCAGTTCACCCTGTAGAAATAGATTAAGGTCGATTAAGTGTGAACAGTGGTAAATTTTGATCATGGTAAGTTTTCACTATAGTAACTTTTTACCATCGTCCGTGGTAAAAAACATTTGCGGGTCGTTGGTACTTCAAATTTACTACCCTCAAAGTTAATCCCGTCTAAAAGTGTGGCAGTGTAAATAATCATTAAATAAATACAATTATTTTATTTATTCATTCCTGTGTTTAAAGTCGGTCATTTTACTTTTTTATTGTCGTATACTATAACATTCAAAGTATCAATGTGACAAATGAATGTTAAAGGTGTAACCGTTTAGTACATTTGAGGTTATGTGGATCTGGGATATTTTCCTTTAACCCTTCCCAAACCATGCAGTAACACAGGTCTATCATCATAATTAAGCCTGTAATATTTCGGTAAATACATGCAACATAAAATTCATATTTTAGATAATCCTAAAAAAAATATTAGCGCTTAGGAATGACTAGTGAAAAACCAATTATGAAAAGAGAATCGTACAAAAACAATTATTTTTTCCATTCAATCCGTTGTAAAATTAATACGTTGGTAAAAATACAATTTGTGATATGAAAGACGGAGGTCACACACTATTTTCACAGTGAAAAAAATAACAAACATTCATATGTAATTATTTCTTTCTTACTAATTAAATGAAGAGAGATAAGAAAAGGAAAGACACATTGTATAGGATTTAATGAATACTCTAAATTATGTTATTAATCATTTTTTCAAAATTGAATGCTCAAAATTTAGAATAAATTCGTGCCATTAAACCCATTTAAGCTAATAAAAACAATTTTTCTAACTGTTATTTACGGTAACACGAGTTGACAGCGTGGCTGCTTTCGGCTATTTTATATCATGGTATGGTAAAGGTTAAAACGATGCTTGACTAGCTCGACAGAGCACGGATTATCCTTCCCACATGGGCGGTGGATATCAGATACAAAATGATGGAAAATACTTCAATAAAATATGGTTTAGGTTATTTTAAGAATGTGTATTTTTCAATAAAATGGAATATAAAAATTGATCAGTATTACTATTATGAAATATGAGAGCTGACATAGATGGCCCATATGAAATATGAAGTACAGGAATACACAATATACAACTCGGACAGTAAATGTACATATCAAATAGATTGATCAGTTCTCCTTGTCCATATCCAATCGTGATGGATAGCACTCACGATATCACGGATATCACAATAATACCGCTGAGATGGGAGGATACAGATACAGAGGTACGCACAATCGGATGATGTCCTGCGCCGGAGATTCAGTTGGATATTTGCCGATGCGTGGTGAGATAACCCGTGGTCGCAATACAAAATGGCATGCGCTCGGAACGTGGAAGATATTCACATGCCGGCCGTGATAGAGAGTAATGCACTCCGCGAACCACTATACCACAGGTGTTGACACAAGATGTATATAAAATCAGTAATGGAGGTTTAACGTCAGAATAATAATCACACAATTCTTAAATATCGAGATTGGTGAGATCACTTGAAGAGCTTGACAGCGGACCTCCCGACTTCAACGGCAGTTTGGGCGAATGGGAAATAGATATGTACAGGGACTCTTTCTATGGAGAGTACGCGATGGATGACAACACTCAAACTGGCACACTTGTCTGCGAGAGAACTTTGTACTATTGAAATAGACCTACGACGAAAGTAGGTAAATATTTTTTACCAACGATCGAACAACCAGTTTTGGTCATAATGTTTATTGTGAACCATTATCTGACTGTAATTGTGATGATCGATTATGTGGTTGTTGTAGTGGAGTGGTAACACGTTTTCTCGGATAGGAAGAGATCCAGATTCGAATTCCGGTAGAAATTAAACTAATAGTAGAATTATAACATTCTTTTATTTATATCCATCCATTTTAATGATGAAAACTACAAAGTTAACACCGATTCTATCAATAATATAAATATTTTTTCGATTAATACATTTTTTCTGTACATATATCTTTTTAGTTGATTAATTTAATTTGTATTATACCAATCCAACTTCACAAAAAAATGTGTTTTTAAAAATAAAGAAATCTTTAAAAAAAAGTTCTGTATTTTGGTTTAAAACATAATTACATCACTTTTGATATTGTATTTTTGAATACCAGTTGATTAGATATGATAGAAACGCGGACAGTGCAAAATTATGGGTTCTTGCATTCGTAGCGTAATCAAATATATATTTATGTAGATTCTGGATTTCCAAAAGGTTTCCGCTGAAAAATTACACAGCATTACGATGTAATCATTTCGAATCTCGTCTTCTTTATTTCTCTAATTTCTCGCTCCAGCTGCAGAACCGGTTGCATCTATTTATGCACTAAGTCGACTGCGCACGGGGATGTTGCCCAGTGGAGTCATTTCCAGTGCAATCTGTCTGCTTATTTCCTTCGCAGTTTCCAAGCGAGGCTGGCTGATGCGAGCCTGGATGCGTTTTGAAATAAAAATGCAGATATGTCAACATTTGTGCATTGGTGATATCGTAGAAAGATTCCAATATAGAAAAAAAATTAGAATTCATCCCCACTGTACACGCATTTCATTGTATTGCTTTTTTGTTATTTTTTACTTTCGAAAATCATCATCATCATCATCATCATCATCGTCGTCGTCGTGGATGTGTGGATTTGGCAGATGACCGTGTGTGGATTTGGCAGATGAATGAGAAACATGTGTCGTGGTGTTCCACCCATTCACTCACATGTTCGTTTGAGTATGATCGCGGAGTGTGTGTGACTAGAGAAGATTAAAAAAGATAAACTACTTACGGTTGACACAAGTTTATCCTTGACAACAATTACATTCAAGAAATATACGACATCTGTACAATGAAGGAATATACGATATCTGTACAATGAAGGAATATACGACATCTGTACAATGAAGGAATATACAACATCTGTACAATGAAGGAATATACGACATCTGTACAATGAAGGAATATACGACATCTGTACAATGAAGGAATATACGACATCTGTACAATGAAGGAATATACGATATCTGTACAGTGAAGGAATATACGACATCTGTACAATGAAGGAATATACGACATCTGTACAATGAAGGAATATACGACATCTGTACAATGAAGGAATATACGAAATCTGTACAATGAAGGAATATACGACATCTGTACAATGAAGGAATATACGACATCTGTACAATGATGGAATATACGACATCTGTACAATGAAGGAATATACGATATCTGTACATTCAAGAAATATACGACATCTGTACAATGAAGGAATATACGATATCTGTACAAGCTAAGGCTTTCTTGTCGGTCCCACTCATAAAAGACAATAAACATACGCGACCGAATTCAATAACATATTCAGGTTTATGCGGTATATAAAACAAAAAAGAAAAGAGATTTAATGTAGTTAGAAGATTTAGCAAAATTTAAAATTTATATTCTCCAGCATCTCCTAACATTACTTAGTCTTTGTTCATATAAAACATATAACATGAATACATAGTTAAATTACACATAAATAGATGGTATACGAAGGTGCAGTAGTTCAAGGAAGACACTCAGGAATCAAGTCATCAAAAACACTCCCAAAACAGGTACAGTGGACGAGACATAAAATGGTTTGAGTGCTTAAGTGCTATTGTTAGGTACTCTGGTTTTACACACCGGTAAATGTGAGGTGCGTTCAGGGGTCGTCGGCGGTGATGATGATTGTGACCTCCATAAAACTATTCAATAAAAAAATAATAAATTAATAATGATAGTATTTAATAGGGGTATACCTAGGTTCCTACCCAGTTTTTACTTGTCACGTATATAATTTCACCACAATCAACATACTCGTCTTTTAAATTCATTCTACATAAATAACTAAATCTTCATAAAATACACATTTATTACTAGTAAAACATACCACCATTACGAAATAAATGATAAAGGAATAAAAAAAATTTGAATAACTTCCAAATTCACTACGCGCAAATATTAATATTACGTGTAAATTTCATCATCCAGTACCGACAAAATCACGCGTAAACAGGATGTACCGTCTATAAATAGACCATCCATATATATATATATATATATGGAAAGTATAGTACAACTTTCGTCTCCGCAGCAAATAAATCCGACATATACTCGACATACCGGCGCGTCCGTGAGATTATATCGGCTCACGATGTTTTTCGGTACTTCTTATAAAATGTATCAGTCTTTTTGAAACTGTTTATTACGAGAATATTTCTCGACCATTGAAATATTCATAACCAAGTGTGGTTGTAAATTTTATTCGAGATATCGCAGTAAGCTTATCGAAAACCTTCATAAATCATGTAATCGGTATACTAAAGTTTTATACAAATTTTTGCATTAAATTACTATTGATTAATTAATAGCCATTAGTGAGCTACCCGGGTTTTCGGAGATGTGACGATTTCTTATGAAGATCGCCGTAACTTCTTAAATTCTCGATATATTTTATTACCTTCTCTATCACCTAATTGCTCCTGATGATCTCACACACACCAAGAAGTCACCCCAGACGTCTACTATCAGCTTCATAGATCCAGGAAGATGGACCCCAGGGTCCGCGTGTCATTAGATACGCCGCCACCATGATCCACGTCAACATCAAAGGTGTCGTGTGCCCCAGTGTTCAGTGTTTCGTGTAAACTTCCATCTCGTCGAAATATTTTAATCTGAATCTTTCAACTCTCGCGTACAATGGTGATTCCTCAAAATTTTCTGCGTATTAAATAAATTTTATAAAACAAATTAACTGTGATAAATTATCTTCGATCACCTTAGAAATTATACTAACCACCGACTTATTTCATCGAACTTTACTTCTCTCAGTAATCAATTTTATTTCTACCTTAGACTCTGGTGTTGTCTATAATTCTTTATGTCACTTTCAATTTTTATTAATTATTTTTTGTTTTATTATCCACTAAATTGAGCTTAAATACGTCAACCGGTTTCGAAAAATACCATTTTCTTCTTCAGGATGTCATAACTAACTAAACATATATTATTGTTTCTTTGCCAGAATCTATTTTTAAAAAATCTATTTAAAAAAAAAAAAAATATTATTGCTTAATACAAATTTACTCGAATAATAAATTTTAGAATGGGACTCGTAGTTAAATTTAGTTGGTTGTTAATAATTTTTTGATTAGTTTTACACGCTTTATTTATCTCCAACGATTCCAAATTATTTCATTTGTGACCAACACCGTTTATATGCAAATATGACAACCCCAATTTTTTATCAAAACCATGACCATTTTCTATCAAATGATTAGAAATTCTGAAAACCCACTATTGTTCAAACATCTCAAATGCTCCCTTACTCTTATATTAAAATTTCTACCCGTTTTACCAATATAAAATGCAGCACAATCCTTGCAACTAAGTTTATAGACACCAGAACTGTTAAATTTATCATCTTTGTCTTTAGAATTGATGAGTAAATTTCCTATACTATTATTTGTATAAAATGCCGGTCTAATGTTTCGTGGTAAAAAACAAAGATAATAAATAAAAATATGAATTTTAACCACAAAGATATTATTGCTAATTTTAAAAGTATAAAAAAATAGTAATTATTTGTAAACTGGAGCACAGCTATTTACATTGAAGCAAGTTCTGATCAAACTTGCCTACATAATAGAACCATATTCGACCATCTCTAGTTACGTAAAAATCTCATACTTACTAATCTTGAATTTTATTTCTTGATAATGATACCCTTAATCTAGTATAATAACTAGAGCCTCTCGAGTATGATTTTACTATAACGTTCGGTGTCTTTCAGGTGTATATTTTCTTATATAACACCAAGGACAACTTTGTATGACTTAAATCCTCGTTTAAAATAAAAAAAATTAAAATATTACTGTACATTTAACCAAAGACAACACGTCATAATTTTAAATTCTATTTAATACAATTATAATTTTAAATCAGAAATACTTATCCCCTATATTATGAAATCTAAAATATGCTGCTATATGTTCTTATGTGATTTTTAATAGTATTTACCAATACCATAAATATCTCAATGCTATACTGTCCATGTTCTGTTTGTGATACCTATTTTGAATATATGTCATTCTGTACATAAATAGTAAACTTGGGACCAAAGAGAAAAATTCTATCCAACTGAGCTGGCCGATTTCAAAAAAGGTAGGTGCTGGAGAACTCGATCGAAGGTCTGTCAAAAAAATAACTTTGTCTGGGATATTAACATCTAAAAATAACGAAAAATTTCGATATTATAACCATTTAAATCATTTCGGTATTATAACCAAATTATATTATATGAGTACGTCGTCGAAATACTTTCATTAGATACTTAAATTATGAACATTATTTTCCGTTTAATAAATGACATTTTTTTACATTTTGGAGTCGGTTCCCGGGCTGGCTGGATTGAGGAGGTTTGATAATGAAACAGATAAATACGGCCTGTTTATTTGTGTTTAACTTAGTGGAAGGCAAAGAGGAAACAATGGGGCAGTATATATTTTTGGAATGGGCTTATTAAGCCTTTAATGTCGCTAATTGTGGAGTACTGGACAATCGGGTGTTTATTAATGGGGATTATTTGCACTGCCTTCAAATATGTAATACGAAATAGAGATTTTTTTACGTAGATCTTCTTCTTCTTGTACCCTATCCGTTCAACGGACGTTAACTATCATGACTTTGTTAACTGCAGCCCGGTGCAGACTGGACAAACGATTGTCTCAGGTTCGTTTTGACGTTTTTTCCCTATCGGGAGTGTGTTTTCATCTTCTCCGCTACTCCCCGACTAAAGACAAATACTAAATTTATTTTTTCGTTTCTACTAATGTTATTTATTTTTGTTATCCTTTATTTTAATGTTACTTTAATCTGTTATTTGTGCTTTTGCTTCTTTGATTGTATAATATTGCATTGAAATTGATTGATTTAATATGTTTTGGTTAATATCTCAATAAAGTGGAAGAACAGCCCCAGAATAGATCCAGGTTCCTACCTAGCAGAGACGTGGTTTACTTCCTCCAATCTCTCAATCATATCTTTCCTCATATCCATCCATCTATCATCTATATGCGGCATAACTATCCGGTGGCACCCTAAATCAAACGACTGATGATTTATATGGGGTGTACAATATTTTTCTTGATTTCGTGATACTGCAACTACAACTAACTATTGTGAATGATGTTATGGATGATTTGTTTCCATTTATTCAAGTTCGTGGTCTTTCTTGAGCATTTAAGAATCTCCAGAGCTCTGCATCGAGGTTTTAACCAGGTCGATCCATTGTGACGGTCATTTGAACTCGACCGTATGGTATCATGGCCAAAATATACAAGATTCACGGTTATTGTCGCCATAAAATTCCTTCGATAGCTAGGATTTTCTATTGGTTATATTTCTAGAGCATGTCACTCCAAATTGTGCAAAAAAAAACACTCACCTGCTTTATTGCCCGGTAATCTGCTGCTGTCCATTTCCTTGTCTTCCTCCGACTCCCGATCGGCTAGCCCTCCGAACTAGCTCTAGAACTCACTCCGACAAATACCGAAAATAGTCCCCAATCCGTGTTGCGCGCGCACCACCGTGCAAAGATGTTTAACAGAGGTCGGCACAAGTTATTTTGTCGCCGGCAAAAATTTGCAGTCTTACCCACTTAAAAATAGAGTTCACAAATTCAAGTTTAAAAAAATCAGTACTTAAAACCAAAGCATGTGTAATGTCTAAACACATATAGTTAAGAATAGAAGCTGCTCGATGTTTAAATCCTCTTTGATTGAGCTATTCGTTCTGCAGGTTGTCTATTGTATGCGAACTATGCATCTCCAGGAACGCATTACTCGGAGATCTATCCTTGCGCTTGCGTTCTCTTACGTGAAACATACCTTTAATAAACCCTTTCCTTTCAAATCAAGCCAGTTTTATTTTTGTTTACCTAGTACTCACAGTAGACATAAGTTTATTGTTGCTAGAACACAGTTAGGCTTCCTAGAGCGCATGTTATTGACACACGTTCTTTGCGTCGGTAGCGGGCGTGTATGTGTGACTGATGAGAGCCTAGTTTCATACCCAGGTGCGATCAGGGGTCACGGTGGTGAGGCGGCGATGATGATTGTGGAGGCTATTGATCTCCACAATCTATATATTATAAAATATAATAAAAAAACAGATAGACAAGAAGGCTTGAATATATAGAGATGTAGCCTTCCTAGGGGAAGGCATAAGCATTGAGTGAAGAAACCTAGACTAGTAATGTTGATAATAATGAGACTAGATTTAATCTCCTTGTCGATAGTAAAATGGCGTCTAGATACAACACCCTTTTAGTTCCGCTAAAAATCATGCCTTACTTTGTAATGGTCTGATTTATTATTCTTGTTTACGAGTTACAGTAAACGATATTGTGTAATGTGATATTTAGCCAGTTGTTACGCAAAACACCCGGGGAAACGTTTCTAACGAAGGATGATTAGTAGTTATTAAACAGAACAACTGGCTTGTCCCGGTTAATACTAATATTATTTTTATGGTTCCGCGGGCGGAATAAACACCCCTCGTCACGAACTGTTTTGTTATTCTACCCGACTTGATATTATTGACCTCCACAACTTATATGTTCAGCTTTATTGGGAAAACGTACTGTGAAGTGATAATAATGTAAATACTTTGTAACGAATTTAACAGTATTAACGTCATTAACAAATTTTCATTTGCAGTGTGTACTCTGCTCTTTAATGAGTTTAGTGTACGAAACACATTTGGTTAATTACCGTGGGAATGTGCGCGATGTGTGTGGGGGAATTTATGCTTCAGTGGGATGTTGACCATTAACGTGTTGCATAAAAAATCAGCGAGTTGACACATATGTTTAATTTTATGTGACTAGTATTGTACATTTAGGTTAGGGCGAGATAAACACGTTTAAAGAATAATATTTTAAACCATTTTTTCAACAATAATTTGAATGGTAAAAGGGGTTGAGGGCGTGTCATTAGTTTGGAAGTGAAAGAGGGATGAGACGAGGTGTGCGATGTCTGCTAGCCGAAGAGGCTGAGATGGAAAATGGCAGCCCGCCTCCGCGTCGACTCACTGTTCGGGTATGACAGGATAACAGATAGTAATGGCATAAAAAGTTAGTTAGAAGTTGGAAGGTATTGATAAAATTATAAAACACGCACAAAATGATTGTGATCGAGCTGAGAACTAGTGAGAAAGTGGTTTACCGCTTGGCCCGCGTGCAATGACGCCTTTGAAATGTGGTCCTGGAGATGCACATTAAGAATATCGTAGATAGCTCGATAATCAATGTCTTCACATTGCAGGAGTAAAAATTTCCGGAATTATTTAATGTTATATCCTTAATCCGACTATTACGGCTGCAAACAATGGTGACTCCTGGTGTGCGGGTATTCAGGTAGTCAACAACTCGATGTACAACAATACACTTTATTACAGATCGCACAAGTATGATACAATATAAGAGATGTGTTCTGATCTACGATTCCGGAGAGAGAGAGAGAGAGCGCGACGCTCTTTTATCTTTTTCACGCTGTCATTCTTGCCAACATGCGCGCGTCATACAATCGCTACATTTAATATTTTAGAAATGAGAGTCAGGCCATGGAGACTCCTCGAAGCCCGCCATCCTCAGCCACGGTGCTGTGTAGCAAGTTTGTTCAGCCTTACATCTTGACGTCTAGAGTCCGAGTTCCGCGATCATCAACACTTAGAGATGTTAAAAAGAAAGTTAATCGACTGTCGGAAGCTGGTCCTGATGGATCGTTTTCACTTTCTACTGAGAAAAGCGGAAGGAGAAAGAGGAGTCATCTCCGGGTCTCTGAGAACTTCGACAGTACTTCGGATGGATGAAAAGAAAACTTGTGTGGTGAAGATCTCATTAGCGGTTGCTCTTTTTCATTCGTCCTTTGACAGATTAAAAAAAAAGTTTTACCGCAGGGACAACGTGTTGATAGGAAGAGGGGTTTCTTTAACGCAGACGTGAAATCTTAATAAAAGCAATTTGTTCAAATCATTGTGAGATATCGTGGTCATCGCTTACATGAAAAAGGTTCGCATCAATTAAAAAATCCCGAAATCAGAAGGTTGAGTTCTGAGATAATCAATATTAACTAGCAGAAAGCCTCAGTTCTAGTTAGTGAGTCATAATTTCCGTATAATATATAATTTATTACTGTGGTAATTCATTATAAATATAAAATATATATTAATTAGAAAGATATACATATAAAATCAATTTTATCGAAACATATTGTTGTTGCGCCACCGGGATTCGAACCTGGATCTCTTTCCTAACCGGGGAAGGTGCATTATCCAACTATGCTACAGCGACAATATTTTTAGCGACAATTTTCGAACCTATATATTACCTTTTTGATATTAATACATTTAATCGTTCCATTATTTGACAGAGCCATCTACCTTATTTTTACAGAATCTCAAATACCTTTGAGTAAACTGATAGCAGACGCCAGAATTATCAATTCATTTTTATTAAATTTTGGACACATTGATACAACTTTATTATTTAGGAGAAGTTGTAATTAATATATATTTAATTCATATTTAAAATATCACAGACCGTCTGTTCTGAATAATTACAATTTCACAATAAGAATGTGTTCTCCTAAATTATAAATATAATTAAAAACAATTCATATTGTTTAAACACCATTTTATTTTTGCTATCACCAACCGGTTTCGGAACCACCGTTATTACTTCAGGATGCACAAGATAGTGGTGTTTAAACAAAGTGAAATGTTTGTAATTATTTCTATAATTTATTATCAAAATAGTGGTCTATCACAGTACAACTTAATTTAACCAATCAACACAAACAAATACAAAATTAGATATATTATTTCATCGATCCTGGGTAAGCGGTGGGTCCGCCTGCATTGTATATGAGATATATATATATAATGTGACATTACAAACCGATATCACGTTCGAAATTCCTCCGTCACTTGTTTTAAAACCAAGTACTTCGTAATCACGAATGATGCCCTCAGGTTGGTAACGCGGTCTGTTTTGAATGTTATTAAAACGGTCACCACCATCTACGGTTCTTTTCCGCCGTCAAGATTACGCGCTGCGGTCAGCGGATCTAAGATGTAATCGTGAGCATCCAATGTAACCAAAGGGTAAATACTTTTATGTTATTCAACCACTAGTGCATAACTTACTATTTGTTAATCTAATTGCATGGTGAATAATCTTTACAGGAAACGAGACGGTTTCCTTTGGTTACTTTCACTACTTCGGTTTTGGTGTTATTATTAACACGGGCTACATTACACCTTATTTTCTACAATTCTGCATACGAATCCTATTGCGTCGGCCTGGATGCTGAGAACCAACTACGACGATGGGTCATGGAGATGCACGATGATGATGAGCATGCTTTGAATTTATGCAATCAGTTGTAATATTTCGATCTTGTTGTCACCAGCCTGCATCGCAGGGCGTCGAACTCGCGCCCAACCCGACGAAATTATGATTTGTCAATGTGAATTGTATCTTATTCTAAATTTATTTATTTTCTTTTTAATTATTAGATTCCATTATATAACAAGTGACATCTTTTCATTTATCTCTCCTATAAATTTTCTCAGTTTAGGATGAAGGCAGAATGTGACAAATCAAGTGACAAATCAGGTGAATGTGCGTTTCTGAGGTGAAGAACCCGCAGATCTTGCGTTCACCACTGACTAGCCGGTGAGAGGGTAGAACGCCTACCTCCACCCTCACAATATATATATATATATATATAAAAGTGATAATATAACATAATATAAGTAAAATAGTATAGAATGACAGGTCTCGTATACAGAGTGAAAAAAGTAATAGCTTGTTAGATCTGAATCTATGCTGGGATTTTTAGTCAGATGTCTCAACCCGCTCGGCCATGTATGGTTAGGTGATGTGTGTCAATATTACCGTATACAACATGATTTCAAAGAATTCATTTTTTTCGTTACATTAAATGAAAATTTATATTAATGCTGTACTTTCTTGTATATATTTATCATTCGTATTTCAAATGGAGTTTGAGTAATATTACAAAAAAACTTATTTACGATAATGTTATCTAGAAATATAGATATTGTCTTATTGTACATTTGAGAGCAAACAAAGAGCTCTTTGAGGTTGACAAGCTAATAGAGGATTTGTAAACTAAATCAAAATGTATTTCTAAGAATAATTTATTATTATTGATATAGAATAAATTGTTTATTTAAATATAATTGTACATTTATATATTATGACGTCATTAATATAAAATTTGTTGAATCTAATGTTTGAAATTTTCTTCTCATCTCATCTAATTATCTGCTACCGCCTATTGTAGCCTCCTTACTTTCATCTTACTCAGAATATCTGGGGCAGTACACCATTCCCGAAGTTACTTTAATATTTTTTAGCACATCAGCAGATCAGCTGTGCGATTTCTTAATTTGTTCATTCTGTGTTTAGTTATAAATGGCGATTTTATGTACTGTTATTGAGGGCTAATTAGTGTAGGTACCGGGTGGTCTGCTTGCATTGTAAAGTTCCGAGTTCGAATCCCGGTAATGAATACAGGGTGTAACAGACCTAGTCCACAATATTTTATGATACCTGACTAAATTATATAACGTTATAAATGTTACGGAAAATATAATTATTACGGAGAACACATTCTTATTGTGAAGTTGTAATTATTTAGAATATAGATCTGTTATATTTTAAATACTAATTAAATGTATTAATTAGAAATTATTCTGAAAATAGATCTGTGATATTTTAAATACTAATCAAATGTAAAATAGTAACAGCAATATTTTTCGATAAAATTGATTTTATATGTATATCTTTCTAATTAATATTGAAAATATAATTGTTAAAATTTTTATAAAAATTTTACAAAATTTACATAATAAAAAATAATTGAAATTCGATGATCTTTAATTTTTTGTATTCAATATATAATTTGGAATCAAGAAAATATTTTATTAATCGAAATAATAGCGTAATAAGAATTTTATTGAAATGCCTATATTTCTGACATGGTTGTGATTAGGTGCATGCATACTCCTAGAACATTTTCGACAAATAATTTAGTCAGGTATCCTCCCATAAATTATTGCAGACTAGATTAGTTACACCCTGTGTATTCTCGTATAAGTTATATATCTAAACTTGTTTAAATTATTACGGAACTATATTCTGAAACATTGTTTCTCCACATATAAAACGCAAAAAAATAATAAGAATATTAATTTGTTTTAATTGACGTACTTCGCTAGTATGCTGCTTGATGTTAATTGGCTGCAAATCTAATCGTTATGAAATTTAGAATATCTCGGTACTGAGGAGTGTCATCGGCAGACGATCCCGGGGACAACTGACAGGCCATTAAAAAAAAGCGAGCAGTCAGCCATTGTTCTGACATTCAAAGAATCTGGAGGAAATCGGGCCGAGATAACTTCAATAATAAATACTTCATTATATAATGACCTAATAAAATAACATATTAAATAGCGAACACAATAGAATCAACAATCGGCTTTCTTAATTGTTTTCGCAAGGTTGTGTAGCGGTCGGTTCGCGGCCAATGTCGATCACTGGCGGTAAATCAGGTCTGTAAAACTTATTTTTAAATATTAAAATTATCACCGTCGGGTGAACGCAATCGGTTGACGCGTTTCCGCACCGGTCTCCGACCGCAACAACCGACCGCGCATGCGTATGCAATATAGCGTTACAATATACATATACGTGTCGACTATTATTTTGATGATTAATATATGTGAAATATTCATATTTATCTGACTTAATCCCAAAAGTCTACATGTACACTGAGTTTACAGCACCGGAATGCGCGCTTTTATTTTAGCACCGTAAGGGAAAGGTTAAGATGGCGGTTTGACTCCTCAAGCTTCGTGGAGGCCCAGTCGTAACCGCCAAATTAATATATTCATAACAGAAAATATACACTACGTCCATTTATACGGTTTTGTACAGTTTTGCCACAGCAGAATTCAAACAGCCCTACAAAATGTGTTAGGAATACCGAAATTGGAAATTCAAACGAGGCCCAAGGGATGATGCCGGAATAGATTTATGTGGCATTGTTAACGAGGTGAAAAATTCCAATACGAAAACAGGACATGGTCGGTTTACATTCAAAGCGTATGTCGGTAAAATTCTTTTTAATCAAAATATTGCACAAATAAATGTAATTTTATTTGGCAAATGTCCCAGTGAGATTGCAGTGCACAATTTTTATGGAAATAATGTTTTGGCTACGCAAAAAATGCAGAGGTAGTTTAGTTTAGATAAAATCTAGAAAAGCGTCGAACATCTGTAAAATGAATTCAGGATTGATAGATTCGAAATGTGACGCTAATGGCACGTATCCACGAATGAGATTTTTAAGAAATTTTCATCTTTGAGATACAGATTTCATTCGACGATTGAGTGATTTTGAATCACCCTAGCGGCAGTTAAAATTGAATAAATTGTTGTACTTTATCGCCTCATATTATAGTTTATTTATTAACATACAGAATTAATTATTAAAAGAACGAGATGTGCAGTTACTTTTAACGACTCATGCTAACTTGACAGAATAGATAGCACAGATCTATGGTGGTTTTAGGCGATGTGTCAAATCACGCTGTCAGATCGAATGTTTTATACACCGATATTAATTTTTGTCTCATTCTCTCAATTATCTGATCTCAGGGTTTATCTCCTAATTTAAATCTCAACACGTGTACATTGAAAAGTATCACAATTAAGTCTTTGAGATTATCTCATTGTGTCTGCTTCCTGGACGCTAAGGAGGCAATGATTTTCAATAAAATGACGGATAATATAAGGAAGAAGGAGTAATTACGTAAATTAAAAATTAAACTAACTACATAATCACAGACCGTCTGTTCTGAATAATTACAACTTCACAATAACAATGTGTTCTCCTTAATAATATATAAGTTGTATCAATGTGTCCAAAAATTAAATAAAAATGAATTGTCAATTCTGGCGTCTGCCATCGACAAAGGTACTATCTGCTGTAGCATAGTTGGATAATGCACCTTCCCCGGATTGTAAAGAAATCCACGTTCGAATCCCGATCGCAACAACAATATATTTTTTGATTATATATGTATATCTTTCTAATTAATACATTTAATTAGTATTTATAATATCACAGACCTATGTTTTGAATAATTACAACTTCATAATTAAAATGTGTTTTTCTTAATAACGTTATATTTGTATAAAGTGATCACTTAAGCCAGCCGAAGACAGGTCGTAAGCCCTCTAATTATCCATACTTTCATATATTTCCATTAAATATTATAAAAAGTAGCTTCGTCTGATACATCTATTATTAGCTTAAGATAAACTTGTATAAGATCACCAACATATTGGACTTTGAATCACTTTCTGAGGATGCATGTTTTTCTACTACACCTGTACTGTCTTCTATCTTGTCTTACGTAATGAATAAAATATTATACTTTTTATATTAGAAATATTTGAATATGTACAAAAACACACAATTACTGGATTTTTACCTACAAAGACACGGTTATTAAACAAATATCAGATATCTCATAAAGACAAAGCTATTTTTTATTCAGCCGAAGTCAGGTCATAAGCCCTGTAATTACCCCATTCATCCATATATTTTTGTGTCAAAATGTGTCCGAAGTATGCAGTTTTCCTTGGCAGTTGTTATATTGACTTAATACATTTTAATTAGTAACATAACCAGTAGCCTTTGTTGCCGTATATACCTTTCGATAGTTAGTCCTGGGTTTTCTATTGGCAATGTTGAAAACATTCATTCAATCCATGCAAATAAAAATACACCAACCATTGTGAAACTGGGCTGGTAGACGCCGACGGTCGCTCTCCTGGCAGTCTTGAAGCTTCTAAACTCTGCTGGCCAGCATAATAGACGAAATGTTTTTATATCATCGCCGTAAAATATATCTGTCCGATTCCGAAACTGTCTCTCACGCAGTAGCAGTTTCGCTTTTGTTTGCTGTTTTAAAATTACACAAATACAATGCACACATTGAACTGTAAAAACGCGTAAACACCTTATTCTGGTAAGGTAATATTTTTTTTATTTTCTCCCCCAGTGCATTACATAATAGCATTGCTTTTTAAAATTGCACAAAAATAATATTGGTCACGATCCCTTTGAAACATCCCCTTTAAAGAAAATTCTCCAGATTTATTAGCATCAAGGTAAATTGTTCCAAGTAATGTGGGTGCTTCCTGGAATATTTACCACCACAATGAGCTTTTACAGGGTTCAATCCCATCTTCTTGCAGTGCTCAATTATTTAATCACAGTTCTAGTAACAATTCCAGCTTAGGTATGGTTAGAGTGATACGGTATGTGGTAGTAATTGAAGACGTCACCTGAATAACGATGTACGACACATTTTGATGATTTTACAGGAACTGAGAAAAACTGTTTATTTTTTTAGGAGAACACATTCTTATTGTGAAGTTGTAATTATTCAGACCATAGGTCTGTGATATTTTAAATATGAATTAAATATATTAATTATAAAGATATACATATAAAATCAATTTTATCGAAAAATATTGTTGTTGCGCCACCGGGATTCGAACCTGGATCTCTTTCCTAACCGGGGAAGGTGCTTTATCCAACTAAGCTACAGAGACACTATTTTTAGCTACAATTTTCGACCCTATATGTTACCTTTTTGATATTAATACATTTAATCGTTCCATCATTTGACAGAGCCTTATTTTATTTTTACAGAATCTCAAATACCTTTGAGTAAACTGATAGCAGACGCCAGAATTATCAATTCATTTTTATTAAATTTTGGACACATTGATACAACTTTATTTCAACGATATAATAATTACTTTCAAAATAATGTTTAAACGAGTTCAATGAATAAAATGTGCTGTACAACGTTGTTCTACTCACATCAGTTGGAGTCTTTTTTGCATTATTTTGTTTATTTAATCTTCAGTCAAATTTCAACATGCCATAACTCAGTCAGCTGGTAGTATTTCCAACTACTGACTACATCAAAATGTGCGTAATTTGGCGTACAATATGTTACATAGCCAACATAACCAAAAATGTGCCATACGTCGTTGTTCGGGTGACGTCTTCAATTGTCAAAGTCAATAAAAATATTTTTAATTGTTCCAGGTAATACTCAACCGACACAATGACTCTACATGACGCATGAAGAACGCTGATGGAGGCTTCTGCATCATTTTGAGGTGAGTTAGAAATACAAAATCTATTAAATCACAAAATGAACTTCAAAAATTCAATGCGGATGATCGATGAAGTTGAAGAACGATGGCAGATCTACGGGTTTAGGATTTCAAGCGTGATAATTAATCACGGTTAGTTCTGGAGATATGGGTTTAGGATTTTAAGCTTGACATTTAATTGTGGCTAGTTTTAGAGATTACTTGTTTACATATGAATGCGGTTAAAAGTTGGTCAGTCTGGTGCTCAAAAAATATTGAAGGAATAGCTTAGTGATTTCGAACTGTAAATCCGGATCAATAGGATCTAAATGAACGAATTGCGCGATCTCCGAGTCGCGCGTCCCGCGGAATGGAATACGATAATTTCGGTCGTAAATCGAAATCACCACAAGGTATGGGAGGGAAGTAGGGAAACCTTGGTACATGATGAGGTCGGTGGGGGGTTAGGGGTTCCAGTCGCAAGACCAATGATCTCGGGAACCGGAATTCAGAAGGACTGCTCGCCTTACGTCTTCGCAATCTCCGCAGTCGCCGCTGAGATCATACAAATGGCAAGCGGATGAGCCGATCTCTGATCCCAATTGAATACGACGATGTCACAAGTTTACCCACGGCACACAAACAATACGTGATCAAAACACAATATCACAAAATATAGTGCTGGTGCACTGGAGCTGAAAGATGCCGAGATCGAACAAATATCGGTCAAGTGGACGTCTGCTGGCGTCAAGGTCACATCTTACAATGACAAGACGAGCATGAGGAAATGTATGGATGGGAATTTGGAAGCGGAATTGTGTCAATGACAGCGATTGCGGCTGATTCGGAACAGCGACTAATGATGAAGTTTGATTCGACTTGACTAAATAGATTTATTAATAAAATTAACTCTGCAAATTTATGAGTTTTAAACATTTTAAATGATAAAAAAATACTTTATCTATACTAAATAGTTAGTTTCCTTTAAATGTTAAGCATTATATTAAACCACAAATACAATGGTACTGAATGACGTCAAATAAATCATAGCGTGCACCGCCTGAACGGTAAATTACTTATTTAAATTATTTTAAGGATATGTCTGATTTATTTTGCGTTAATTGATTAAGTAGAACTGTAATAGATTTCCCCTGATGATATATATATATTTCTTTTTCAAAGAAAGCAAACACGTTGTGGCTTGACATTCTATTATAACACAGAAAAGTGGTTTAAAACTAAATATTATATAATTTAATTATTTTTTAAATTTTGTAAAATATCATATGTGAAAATAAACCAAATATTCTATTAATATGGAGTTTTACAAACATACCTCGGAAACAGTAAAAAAAATGTAAAATAGGTTTTACGGAGACACCGATCGTGAGCGACGGAAGCACTCTGAGCGAGGGGATAAGAATGCGTTGCTTCAACAACAATATGTTGCTTCAACAAGAACAATATGTTGCTTCAACAAGAAAAATATGTTGCTTCTATTAAGAACTACTCTGAGCAAACATAATAATAATCTCATAATAATAATGTGAATCATTTATTATTCCGCCGGTAGATGTTAGAAAATTTTGTGTATGTTAAATGATAAACAGCTTAATGACAAACCCCTTTGTTTTGTCGAAGTCTAACGATCTGGTCCCTGTATTTTGGGAAATACTACCCCTGTAATGAGTTCGGTGTGCCCGTTATATCATGCCATGGAAGGGTTTTAATAGCGTGACATGAGTTCATATTGCCAATATCAAGAAAATGAAAACAAAGTCGAAATCTCCCCGGGCAATTTACAAGAACAACAGACGAAACTCAGATAAATGAAATCTAAGAATTTTTCATTCTAGTGCAGCATTTTCAGCACAGTATAGGATGGGAGAAATTTTATTTAAAAAAAAGTATTAAATACTAATTAATTGTATTAATTAGAAAGAGATGCATATAAAATCAATTTTAAATATATTAATTAGAAAGATATACGTATAAAATCAATTCTATCGAAAAATATTGTTGTTGCGCCATCGGGATTCGAACCTGGATCTCTTTCCTAACCGGGAAATGTGCATTATTCAACTATGCTACTGCGACAATATTTTAAGCGACAAATTTTCGAACCTATATGTTACCTTTTTGATATGAATACATTTAATCATTCCACTATTTGAAAGAGCCATCTACCTTATTTTTACAGAATTTCAAATACCTTTGAGTAATCTGACAGCAGACGCCAGAATTATCAATTCATTTTTATTTAATTTTGGTTAGGAAAGAGATCCAGGTTCGAATCCCGGTGGCGCAACAACAATATTTTACGATAGAATTGATTTTATATGTATATCTTTCTAATTAATATATTTGACAATTACAACTTCATAATAAGAATGCGTTCTCCTTATTAATTATATTTTTCGTGACGATTCATAAAATATTGTGGATTAAATAATAATTAAATAAAAATCATTTTCCCAAACCTCTTGAGAGTAACGGTTTGAAAACTTGTACAGGTTGATCGACCATGAAATTGGACAACTGAATTATTAAATTAATAATAAACACGAACGACAAATAATTCATTTTAATTTCAACTATTTAAATAAGGAAATATAATAAGATTTTATTGGCCTAATAAATCAACATAATTGGGATACAATTTGTCAGGACCTGTATTCATTGCTGGACTTCCAGTTGCTAAATAATATAAATGCAAATCCGACCGGCATTATTTGAATTTTAAAACAGCCGCCGCGACTTTGGCGAGGTTCGGAACTTGGTAAACGCATTTATTTCCCTATTCCTTCAATATTTACTTTTTGCCTTTGTTTCGGGATAAACAAATGGAATTTTAAAAGATTAAGGCGTCAAAAATCACGAAGTTAAGGGATGGTTTGACGCTGAGCCGAGATAATGTCATCAGAAAGTTATGTTTATTTTTAAGAGTGTTATAACTTTGGTTCCGAGTAGCGGGGGATTCGTGTAGTGAGTGTTTGAACCTCGTCCAAGAACAGGGGCTGAAGAAGTAGGCAGGACTGCTAGTAGAGAACGTTAGCTGCACGTCTAGTTTGCGTTTGTACCATATTCTTGCGCTTATAGTGAATTCCTTCGATAACTTGTTATTCCCGGGTTTCTTATTGATAATAATACAACCATTAATGCAGGTAGAAAAATCACCACAAACCTGGATGGGTTGGTCTCCGATGTATTATTGAATGCGCTGAGTATAATGCAGTTATCAACCGTACCGGAGCGTGATTTGACAGAAAGCGGCGACCTTTACTTCGCATAAACAATCACATCTTAACATAAAATTCAGGGGTGCCAGTCGAAGGAATAAGAATGTGTGTAAACAATTTCCATACAGTTTATCACTCGATTTTTTGGTTTACATCTGGGATGACTCTGTATACAAGCAATGTTGAAGATGGGTACATGGTATTTTACGAGATTAACCGGAAAATATTTCAATCTAGGTGGCTTGGATGCGTCATGTGAATAATCAGTAAAGTGAGTACCAAGATGTATCTTTTTGGAAACTATGGATTAATTTCTAAATTTTCTTTTTGATTTTGAAATCTTTTTTTTTTGGATTTTTTAATAGACTGATAATGATTTGTAGAGACATGCGTGAAGGTTTTGTATCACAATTTCAGGATGTACTCCGTCAATAAAAACTCACGTTGTTTCAAATTGGATTTATTCATAAGAACTTTTTACAAAATGTTTACAGGTAGATTTATTGCCTACATACTATTTACTCATGTGTGGTGAATGTGACATAAATAGTCCGTTATTTTTTAATTTATTTGACATTTTTATAATATTTTTATAACATGAATGAAATATTTTACATTATTAAAATTACATGTTTTTTTTTCGCTTTCCTCTCTAAAAAAGATACTATCTCTTGTGCTTGGAGAGAGAGTTACACTATAATAATTTTGTATAGAGAGTTATAGATTTGTAGTCCATAGTTATTTGTTGCCTATTTGTATGCTTTTAAAGTGTTCTATAGTATTATTTATTTTCTAATTATGTTCTTCTGAAGTGTTGATTTAATTTCTTTCTAAACTCTTTTATATCTTTTATTTATTTAATTTGTGTAGGGAGGCTATTGAAATTTTTTATCCCTAAGTATATAAAATTTTGCTGACAGTGTTTGCTTATATCTAAGAACATGTGTTTTTACAAACGAACAACGTGGGAATTAGTCGCAAGTCTGGCTGGTAGGTGTTCTTTTTGCTCGGATAATATTATTTTATTATTCACGTTCGTAATAGGTATCAATTCTTGTACCGGCAAAGGTAATAAAACACAATTTTTCGTATTGTACTAAGGAAACCGTAATAAACATAATATATTATAAAAATAATTAATTCCTGAATCAAATTTAAAGTGTTTAACTTTGAACGCGTGTGTTCGACACACATCCAGTTTGTTTTTTGGAGGATCAATTTATGAAAACTGGCAAAGTGCGATTGTGCCACGGCGTGACTATCGCAAAACCAATATTTCCTCCGAAAATAATATCAATGAATTTAAACAGTGAACTTGGCCATCTTTTATTCATGGCGTGTTTACTCGCCACCAGTTCGCGCGCAGTTCCGCCCCGCGTCAAAGTTGACCCCCGCTGCGGTGCCGCCAAACTTTTCTATCAGAAAAAGAAGGATAAAAAAAAAGATACCGCGAATAACATATTATATATAGAGAATGAAAGTGAATTGTAATTCGATTGTCGGCGATATTTTTCGATTTAGAAAAGTACGTATTAAAAGTTTATTCGAATCCAAGTATTAACTATTTTCTTTTTATGGATTTCTGTCCCGTTTACGAGATTCGAATTGTGGCTCTCGCGCGGGATTCAAATACGTTAGAGACAGTTTGACTTCCCTCAATATGATTGAAAGAATTATCGAAAAGCGATGCAAGTGGGGTGTTAAATAGTGAAGAGCTGAACCATGATTGTAATGATGCTTGGTAAGAGTGGTTTACGATTGTTGCAGGGTGTGTTTCATTACTACCGATACGTCAAGCTATCTTCTTAAACTTCCGTCATCTGAAGATGTGCAAATATTGAAAGATTCGTCTTATGGCAAATGTAGTCTAGTTTCTATACAATGAAGTCTCTCTTCGTGGTATGCATAGCGCGTGAATTCACCATGTAACTAATCCTTTACAGGTTAGGTTGCGTTGTAGACGCTAACAAGGTTATTTAAATTTAAGGCTAGCGAGATAATGTGACATGATCTTATTTACGCGGCTCAGTGGATGTTATCAATTCAAGTGAGGGCTTTTCAATAAATAGAGGTAAAATTATACATAAAATATTTATTCACAAAATAAAAATCAAATATGAAATAAGTTTTATTAGGAGAACACATTCTTATTGATAATAATAACAATAAGAATGTGTTCTGCTAATAATAAAGTTGTATCAATGTGTGAATATAGGGTTTTGAAATGTGGCGTATCCTCGAGCTTTCTTAGACAAGATTACTTACTAACGAAGGGTGGTTAATGATGTTATGATGGACACAAGTCCCATCTTCTTAAACACCATCAAGTATTGAGAACTGGAGAATCTATGCCATACGAGGAGATCTGAATACGAAGTGTTCCGCCTGGTAGTGATGAGCAAATTTGAAGAGAAGAAGTGGATCGTTTGGAAAAAGCTCTTCTGTTTGAAGAACTTTAGACAGTTTGGGCCAGTGGACCAGACTAAAAAATATTCCCAGATTCCAGGACCACGCGGGATATCAGAACCTGATCAAAGCGGTGGTAGTTGATGCCTGAAATAAATATTTATGAAGAAGTTTAAGACATCTGAATATTTTTTAAGATCTTATATTGTAAATTATTTTTTTATTGTAAGAATTTTATCTGGAGCGCAAATAAAACGAGTCTAGACTGAATTGTTGCATAAGAATAATATTCCAGCATATATGCAGTTATTATTGTGAAGAAATTTTTCGGTATAAATCAAATCACGTGTTGAAGCATCTACCATATTTTCAAGATCTCGTTCTGTGTTTTTTCTATTCCCTAAAATTAAGATATATATAAAAGATCATCATTGGGGTTCACGAGCGGAAGTAAAACGGATTACGACGCGTGCTTTAAATAACCTCATGGATGTAAATTTTTTTTACCAAATACATGCTTCAGAAGGAAATTGTTTTGAAGGGGACCGTTTACCAGATAATGATCTATATATAATATAATTAGAATAAAAAATTCTACAATACATTCTTGTATAAGACGAGTGTGGATGGTATCACGTATGAAGAGGTGAAAGATAGTTGTCACGTGTCATTAATCGTGATGGTAAACCATTATAGTTACTGTGATTGTAAGTGAGATGTAACTATTGAAGGTTTAGTTTCTAATGTACTTAATAATAATCCAATCATCACTAAAATCGAAAACAATCACAGTTACAAATGTGGCTAAAATAACGGCTTAACTATTAACGATATAATACACTTTTTTGTACGGAAACATAAAATAATGGATCGAATTCTTCGTCAGAAAAGTATTTTTATCAGAGAAATAATAATATATCATATTATATAACATGAGCGGCCGTAAGTAAAACACATTAATTCAATATAATAGTTTTTCCAGAAAGCTATCTGCATACCAAATAATTCGATTCTGGGTTCCATACCAAATTGGCAATCCATTATTCCTCAACTATTCAGCAATCAGTGATGAATGATTTGAAAATATTTGTGCCGGCGACGTTAATGTGCGGGGGTGGAGTTGGTGCGCGCTCTGACGGAGGGGTGGTTCGGCGTCCACCTTCTCATCCCTCCATTTCACAGTCAATGGATTGGTAAGATAAATG
Organism: Eubasilissa splendida; assembly: GCA_031772225.1. Classification (NCBI taxonomy): domain Eukaryota; kingdom Metazoa; phylum Arthropoda; class Insecta; order Trichoptera; family Phryganeidae; genus Eubasilissa; species Eubasilissa splendida. The sequence continues at coordinate 834,873 of CM062865.1, read as the reverse complement.
TTGTAAAATCGATGGGTTTGTGAAGAATGTGGTGCGTGATTACGCAATCTCCACTGCCGTCTAGGCCGTGTGTTCTATTATGAATTAGCAATGGACGATTTCAGATATTAACTGGTTCTCACCTCCTTCTTGCTAATAATGATATTTTTTGATTCTGCGTGACTCTCTTCTAATACAAGCCACTGATCCTCTTAATAATTTCAGTTCAGCGCATATGTCGTTGGTCAACCACGGATGCCGCTATAGAATTCCTTCACTATTGTACTTCACCGGTATTGACATATAATGCCCTTCATCAGACACAATACACCTTCATAAGTATCGGTCTTTGGTCATCCTCACAGCTGAATCCAGGGTCTCTCCAGATAGATGCAAGTTGTAACACTCTTCTAACTATTCTTTGCCCTAGCATAATTCCTTTTTCTAGACTGTTAATCATTTACGTCAGTCCCTCATGGCTGAGGATCATGATCTTTATGCTCCAACTCCCGTTCTCTTGACTATGCTTCTTCACTTTTTTCGGCTTCTTGTAGATCTGACAGCCATCACCAGAGAAGTACTCGTCATATTTTCCGCTCGGTCGGTACAACGGATACTGAAGTTCCTCCAAGAATCTTTTCGTAAGATACCCAAAAAATTTAAAGAGAAGAAATACAAATGGTTGGAAGACTATGTTCTTGATGTTCAGGTCCTGCAGAATAGAGACATTCGTGCATCTTGCCATCCAGGTTGTTAAATGTTGATGCATAGTTTGACAGCTCATTTAGGGCGCAAAACGAACAACGAAATAGACGTCCGATGGTAATCGGCGTAAACTGTTACTTGTACGTTCGCTTGTAAATGAGATGTATGTGTATATTGTGAAGGTAAAAAAACGGCGTTCTATTTTCTTCACGAGTTCTTCACTTCAGAAACGCATACCAACCTTAATTTGCCACATTCTGCCTTCGCGCTAAACTGGGAAAATTTATTATTAAAACCTGGGAGAGATAAATGGAAAGATGTTTTACATTATCGAATGAAATCTAATAAAAAAAACAGAGGTTAAATTAGAACAAATTACATTAAAAATGAAATAATCCTAATTTCGTCGGATTGAGCGTAAGTTCGACGTTCTTCAGGGCAGGCTGGTGACAACAAGATAAAAATGTTACAAAATATGACATAACCTCCAAATCCTTGTTCGTCTGTGCACATTCCATCGTAAGTAAAGCATCTCAGTGAACCATCGTCGTAGTTAGTTTTTTCAGCATCCCAAGCCGACGCAAAAGAATTGTAGAAAAATAATGTAATGAGAATTAATGTAGACCGATCACCATTGTTCACCATGCGATTAGGTTAAAACAAATAACAGTAAATTGTGCACTAGTGATTGAATTATAATCAAAGTATTTACCCTTCGGTTACATGTTGGATCCTTACGGCAACATCTTGGGTTCTCTATAAATAGCTTCGATGGCCGCAGCAGCTAAGCCGTGTATTTTGACAGCTCCGAGCGAAAAATTAATTTCAACCATAGACTCCGACCATTTTTATAACCTTCGAAACCGCTTGTACTACCAACATGAAGACGTTGTTCGTGGTTCCTAAAGAAGTTGACGTTAAAAATAATAACGGGACTGTTTGGGACATATATTTGTGCTTGAGCGAGGATGATGTATTGTGCCTTCCACCTCCCCCCCTTTTCTCACCTGCCACCGGGTCAGTCGATCGGCGACCCTGATCCGGTACGGTTACAAAGAGATTTTGCAGTATAACAAAGAGTGAGAAGTGTGTCTACGTGACCATCTTGTGCAATCTGAAAGAGTCAAGACCCTGACCAGGAGATAGTGTCAAAACTTAAAGTTACAGTCCACCTTGGAGGTGCTAGGAGAACGGGATTATGGTGAGTGGAACTTACTTCCGAATCCTGTTTCTTCCAGCATCTTTGCCATTACGCAACAGGGACAATTTCGAAGATCACATTAGTTTTGTAATGTCACAATATATTTATGCATAATAAAATGTATTTTTCTGAAAATTATCACGTTAGAGATTCTAGACGTATTTTTTCCTGTACAATTTAAGCATTATTAAATAATTTTAAAGACCAATAATATAATTTTTTTAATACTATAAACAATTCTCTCTTCCTGACTGATACACAAAAATTATTGCATCCAGTTTCCGGCAGCTCGTTCTCCCATGGACCGCAATCGGAAACCATATTCTTCTTTCTCGATCGTGCTTGGCATCGCTCCAGAGCTATCACGCTGCAACATCTTTAAAGGCAATCAGCTTCTCGCAGGACCGAATACGTATTGTCTGCGAGGAGGCGACACTTGTATGCTTTTATTCAGCGTTGGGGGCAGCGGGGGGATATATGGTAATGTATTCAAAGTGCGGAGTTGTTCCTGGAGTGGTTGACTCGGTCGGCTGAGGGGAGAGTGGAAAGCAGAAGGGAAAGTTGTTAAACGAGGTATTGCACATTTTCTACTTCAGAGACAGAAGAAATGGGGAAGAAGTAAGAATTAGGGCAGTTGACTATATTATGTTTCTTTGGGGAACAAAACGGTATTTTGGTTAAAAAAGTGTAGATTTTGTCGAAATGTGATCGAGATTTTTTTTTTAACATAGACTAATACATTTTTAATAAAGGCAATTAAATGTATTGATTAGAAAGATATACATATAAAAACAATTATATCAAAAATATTGTTGCGCTATCAAGATTCGAACCTGTATCTCTTTCCAATCCGGGGAAGGTAGCGCAACAACAATGCTTTTCAATAAAATTGATTTTATATATACATCTTTCTAATTAATACATTTAATTAGTATTAAAAATATCGTAGAACTGTGTTCTAAAATTTTACTTATATACGAGTTTATTTATAGCAATTATTTAAAATTAACATTTTAAGTCAGAATTTATTGTTAGTTTTAAATACGCCCCGACGAAGCTTGAGCTATGTGAAACCGGTTGGCGTTTAATAAATATCGTGTTTTATTTAATCTATAAATGATTATATATATATATAAATATATCAGATATTTTCCATATTTTCGATCGTAATTAAAATTTTATATCATCCCCCTGCCCGATCTATGACTGTCCCCACTATTGAAATATTTTCAACCATTTTCCCAATTTCCATTACTATCGACGGGATCCTGCCTACACCCCCCGGAATACGTCGGCCGTGTTTAATGTCCTGAAACTCGATGGTAGGGCCGAATAGCCGTCCCGGCGGCCGGAGGCCCTACACACCCAAAAGGGTTTCGGTCGTAATGTATCCAATGAAAATTCTTGCCTAATACATAAAGATACAACATGAATAAAAGGTGTTCATTATTGCCGTATTTAACTTTAAAATATTAACTTACATTTAAAAATATTAATTAATAAAATAAAACACATTGTTCTTTACTTCACACTACACTTTAATTAAATTTAAATTAAAACATTTTGAATGCTTTCTGCATTATCTTCGTCAAGGCTCCTCACCTCGCCTCCTCTGGGGCGGGCGAGGTGGAACGAGAGAAACCGAGGGTTGGCTTTACACTTGCGGGGAGGACAGCTCTGGTCCTGTGGCTGCCTCGGCTCCTGGAAGTCCGTTAAGTCTTCTTGCCGCTGGTTCTCTTCACCCTGAAGATTCTTCGACAAGTAGAGCTCCCTGTCGTTGCTCTGTGAACCAATTCAATACCAATGAAATTCTGTCCAATAGTCCAACTGTGATCTGTTCCCCATTGTATGTTACCGGACTATAATAGATGTTTACTGCTTCACGGTTCGGAGACAAGAAAATGCGCCGACTGCGGCGCATGATAGATATCTCTTTCATATGCATCAATCTTACCGACCTAATGCGCACTACTTATCCGTTATCATATGTAGATTACACTAAATTAGATATTTTTCTACATAAAAATGCACCTGTTTCTGGATGTCAAAAGGTTTCAAGTTCATCTTCTTTATCTGAAATACATATGGGGTCATCATCGTCTTCTACTGTTGGATGGCTTTTAACGTCGTAAGACCAACAAGCTGAAATATGATCCACCACCATCTAAACCTTCGAACAATACCGCATTCTGTTCCGACGGTTCGTTTAGTAAGGTATTCAGTTATCTAGACTATGATTAGAAGGTTTGGAGAACAGGGTGTTCCTTGTATCTGCGGAGGTTGTTTATTTATTTAAGGATAAGAAAATAAGAGTACATAAGATAGCGTAGCGCGAAGTATGAAGATGAGAAGAGTGAGTCCCGGCCGGCGCTCGAGCTCGTGTCTCCTCTGAAGTCTGAACCATTAATGTAGATGTCACCGGTGTCGGTCAGCTGAAGACAGCGATGCTAGTAGAGGATTTGAATTGCCACCCCTATATGTCTACAATTATTAATACCTTGTTGCCTTTTATTTATCTTTTTTATGAAAGCGTTGATCAGACAAGTTATTGAGAAAATTTTAAATATTTTTATTATTTGTATTTTATTTATGTGCCTATTTTAGAGAGATTTTAAATATACGAAAACAAAACTTTTGTTGCTAAGTATTAAGACGCTTCCACTTTAAGTGATAAAATTATTCATAAAACTAAATTAATTCGGAAAGTTAGGTCTCCGAAGGTAATATATTATAATAATTACTAATTATTTTGTAATTTATGAAAATAAAAATAAAGTCGTTTATTTTTGTATTTGAAAAAATATATATACCTTCAGAAAAAATGACGTCATCCAATGTAACGTACATATTTTTAAAATTGAAGTAGGTACAAATAATATGTTAATTCAAACTGACAACGACGTCCCTGTTGCTGAGGCAGTTAGGGCATTCTTATTTATTTATTAATACCATGGAAGGGTGAAAAGTAGGGCAAGTATTGCCCGAATATTTCCAACATAATAGATTTATTAATTTCACAAAATAGTCGTGTAATAATGGACATATGTTTGGAAGTCATTTAACGTCTTGGTTTCCCAAGCATTTAAAATACTTGGCGGGCTCAAGTTAGATCAGTTAAAGGTGAGTTTTAATTTTTCCAGTTTGAAATTTGAGAAACTATACACGAATAAGATACGCTTTAAAATCTTAAAATCAGTAAAAAAACATGTATTTTATGAAATTTTCTACTAATGTTGTGAATAAGTTCAATATTTAATTTCTATATATTATTTAAAAACGTATATTTTCACTTAAACAAAGTATTTTAAAAACGTTGAAATTGGTAATGTCTTGCAAATTGAATGGTTTATAACACTATTAATTTTTAACACTGTTAATTTGTCTCCGTAATTTTGGCTTCAAGATTATAAGAAAATATATTTCATATTTTTATTTATTATCTTAAATAAAAATATGAATTATAACCACAAAGTTAATATTGCTAATTTTAAAAGTAAAATGTATTTCGTTTATGCAATAATTTACCATATTAACACAATTTTGTAGCGCGCGGAAAATGCATTTAATGGTCGCGGTCTTTCTTATAATGCTTGTATTATCTTAATTATGGCAAATAACATTTAGTTTTTTCGTTTTATATGAGCATAAAGATCCTACAAATGTAATAGTTTAAAAAAAATCAAATCTAGTGTATAACTTTTGTTATAAATTAATAATAAAACCCCAAATTTTTGTAAAAAACGCGAAAGCGCCACCTTCAATGCTGTTATATTTCTCTGCTTTATAATTCAGGCCAATTTATGGTTATCAAGTCATCCACGATTGCGATCTTCATGAACGCCCACCTCGTGACTATGCTCTTCTATTTTTCTTAGCGTCCTGCAGGTCTTGGGGCTGTCACCGGAGAGGTACCCATAACCTTCTCCACATGGTCTTTTCATTGGGTGGGGGATCTTCTTATTCCTTTCAATCCTTCTTCCACAACGAACTTCTCCAAGCAATGTTCTCTTTCAAAGTCATCAATCCCTTCATACTTCATAATTCCACAGCATTAATTAATATCCAATGCTCGAGAGACTGGATAAGACTGATCTTTGTTGTCTTGGAAATAACTCCCTTTCCATATTTTGTCAATTTTGGACCCGAGATAATTAAAATCCACAGCAATTTCAATGTCTAGAAGGGCATCTGTTCGTGAAAGCTGGTTATGTCGATCAACGTTCATTAACTTTGTTTTTTCCAGGTTCAATTTTCTACTTTCTTTTTCAATGCAACAGACTAGTATAGCCATTTCTTCTTCTGATGGAGCGATACAAGTTGTGTGATAACACCACGCGCGTGCTAAAATTTAGAATACGGTCCTCCCGATAAAATGCAGGCAATAGTGCCGGGTCAACCGCCGTGGCCGGAAATCGGAAACAGAATAGCCTTCTCCTACATTGCATAACATGATCATATAAAGTTTTAATTGATCATCGCACCAGTAAGCTATAATAACATTATTTTATAATATACAAATAATGAGATTAAGAAATAGCCAATTTGAATTAGTCTCGAACTGAATAAATTAGTACTCTCTATGTTTATCTTTAATTATCTCAATAACTTAAAAAAAAAAAAACTTAATTAATGAAACATAGCGTTGTTGTCTTTTATTTTAATACCTCCCTCCCCAACCCCAGTCTCATACCTCACCGCCATATGTAGCCAATAAAATATCTTCTGGTTTTAAGTTTTAGTTTATTACTGAAGATGACGCAGAATCAAAATTTATTGTAAAGTGTGAGTAGTAGTAGAACGGAGTTAGGAACAGCTTCGCCCCGTGCATCTGCTTTAGGCCAGTCCTGCACATTTTATTTTAAATTGAATATATTGTGACATTATAAATTGATGTCACGTTCGAAATTGCCCCGTCACTAGTTTTAATGCCAAGTAACTTGTAATCACGAATAATGCTCTCAGGTTGGTAAAGCGATCTGTTTTGAATATTATAAAAATGGTCACTATCTATGGTTATTTTTCAATTTTTCGCTCAGAGTTGTCAAAATTACGTGGTTCACTACTGCCAGCGAAACCAAAATATAACCCTGAGCATAATCTTTACAGGAAACGAGACGTTTCCCTTTGGTTACATTCACTACTTCGGTTTCGGTTTCATTACTACTACGGGCCACATTACACCTTATTTTATATAATTCTGTACACAAATCATACAATCGGCCTGGATGCTGAGAACCAACTAGGATACTGGGTCAAGGAGATGGGATGCAACGATGGAATGTTCACGGACGAGCATAGATTGGAGGTTATGCCATCTATGGTAACATTTTAATTGTGTTGTCACCGGCTTGCATTGAAGAACGTCAAACTCGCGCCCAACCTGACGAAATTACGATCTGTTAATGTAACTTTATTTGTGTTCTTTTTTATGATAAGATTCCATTATATAACGAATAACATCTTTACATTTATCTTTCCCAGGTATTATTAATAAATTTTCCCTGTTTAGGATAAAGGAAAACTAAGGTGGGTATGCGTTTCTGAGGTGAAGAACCCGCGGTTCTTGTGGTGATAGAACGCCGTCCTTCAGCCTCACAATATATTTACATAATGTAATGTTAATATTATTGAATATATAAAAGAAAAAATATTTGATTAATCTTACGACATACGATGCTATATACAATCATTGCTTTCATGTTTTTTTCTTATTGGCAATGTACACTATCATATGCATTGTTAAGATGATATAGTTAAGGTGAAATGGTGATTGAAGGGGCATTATTACTGCTATCCTACACAAAGATTTAGAAGCGATGGTTTGAGATTCATGTTAACCTTTACCATACCATGATATAAAATACCCGAACGCACCCATGCTGTCAACTCGTGTTACCGTAAATAACAGTTAGAAAAAATGTTAGTATTAGCTTTAATGGCACGAATTTACTCTTAATATTGAGTAATCAATTGTGAAAAAATGATTACTAACATAATTTAGAGCATTCATTAAGTTCTATACAATGTGTGCTTACTTCTTATCTCTCTTAGTTTAATTAGTGAGAAAGAGACAATTATATTTGTGTGTTTGTTGTTCTTTTCACCGTGAAAATAGTGTGTGATCTCTGTCTTTCATATCACAAATGGTATTTTTACCAAGTTTTTAATTTACAACACATTGAATGGAAAAAATAATTATTTTTGTACGATTCCTTTTTCATAATTGGTTTTTCACTAGTCATTCCTAAGCGCTAATATTTTCTTTAGTATTATCTAAAATGTGAATTTTAAATATAACATGTTTAATTAGGATGGTAGACTTGTGTTACTGCATGAAGGGTTAATAATAAATTATTATTTAAATACAAGATGAAATGTATTTCTGAAAACCAATTAGGTGCACAATATTATATAATATTGGAATATTCTCGAGTCTGAAAGTACGAGATGAAATATTTTACCCCCATCACTGTCTTCAGCTGTCAAATGTGGCCGAGATTTTAAACCGAGCGTCTAGAATTGGAACTAGGAATAGACAAAAATATGAAACATGTTTAAAATATTAAAATGTAACATTATGATGTTGAAACATGCCTCGCTCCTAATCTTTCTAGCAAAAATATATTTAAAAAAAGACACCAAAAAAATACGTCACACTCATTACCATATTTTGTTCCGAATTTTTTTAGAAATTCACATGTTCCAAATTAAATTATGCGTTAAGGCAGGTAAAGAATTTATTTTCGAACACAATACACCTGCACGGTAGGTACTTATCTTAAAATATGAAATAAAAAATAATATATAGGTAGTACCTACCTACACAAAGCACAATGTTGAGCAACCGTTTTATAAGAAATCAAATTTTAAAATGTAAAAATAAACGGAATAAAATTTACGTTTTGCCCTGTGGGCGGCTATAATAATTATACATCAGACAATAGCAACGGTTTTTTTTACAGTCGAAACTTATATATTCGCATCATCCCTTATTTGTATTTAAAATGGAATTATCTTAGAGGCGCATTCCAATTACCAGTAAAATATTACATTAGATTAGAAATAACTTAAGACTGTCTTATTCAAAGTAATAGTTAAGGATTTGTTAAACTGACCGACGCAGGCTAAGAATTTAATCAGACAGGGCTTCCATATAATCTATATTTCAATGCAAAAATCTCATATTGTATTGCTTTAAAATAGTGCATTGATCATCCTTTGGCTACTGTTGACCGCGAAGCGGCCGCAATAGCCATCCGCAGGTCCTAGCAGCAAAAATCTATCGCCGATTGCTTTTCCACTTGTGCATTCTGTATTGCCCTCCCTACAATTGTACGTATCAATTGTGAAGTATATTGTGACATTACAAAACTAATGTCACGTTCGAAATCGCCCCGTCATTATTTTTAATGCCAAATACCTTAGTAATTACGAACAACGCCCTAAGGTTGGCAATGCGCGCGGTTTTAACAGTTATAAAATAGGTCGTTGTTTATGGTTTAGGTTAATTTTCGCTCGGAGCTGTTACAATACGCAGTTTAGCTAGCTACGGCCAGCGAAGCCATTTATGAAGGATCCAAGATGTAACAGAAGGGTAAATACTTTACTATTTAATCACTAGTGCTCAATTTGCTGTAATTTGTTTTAACCCAATTGCACGATGAACGATCTTTTCAGGAAACTACGTGACGATGGCGTCATTGGGATGCTTTACTTTTGAATGGATGCCTAGAGAGATCTGATTTGATGTGACGACGACATCTGGCGCATATGGATGGTATATGTCGTACGGACGAGGATGGATTTTGAGGTTAATCCATATTTTTGATTAAGTTTAAATCTTGATGTCACCGGCCGCACTGAAGCATTATTATATTTCGATTGTATTTGTTCTAACTTAACTTGTTATTTGATTAGATTCCATTCTAAAACATAAAACATCTTTTCATTTATCTCTCCCAGGTATTAATAATAAATTTTTCTCGTTTAGGGCAGTAACAGATTGAGGTGGGTATGAACTCGCTGTTCTTATGTTCTCCACTGACTAGCCGCCGGTGATGAGGATAGAAAACTTAAACCACTTAAAGTCATTCCTGAAAAAACTGAGATCATGTTTATATAGCAACTAGCTGTCCCCTGCGCGCGTTGCTACGCCAGCAACTAAAATAAATTTGAAGGAAAGACATTACCCAAATATTCAATTCATTTTGAGTCAATTTATTGATTTTGTTCATTTTGAAAAAAATGTAACATTGCAGCGTTTCGTTAATATTGACGGTGATCACAAATTCGCTGAAAAAATTAGAATTAATTTAAATCACAATGAAATGCACAAAACTATTCGAAAAACACGAACGCATGTCGTCATGAACTGTCACGGCAATATATGAAATTCATTGGAATGCCAGTGGCGCCATCTGTCGAAAATTGGTCGTACCGACTTAGAAACCTTTGCCCCCAAAAAATTTTTTCTTTGGTCCGGTCGGCACCAAACTTCACAGGAACCATCTCCAAACTAATCTAAAGTTTCCCTCAAAATTTCATCGAAATCGGTCGAGCGGTTTAGTAGTCCATTGCGGACATACAGACAAACATTCATTTTTATATATATAGAAGATTATTGAACTAACTTAAATTTTGACATGATTCGACAGTGCGACCAATGATCAATATGTTTAATATACTTGCCCCTGCTCGCGTCTCACAGACCTCGCCATTTAACCAAGCACTTCACAGCCACAATAACACTATCACTATAGTCCGAGTTCAGTACATAGCCATAGATAAAATATGGGGAAGCACAATATTATAATGGATTCCCTCCTTTCATCTCAGTATACATGCATATGTGTGATGTATACATATAACCATGAGATTATTAGCAGAATGGCAATCGCCATTTACTTGCTACTAGGCCCTGCGTTTAATAGTTATCATAGACTCGAAAGGATGTAACAGAAGGATGTGTACTGTTATAATCGATGCCCTATACCTCCTTGAATTCTCCCGTATGTATATAAATTGTTACCAATATACAGGCTGGTATTTGTGCGAGTGTTTGTGGCTAGAGCGGGCGTGTTATGAATGAAACAATACTTACAGAAAAAGCACAATTGAAATTAAACTGTTGGATACATTATACAAAGTTCAAGTTAAAAGCGGTGCCGAGATGTGTGCGATGTGTCCGAGTGGCTGGCAAGGAGAAGAGCGAATGGTTCTGGTGGTTGTACAGACTGGTTCGATCGCAGAGTATTGTTGCCTGCAATCTGGCGGGCACCAGGCGGACTGTATGTTTATTTATGCAGCTCTATGAGACGCGAGCAGGGCCATCACAGCCCTACAGATGGTGGTCGTTTTGCGACCGATTTCCGTAGAATTTATATTTCAATACAGAAATCCCTTATATTGATTTAATAATGCACCACGTAGTGTATTCTGTCTTTATTTCCAGTAAGAAAAAACTAAATATCAGTAAAATGATAAAAATAAAGTAGATGGCTCTTTCAAATAATGGAACGATTAAATGTATTAATATCAAAAAGGTAACATATAGGTTCGAAAATTGTCGCTAAAAATATTGTCGCTGTAGCATAGTTGGATAATGCTCCGTCCCGGTTAGGAAAGAGATCCAGGTTCGAATTCCGGTGGCGCGATAACAATACTTTTCGATAAAATTGATTTTATATGTTTATCTTTCTAATTAATATATTTAATTAATATTTAAAATGATACATGCTGTATATACATATCTACACCCAGAGCTATCATAAATTGACATCAGTGACATTTCCCTATTTCCCTCCGTCCTTCTTCACGTATTAATATTTAATGCATCAGACACTGCATTAGTCTGACTAGTTGTTTTAGATATGTCGCAGTTTTTCTATATCTAATCTGGATATATAAATTTTAGCCATACCAATGACAGTAATAAGCCATAAAGTCACGGGGTACCCACAGCGTAAATTATGTTAATAATAAGGCATCTCTTTGTGAAACATGGTAATATCTTCTTCTTCCGGGTAGGACTTCGCCTTCTCCACAAATGCTCTCTCCTGACTTCTATCGCTGGCCATTCTTGTCCAGTTCCAGTTCTGAGCGCGAAGCTCTTTTATCTCTTTCACGCTGTCATTGTAACCAACATGCGCGCGTCATACAATCGCTACATCATGATATATTACAACAACTTATTATAATTTTGTTGATTAATAATCAATAGGTTCGGTACATCTCAAGGTCTAATTTTCTACTTTCTTCTTCAATGTGACATCTTTCATTAAAATATTCGCATTTACTTAGTAACCAGCAATGCCAAAGCTTATTGAAAACGTGGAAATGAGATATTGCGTCACGGAAAGCCTTCCGACTGTTAAGTTTATTTCACAGAGCTTCATTTCATTGATATCCCCAAATTGAAAACCTTTGAAAACTAAGTATACTGATTATTTATACATTTTGTATCGGCCGTCGCGAACCACAAATATAATTTTAATTATAAAACCCATTAATGCCATTTTGTAACATTTAAAACGGAAACCTTTATTGGGATTAAAACCTCCGCGAGAGAGAGCGGCCTCCCTCACCTCGCCGAGATAAAAATACCGTAGCCGAGATTAAAACCACAGTAGAGACACACCACCGCGGTAATCTGCTTCTCCGTCTGTCTGGTTAACACTTTCAAAACTGACTACGCAAGCATTATTTCTGTACGTAATTGGTTAATTAGTCAAGTATTTTTCAAATATGAATTAAATATATTAATTAGAAAGATATACATATATAATTAATTATATCGAAAAAATATTGTTGTTGCGCCACTGGGATTCGAACCTGGATCTCTTTCCTAACCGGGGAAGGTGCATTATCCAACTATGGCGTCTGCTATCAGTTTACTCAAAAGTATTTGAGATTCTGTAAAAATAAGGTAGATGGCTCTTTCAAATAATGGAACGATTAAATGTATTAATATCAAAAAGATAACATATAGGTTCGAAAATTGTCGCTGTAGCATAGTTGAATAATGCACCTTCCCCGGTTAGGAAAGAGATCCAGGTTTGAATCCCGGTGGTGCAACAACAATATTTTTCGATAAAATTGATTTTATATGTATATCTTTCTAATTAATATATTTAATTAATATTTAAAATATCACAGACCGTCTGTTCTGAATAATTACAACTTCACAATAAGAATGTGTTCTTCTAACAAGTATTTTTCATTAATTACATGATTATTTACATAATAACTTAGGTGTGTTACACACAGGGCTGAGTTTTATTTTTATCACAATTGTTGTCTACACCTTTCGAAACTGCAGTTGTGACAAACATACGTCTGCCGTGCCACACTTCGTACTATATGAAGTACAAAGATTTTTAAATAATTTAAAATACAGTTAGATACCATAAAATGGATACTTCGTTAGTCGTTACTGAATGATTTGTTACAACTATTGTACAGTGATGATCTACTAACAAAGTGACGTGCTATTGTATTATGGTAGTCCAATCTGCTGGACCTCTTTCAGGTCTACACACGAGGACTTACAGTAATAATATGACAATACAAATTCAAAGAAAAGAAAAACTTTATTTACAGAAAATACTAATTCGTTATCTGGTATGATCCCCTTTAAAATGCTCCCTCCTAAAGAAATGCACTTGGTCCAACATTCAGCAGTATATAAAGCCATTACCCATGAGATTATTTAGAGCACGCGTTGTAATCCGTTATATTTCCGCACGTGACCCATAACGATGTTTTTAAAGGATTTGGTGGGTGGTTCAATTTCATTGGTTATTAAGGAGAACACATTCTTATTGTGAAGTTGTAATTATTCAGAACATAGCTCTGTAATGTTTTAAATACTAATTTAATGTATTAATTATAAATATATACATATAAAATCAACTTTGTCGAAAAATATTGTTTTTGCGCTACCGGGATTCGAACCTGGATCTCTATTTCCAATCCGGGGAAGTACACTACCAATTGTGTTATAACGCCAATATTTTTCATGACAAATTTTCGAATCTATATGTTACACATTTTCAAATTAATACATCTGTCGTTCCATTATTTTTGAAAGCCATTTTAATTATTTCATTGGCTCCAGATAAGATGTATTCCTAGCCAGCTCGTTGCTGACATCACAGTGTTGCCACATAATGTATACGAAAAGTATTCTACGAACATAATTGTCTGTCATCATGTATGTTAACATCCAAAGCAACACATGTAAATGCTAAACTTGCAGTAGATGTAACCATAGACAGGTTTGATCTGGGTAAGGTATGAAATAATAACGTTGTCTAAGATAATTTCCATTATAGAAAAAAATGTTATTCACAATAGATAGTGTACTGTGATAGGCTGATCGGTCGATTATTATTATGGTAGGTGCACATGTTACAAGCAAATTTTCCCATATTTATATCATCTGTGTAAGAACCGAATAATCTGAAAACAAAGTTAAAAGACCAACAAAGAAGAAGGCTATTAAATGAGTTTTAACGTAAGTGAACTAGACTAATATGGAGGTAAAGAAGGGAAAACTGAATGATATTGGTAATAATATAAAATATTATCTAATTTGGTGGTTAACAGTTGGATATCCGAGAATCGTGGACTTGATCTACCGAATTAAATCAGACAGTGAATTGATTGAATTTGGCATAATATAACAATTGTGGAGGCCTTAAATATATCTCACAGTAAACTGGTGGTGAAACTAGGCCCCCAACAGCCATAAACACTTCCAGTACCGATGTCAGGCGACATGTCACAATAACATCATCTGGCAACGATGGAGAAGACCAACTTGTGAGTTTTACTCGACAAGCTCAGTAGCTAATTACGTGTAACAGTGTTGAATAAATCTCGCGTAAATTGTAAGTAGTTTCTCTTTCCATGACCTGCTCTAATCTGCCATCACACATATTCCTAACACTCCGCGATCATCCTCAAACGGACACGTGGATCGCTGGGAGAAATAGGATCCCAGCCTCTATACATACAACCTTTTGATCATTGATATGTAAATGACACTCTTTCTCCTCAAACAATTATAAACTTTAAAACAGCTGTAGAGTAAGAATTAAAAAAAAAATACTACTACAATAATTTTAATAAAATAATATATTTTATTTCATGTGAAAACATCCGAAAGTGCTCGATACAATACCGTACACCTTTTGAAGCGAAATTAATATCAAAAAGGTAACAAATAGGTTGGAAAATTTTTCGCTAAAAATATTGTCGCTGTAGCATAGTTGGATAATGCACCTTCTCCGGTTAGGAAAGAGATCCCGGTGACGCAACAACAATATTTTTCGATAAAATTGATTTTATTTGTTTATCTTTCTAATTAATATATTTAATTAATATTTAAAATATTCTAAAGCATTGATAGTGACTAGGAAGGAGAGAAACTTAGGGGCGAAGGACCAATTGATGAATCCGTTTAAGGCTTGAATGTTTGGCTCGGAATGTTTTCAGATAAATAAAATGATTAAAACATTTCGGTGGGCAGAAATAACATTTTAATAGTCCGAGGACCCTGTTACGTAATTAAGTTTTCGGCAGCTGGTGAAAAGCAAGAATAATAAAATTAGTAAAATACAAGGATAAGATTCCGCCCAGCAACTGTTTTTATGTTTCTGTTAAAGCCTAACCGTTATATCAACAACAGCCCGAATGGCCATCAGAGACGACGTGCTTAGATTTCAAAAAGGAGAATTATTTATTTTCTAATATCCTTCGCTTTTTTGTTTCTGAAGTACATTTGATTTTAATTTTTTAAATGCTTGCATATCATTTTATCGTTTCACGAAAGAATTATCTCATACAATACAATGTAATTTAAAAGCATGATTTTATTATTTATTTAAATAACCATCTGATTAATAAATACACCATTCAAATCAACAACCCTCCGTAAAAAACACTAGGCAAAATTCGTATAACACGATAAAATGATTTGTGGAGGTCTATCGCCTCCATTTTTATCGTCACCACTCGGCGATACTGAACGCACCCCGCAAATATCGGTGCGTGAAATGAAATTCCTAGCAGTCGTAAACACATCCAGTACCGACGTCATGTAGCAATACTAATGCGGCTATCGACCGTCTGGAAGGGCTCTATTTACAATACTTGTCCATATTTGTAAACTGTATCTAATAATAAATTAAATGTCACATCAGTTTATCGTTTTCATAACGTGCTCTGGCGAAATACACACTATATATATATAATACAACCCCCGACTATGTGGTGGATGAATATTGGAGCATTTACTACTCTCTCTCTCTCACATAACCTGTAAAATTATTCTGATTCGCATCAACATATACTCACACGTACACTCCAACATTGTCCATTCATTCAATATCTCCACCATTCCTTTCCATACCGCTTCAATAAGTCGCCCCATCATTCGTGTTCTAATAATATTAATATTCACCAAGGATTTACATTTATGGATATGTATTTGAACATTACCTGGCGATTTGTCCAGACTTAAAAAGATATAGAAAAACAATGAAAGTCAGGCTTGTGAGGTCTCTGGTATCATAAGCCACGTTGAAGATAAAGAAGAAGAGGTAGACCCCCCATCACCAGTCCTCAGATGTCGAGAGAAGAAGGGGAGAGTTTACGAAAATCAGGTTCGACGAGAAACCCTCGAGATACATTAAATTTATTGACCAAAAGCTTGCAATAAAATGCGCGGGTATGAATAATTATGAGACAGAAAGCACAGTATAAATTTTTACGTTGAACGACTTTAATATCGTTGGTTTTGGCAAAGGAAGTGCTCGTTTAGCGAGACGCTTGGTTTTACGGCCCGCTGATGGCGCTGGTTGCGTCTGCTGTACTGTCATACATTTTGTGGTCTATCAGCGCACGGTGGTATAGTTCGTTTATTTGTGGTACCATCAACTCTATATATATAATGACAGATCTTAATTTGTTTGTTTTTTGATTGTTCATAAATGGATTTACCACAAAAATTAATTGCAGAATAAAACGAATGATGTAATGAGTGCCTACATAATTTTATCCCCAGCTGAACAGACGACGTCAACCTGTTCGTCTCGTGTTATCGTGATCTTTGTAATCTTTCTATTGACATTGGCAGCCGTCCAGCTCACGTGGCGTGTAAAGGCTGACATCTTTTCTGATGCCAATTTTTATTATTCAGTATCGAACTGACACACCCGTTGCTACGCTTCGAGGAACATTATACTCGGTGACCTGGATTTTGAAATATATTTTTGTCATTAATAAACAAAATAATTCTAAAAACTGTCAGAATATTCTGTTCTACCCCACAGCGGCGTTCATATTTCAATACCTATTTCAAAGAACCAAACAGAAAATTAAAGAATTTAATATTACTATCAACAATGAGGGCGGACCGATGCAATCAACTCATTGGCATTTTGCATCTGTTCGATAGCGCCCCACATATTGACAGGGCGATACCGCACAGCTGTCAAAACAAGATTTGCCCTCATTGTCGCCGGTTAACTCAGTTTCACAAATAATATTTACAATACATAACAATTAATAAGGCCGGGGAGCAGAGGGGAAGTGAAGAGGCACTCCCTTCCGGGAAACGAGACGGTACAAAAGAAAAACATATAAGAGACTCACCCTCCACGCACCACTGCCGACAGATTTAACTCACAAAAATAGTACATTGCACCATTTCTCGGTGCAGGTAATCTCGAATCGATTTATGGCTTGCCACGGACCCGTGGTGTATCTGAAGCCAATTGAGGCAAACATTGGAGCACATCCTCTGGCATAGCGTGATTCTGACGGATGCAAGGCAGGATATGCTAGAGGGTTTGGATGGAGTAGATCTGCTCAAGCGTGGCAGGAATCTGGAGTTGTCTTTGTTCTCGTGTGGGTCTCCAGATGGGAGATCCTCCGGAGAACGTTATTATTTTGTTATTATTACTTTCAGTTAAATTTACATTTTGCTTTAAAATAAAGGTCATTAATGCATCTTCTTGAATTGACCTTACAGAAATTTGGACATTTACAACAAGCCTTATTCTTTAAGTTAAGGTTACTTAACGAGCCAAGTAAAATACCGTAAGTAATATAGTAAGAAATGAAGACATTGTTTATAGTTCCATATAATATACTAAATAAAAAAAGCTGAAATGGCAATGAAGGAGCGTCAACTGTGACGCTAAAAAAAGGAAATGATAAGAATAGGAAAATGTAACTCGATTAGAAAGGCAGATAATAAGAATGGAACAATGTACATTGAAGATGAAAAATTAGACTTCACATAAACAATGCTGGTGTCTTCTGTGAAGAGTTTTCTGGGCTATTCAGCTGTGCGTATTTAAACTCTCTGACCAACGTTTATGATCCCTTTGCAGGGTTCATAATCAAGGGTGTTGTTGGTAGTGCAACTTGTGAGTATTGGTGTTATGATTAATTATTGGCTTATAATGGAAAGCAGGTATCAATTATTTTAGTCGAATTACTTTATTTGAATTGAGTATATTCCAAGAGCCATTAATGAGGTACTAGAAATATATGATATAAACGTCTGACGAATATAAAATGGAACGATGGTCTAAAATTGAAAACTTCGTGGGATTTAGCGCTTCAAATCCTTACAAATCATATGTTTATGTTAATACTTACTTTGGACATTATGTTACAAGTCGATATTACTTAAACAAGGACCCTTATTAGTATCGAAAAAATATTGCAAGGCAATACTGCTCTCCGCTGCAGCCTGCGCCCTGAATCCAGATGTCGCTCGCGTAGTTCGTCGCGGTGAATTTAAATTACTGACTCATACGTCATTCACACATAGAGATGTTGGATACACGTGGAAAAATATTTCAGAAAACTGGCGTGAATGCTTGAGAACATTTCAACACTTATATTAGTCGTTTCTAGAATTTCGTAGATTTTCGCAGATAAAACGGTTCACGAAATGATATGCCAATATTTATTTCAAAGCTTGCAAGGGTTAAGGCTTTGAATTTATCGCAGAGAGCGGGGAGCTTTCAGGAAGCAAAGGGAGTAATTATATCCGAGAGCCAGTTTTGAATCAAAGAGAAATGGTTTTGCTTCTGATGCTGGATAGAATTGGTGGTCATTAGTGCGTGGCTTCTTAAAGGAATTCAGTTTAACTTAATTTTCAAGGGGAGATTATTTAAGGTGTCTCAAAGAAGTTTAAATAATTATGTCGTTCTGGAAAAAAGGTAATTTGTAAGTTGGCGAGGACTTGTCTTGACTGGGGGAAAATCATAATTGATAGTCGCCAGTTCGTTAAATGTTACGTAAATGGTTTATAAAAGAGATGAAGTAAAATTATAAAAACTAACACACTTTACATAAACAATACCGACCAGTTTCCATACTGCTAATCTTTGTCAGGATGGACGCACCTGATCCATAAATAAAATACACAAGGAAATCGATTGTCAGGCAGAGGCGTGGTCTCAAACAGCACGAAGTGTCAATCAAGCATGGAATGAAGGAACCACTTCTGAATGAACAGTGGGATATTATATCATATAGTTTAGGAATGAGATGATTATGGTCAAGGATGCGGCCCGGAAAAACTTATACTACTAGGTTTTTCATATGTTCTCCTTCTTCCGGGGCCCCGACTTATGGCAAACTACTCCTGTATTATAATGTGCAAGATCTCTTCTCTGGATGTCTAATCACCTGTCCGAGATATTGAAATTTTCAATACTTTAAATAATAACGCTTATTCACATTAAATTGAACTCGAACGTATTTTAGCTACCACTAAATATAATACTTTTAATACGCAATAAAATCACATTTAAAATATACGATATTTAGAATATAACGTAAGTATAGTTCTTGTAATAATATATATCTATATCAAATGAGGAAAATGTTTCGTAATACATTCCCGTATACAGAGAGCAAATAAAGACAAACTTCAACCATCTTGCTTGTCTTGCTAGGATATACGCGTTGCATTGAGATCGGTTCGGGAGAGCGAAGGATCGGGCGGGTCGGTGAAGAAGGAAATTGCCTTTACCATAGAGGCTGATGGAAGCCTTAATTAGGTGGGGGTAGATGTGAAAGTAACCCTTAAATACACATGTGTTCTGGCATGTAGATAAGAATACTCCCAGGCTTATGTACGTCAGGCAGGATATATTGTACATAGGCGTAGACACATGCGTGTTTCTACATTTACCTCATTATCTAGTAATTAGTCATTCGTGTACATGTACATATATTATATACATATATGTATATGATATACCCCGGTAGGGCCACCCGTTACACCAATGTATAACACTTTTAGTACCTACGCATTCGTTTCTATATAGGTTGTAATATCTATTATTATATTACCATTAATACGATAATATTCAAGAGTACCATAATCTGCCACCAGGTGGCGTCGGCTCGCTTGACACTTCGCATCCAGGTGTTCGGCAGTACGTGGGTCATGTTAGCGCCGGAACGGTACATTACGTACTTATTGGGTATTTAATTTATGTTAATTGAGTAAGCTAGATAGTGTTAGATCACTTGTATTTTAAAATAATACATTACATTTAAAAAATTTAAAAATAGGCTTTACAAACAATCGGTGAGAGGCGGTTAATTTATATTATTAATATTTAATAGATGTTTCGCCTATTTTGGACTATCGAGAGAAATATCATTAGGTTAAAAATGTTGAAGATTGAAAAATTCAGTACAGCTATGAAGAAAATTGAAATTGAATTTGTTTTACCGGAATATTCGACCGACATGCAAAATTAATGTTTAATAATCGATGTAGGTTCATCTAAACCAAAGCAAAAATATCACTAAAAAAAAGAAAACGCGTTACGTGTCTCAGACATGTGTAGCATACTATCCCTGCACATAATCTGTGTCTTTATGGTCTTAAATATTTTTATTGTTTCAGTTAAATAATAATAAAATTCAAATTAGAATCTCCAATAAAAAAACATTGTGATGTGAAAATGGTCGTTTAAAAATACGTGAAGCCATAATTATTTATGTACACTAGGCTACTGTTTTTAAAATAAAAATAAATTAGGTATCAAAATTTGATATTATGAATCTACAAATAATAATGTTTGTCGAAAATATATACTTCTTAAATAGTGTCTACTGTAGTGTCAGGAGTCAGTAGGTCGCAGCCGGGTCAGAGTACTAGAGCGAAGCTTAAGGCGTAGGACGGCTATTCAGTGTAACAGTATTCCTGTGGACTGAAAGGTTCGAGGAGAACAGTAGGTAGAAAAGAGATTAGAAAGATGTAACTTATTGGTTGTGACGTATTTTTACGCGTTGGCACATAATAAGCACATCGGTTGTTCAGCCGCAACTATTTAATAAAGTTAATTTATTTTAATATTTAGAGTTTTTCCCATATATTTTGACATTTATGAAACGCTTTATCTGTGGACACGATGAGTTCAATCAAATCATAGACAAGTCAGAAACGTGCTAAATTCTGAGATATTTTTACAAAATGCACTATTTCCGTTAGTATTTAATTTTTATACTATTTGAAATAAATTGATTGGTTCGATTAGGTTAGGTTAGGTTAGTTAGGTTAGATTAGGTTAGGTTGATTAGTGTGTGTTTTTTGGATATTTTATTAGATTACAGTATGGTATTATTAATATTATGGTTTTATACGAAACTCTAAAGATAAATATTTTTTTGGTTGTTTTGAAGAGAAATACCGTAGTTTATAAGAAATCACGTCTTTTTCAAAAATCCTAAACGTTCACCATAGATAGACAGGCCTATTCTCAAAATTGCAATATTGAAATGAAGGTGATTGTTACACCAACCCTCAAAAATAGTGTTATATTTGAATGAGAGAGAGGGAGAGAGAGTGAGGGAGATAAACGTACCATAATCTGTCAAAACTATCTGTCTATTTTTGAGGGTTGGTGTAACAATCACCTTCATTTCAATATTGCAATTTTGAGAATAGGCCTGATTGTGTTTTAAATGTCATTAATTATTATGGTGAAATTTTTTAAACTCGAAAGTGTAATAACTTTTTTAATACTTATATACGACCGGATATTTAATAAAAAAAAATTGTAATCTGGACACTCAATTCTATAATTTTTTTTGTATAAATCTGAGAAATTACCATATTCACGATATAAGCGTAAACATCGCCTCCGTGATACAGTCCGCGGCCTAAATATTATCCGACTATCTTGGTCTTGATCCTGCTGGCTTCTGTTTGCACCATGGTGTCTGATCTCAATACAAATTGCATCCTTTCTTTTACTTGCTCCAGGAAATTCACGTTCGGGCCGTAAATCATGCGCAAGACTTTATTTTCGAAGATCTGCAACTTATTTTATTGCGCCAAAGTGAGAGAGTTTGAGTAGGACTACAACTATTTATTATAACTAGGATTTAAAAACCTTTACATATGCCGGTATAGTTGACAATCTACGGTTGAAATAAACACGGATTTTTTTTACCACTGATTAGTTTATTCCAAATGATTATTAAAGTGGCGAAGAAACGACAGACGTCCCCTAGAGAGGAGTCGAGCAGTCGTAAATCTACCGTAAATACTAAAATATAACTTAAACATTTTCCGCCCCAATTGTAAAGACTTCCCCGAGGGATGCAACAATCGAACAGCCTCTTTTACTGTCAACACTAAACTTTTATAATTTATTTCATTTTATTTATGACCGCATCGGGAGTGCCTCTGGATGTTCCCTTTATGAGACAAACTATTTTATTACTTTGTATTTATTTCAATTCGTGAAGTCTCGGATTATAGAAACATCCTTTGGAACTATCCTTTTCTATTTATAATTAAATTTAAAATTATTATTGAGTTCCGCTAGTTTGCGTAAGTATTATTAGCTGTTTGCTTTGACTTTGTAAATTTAATTAAAAATAAACATGGAATTCTACAAACTAAACACGAAAACAATAAATATATCCTTTTCTAGTTAGTGAGCTCATTCTAAGTCCTGAGTCCTGCGTTGCTGTATATGAAGTGTTCGTTTCCACTCATCGCGGTCCTGTACAATATGAAGTGAGGCCCTGGAACTCTCGGTTCAGTCACCACTACCTACTAAGTTACACCTGTGGAGGTCTGTCACCTTCACCGTTATCAACATCGCTGACGATTCCTGAACGCATCTTACATTTACGTCAGAATTGAGTATGTAAGTAAATAACATAAGGCTTTACACCTGGTCCATTCAATATCGATGAATTCTCTAATCATTCCCCCTACCCATGCACCCATCCCTTATATATCCCATCACCCTCTGTTAACGGCGACTCGGGTCGGTAATACAATCATAACCTCATTTTTACATATCCCTAAACATCATTGTGAAACGTGGTATAGATTCTTGCCTCCTAAAGAATACACCTCCATAGGTTGCTGATGCTAATTGCTGACACTAATTGCTGACGCTAATTGCTGACGCTAATTGCTGACACTAATTGCTGACGCTAATTGCTGACGCTAATTGCTGACGCTAATTGCTGACGCTAATTGCTGACGCTAATTGCTGACGCTAATTGCTGATGCTAATTGCTGACGCTATTTGTTGACGCTAATTGCAAACGCTAATTGCTGATGCTAATTGTTGACGTTAATTGCTGACGCTATTTGTTGACGCTAATTGCTGACGCTAATTGCTAAAGCTTAGAATGGATAGGAGAAGAGTTTTTATATGAATTTGGTACTTCACTCCATCAGGATTCTTATTGAGCAGTCATTTGGG
Source organism: Eubasilissa splendida (assembly GCA_031772225.1). Lineage (NCBI taxonomy): Eukaryota > Metazoa > Arthropoda > Insecta > Trichoptera > Phryganeidae > Eubasilissa > Eubasilissa splendida. Next base: position 811,215 of record CM062865.1, on the reverse strand, counting down.
AGGTTACGTATCATTCATCGCTCGGCCTCTTGGCCCACTATATATGTACATGTTACTAAAAAGGTCTTCAGGTTTTTACGGTTATTCAGAACTTTGTGTGTAGAGTTTTTCGATAATTCTGCTCGGCTTTTCCAACCTCTCAGGCTGACGTTTCAGATCCTATTGCAGGGTCTACCACCGAGGGAGACATCACCATTCCAGCCCAAAGCCAAAGATTCATTGTCTTGTCTTGAGGCCAATGTATCCAGTTCTATATCTGCAATCTAATTACATAATTTTTCACTGTATCATCCATTGAAACATGGTTACTTTACAAGTTTTATGTGATTACAATAAGGTTAAAATCAACATTACGATGAATGAAATATGAAAGGCCCTTCCCATTTTTGTCTGTTCATTATTATTCTGTAATGCCTAAGACAAATCCTCAAATTTTTGAGCATCTTACGAGAAGAGAAGATATGTAGCTTGTAGAAGCTTGTTATGGTAGACTACATCGAACGACGGAAAGAAAGATCCTCCACACGTTGGACCGAGCGAGTGTAAAAGGTAACAGGCATGACTCTGGTGACAGCATTAAGGCTAGAAGTGGAGGAGCATAATCAAAAAAGAGGTTCTTGGAGATCACGACCCTCATCACGAGGAACTGACGTGGATGATGATGATGATGATTATTATTCACTGCTAAGACTGAATGATGATATCAAACGTGGGCAGCCTAACGGGCTCCGTATTCCCCACTGGAATCCTTTATCCATGGGATGTGTCTTATTATACATTGAATATAATCTTCATCATCTCATGTATCCCCTAATAACAAAGATCGAGATTTGAGCAGCAACAGAACCTGTTATATCATCGTCTAAACAAAAGGATGATCAAACACAAAACACAACCTTCCCATTAGGGCGGCATCGCCCGCGGTTCCTCCACCTGTTTCCGTTACACCGACGACAGATAACGAACGGGTTCCGCTGCCTCCCCCCATCCCCCGCGGGGTTCCCGCTAACAAGTGGTGCAGCGTCGGTAAAGTCTCTTCCTGTTTCTCACCTCCTCTTCTCTGCCTCCTTGGCGGAGCGCCAGACCCGGGGGAGTCGGTAATGCCAGCCGGGACGCTGTTCCGCGCCGGAGTCAACTGCTGCCGGTGGCGTGTATGTGGACGAAGAGATTGGCTAAAAAATGAGACTACAAGCTAGTTTCGAGTTTGGTCAATATTAGGGTGAAGAGGTAGATTATCTGAACCATACAAAATTATACAAAGTTCAGACAGATGACATCTAAATAATTGTAGTTATAGACTACATTCGAAAGACAGAAAATATATAAAGTTAAGAGAAATTTTGAAGATGGATTGCATTATTGCATAGTGTAATTATAGATAAAGATTAATTCAAGATTTATCCTGCATATCCAGGTGTGCCTGCAAGGCTACTGCAGAACTTTATCCACTTACAATCTGGTTTGTAAACTAATTAATTTATATATGTGGAGACAGCGATTCAAATTCACCGCAATCATCCCCGTCCCCAGCCAACACCGATACCAGCGACATCTATATCTAGGGTCCAGGCTTCAGCAGAGAGAGATGACGTCTCAGTCCCTTCATTCATTCAGCCCCGATTCGCTGTGCACTAAACTGCGCTATTTATTTCATCATCATCGATTTTATAACATATATTTATATGGTAAGATGTATCATAAACAATAATATCCTTACAGATTATTGAACAAGCATAGCATAGATTATTTATAGAAAATTACATATAATATAAATATATTAAAAACATAAACAAGTAGAAAACACAGTGTTAATAATCAACTGAATAACTGTTTTTCTTTACATTAGAACTAAAAACAAATATTATGATTATTTTTCATGAGTTGTAAATTAAAAATGCATTTGCAAAAATAACGGTAAAAATTGACAGTTTAGATGTATAAATATCTAGAAATAGTAAAGAAGAAATGTGTATACAGAAAGTAATATTTTTTTTATTTATAAATTTAACTTAAATATTATTGCTTACATTAAAATAGAAAAATATTTTTAAAAAAAATGACCTGCTGATCTGCCAACAAATGCCTAACAAATATGTTAGAATTGTTCTGTATTTAGGTAATGCTATATTCCACAGAACGCTGTTACCCAAGTGCAATTGAGAATTAAACTGACCAATCGTTGCAGTATTGTTACAGTAGTATTTCTGGCAGGTAAACGAAAGCTGCAATAAATCAGAGCTATCAGTTTTATTACGCACAATTTAAATAGACATACTAGATCAAAAATAATTATTCTTTCGCTCAGCTATCACAAGATTATTAGGAGAACACATTCTAATTATGAAGTTGTAATTATTCAGAACAGATGGTCTGTGATATTTTAAATATGAATTAAATATATTAATTAGAAAGATGTACATATAAAATCAATTTTATTGAAAAATATTGTTGTTGCGCCATCGGGATTCGAACCTGGATCTCTTTACTAATCGGGGAAGGTGCATTATCTAACTATGCAACAGCGACTATATTCTTAGCGACAATTTTCGAACCTATATGTTACCTTTTTGATATTAATACATTTAATCGTTCCATTATTTAAAAGAGCCATCTACCTTATTTTTACAGAATATCAAGTACTTTTGAGTAATCTGATAGCAGACGCCAGAATTATCAATTCATTTTTATTAAATTTTGGACACATTGATACAACTTTATTGTATTAACAATATTTTTCGATAAAAGTGATTTTATATGTATATCTTTCTAATTAATATATTTAATTCATATTTTAATATAACAAGATTATTAAACATGAGAGAAAATCTTAATTAATTTGTTCTCGTGGTACACCACGTGGTACACCATTAAGTAATTGACAAATCTCTTTACTTTGTACTCTTTCAATCTTAATGTTTGCTAATAAAAAGTACACAGAAATGATAATCGATTTGTACTCACGTGCATGTGTCCTTTTTCACTGAATTGATTAAAGACTTAATACAAAATACACAACATGTATTTCACGAAATACAAAGCCGAAATTAGTAATTCTAGAGGTCTAGTAAAATAAGCTGCGGTTTGCGGGTAAAGCGTCCAAGTTTCAGTAATGTCGTCTCAGTCGATGTTCCAGTTCTAGGAACGTCGTCAGTAGAAGAGCTCGAGCAATCCCTCAGTCGGAACCCATGTTCATTCTCTCCCCTTTCGCTTTTGCTTACGTGGTCCCGACGTCCGCGCATCAGACTCACGGGCGTTTCTGAAAGGCCTTTGATATGCGCCCTGGATAACCTTTCAGCTTGTACAGAACGCTGTAAGAGAGGGACAGATGTCTAATACACATTAATTTAATAATGGATAAAGCAGGATTATTATATATTATTTTAATGTCTGTTCTGTTGCAGATTTGTTTAAGTATAATAAATATACATATTATTTCTTTATATCAAAGTAAAATTCACATTTTCTCAAATACTTTATTGAAAACTTAAAATAAAAACTGAAAATGATAAAGAGTCACGTTCTCCATTCATTTCCGCTCGGGATAAGTGACTGGTACAATAGTTGAGAAAATCATAGGTGAAAATAAATGACGCAATATCCTCCGTGAGGCATTTTTAGGTCCATAGATATGTTTTATTAATAAAGACGTTAACAAGATATACTAAAAAAACTGAGTTGCTATTGAGACATGAACCTGAGATTATTACCCGCTAATAGTTCTTAGAAGTGAGCTGCGTGAGTTTACATAATGTTCGTCATATTTGTTCTTTGAATTCTAACTTAATTAATTTTGCTTAGTTATCAAGGAACAATGTATTCTGTAGACTTAAAGTGATTTGAAAATCATTAATAATTTAAAATATGAACTGAATATATTAATTAGAAAGATATACATATAAAATCAATTTTATCGAAAAATATTGTTGTTGCGCCACCGGGATTCAAACCTGGATCTCTTTCCTAACTGAGAAAGGTGCATTATTCAACTATGCTACAGCGACCATTTTCGAACCTATATGTTACCTTTTTGATATTAATACATTTAATCGTTCCATTATTTGAAAGAGCCATCTACTTTATTTTTACAGAATCTCAAATACCTTTGAGTAAACTGATAGCAGACGCCAGAATTATCAATTCATTTTTATAAAATTTTGGACACATTGATACAACATTATTATTATTATCACAGACCTATACTTAACAATTAGAATGTGTTCTAATCATTAATAATTGTTGAATTGAAGTAATGAGTCAGTAGAGATGAGGCACGTACGAAATATAAGCGAAGATGTTTCAACTTCCTCGACGAATCTCCGAGAGAAATCTCATCCCTGGACGCGGGACATAAAAGTAATTAATTCAAATTATTCCATATGATGTGGTGCAAAAGCCAGATATAAATAGCAGCTCCTAAACAACCGACATTGTAAAGCTTTTTTAAAAACACCGCAATATTATTTTTACATTCGACAGTTAGTATACGAGATAGCTGGCGTAACTTAAACGAAATATTCAAAATGGAACAGTACGCCGCGCGCGAAATTGTACAGAAATGTCTCGATTTTGAATACAAAAGTTTGTATAATATTTTACGGGTACACATGCGCCTCGGTGCGGCTGCGGCACTAAAAATCTTATAATTTATTCCCGCCATCTCCAGCCAGCCAGTAACTGTACGTGACGTCGCCATTTCGTGGATGCATTTCACATGGAACTGGATGTGGATGCAGCTGCTCCTGGTGCATCTAAGAAATTATGCTAGCAACATAAAGTTTTGGAGGAATACAAAATGCATTCAGTGCTGGTATGTATTCGCGGATTGGAAAACTCACGAGAGCACTATTCTTTTAGGTACATTCTGCATTTCTTTTCAAAGTCATTAGACACAAATCGCTAATCACAACGGAGCTAATGGAATCGGATGGGATGGAATGGGTAGAGGAAATGGGGATGAGCAGATGGATAAAAGAGAGAATGGAATAAGGTGTTAGAAATAAGGAATCCTTCGATAATAGCGGACTAGGGTATTGACTTACGGGAATAGGGAGGACAGCGCGACCCACCTGATGATGACATCGTCTCTTGCTTCTCCAAATTGAACGGCACCACAGGTGACTCTGATGAACTCACACTCCAGTGTTTAATAACTCACACACACACACAGATACTCTGTTGAGTACGTCCCACTGATTTTCACAATTTCACAAAACTTATACAACTGGCCGAACTGCCAGACGAAAAAGTATTGAATTGGGAGTGGGCTAGGTGAAGGGACAAACAAAAAACGGTAACAGTAATACTACATTTAGCAATAATAATTTAGTTTCTTCTTATAATTACCTCTTTACTAGTAGAGAACCTCAAGATCTAGCTTGAAATAAACTGAAGCATGAAAAAAAACTTTGATCAAATGCCGGGAACTTGTCATAGTGTCTGTAAAGAAGTAAGAGATTTTACCTAAATGGGATATCTTGTTTTAAGAAATGGAGGGTCCGAAAGAGAAGTGTCCAATATTTGGAAAAACCGCTCTGTTTTAAGAAATGTAATAGCCCTAGTGTACTCCGTAGTTCTTTATGGAGTCAAACCATGGATCCTGAGAAGAAGAGAAAGTAACATGCTCGACGCCTTCAAGGTGTGTTGTTGGAATGAGACGAACGAATATCTTTGTTCTTTAGAAACTCCGTACTAAAGTAAGGCTCTCCACAATATGCAGGAAAATAATTCTTTCGTACTTTGGGTATATCTATAGAAGCTGGAATAGCGGTGATGGGCATGTTCACCGGATCTTTTTAGTCAGCACAACACCCCAATCAGGTTCTTCACTCGAACAAGTATGGATAGTCAATGGGCTCACCAAATTGCAACTGATGTAAATCGTATCAGGCAGGAAATGAGAAAATTGGAAAATAAAGTTCTCCTTCATACTTTTATAAACACTGTTACGTACAGAACAAAGACAATATTTCCTTGTGCGTTGAGGTTATGTATTAAAATTTTAGGATGTACTCTGTCAATAAAAACTCAAGTCGTTTCACGTTGGATTTATTCAAGAGAACTGTATTGTAATATTTACCGTGTCCATTGGCCATAATACAATTACGTGATACATTAAATAAATAGAAAGTTGATTACTTTTGCTTCGATTCCACTCAACAAAGCAACGCGTGCAATTTTCAAAGCTTTTTTGGAATATATTTTTAAGTAAGAACAGTTAGTTAGTTAATAAAGCTTTGTGACGCCCTTTCGCAGATAATATTTTCTTTTCCTTAATTATATTGCATTTAGTCATAAATAAACTGATATAGGTTGGGTCCGGTACCATCGTACCAGAGTCATACCTGTATAGTATGTACCGTGTTGAATTCAGAAGGCAGCCAGAGAGAAGTTACAGAAGTCATGCACTCCCAAAGGGGAGAGTAAACGTCATATTTATGTGTTGAAGTCGCAGAACTCGGTCACAGTGCGGCAGAAATTTACCCTGTCCAGGTCGCAAGAGGGTGCGAGGGAGAGCCGGTAGAGCCGTTATACAGTTATAAAGTAATACAGTACCTAAGAACACCCATTTTTAGGTACTGTATTACTTTATAACTGTAACTTATAGGTGCCGAATTACTTATATAATAAATATGAATTAAATATATTAATTAGAAAGATATACATATAAAATCAATTTTATCGAAAAATATTGTTGTTGCGCCACCGGGATTCGAACCTGGATCTCTTTCCTAACCGGGGAAGGTGCATTATTCAACTATGCTACAGCGACAATTTTCGAACCTATATGTTACCTTTTTGATATTAATACATTTAATCGTTCCATTATTTGAAAGAGCCTTACCTTATTTTTACAGAATCTTAAATACCTTTGAGTAAACTGATAGCAGACACCAGAAATATAAATTCATTTTTATTAAATTTTGGAGACATTGTTACAACTTTATTAACTTTTTTTATTAGAACGGGTGTTCTTAGGTATTATATAAGTAATTCGGCACCATAGTATGCACGGATTCTCTTGACCATTTAAATCCCTCACACGATACATACTTGGTACATGGTGCACCATGTAGGAGAAACCGGGGTTAGTTGCGACATTTTCAACATTTAGATTTTTGTATTTTTTATTTCCAAAATTTAACAAATTCTCACAATGTGTGAATATTAAGGGACAATATGAAGTGGCTTAAAATAATGTCGGGTCGGGGCTGATGTGTAACACTTTTGGGGCAAATTACAACACTTTTGGGGCAAATTACAATACTTTTGGGGCAAATTACAACACTTTTGGGGCAAATTACAACACTTTTGGGGCAAATTACAATACTTTTGGGGCAAATTACAACAACTACTCAAAATCATCGGAAACATCTGTTTCGCAGTTAATGCAAATGTAACAAGGATTTTTACATTTGTCTCCACAATAGAGACAAAAACATTACTCTTCGTCATCCGTCGTATTGTCTTGATAATCAAGTTTTTAACCATTTTAATGTTTTTCCCTTTCCTTTTTATTTATTTTCCATTTGTCTTTCTATCGTAAATCCTTATTTTAAATATACAAATTGAGCCAAAATACATCACTCTAAGTTTAATTAAGCCAATGTGTTAGGCATTGGGGCACGTTGCAACTCACCCCCGCGACCACGTTGAAACTACCCCCGGCATATCAAAATGAATTGCAACCACAAAATTCTATATTTGTTACAAGAACACGTGTTTTTAAGCTTCGTAAATATTCAGACGAGCAAATCATTCTAACATATAATTGAAGTAATAATATGAAATGAAAGAACGACATTCTTAACTACAAAAAATAAATTCATACATTCTAGTTCTAACACGGCAGTTTCTCCTACATGAATTTTAGGAAAATTGTTATTCACTTTTTTGGCAAATGGTATTTTTACATTCTTTCGAGGGGTCCGGTCTGAGGTCATCTTTCAAGCCCCAATTTTCTCAATCCGGTCCTGGCTTTGGCTGCATTCCCCCGCACGGCACTTTTTGTGTCAGCGAAAACTGATTCAGGTCGTGAGTGTAGTGTGGGATATCCCCTGTTCTGCTCTTTGTTCCGTACAGCAATGTATCACCTGTCTCGTGACGTGTCCCCACATATATTTTCCCACGATATTCGGAACGTTGAAAACGTCTGTTACTCGATTTTATGCCGTTATCAAAATCAAAATTGAATCGGTATTTTAGTATTCATTGAATAAATATAAATATGAATTAAATGTATTAATTAGAAAGATATACATATAAAATCAATTTTGACTCTTTCAAATAATGGGACACGGATTAAATGTATTAATATCGAAAAGGTAACATATAGGTTCGAAAATTTGTCGCTAAAAATATTGTCGCTGTAGCATAATGCACCTTTCCGGTTAGGAAAGAGATCCAGGTTCGAATCCCGGTGGCGCAACAACAATATTTTTCGATAAAATTGATTTTATATGTATATCTTTCTAATTAATATATTTAATTCATATTTAAAATATCATAGAATAATTACAACTTCACAATAAGAATGTGTTCTCCTAAAGAATAAATATAATTTTATGAAAATATTACATGTGACAATTATTATATTTTTTGTATTGAAAAGGGTACAATAAATATATTCTCTTGATATGTCGTACCGGCGTACCATGTATATTCCAAACTAAACTGTCAAATCATAAAATTGAGCAATCTCTGATAAATTCAAATTAATAACTGGATTAGACTTAATATTGTGCATCTTCTTGTGTCTAGTGGAGACATGGTTAACTACGGCAAAACAATGAAAAAGAAGATGCTTTTGAAATGTGATGCAGATACGCATGTTAAAAATACTATGGACCAATCTAATCTTAACAGCACGCACAATTTCCAAAAGGATTGACGAGCATAATCGGACATGACATGCAAGCTCGACCATCCAGGAAAATCGACATTGGCTGAACACTTTCTAGATAGTATTTGCGCCAAAATAACTAGGAAAGCTCTAGAATCATCACGAACGTCTGGTTAAGGAGTTAACTGAACCATTATAACATTATTATTTTGAGAGTTATTCTTAAGAAACCCTTTCGCTATCCTTTAAATGAACTCTTCAAAGAATGTCACGTCCTAGACATCCGCCAAATGTATATTCTCGGTATACTAAAACACTTTTACCGGCATAAACAAGATTACCGGCAAATGACGCACCCTCGCTTAACAAGGACACGGGCCAACTGTCACTATCTTGTGCCAAAACTAAACAAAACTTTTGCACAAAGATTCCATTTGTTTCTAGCACCAAAAATATACAACGGTCTAAATGCAAAAGTGAAAGATTGCAACCATAGTCTTGCATGTGTTGTAATTACTTTGCCAAATTTGATATGCATACCCTCGGTATATTTATCTGATATTATAAATATTACTAAATGAATATTAATTTAGAAGAGTAATACGCCAGACCGTTAGACATTATTTATCAATGTAAGTACATAATGCATGTAAAAAGTGAACCTAATAAATATATTATTATTATTATGTTACAGTACAGTGCCTACTAGGTTTAATATGTCATAGTAATGATAACACTGCTGGCGCTAAAGGATCTTCAATATAATATAATAGGTAGGCTGTTCTGTTGACTGACGAGAGAAGCGCTTCTGAATTTCGTGGAACGCATTGATTACAAAAATGTGATTCAATAGTTAAAAAGGAAGGGTGAGTAATTATATTTAATGTGAGGCATCTGTGTTACGTGCATCGTGTTACCTAAGTGTGTTTGTTATTGTATTTGTTTCTCACGGGATGTATATTCCTTCCTGAGAATGGACCCCACGTTAAGGAGACGCCATTTTTTTTATACGATACACCACTTCATCTGATTATGTGAGGGCTCAGATGAGAGTCTTGGAGGATTGCTCATGGACAGAAGTAGGATGACGATCACGATATCTTCATATAGATGGAAAAACCCTTACTTAAATATTCTCGCCCTGAACGACGTCAACTTACAAATAACCCAAAATTTGATATTCATCATAAAGCAAAACTTATTTATTTAGCTGTAGTAAACTTGATGAATAAATTCCATTTATTCTTCTGATGGGAGTTACTTTGTGTCTCAAGATATAATTTAACGGATTGATTTTTTGTAAATAATTTGACAACGTTTTTTCTCTTTGTTAATTTATATAATTTTTGTTCATTATAATGTTGTAAAATTTCTCTCTGATTTTATTTATTTTCCATTGAGAATGACTGTTGAAGGCAGGTAGATGGGAGATAGAATAGCCAATTCTGTTCATGGTACCCACAGTCTCACGTTCTACCTTGGGTGAAACCGGTGGACGCGCTGACACTGTCGCGCACGTCACAATATATGTGAAAATTAATAGGGATGACGGCATACAATTAAAATCCCGTGGTATCCTCACAGATGATAATCTGACAGTAGATGTAACTTATACATAATATAATACACCTGCTTTTGACACAGTATTGCAAGCTGGTACATTAAAACGACACACCCTGCTTTCGACACGGTACTGCAAGCCAGTATTATATATCGGCTAGAAAGGTCAGATATACATCTCAGATTAGCCCAGAAAACTGTACACAGAAGATTCCGAACGACCGTGAAAACCTAAGAATATTTTTACTGTGGACGCAGAAGTGGAATATTTTTGATAGGCTCATGACTAATATATCGGATAATTTTCTTAAAGCTTATTTTGATATATTATATTATTATCAGTTATTATTGTTATACTGTTTATTTCTCTAAAAATAATAATAAAAAAAAGCAATGACAGCTTGGAGAGACTTGCGGTGTTTGGTAAGATAGAGTCCAGAATCCAGGTTTCCTCTACCCGCTGCACCGCATTATGCGAGAGGAATGTATGTTAGAATGGTTAGTGAGAGTTTTCACTTTGGATCATTATTTTCAGTCATGACTTGGAAGAATGAAAATATATGTCATGTCGGGTGAGAGTGAGTCCAAGCACCGCCGACTCGCTCTTCTAACTCTTAATTTTTCACGCTCCGCTATCTCCTGTATTCTTCGTTTCCTATTTATGTTTGAACCATTAATTTCCAATCTCACCATCGAAAGTACTAGATTTCGTGACAAAAATCACTATTCCAGCACACTGAACTACTCACCAACTAGAGTAGTGATATAATATTGTTAAATTTAAACCGCCGATATAGATTATTACTGGAAACCAGCATACTGAACGGGCGTACCCCAGGGTCGTAAAAATGGGCTTCTGGCACTACTCTCTCATTTCCCATCAGTTTACTAACAGCAATAATGGTATTATCAGATACACGAAATAAACCTTACCAAGGACTGGTCGCTTCATATAATATTTTCGTTTGAAATATTAAATTCGTCTAAACACTATTCATTGATATTTTCTTGCCGCCAGCCTTGGGTGTCTCGAGCCCTTGCGTCATACATTCCGTGAAAAGGTTTCCAACCCAAAAAGGTAATGAAAATGTAACGACGCCGTTTCAAACGTTACAAATAATCGCGCAGGTACATGAAGTAGAACCCTTTGCTGTCACTTTTCGCAGAGGCGGGAAATTATAGTTTAAACTTAAACTGTAATAACTTTCAAAAAATGTAATTCTCTTCATATTTAGAGAAGGTTGTATTATAAAATTATTCAATGTCTTATTTATTAAGATTTAAAATATTCAAGATCAATGTCTTTCAACATATAAAACTATGATAAATTGAGCGATTAGTTGCTACCAGATTAAGTTTATGCCTGTATTCCGACAGCTTTTGGATTAAGTATTTGAATTATATATGTAGACATTCATTTATCATGATCACCATCAGTAGCTGATGTGTCTTCTAAAGATCTTCAATTCTGTCCGCCTCTAGCTTTTCTCAACAATCGTTTCCTGCCACTCTTCCGACGTATGTGTCCAGCTTGATCATACCATTTCTTTGGCTTCATCCTGACATTTTGGTTGTACGTTGGATACTCGATCTCTCAGAGATATTCCAATCACAGCCTGTTGTGCTTATTTTTGTATGTGTTTCAATTTGTGTACACCATTGAGGTCTCAGATCTGTAGGTAAGTACTTTTCACAGATTGTGTGTGCTTTAATGCGAATTTCGATAATAATTTTGCTTGCTTTCTAAATGCTGCCCAACTCAACTGAATTAAAACACCACACATTAGTGGTTAGATAGTTTTCTGCTATTTCTTCTTTTCTTCTTCATGTCGGTTTAGAAATATAATGGCCTCAAGTCCCGGTCCTGGATCACCTTCACGGCTGACTCCAAGGTCTCCACATCGCATCTATCCATCGCTGTGGTACTTTTACAGGTCTTCTTCGGCCCAATGTTGTGCCCAGGATAATCTATTTTTCTGGGCTGTCACTTTGACGCATAATGTAGCCAAAGAATTGAAAGAATCTTTTGTTCACCGCTGTTGTTTCGGGTACCGTTCTGTCTACAGAATGCGTCATATCCTTCTCCAGCAATATATTTCGAACGTTTATTGTTTCATACGTCGCTATTACGAACTGTGCACACCTCAGTTGCATGCAACATAATATTACTGTTTTACCTTATTCTCATAATTTGGTTCATATATAATAAACGGACGATAAAGGTCCGTCAGAAGAAGTATTTAAATATGAATTAAATATATTAATTAGAAAAATATACATATAAAATCAATTTTATCGAAAAATATTGTTGTTGCGCCACCGTGATTCGAACCTGGATCTCTTTCCTAACCGGGGAAGGTGCATTATCTAACTATGCTACAGCGACAATATTTTTAGCGACAATTTTCGAACCTATTAAATGTATTAATATCAAAAAAGTAACATATAGGTTCGAAAATTGTCGCTAAAAATGTTGTCACTGTAGCATAGTTGGATAATACACCTTCCCCGGTTAGGAAAGAGATCCAGGTTCGAATCACGGTGGCGCAACAACAATATTTTTCGATAAAATTGATTTTATATGTATATCTTTCTAATTAATATATTTAATTCATATTTAAAATATCACAGACCGTCTGTTCTGAATAATTACAACTTCACAATAAGAATGTGTTCTCCTAAGAAGAAGTATTCACTGATGTAAAAATTTAAGACGATGGCTAGGAAAAAACAAACTGAATCTTTTCTCCAAAGCAGCTGTCAATAAAATACTAATGGCCAACTTGATTGCAAGGATCTAATACGGATTGTACTAATCGAAGAAGGGTGGTATAATTCCATTTTAGGGGTATTTAAAACAATATAATGAAAGATCGTAAATTGTAGATACAATTAGTTCACATCAGTCTAAGACGCGATTGGTCTTTAACTTTTATCCCTTCACAGCATCACAATTATTGAGAATCAATCTGACTGTCGGAAACAGACAAAAAAAAAACAGTAGATAATTAGAGTTTCTGAAACGTAGCCGTACAACAAATTGAAATATTAATTTAGTAAAAAATTATGATAGATTAGAATATACTAAAGTGTAATAAATTAACTATTAAGGAGAACACATTCATATTGTGAAGTTGTAATTATTCAGAACATACATAGGTCTGTGATATTTTAAATACTAATTAAATGTATAAATTAGAAAAATATTCAAATAAAATCAATTTTGTCGAAAAATATTGTTGTTGCGCTACCGGGATTCGAACACCTGGATCTCTTTCCAAACCGAGGAAGGTGCATTATCCAACTATGCCACAGCGACAGTACTTTTGACGACAAGTTTTAGAACCTATATATTATTTGAGATTCAGTAAAAACAAAGTAGATGGCTTTCAAATAATGGAACGATAGAAGTATTAATTTGAAAAAAATGTAGGTTCGAAAATTTATCGTCAAAAGTACTGTAGCTGTAGCATAGTTAGATAATGTACCTTATCTGTTTGGAAAGAGATTCAGGTTCGAATCTCGGTAGCGCAACAACAATGTCTTTCGATAAAATTGATTTTATATGTATATCTTTCTAATTAATACATTTAATTAGCATTTGGTGTGATAAATATTCTATGGTTGTTATCGGATAATCTTTTATTTTTGTATTTTTAATTATAGTTATTTAACGATTATATAAAAGTATGAAGTACGAATTATGGATATGTACATAATGATAAAAAAAATTAAAAATAATATATATTATATTAGAAACGTCCGCTGTGACAAAAAGCAACCAGCGTCCTTTTTCAGGAGATCCGTACTTGAGTAACATGACGTAGAGAAAAATAATTTTTATATGGATAAAATGGTGATCACATTGAATGTAAAATGATGGAGGGTGAGAAATGACCGGAAATATATAAGAACCTTGATACCGAAGGGAGAAGGCAAGCAATTCGTGCTGTGGAAGCTGTCTTAAGGACCGCGACATGAAAGCATCGATTGAAAGAGGGAACTTTGTTTTCGAATGTTTAATGAATTTTCGTAGATTTGTTAAATTATTGTTTAGGGTCCTGTACAAAAACAAACTAAAACAGCCAAAAAAGTGAGTAAAAATAAAAAATAATTATGTTTAATATGAATACTCAGGAGTGTGCCGTGATTGTTAAAACAAGTATTTAAAAATATTTCATATTTGATGATATATTAATAAAAATATGAATTAAATATATGAATTATAAAGATATACATATAAAATCAATTTTATCGAAAAATATTGTTGTTGCGCCACCGGGATTCGAACCTGGATCTCTTCCCTAACCGGGGGAGGTGCTTTATTCAACTAAGCTACAGCGACATTATTTTTAGCGACAATTTTTCGACCCTATTTTGTTACCTTTTTGATATTAATACATTTAATCGATCCATCATTTGACAGAGCCATCTACCTTATTTTTACAGAATCTCCAAAATACCTTTGAGTACCTTAATACCTTAATATTTTATTATTTTAAAATATGGATATAGGGAAATGAGGGTGACTGCAGGAAACGAAGTGAATGGCGCTTTGAATGGAATTATAGCTAATGGAAACTTGTCAACATAATGGAGTCATGGTACCGACACTGATGTATAAATAAGATTATTGAGTAAGATTAAGAAAGGATCTCTTGAGTGGTTTGTTCATATCGAACGGATGAATGAGGAGAGAATGGTAAGAAAGATAGAAAGATAGAAGAAATAGAGGACGTCCGCGGAAGACTTGGCACAACCAGGTTAACCAGATGGTCTTGTTAGAAGCCACAATAATCGGCGATCTATGAGAAGACGTATGAATGTAGATGAGGCGAGAATTGTGTGTCAGGACAGAAGAGTGTGACGCTCTATCGTCTCTGCCTACGGCGTGACGGTAAGTATGTAAGTAAATATGGATATCTATAAAAAATACTGCTACTACTGCATTGGTAGATTTAAAATGTTTTATGTGGAGTAAATACTTTATCTTTTGACGGTCGTAAAACCTGAGATGAGAGTTTAAAAAAAACTGTTAAATTTAGACATTTTCATTATGGGTTTCGTGTAAGGTTTATTTTGCTTCCCCTCTAAAGCAACTGGTTTATTACTAGAACCCTCTTTGTCAAAACAGCGCAGATATTCGGTCTCGGATTTATCTGGAAATCTCCGCCCGCGCGGCCCGCCCACGTTACTTTTCTACATTATGTCTGGCAGATGTAATAAATAGTCGGAGCTCCTGGCTGCCGGCTGCCGGCTCCTGACCCTCCCGCTCCGGCCGCGGGCGGATCAGTTAACTCCATACTTGATAGGATGACAAAAATAGGCGGAAATGTCGGAGAATTTATTACATCGCTTGTCATTGAAAAGGTCTTATTGAATTGAAAGAAAAATATATTAAAACTGTATAAAGTAGGTTGATTGTATACCTTATCGTTTCTGTAGCATCATCATCAAGCCTGCACAAGTATCTTTCACTTATCTTTATCCATTACTGCAGAGTGTTTGGGATATATATATATATAATTTACTTTGAACGAAATAATGTACGTGCCTCCATCGTCGGCCAGTGACCTTGAACCATGAGCGTCTATATGGTGTTTCGTGACCCTTGAATGATGACGATGTGATCAACAAACATACAGTCCACTTTGGAGGTGGTGGAACTAATGGTGAGTCCCTTTTTTCCTTTATGTCAATTTTCTGTTTTTCTTTCCCTTTTGGGTATCCAACACAGAGTTTGATGATTTCATCAGTCTAGTTTATCTTGGGATGGCTTATCAAGCTCTCGGTCCCCTCGGGTAACACTCGGTGACTGCATTTGTCTAACGATTGTCCGTCCTCCAAACGTATTGCATAACGTTGTTCAATCTTTATGATTCATGGATCTCCGATCGCCGTCTCACACGTACGTGAACGCGTAGATATAATGGTTCCTGTCTATTGGCAATCCACAACCTCCTGTGATATTCTCTATGGTCTTGGGCAGTTGAAAGCTGTAAACTGACAGTTATCGTTTACTAGTGGTACGGCAGACTGTGAAAATTGCGTTAATTATCTTCCTGCCGTGTGGGAATGATAAATTGAGTGTACTGTGTATGTTCGGTTTTCTCACTAACCTGTACATTTTATTATTGTACATGATGCTTGTAACAAGAGTATTTTGTGTACAAAAATGGATGCCAGAAGACTTGTGGCCCAAGTGAAGAAAATCCAGATACCTAAAATAGCATTTTTCTGGTTGGTTGTATTTCTTCCTGGTTCTGGTTGGTCTTTCAGCCCTCCTGTTCCCTATTCCTGGTTTTCTCCCTTTCACCATTCCTACATCGCATATTTCCGCAATTCCCCTAGTACAATCAACCACATTAACGATGAAAAGATACCAAGACGAATAAGTCAAGAGAACCAATAATAACGTAATAATCACACAAAGGAGTACCTGTATAAATTATTGTTGTTAAATGCATAATAAAGAAATTTATTACCAGGGGATAGTGAGGTGTGTATTTTGTCTGGTAGCTGTATATCGTCGTCCTGTTGCCCGTGTAGCCTAGCGGCAAATGAGAAATACCAATATGGCAGCATTCGCTAGTAGAATTGAAATTAAAGATACACATTTTTATAAAAGATATGCAGTATAATATTGGGAGATTATTACCGGACTAAAAATACAATTTTTGTTGTTTTGAGAGAATCCACGTTTTTACCATCTGGCCGGTATTTTTTTATGCTAAACAGGCGATCATGCAACGTAATGCATAAGCGTCCGAGCAAAAATATACAGCCTCCAATATTTATTGTGTAAAATATACAAAAACAAATGCCGGGGGTCAGAGGAGCAACTCTATGGAAGTACACAAAACACTCCCTCATTGGAAACACGACGGGCACAAAAAAAAAAGTTGATTCTCTACCCGAGCACCACTGCCGGCAGATATTAACCAGGAAACAGCATACTAGGTTAAGTGCAAAATATGTAGTATCCAAGATAAATAACTGATCATTTTTCATGTGTCTTTTTCCCCTTTTATGGCTGGTGAGAGTTGTGTTGCAAGTACCGCCTTGCTGGGTACGTTCGCTTCGCTGTGCGGTCTCTAGATGACGAGAAAAGAGGTGATAGTCCTCCACACTGGATTGCTTTGTACAGTATAGATCCTGATGCCTATTTCACTAAATCGATCCATAGAATTCACATTGTTCTCTTACCGTCTCATCACAATAAACATTTAATCGTAATATAACCAAAAAAAATACGAAATTCTTTGGAAACGTTTATTTGAAAGCCTAGTTTTTGTATATATGCATAATTATTATGCGATGGCCCAAGGGACTCTTATTCTAAATAGTGCGTGTATCAAAATGATTGAATTTCCGCTTTCCGCGTGTTGTTTGTTGACAAGTTTTTGACGTCGATTAAAATATCGATAAATACAAGTGCGTGAGCGGATATCAAACCACCTGTATAATGATGGTGCTATAATTCAACTCCTTTACAAATAATGAAACAGTCTGTGTGGCTAGGGGCTTAACGTAATACGAAACCCTTCATTCGGGGATCCTTTCATTAATTCAGGAATAATTTACCTGACCCGTATCAGACACTTGACCCTCGGCGGGCCAACATGAATTCATCTTTGCGAATACCAGCGTTATAATAAACACGTCTCCTGTAAGTATTCAAAATAACACAAAAGTATTTCAGTGAACTTTTCACCTTGTAATGTTGATTGCCTAAAATCAGGCGTTTTTTCACAATTCTATTTCTTACCTTGAGATTAGCTAAAATAAAGCCCTTTTGTAATACCGCGTCAAGGTACTAAGATTGCCCAGAATCAGGGGTTTAGCAACAATTCTATTTCTTACTTCTGAGATTACCTAAAACGATGCGTTTAATGATGAATTTTCAAGGTAATAAGATTACCTAAAATCAGGCGTTTCGTAACAATTTTATTTCGTACTTTTGAGATTACCTAAAACGAAGCGTTTCGTGATGTCGTTTCAAGGTACTAAGATTGCCCAGAATCAGGGGTTTAGCAACAATTCTATTTCTTACTTCTGAGATTACCTAAAACGATGCGTTTAATGATGAATTTTCAAGGTAATAAGATTACCTAAAATCAGGCGTTTCGTAACAATTTTATTTCTTACTTTTGAGATTACCTAAAACGAAGCGTTTCGTGATGTCGTTTCAAGGTACTAAGATTGCCTGAAATCAGGCGTTTAGCAAGAATTCTATTTCTTACTTTTGAGATTTCCTAAGCGTTTCGTGATGTCGTTTCAAGGTTCTAAGATTGCCTGAAATCAGGCGTTTAGCAAGAATTCTATTTCTTACTTTTGAGATTACCGAAGCGTTTCGTGATGTCGTTTCAAGGTACTAAGATATCCTGGAATCAGGAGTTTAGCAAGAATTCTATTTCTTACTTTTGAGATTTCCTAAGCGTTTCGTGATGTCGTTTCAAGGTACCAAGATTGCCTAAAATCAGGCGTTTCACAATAATTTTAAATATTTTTTACTTTTGAGATTACATATAACAAAGTGGTGATGTCGTTTCTAAGTATTAAGATTGCCTAACTTATATTTCTTACTTTTGAGATTACCTAAAACGAAGCGTTTTGTAATGCCATGTCATGGTACTTAGTTTGCTTACAATTAGGTGCAGTGTACTTGTAGATAAGACTCGCTATATGAATTTTCTTCAGCTAAGCAAATTGGTGTTCCGTGTTATCATGCTGGGATTGCCCACAATTAAGGACTAATCTAATTTTATTGCACACAATTATACACCATATTCTGCCTACAATTATACACCATATTCACATCAATCTAGTGATATCGTAGGCACATTCTAGCGCCGCGTCACTCGGAGTACCACATTAATGACGTTAGTTGAGCGTTGGAGGCGACATGAATATAATAAGGGATGTTTGCGAGAGGCTTAACATGGGTAGGTAAACCAGACACCGAAGAAGGGCGCTGTTACAGGCTTTAACGTTCGAAGTACGAATGTGGATGAGGAAGCGTTGAGAACAGAATGGTGTGGCGCTATATCCTTTCTACTTAACCGCACGGACAAACAGAGTAATGGTTCTTCTTGTGCCCTATTCGTTCAATGGACATTGGCTATGAAGGCAGAACCACCGCTTACCCAGAACAGTTTATACGTAAAAACTCCTATATGGTCCTGCTCATTCACCGCCAGGTTGGCATTTATTTAATGCTACTACGACAACTGTGAAACAACGTCCCGCACATAGTGACAGGGCGGTGCCGCATAGTTATCGACACAAAATTTACTTCATAAATTTAATCGTGATCACTTAATGTGTAAGTAATGGATGCCCCAATATTTATCCATCAGTCACGTGTCCGATTGATAATCGCGGGATGTATTATGTATGTGTAGTCAGAGCACTTGATTTATTGTCAGGCACAGTTTATAAGTATGGAGTAAAAATATTTAAAAACGTTTAATGGTGTCCAACGATGGACCTGTTACCTTATATAAATTCACAGGCTTTCATAATCATTTTTAATTCGCCAGCGATAAAATATTCGAGTAACTTCTGCACAGAAGAGTCTTTTTGGTTGTGTAACGAGTTTACACATTTTCATACATTCAAAAATTACGACTGCCATCTGACTTGCAAAAGACAAAATTCACCAAAAAGGTCCATACGATAAGTACAATTTCGGAAACTGAACGAGAAACACAGCGCGAAGAATCTAATAAAAATTCATGTTTTGTTTCGAAGGGGTAAAATAAGTGCCCCTGAAGCGATTCCTGGTCGGGGGATGTTTTCCTAACGAATATAACAAGAGACTGTACAACTAAGAAGACGCAGACGGGAGATGATTGTTTTCCGCTCGCGTAAACGGGATAGAGCTAAGTTGGAGGGTTGGAAGAAATATGTCCCCGAAGTAATTTTTCTTTTTAAGGGTTGAGAATGAATAATCGCGGAGATTAGTAAAAATGCATTTCATTACTCTCGTCTTGTGATTGATAATTCGATCTTATTTATTTATTTATTTAATTGATGTACATCATATAGTATTATGTAACAATAAATTAGTTTCATCAGTCAAGTGAGACTAATGATTCGCGTCTAAGAATGAAGTTGACAAGAGATATTTTTTGGAGATAGTTTAGGCTTTGAAGTCTACACAACACATATCAGAGATCATCGATATTTATTTCGAGTCTCCCTTCACACGTCATACGTTAAATGCCAATTCATGGACCATTAATGTTACATCCATACATTGAGTGAATTTAAATCTCTTTTTATCATTTATATTTTCATAACTGAAAAATAGGTGTTATAAATTATTAAATTCACAAAATGCATAGAAGCAGTCTCGGCGTGAGTGATTGCGTTCATTAATGGGCCAGTGTTTTGTTAATTGTAAATTGAAGCCTGTCTATACTGTTATATTCCGCTATGACTTAAATTATCGAAAAATATTGTTGTTGCGCCACCGGGATTCGAACCTGGATCTCTTTCCTAACCGGGGAAGGTGCATTATCCAACTATGCTACAGCGACAATATTTTTAGCGACAATTTTCGAACTTATATGTTACCTTTTTGATATTAATACATTTAATCGTTTCATTATTTGAAAGAGCCATCTACCTTATTTTTACAGAATCTCAAATACCTTTGAGTAAACTGATAGCAGACGCCAGAATTATCAATTCATTTTTATTAAATTTTGGACACATTGATACAACTTTATTATTAGGAGAACACATTCTTATTGTGAAGTTGTAATTATTCAGAACATATGGAACGATTAAATGTATTAATATCAAAAAGGTAACATATAGGTTCGAAAATTGTCGCTAAAAATATTATCGCTGTAGCATAGTTAGCATAGCAAGTAGCATGGAATATATATGCTACTTGTGTAGCTGCTCATGTACTTTTTATACCAAATCTATATTGTAAAAGCCCATAAGATTTTTAATTAATAAATAAATAAACACAAGTGATAATTGACACAAATGTTTTTTGTTATGTTTTATCAATTCCAGAAACTGAAGCTGCTTACAAGGTCTAACATATAAAGATCTACTTGTATATAAAGAAAGTAGGAGAAGTATAAATAAATAAATAGAGATATGTTTTTTATAATTTTATAATTTAATATTACTCGGATAAGCGCCGAATACGTGGAACGTCCCACGCTTTCTCGTTATCGTTTAAAATGGTAATTTCCATCTGAACTTTGATTAAATGAGAGAAAATAAATTGTTTTATATTTCTTAGAAATTAAAATAATTTATGTTATTCAGTTCAACCTTCATTTTAGAACTTCCGTCCATAAACAACGACAACATTACCCAATTAAGTATTTCAAGAGCCCAATATGTAACAACTTATATTTGTTCTTATTCAATCAGTTATTTCTGAAACCACCTGAAAAGGTGAATTCAAAGATATCATATTTCTTCTAAAAAGTAACTAACTAACGAACCATTATGTCGTTTCCCCGCGGGGGTGAATTTGTTATATTTCAGGAATTAAATTGTCATACCCCTTATTAACAAATAACCCATTTATTAAAATTTCTTCGTAATCATTATTTTTGTAGATCTGGACTGAAATAACATTAGAATTAAAATTTAGGAAAATATGTTATTTATTATCGGAAAAACAAACAAAACAGCGTTAATTGGTGTTGAGTTCGATTGAAAAAAAATTAATTGTCGAATGAAAAAAGATTCGGCGGATTCTGGTTTGAAAATTTTCGCGGAAGGGATGTAATTAGTATTTCAAATTACGTCCAGATTACGAGAAATATAACTGGGAAATTTAAAAATTCCCTCGGAAAACAAGCTTCCCCTAATGGGCAAAGTTACCCCCTGGGTCGAGACCTGGTCCCGGCGAAAGGGTGGATCCGATTTAACACCGAGGGCTGCCAAAAAGTACGCGATTACTTTTATTCGCAGAATTGAGATGATTCTAAAAGTTTATGTCACTTGACCGTGGGCTATCGTGTGTTCAAAATGATATTGTTACTCAACATTACTTCTCTATTCTTCAATGTCTATGAGATATTTAGAAGTTTATGAAAGTTAAGGCGAAATTTTAATATAACATGTACAATAAAATAATTAAATTTGTTATTATATAAAATTTTTAATACATTTTAACATTAAATTTTTTTATTTAAAATTTTATTGAACTTTGTGTACAACGAATGTACTTATTATGTTATTGCAGTCACATCTTGCAGGATTTTATTATTTATTATTTTATTTATGAGAAACAAACAGTACATAATATACAGAGTATAACAGACATAGTGCACATTATTTTATAGGCGGATACCTGACTAAATTACCAGTCGAAAATGTGGAAGGAATGCGTGAAAATTCTACGGGAAATATTATTGTTTTAAATATTTACAAAATCGTGTTAAGCTTGAAGTCTAAATAAATATTTGCTAAATTATTTCATCCATGGCTTTGCTTTAAGTCTTAAACCACTCAAAATTCGATGACTTTTGAATTTTTTTATTCAATATATATTTTGGAATCAATAAAATATTTTAATTGATCGAAATAATCGCATAATTACGTTTTTTTGTAATGATTATATCTCTGACATGGTTGAGATTAGACACATATCTCTTGAACATTTTTGACTCGTAATTTAGTCAGGTATTCACCTATAATATATTGTGTACATAACAATCACTACATTTTCAAATGTATGATACAAAACATGTTAAACAAGGTTAAATGTCTATTTAGATTTTAAACTAAGAATTAATATTAAATAAGTAAATGAGTAATACAAATTAAATGTATCAATTAGAAAGATACACAAAAAAATAACTTATCTAAGAAATATTTTGTTTGCTACCGGGATACTTTCCTATGCGGGGAAATTATGCCAGCGTTTTCAAATTGATACATCTTTTTATTACGACAAATCTCAAATACAATTGATTAATAATATACGCTAGGAGACGCCAGAGATTAAATCAATTCGTTTTTGTACAATTTGAGTAAACTCTGATACAACATATTATGTATGTATTTTAAAGAGAATACATTATTATTGTGAAGTTGCAGTTTTTTCAGATTTTTTTAATTATGAAAATACCACAGAACTACGTTTTGAAAAAAACTGCACCTTCGCAATAATAATGTGTTCTCTTTTAAATAAAATAATAAATTACTGGTAATAAGTATTTAAAAAAATAATTATTAAAGTAGGCGCCTGGTAGCCCTGCTTGTGGGGGGGGGGGGGTGTGAGTGTATTGGAAAAAAGAAACGAAAAAGAATTGCAATGGTCGAAGTTGAAAACTAGTTCGCAGGTCCCGGAGCCGAGAGGGATATTAATTGAGTGATTTGCTGCCCACCCTCAGATTTCCTCTATTTTTGGTACTTTTTATGGATTATTTCAACGTTTAATTTTCGGTCATCACAGAAATAGCTCGTAGCGACACATGAATGGCCACGAAAGAATTTTTTTTTGTATTTGACGAATATATTCATGAAGTATGTAATAACAACATATATAAAACAAATTAAAAATGCAAATATACAATGAACAATAATGTCTTGTTTGAAATGCAATAAAATTAGAATAATATCAACGTAATTAAACACCACCCCATTAGCAATATTATTAAAGTTATTAAAAAATTTTTGTATGATTTGTAACGGTGACTAAGCTGGGATAAATAGTTAAAAGTCCTTAACTTTGCAATTAGAACATGGTAAGATAGAATCGCCTTATCAAGTCTTCGGACCTTTGATCCTCTTTGAATAAGCGGACGAAGATGATGATGATGTATCGTGTTTTTATTCGCAGCTCTCACCTAACAATATTGCGCTATAAATACAAGTAATGAATGCCAACATATGATGTTGTAAAGGGTGTTTTTTTTTATAGGCATAGAAATTTAAAATGAAATAAAACATACAAATCGTGGTAATAGCCATGGCTTGAATAAACTTTGTGACCGATGCAAGTCGCCGGTTACCAAAGTGATGGAATCATGGGTTAGATAAAAAATAGTGTTTGAGGGAGAGATGAGGAAATAGGGGAATGGATGATGGGAGGAGGGGGACCTTCGATAGCGGAACAGCTCGACTCACCTGGTTGATGACGCCGTCACGTTGCTCTTCCGAAAGTTCACCCAATATAGTAGATAATACAGCACAAAAAACTCTGATGAGTGTCACGTTCACCATAACAATTCACGGCAGAGATATAACAATAGAGATTTAACAATAATATCATCACACAACACACTTCTCTCGTCGACCTCCAAAAGGACAACCAGTAGACCCAAAGGAACAATATGTACTGGGGAATATAGGCCTATGGGGGTTATGAATAAACTAAAAACTGGTGACAATATACTACTAGTGACAATAGTATAACTGAATGAATAAGTGTGGAAATATATGTGTTCACCTACAAAATAATAATTGATTTTGCAGCTGGGGACGTATAATGCGAAGGATGTTGGCTTCTAAGTCGTATATCGTTTATGGTTTATTGGCGTAGACTAGCCACTTCATATATCCAAACAGAAAATAATCCAAAGGTGTTAAATCACACGATCTCGGAGGCCAATTCACAGGTGCATTACGCGAAATTATGCGCTCATCGAATTTTTCCTTCAATAAATTGATTGTGGCGCGCGCCGTGCGGCATGTTGCGTCATCTTACTGAATAGCAGCTCTTCCACATTAATACCATTCAATTGGGAAACGAAAAAGTGAGTAATCATGGATCTACAGCGCTCTCCACTGACTGTGACGTTCTAGCCAGCATCATTTTTGAAGAAATATGGACCGATGATTCCACCAGCCCGTAAAGTACACAATACGGTGACTTTTTGTGGATGTAACGGCGTCTCAATAATGATTTGTGAATTTCTTCACTGCAAATGTCCGAATGTTTGTTAACGTAGCCATTTAAACAAAAATTGGGCTCATAGCTGAACAAAATTTTTTGTAGAAAATGAAGATTAAGAGAACGATTTTCGAAATAAATTTTCACAATTTGCGAGTATTGTTCTGGCGTAAGTATATTCATGGTGAAATAGCAAATCAAACTGCGTCCAAATCAACTATCAGCTGTCAAATTGGCTGTCGCTGTAAAAAGTGTTGCCAATTCGAAAAATAAACATATATTTATTATTTATGTCGATATTATTGACGAGTCCATGTCGTGTTCGAGTGCACTGAGATGTCTGTATCAAAATTCTGGCCACACATAACCGGCCGGTCAGTTTAGAAATATGTAGAATTTAGCCAAGATGCAAACTACTTTACATAACGAAATATCGAATCTGTTTCCAGGTGTGTGTCACGGCACCTTAGATATTAAAATAATTTTCATAGATAGAAAGTAGATAGTAAAATTGTTTATACTCGTATTTTTATAAATACGAATTACAGGTATGTTCGAATCAAAGCAAATACTTGAATATTTTAGTTGGATCAACTAATTTTAAAATTAACTTTTCCTCTTGACTAGGGTTAGCACATGATATCAAAAAGTTGTACTTGTCCTTCTTTTTCAAATTAAAATAAAGTATCCTCCTTCCACTTAAGAGTGGTCCAGTTTTTTGGTTGATGTTGCTTCACATACTGCCCGCGGTAGTTTTTGATCAATAGAAACGTTATCATAGATGATGTAAGTTAATAAACCGACCTGATTTCATTCCTCCAACTCAATAAATATATTCTTCCGATATGCGGCATAATATGGTTGTAAGGTAGTATTAAAAAATTCCAACTTGGCGGTGAATGTGAAGGACCGATATGGTTACTATTTTGCGTTCAGCGCTTGACGCATCGCCTATAAGCGCTACGCTATAATATTATTACCTATCATTGAAAATGTTTTTACCGAGGATCCCCCAGAACCTTAAAAATTGTATAATGTTAAAAATAGTGTAATAAATATAAATGGACTGTAATATGTAAGAACATGGATGAATATAAATAAAACAATGTTATAACTCTACTTGAGTTTATTAGCACCACTCGAGTTTTGAGAGAAAAAGTAACTCCCATCGACAGGTGAAATATTAAAATTAATATTTAACCTGTCGATGAGAGTTACCGTTTCTCTCGTAACTCGAGTAGTGCTAATAAACTCAAGTAGAGTCATAACATTGTTTTATTTATATCCATCCATTATGATGTAACTCTACAAAGTTAACGCCGATTCTATCAATAATATGTAAGAACCTTTTTATGAATACTTAGTATCTTTGTAGTATGATATAAATACAGACCAGTAAATGAATAGCCATGAAATAAAATGTACATGTAGGAGATGGGTTTGGAATGGTAGCGGGACGGGGGGCAATCTACACACATTCTTTATGGAAACATAAATCCGATAGATTATGACATATTTATGCAACAGTGAAAGTATTTACTCTTCGAAAATTTAATTTTTGTGTAAACAAGATGTAGTTTTTACATTAATACATATTATATTATCATTTTCGTTCTAATCTAGTCATTTTTGAAAAAAGTCGCGGAGCTATTTAATTATGTAAGTGGTACCAAAGTGATCAAGTGGGTGACACCAAAATGAAAAAATTTGGATAAGGAATTTGTGTTATTTCATGGATCGACCTCCTTTTAAATATTTAGTAACCCTACCCTTGGCCCCGAATCCCCGAATAAATTTCATCTTCTTTGAATTTTATGGGGGTCGCCTTATTACCTTTACAAATTGCACCCCATTAGTGGGATCTGTTCCGCATTTGACTGCAACGTAGTAGCAACCTCATTACTGCCGCAGCCCCCGTACGGGAGCGGGCCGAGCCGTGCACGTACACTAAAGTATTCAGGGTTCTAGCAAACCAGGAATTCGCGGGCGCTCCAGGTACTTCAAAAATAGGTTCAGTATGAACGGAGGAACCGGTTCCCTGGCGCTAACGATAATAATGAACGCATTTCTCTGTAAAACAGAAAATATTTATCAGTTTTCATTTAAAACGTTCTTGTACATTGGTTTATTATTTTTCTTTGGCGCTACATCCCAGGGCGGGACCTCCTCCATAGCTACCCTACGATATTTTTTTTCAGTTGCCGGACCTTTCTATTCTTCAATATCTGTTTCGCACAGCTTTACAAGCTACGGACGCGATAGAAAGTGGCCCGAGAAATGAACAAACAGAAAGGGGCCACTTTTCCGCGTCACAGGAACATTCCGCCCGGCACCCTATGCCTCTGGAATCCCCACGCTGCTGCGTCAACGGACCGCCGAGTGGAGGGGGAAGCGGCCGCCGCGAGACTCCGCCCCCGCCGGCACGCAGACGATTCCAAACTTATTTCTAAGATATTTAGCTATAGAAAATTATTTCCCATGTGTATTTTGTATCAATAAAAAGAGAATGAAAGGGGCGATCGCCCGGAGATAATATTACGCACCTTAAAAATCGTTTAGGCATTAAAAACGAGTTTTCTAAGTTTAAGGTGCGATAATTAATTCCTCGGGCCATCGTCCCGGGTGAGACTTATCAGGCATCGCGAGGAGAAATAAAGACTATAAGATAAAATACTCGCGGTGCCTGAAAAAGCAGAATTTTAAGGAGGAGATGAGGAATGCCGGAGAAATCTGAAATCTGCCGTCCCGAATCTGACGGCGAGAAAAATGAACCAAGTTTCAAGATCTCGCCGCCAGGCGGTGGCTGCGCTGGACCGCAGCGGGGCGGCAGGGGGACAGATCCGGCAACCCGATTGGTTAAGATCTCCACGGAGCATGTTGCGCTCACAAATTTAAAAAGTTAAATAAATAATGGTCCAGCGGCTGCAGAGAGCACTCTCTCTCTCGTTTTTACTCTCGCTTCTTGCACCGCTGGACTTGGAAAAAAGCAAATTCGTCTCTTATTTATCTCACCATTGGACCCCTGCTATCATCACTACTACCGAATCTTCTGGCTTCCTGTCTTTGCTACGACTTTGGAACACGGACCCGGAAAATTATCACGACTTGGCTGCTACACTGGACACGATTTGGACCCCCCTGGACCACTGCACCACGCTGCAGATAATCGTACCCGAGACACCAGAGCGGACCGGCGAACCACCCTACAAGTTTACAGTTCTTGTTTCCTGTGCGGAACAATATCTATAATTATTGTTCATTAAAAGCTATCGTATTTTTTTCTTGCAATATCTCAAAAAAAAAATGGGCGATACATTCTGGGTGATGCGGCAATTTTAAAAGTCATCTTATTCAGAAATATTATTCGATCTTTATGACTATCCAACGATCGCCGGTCGCCATGTGCGCGAAATATGAACGCGACATATAGACTGGTTTATGTCTATAACCCATCCACCACCCCCTCCACCTATACCCAGTTTTTCTGTTTTTGTGTTCTATACGGTTTTTTGGATCAGTTGGAGTTGAACCTTTGAACTCACAGCGTTATCGTTTAACAATGTGGTACGGTAGGCTGTGAATTATCTTCTTGCCCTGTGGGAATGATAAATTGCATGTCGAATCCTGTACATCTTGCTATTGTGCATTGCGTTTGTTGTGTCACACTTCGCGCCATCACCGAAGTGTATGAATATGAGTACTTCGTGCGGAAGAGCGGAGTACGTATCCTGGAGCTAGAATCCAGATTTTTAAAAGAGCATTTCACAGGTGGGTCGTGTTTTCTGGTTCTGGGTGGTTCTTCAGCCCTCCTGTTTCCTAATCCTGTCCTTATTCTAAATTCCTTCCACCCTTCCTATATCCTGTATTTCCCCAACACCCTAGTTCAGACAACGTCAAATACACAGTATATTTTTATGTAATCACATTTTTTGTGTAGTATTTTTTCAGAACATGATGGATAATTCACTTAAGAGAGATACTACTGATGGTGAACCTTCGTTGCGACTATCATCGTGTTAGATTGTAACGATGATTGAGGTTGAGGTTCAGTTTTTATAATTGTTCGAAGAATTACTGATAACCGGTTACCAATCATCATTACAATCACAGTCGCAATAACTGTTTAAGTAAAGGTATAATTATTACTAAAAGATATACAGAAAAAAATCTATCCATCTAAAAAATACTCAAACACAGAACCGGTAGACAACGGAAAAACATGCAGATGAAATTTATATTTTTATTTTTTATCTTTGTTTTATTAACCACTAAAATGAGTTTATATACATCTACCAGTTTCGAAAAATACCATTTTCTTCTTCAGGATGTCATAACTCATAAAAATGGTATTTTTCGAAACCGGTAGATGTATTAAAACTCATTTTAGTGGTTAATAAAACAAAGATAAAAAATAAAAATATGAATCTTAACCACAAAGATAACATTGCTGATTTTAAAAGTACAGATGAAATTTGATCACTGAAAACTTTATATCTGATTTCTAAGTAATTTTCTCTAAATCTGTTTTAATATTTACTAAAGCTTTATCCACAACATCACACTTTTCACGATTCAAGTAATTTTTTTAGTATTTATTAGCATATATTTACGACATGTAGCAAACTGGATAAAGATAGACCAGCGATGGGCAATATATATTTTATAGCGAATACACGCCAGCAATATCGCGTGCATGGACGATATCATATCATAATGTTGAATATTTATTGTTTACGAGTCGGTTGTCTATTAATTCAGCGTACGGAGATCGGAGGCGGGCTGCTCCAGTAGGCTAAGGCTGGTGCTAAAATGGGCCCGTTCGCCGACATTTATTGTAATTATGTTCCCCGCTGTTACTGAGAATATCAGCACCCTGCAGTTAGTACAGTGGGCCGGTCGTCCTGTGTCTAATTCTTCTCTTAGTCCGCCCCTGATGAAGATACGTGAAAATGCTGTTAAGATTGAATGTTTGAATTGCTACATATGTTATGAGAATCACAAGTGTGTGAGTGCCATATTTTTATATATATATGTGTGTATGTTTATGTGCTTTCACATTGTTAGGGATTATCACAGTGGATTGTATGAAAGAAAATATGGAGGGAGGAACAGGATGACACACGTACTTTGAAAACTACCACCGTCATTTTGTAGTCCCGCTTTTCTCTCCACGTTCAGCAATTGAATGCTGGGAGTCACTTGTAAGATGCTCGAAGTAGTTGTAGAAGACACCGTCGGCCACTTTGAAAAGTATCTCGCGATGTAGGTAGATGACAGGCGCGTTTTCGAAAAAGTTACAGGTTGTAATGCTCACAGGACGGCGACCAAATTAATACTGATTCCCGCATTGATGGACAAGTAGGTTGGAAGGGATAAACCGCCCGTTAATTTTAAACAGTAAAATTTTATATTAAACACGAATTAATATGTACTACAGAAAACCGCGTCATAACGCAAAGAGATGTGTGTGTGTGGTTAGAGTAGGTTGAACAAGATGCACTACCTACAGTTGACAGATGATTAACACTTAATTAAAGAAACTTAAAAGGATATGACAGGATACAAACATTTCTAATTTTTTATTACGTTTTCTCAAAAATATCTATGATATTTTGAAAAGTATATCAAGGAACGCAGTAAGGAGTGAAGTGTGACTGACAGCTATGAATTTCTTAATAAGAACAAGACAAAGAGATTTGAAAAGCCTGATATATTCTTTGAATAGCTTCTAGATTGCATGTCAACTAATGAAATAATCACGCGATGTCCGCGACGCAGACGTCATCCAAAAGTCTGATTAGTGATGTTTAATTTAATCTAATCTAGATTGAAACGAGGCCAGTCTTCTGATGTATAATTTAGGTGTTCTGTCGGACGGCCTCTCTGACCGCAGAGATGATCGGGGCGCCTCCCCGGAGGGCGGGACCCCGCCAGGCCCCGTCTGCGGGGGACTGCGGCCGGCGGTCGGCGGCCGCGCATATATTATCCTCGGGGGGTCGGGCCTACCCCAAAAATTGCAATGCGCGGTCTCTGTGCGGGCTCGGAGATAAGGGGCATAACTTTCATTGTTGGCAAGTTCGGACAGATTAGATCCGTTTATGCTTTTGCACACAACATCTAAAGTTTGCGTTCCCGAAGGGAGTGTCACGCAGCCCCAAAATTAATTTGTTCTCTTCTCTCTCTCTCTCTCTCTCTCTCTCTCTCTTCTAAGCCGGTCAGCTAGTTGTTGGACTGTCGCGGCCCCTGAGATCCGACACTACTCTCGAAACAATGTCCCGATTTACGGCACACCTGTAGCCTGATGCTCGCTGCTGACGTCACCAGGTCGGCATATCTATATTGTTTCGGAGGTAAGTTGTGCTTGTAAAAAAACCCTAAGAATTAACACGAATAATGCGCTATCATCTTTCATATATTACCTTTCATTAAAATATCATAAATGTTTAAACAGAATTGTTTCTTAAAATTGTGCCAAAATATAAAAACCCAAAATTCACATTATTATCTTAAGGGATGTGTAATCAGTAGTAAATTTTTACTTTATTAAATAAAGTTACTAAAGTATTTTTTTTTTGCGAAAACGGGTTGTTTAATGTATCGTTGGTAAAAAAATATTTACTTCTCGAAAGTACATCTCGTGGTAAATACATTTTACTCTCCGATACTGAACTGATAGTAAAACGAGCTGTTCCAAAAATCATCTGCCACATTGATAATTTGAAAGTTGCAGTATAGGACAATTAATCATTCAATATCCCGCTATTTTAGTGATGAGAGTTCGTTCGATGACGATCTCGTTGTTTAATATACATTAGCACATAATCCGAAAAAAAATTCACTACCAAAGTGACAGATTTCGAACGCAGAGAAAATAAATCATATTTCATGATTATTTGTCGCGCCTATAGACATCTCCATCTGTGCTTTAACAACAGTAAATTTGACAAACAATACGCAAACGATTTTTACCACGAGCGATAGTAAAAAGTTACCAAGGTTAAAATTAACTACTGATCACACTACCGGGCATAAGTAATTAAAATTATATAGCTGTCTCTTTTCAATAGATTTCAAATGAATACAAATAGTTGAATTTGAAATAGTTGGATCGATAAGGCGACATGCGCCTCACGGAAATTAAACGACCAGAACTAAAAAAATGGTGTTTTAATTTTAATGTCCTCACATCTAGTTATGCAGCGGTAGCGAAATCCCTTAATTCGGTTTTGGTCTAAGAGTCACTTTAGCATGTTCTTTTGGTCTAAGAGTCACTTTAGCATATCCTTTCGAAATATAACATTAATATTTAATTGTTTAACTATTTCCATATTCGGCAATGGTTAGCATTCTTATCTGTCACGGGGGTTGCGTTTTGCGCCAGGGATGATTGAAATTTGTATCTAAATTTAAATTTAAAGATGTGGTGGTCATGTGTTAGACTGCGAGGACCGCGAGACAACAGGAACTCCTCACCAAAGAAAGGCTCTCCAAAACGTGCAGGAAAATAATTTATATTTGTTTAATTATAATTTAATATAACAGTTCAAATTTAACGTAATTTTAAAAACTAACTATAATTCTAATACTAATATTTCGTCAATTCAGGTATGCTCCTACAACGAAATTCAACTTGTTACCAAGCCGTATTATTGGCAAATTGAGAGCATAATTATTTCTATGAAGAACACTTCATGTTGTCTCGTTTGAGTTGGTACTTTATACGAAACCATTTGTATCAACACAGGCCAGTCCAACATGCTCACATCTCTTCTCCAGGCTAATTTTTTCAAATGAAGTAAACTCATTAAATAATCGTAACATATATTGTCTATCGGAATATCCAATTTATAATTGATAAATCTTAGAAATGTATGTTTCGTAGAGAGACTATAGAGTGGAGTTAAATTCCAGCGTACTTCTTACAATAGATGTATATAAAGCTGTTAGAGAGCAGAGCGAGTTAAAGTTTTGGAATCTTCTTAATTATATCACACTTTGTCATGTTGCTAGAAGAGATGCAGAAATTGATGATCACGTGACGTACGTACAAGGACAGAAGGCGAGAGGTTGAACTTCAATAAGATGGGCAGTGAATGATGACCTACCGCTTTTCCAGGACCTGTCCGTGCAGTGCAGTAGACAGAAAAAAAAACACATTTATCTAGTAAAACAAGAAACACAAATGAGTTATTTTGTAAATTGAGTTACAACGCTGTTTTATTGTGTTAAACATAAGAACGTTTTCGGGAACATTTTCCCATTATCAATATTATAATTCAACTAAAATATATAATATAACTAAAACATAATAAATATTCAAATACCGCCAATTACATACCCCCACATCTATTTTAATACCACCCCCATCTCCGTTAACTCCAAACACACCATATGTTACTGTCTGAAAGTGTTTTTAATTAGAGTTAAATTATATTATTAATAATAGGAAGATGTTCCCGAGAACGTTCTGACGTTTAACACAATAAAATACAGTGTTTTAACTCTATTTACGAAATAATCCTACAAGTCTACAAAGTTTCCCCAAAACCATTAAACGTTTACAAATAAGTTATTAAAGCACGGGTTCAATTTACAAGAATATAAATATAAATAGTCAAATGCATGCAAATGTTACAGTAATACATTTATAGGATATATACATAAGGAAAGGATATATATACTGACTGAAAGGGACAGTAAATGGCGGTTCCTCCAAGTCCCACTGTGAAGGAAACAAGTTGACAATACACCAATACAAAATGTCCGAGACATGACCAAATCCTCGCTACATGTGACACTAAACAAGGATCACGATCGCGAAGGTTCGCGCTGTAGAAACAGAATAGAGAACAAGTTATTGCAAGGGAGAAAAAATCATTAAAAAACCTCGTGTTGTCCAGCGATTTAAAGCCAGAGAAGTTGAAGAGTTCAACAGTAGATGGAACTCATACATAACACAATCCAACTCGACACGGTATTGCGAGCCAGTAGCTAAAAACGATACACCCTGCTTTCGACACGGTACTATAAGAAAGAACTTAATCACAACACCTACGTTACACATCACTTCGGCCAAATTAGCCTAGATATCATGTATGATACACGTGTTTGAGAAATAGTTTTTTTGTCGATGGTGTTGTGCCGTGTGTTTCGCCGCTTAAGTAAATAAAAGAAAAATACTATCATAAAGCCTTACACAAATAATACAGCTTTAAAGAAATACAAATACTGTATAGTTAAGAATATGTAGGGTATTTTTTCACGGTTAACGAGGTCCCATAAAAACAAATTTTCCTGACAACCGAGGACCTTTACACAGAACACTTTTTGGATGAAAAAATACTTTATGAACGCCGATACAGTACGTCGATCCACGGCGAGTCTTCTGGAGGCTTTCGCCAACACGAGGGGTCTACGTCACATCTATAGTCGTTAGATTTCGTCGTCTCCCACCCTCGCGCGGTGCCACCCCCGCGCGGAGCCTCGCCGGTGGCAGGGTCGTAAATATATTTCTGCGTAATAAGGTTTTCGATCAAGAATACGATGAGTTATGGCATTTTTAATGTACTTTGTGTGTGAGCGAAGGTAACAGTGGACTATGCGTAAGGCTATTACTTACGGGATAAAACATATTTTTAAATTTACCCAGAAATGTTGGTGGGCTAACCCTACCTTCTTCTTCTTCTTTATGGGCTGAAGGGACTCGGAAGTCCATGACCGCAGCTACTATAGAGCGCATCTCTTGACACCGCCTTTGCGGTTTAGTCTGCTAGGGTCTCGCCTATCGATTTTATTTAATCTACTTGATGGTTTCAAATTTAGATATTTTAACATACGGAATTACTTTACGGTTTTCTTCTACTTCTTCTTCCACGGCTCCACACCCCGGGTACTTTCCACCTACTCCTATCCCTTGCCATCCTGCTCCAGTCCTCTTTCACACAGTCAGCCCGCCGCTTCCTTTGTCTGCCTCTAGGTCTCTTCCACTGGGGCATATTTAGTGCCCTGTTATCTGGAATTCTTTCGACATAGTCAGCCCATCTCAATCTTTGGGACTTACAATTGTTTCTTGCTCATGATTAATTTTCATTACCAATAGATTATTCTTAATATTTTACGCTCAAAGACTGCTAATTGGTTTTCTTCGATTTGGGTTAGGCACCCCACACTCATAAGTGCCTACTGGTCTCACTATAGTTTTGTATATCAGCAGTTGACTTAGTATTTTCGCTACGAGTACTTTTTTACATGCGTATAAGCTTCAACTTCCAGCTAGAATTTGGATCTTCAATTCATCTGTTGTTCATGTTAGAGACCAGATATGTAATATTATCAACCCTTAATAAATATTACATGGCGATCCACGCGCACATCTTGGGGCACCTCGTGTTCACGTGTACTGACCATTTACTTCGTTTTTGAGTCGTTTACACGAAGTTCAAATTTTTCCGCTTCTTTTTAATTAAATAATTACTGAACACATGAGAATTTTATGAATTAAAATACCTACCTGGATTGGATTAGAAAAGCTCAGTTGATTTACCAACGCACATATGAGATGTGTCCCGAAACTTGGGTAAATAAAACATATTTTAGTTTAGTGCGAATGAGTTATTATTCGTTGGCTACTGTAATTTAGATAAAGTCTTAATGCTGTTAGATTTTCCGCAAATGGTTCTTACTTAGACAAATATACTTTGAGACATTTCCATTTACAACATTTTTTATCATCATCAGTTATTGTCAATCCAAGTTTTTCGTGAGCACCAATTTTTCCGCTGTCTCCGTGTTTTCCAGCAACACTATTCTTTTCCTTCGCGTAGTAGAGAGCCTTTATTTAGTGCGAAGTTGTATTATTGGGTTATTATTAGTTTCGAGAGGTGCAGCAGCTCTCATTATCAGGTGATAACTAAGCTAAATACAGTATTGTATCTATTCAGGCAATGGGGCGGAGCTTGAGAAAAGGGGAGAAGTTTCGGTCGTTAACGGAAATATGGACAGCAATGGGGGAGTGTTATGTTGTGTGTTTTCTACGAATTCAAATTATTTTGTATTTCAACGGTTTCCAATGTCGTGGGTTGTTTTTAATGTTCAGTACCTAAGCAACTAAAAGATTAAACAGGCCTGTTACACATCTAGCCACGCGTATTGCACGCGGCGCAAAAACACACTTCCGTTTCCCCGATCGGCTTCAGCAGCACATAGAGTTCGGCTGCCTTCCCGTCAATATTTATATATTCCGGCTGCCTCGATTCTTCAAGAGTCCTGCCATTAATATAATTGACATCAAAAAGTGTAATACTCTGTTTGTTGCATATGTTCTAACATCAGCCTTGTATTTTGGCGCCCGGGCGTGTTTAATTACATGAATTCTTCGTGTGCATTCGTAACGCGCTATCCCCCGGCCATTTTGAAATCTATTGCGTGCCATATCCCGACCGTTTCGACACACGATGCTGTGTCGAGGGCTCACACCTTGGAGCAGCACGCACGACACCACATCACATTCCTGTACGGACGCCATCGCCGTGTCATATTGTAACACGAGGAACTCACAATATAACCATCTCGCCGTACAGCGCCGACGTCCGAATTATGTTCATCTCTTTTCCGAAGACCCGGCCAACTTCTGCGCATTCTTGATCTCTCGGTTGTGTGATCCCATGTGCAGATCACCTACACCATCGGTAAAGGTCTTATTTGTATATGACCGACAAGGTGTTTATGTGAACTTTATAATTCAAGCTGAATTCAGTGAGTGATATATATAGCCTACGAGGCGTCAATATTAATTAAATTAAAATTGTAAGAATCACTTTATAACATGTGTTGATTGAATCTATCTTAAGCACTGAGACTTTGTATTCCAGCAATAATAATATATATATTTAATTAATATTTAAGATATCACAGACCGTCTGTTCTGAATAATTACAACTTCACAATAAGAATGTGTTCTCCTAATAATAAAGTTGCATCAATGTGTTCAAAATTTAATAAAAATGAATTGATAATTCTGGCGTCTGCTATCATATTACTCAAAGGTATTTGAGATTGTATAAAAATAAGGTAAATGGCTCTTTCAAATAATGGAACGATTAAATGTATTAATATCAAAAAGGTAACATATAGGTTCGAAAATTTGTCGCTGTAGCATAGTTGGATAATGCACCATACCTGGTTACCCATACTGATTGAACATTATTTCATACTCTCTTAATTGAAAATGTCCTCACTCGCTAATGTCTACACCCACTGACTCACATGAGATAAGATAAGCTCACATTTCTACGACACCTGAGCTAGCCATCCAAATAATATTAACATCTAGGTATCTTTGTTTACCAATTTAAATTTACGAGCTTCGTTATATCAAATTGCTCATTATCAATTATTTTTAAGGTACCGAGTGGAGAAGTTTTATTAGTCTACGACTATCGAAAGAGTTTCAATTATGTGGTTAGAAAATTCCGAGAAGTTGTTATTTTTTCAGAAGCGGCGATGTTACTTTAGTCTCGTATTTAGATTTCTTGCGGTTACTACACAATACTGTATTTAGTTTAGTTATCGTCTGAACGTCTTGAAACTAGTTGTGAAAATAACCCAACGTGTGTGTAATACAAATTTTTGTTGTGAAAATAAAATAATATTACACCACAAACTAACCGCCTTGTCAATTAATGATATTAATGAAGGAGTTCGTTCGTTTAGCAGATCATTATATTAACAATACGTGATGCCAATACCAAATCCCGAAGAAGTTGAAAATGTTCATTTCGATTTTATACGGAGCTTTGGGGAAAGCTAGGGCTTTAACCCTTACCATGCCATGATATAAAATACCCGAACGCGGCCATGCTGTCAACTCGTGTTACCGAAAAAAACTGTTAGACAAAATGGCACGAATTTATTCTAAATATTGAGCATTCAATTTTGAAAAAATGATTAATAACATAACTTAGAGCATTCATTAAGTCGTATACAATGTGTCCTTCCTTCTTATCTCTCTTCATTTAATTAGTGAGAAAGAGACAATTATATTTGTATGTTTGTTGTTTTTTTCACTGTGAAAATAGTGTGTGATCTCTGTAATTCATTTCAAAAATTGTATTTTTACCTACGTATTAATTTTACAATGGATTGAATGGAAAAATAATTGTTTTTGTACGATTCATTTTCTATAATTGGTTTATCATTAGTTATTCCTAAGCGCTAATATTTTCTTCAAGATTATCTTAAATATAAATTTTATGTTGCATGTATTTGCCGAAATATTACAGGTTTAAGTATGATGGTAGACCTGTGTTACCGCGTGATTTGGAAAGGGTTAAAAAATCGCTTGTTATGTGGATGAGGACATTGAGGTCATAATTAGTCCAATTATTGTGTTCCTGATTCAGTATTCGTTTGTCAGATTTGTAAGCTTGTCAAGACTGAGAAAAAACGTAACAAAGCTATTTTTCAAATGATAAATTGTGCAGCCGATAGTTAGAGCATGAAAAGACATAGTTTTGGTGAAAGACATCCTTCGAATCGGCCGATCGCTCTCCAAACCGCACTTTACCAAACACTGTGAAGTTGGGGCGGAAGCCACTCCCGCCGTATTCTCCCTACAATAAAGAGGCCACTAAAAATGTAGTTATTTTTCCATTAGTTCTTTCCCCAGGTACTTACCCCCGGCTGGCGGGGTTGGCGGGGGTGGGCGGCCTCCCCTCTCCTGACTAGTACCAGAAACACAATGCCGCGCCGGAACCGCACACAAATTTTCTGCAATGCTTTAGCGGGAGATTAGAGCCGTAAAATTGCCACAGCAGACTACCTGTAGCAAAAAAAAAACAAGAGACACTTAAAAAAAAACAAAATTATTAACCTGTGCCGTGCACGGGCTACATATTTTATATTAATTTCCAAATAAAAAAATAAAATGAGAACGGTGGAAAGAATTTGGTACAGGGACAGGACAGTAAAGACTCAAGAATCAACCAGGAAGAACACGACTTACCTAGATTTTCTCTGCTGTAGCCACAGGCCTCTTGAACTTTATGAACAACTTCGCTTATTTTCATAATAGTAATTGTAATCTTCGGCAGTTCAGTAAAAGAACAGTGTAATGAGCACGTAGCAGGACGTTCACATTTCTCGACAGTTCAAAGTTCATAGACAACACACACAAAAAAGTCGAGCTCTGAGGTAAACAGGATATAGAGGGGGATAGAGAGATATAGTAAACTAGTAGATCGGCTATCGGGGTTTCATACTCTCGGTGGGTACCACCAGGAGTCTTTGATCTCGAGAATCCCTCGAGGCGTCCCTGGAACCTCTCAACGCAGTTCCTCGTCCATAATATCTACATCTGTTTCTTCAGCTTTAGTAATGGCATGTACTCCTGAGTGGCCCAAATTGTCGACAGCTCTTGACGAAGCTCCAATATTCGACGGATACACAGGCTGCAATCAGTCTCAGCATCACTCGTGATTGGAACCCCCAGGTCTCCCCGAAAAGCGGATCCACTTCCGAATGTTCCGTGAGTACTACCCATAGTGTGTCCTGGATATTTATCCGATTGGGTGGGGTACTTAACATTTCGCTTATTGATGACAAGGTTTGAAAAGTTTAACATTGCCATCGATGGCTGATGAGCATCTAGTACTGCTCGCTCTTTTAGATATGAGTGGTGCATTTGACACAGTCGATCATCAAATCTTGCTTGAGAGACTGGAAAAAACATATGAGTTAGATGGAAACGTGCACGATTTGTTTAAATCATATTTTTGTAATAGATCGCAATCGGCGCGATTTCAAAATTCAACCTCCCCTACATCTACTTCTAACATCGGGGAACCTCAGGGATCAGTTCTTAGACCACTATTATATATTTTATATACGAAAATATAGAATATATAATAATATCGTCAGGGTTATGGCCTCACTGTTATGCAGAGGATACATTAATTTATATTTTCTGTAAGCCGGGTGAGACAAAAGTGTTAAAAGGAACAATTGCAAAAAATTGAAATAGGCGAGTGGATAGATTTAAATTGAATCTATCTAAAACAGAGCTACTATGGACAGAAACACCTAGAAGGTAACACTACATACATGAATCTAAATCTAAATCTGCAGTTAAGTTATTAGGTGAGCACATTGATTCAGATCTTTCAATGAATACTTAAATCAGAAAAACTGTCAGTGCATGCTGCCATCTTTCAGCTCATAAGAATAAAATCCATTCTAAACGTGGCAGCATGGATAATACTCGTATATAGAGTTTCTAAACTCTCTCATATAATATCCCTTTTTGCACGAGCTACATTCGTTCCGGTTCTCTGAAAGAGTTGAATTTTAATTATGGTGGCACATAGCATGTTGTATCTGTATCTTCGAGACAATTTGAATAGTAGACGTCAAATTCTCAGATCAGCCTCTATTGAAGTAGAAAATAGGAAGGGTCATAAAACCGACCAGCCGTTACCAGAAGTCTAAGTTTAGTGAACAGGCATTTGCGGTACCAAGCCCAAAAGCGTGGAACTCCTTGTCTTCCGTCACAAGGAACAGTGCATCAGAGACTTTATTTAAGAAGAAACTAAAAACGCACCTTTTCAAAAAATCATTTTTATAAGTCCAAATAACATTTTTTTATTTTAAATACAAATATTATGTAGGAATATAAACAGTTTAAGAGGCAAAGCGCGCTTGAGGTGATTTTTTTTACAAAAATGGCGCTATAAAAAATATCCAATATTATCCATTGCCCCGAATGCACGGTGCATTCCATTCATATTCCCGTATCAAAAGACGTGGTAAAAGAAGTTTCTTCGAATTTCTCAATTCCATCGAATTTTCTGAACCGGGACATTCAAAGTGTTCAGCTGTATAGTGTAATGTTTTTCGTAGTCAGAGTCTATGAACGACACATTCTTCCACCCCATCTCCTCTGAACTAATCTTTCTGGCTTTCGCTTGTCTTTTATACCCAATTTCTGGGTGTCATCTCTTTTCCACTTATGGATAATCCTTATTGAGGGATGCCCTGTTCCCAATTATCTATGTCTGCAGTTAATTACTGTACAGCTGTGTCCCCTTGCCTAGAGAGTTCTTAATATCTCCATCTTAACGTAATTTATTATCAGAAAAATTGCAATTTTACGGTTCGGAACTCCAACTTTATATTTTTTATTAGCTTTCTAAGTCTCGAATAAAACAATTTACTCCGAGGCACAGTTTTAAACGTCCGAATACCCATAATAAAACTAGCTCCTGGAAAACCTTTATAAAAATATTTTCTAACTACCCCAGTTTCCTATTTGTTACCTGTACATAATTGTCTTCCAGATGTACCTAATAAAAATAATCCCTTCTAAAAGGCATTACGTTGGATTTTATGACTGATTATCTTTACCCGGGTCGCCTAAAATATATTTTTAAAATTGAAATCCTTTTATAGCGCAATAAACGAATTTTTGCAGATTCAATATATTATCAACATTTTTCAAGAACGGAAAATAATTGAAAGTATAGTCAAAAGAATGTTGAGATGTTTGCAGATGAGAACGCTTAGATGCCGGAAGAAATTCAGGACAGAAAGAAAAAGGCACTCACCACCTATAAAATGGACTGTATATTGTTGATTTTACACACACTATTTCGTCGAAGGTTACGACACAACGTATATTTATATATTTTAGACTTATGCCTTAGAGATTTATTACAACGGTGTTCGAACCGTTCCGCTTTAAGGTCGCTGATCGACTGGACTGGTGTTGTCGGGAGGGGAAGGAAGGGGGGAGAGGGGGGGGAAATAAGTATTATTTTCATCAACTAATTAATATATGCAATATAAATATATGTCCCGAACTAGTGTCACTGAAAAGACGTTGGGACATAGGAAACGTTGCAGATACATATCAAAAAGAGGACATTGTCAAGTGGAGAAGATATTGGTATGCACATGTGAAAACGATGAAGAATTTAAAGTTACTCTACTTTGTGATTGTTTATGTAAACGCCTTCGATAGCTGGTTCCCAGGTTTCCGATTAACAATAAGCACACATATGATATATGAACTGCACTAATCTAACCATTAATTATGTGCTGTCTGTCTGGTTACCGTCTTCTTAGCTTTCGAAAAAAAGCGGCAATACTCACACACACACATACGTGTACTTTATTATAAGCCAGGAAACTCAGTGGTGCCAATCGAAGTAACAAGACGCGAAAACAGTATTTTCTATAGAAAGCCTCTTGGCAGCCGTAAGTCTAAGGCTTCCTAAACGCATGAGTATGCAAGGACATATTCCCACATTTTTACGACCAAATGATTAGGTAATATTGTATTTATTTCCAATTCAGATAAATACAACCTCAATACATCCCATCTTACTTCTATGGCATCATTATTAGCAGCACGACCTAAGTCGACGCCTAATGCACGCCGCTGGTTTTATATTAAAAATTTATATATTAAATATTTGAGACGTTGTTATACTTTCTAAAGAAACCGCCAGGTTTCGTTATTAAATTTAATCATCAAATGTAATTATGTCGTATTTATTTTGAAATAGAAATGAAAAAGCGTACACAAGAAAATTGGATTAATTACTCCCCCGGAGGCGGGGATTTGAATTAACTTTTGAGATTTCATAACCTTATCCGGGGATAACCAAATTAATTTAATTTAATTAATTTGTATATTAAACATTAAGTATGTTTGTTTGCATGTCTCCCAGTATAATTTGTCACGAAAATTGCGTTGGTAATTTGTGTACCATTTTTTTAAGTATCTCACTTTTTACCTAACTTTTCATTTTACGGTACCTCAAATTTGAAATCAAAAAGATTTTTGATGCGCTGAACATTGGTCTTGACACCGTGATAAGTAAGCGCTCTACCGTTTTTATATTCCCCTATTAGACGTTAAATTAGACAAATTTTCATATTAATATCATTATCAGCCATTTTATTTTCACTTTTGAATCTACATCTAAATCTCTTATCTGTCCATTATTTTTAGATTTGATGATTGTATTCATCCAACGATTGTCTGACTTTCGAACGATTTCATTTTCTTAGCGTATTCAATTATGTCTTGTCTCATATTAATATAAACTGATTTTTTATAATAGAAAATAATATAGGTATTGATTTATATTTTTAATATGTTGAAATATTTCGAGTAAACTATAATATGATAGTAATAAAAATATTTTTTTAATACTTAACGCAAAAAAATTATATTTGCTTAGTCATTTTGATAAATTGCACAGTAACGTTGTATTGAACCGCTGTGAGTTATACATACGAAAAAAAATGATTGAAATAAAGTTAATTACTTTTCTGGACGTTCTGTTCTAAAGCAATTACCCGTACAATTTTTATAAATTGTATATTGTTAAGGTACAATCAGCAGTTATAAAAAATATGTTTGTCAATAATATAGTAAGAAACAAAATGTGTAGCTAGTTAGGTTAGCACAGATGATAAATTAGTTTCATTTCGCTTTCTGCCCACATCAAGCGGCCACTTTTTTATTTTTGGTTTAATATCGCTAATTACTTTAGACCGTTTAAGATCTAGTGGCAATTTATTAAATATACGCGGTGCACAAAACAAGAAAGTTCGTTGACCAAATTAAGTATTTGGTAAATTTGGTAATTTGGTAAAAGTGGATACTTTTCTTTAAAGTTTTTTATTTTTTAATTGTTTTAGAATTGATCTGGTGAACAGTTGTCTTATGTCCAAAATTTGAAAGGATTTAAAAAGTTGTTCACAGTCATATCTAAATGGCCTCTTGTTTATCACTCTGATGACCCATTTCTGACCTGACCTACCTTAACCTTTTTCACGTATTTCCTTAACAAATATGAAATATTGAATGTGCGAAATTTTATCATATGTAATTTCATCCTGGCACCCTTAGAACCTACTTATTCTACGTAGTATTCCTCCACGTCGGTCCTCTTAAATATATATGAATC
This sequence comes from Eubasilissa splendida, assembly GCA_031772225.1. NCBI lineage: Eukaryota > Metazoa > Arthropoda > Insecta > Trichoptera > Phryganeidae > Eubasilissa > Eubasilissa splendida. The sequence continues at coordinate 766,961 of CM062865.1, read as the reverse complement.
CTCTACCTTCCTCCACTTTTTTGGCATCCTGAAAATCAATGGTGTCACCAGAGAAGTGCCTGTTGCCTTTTTCACTTTGTTGGTCCAACGGGTGAGGATCTTGAATTGAATTGAACAGACAAATGGTTGAGAGTCCACTCAGCTCCTACGAAATGGAGACATTCGTGCGTCTCGCCGTCCATGGTATGCGCAACACGTGCACATACACCGTCTTCTCTCCCTTATTTTCAGGGATCATGATTCCACACCATAAACAAATATATAATAAATACTAATTAAATGTATTAATTGGAAAGATACACATATAAAATCAATTTAATAATATTGTTGTTGCTACCGGGATTCAAACCCGGATCTCTTTCCAACCCGGGGATGTTGCAGTACTTACCGGAATACTTTTGACGGCAAATTTTCGAATCTACTCGTATATGTTAGCTATATGATTTTATACGTATATTTTTCTAATTAATACATTTAATTCATATTTAAAATATCACAGACCTATGTTCTGAATAATTACAAATTGACAATAAGAATACGTTGTATTAATACTAATATACGTAGTAATAAGAATATAATTACATTTTAATAATAACACGATTTTCGTAATAAATAATGGCAGAAGAGATTTATAGAAAGACAGAAATCCGCAGACAGTTTGTCAAGAGAAAATGTATCGTGTAACTACTCGACGCAGTGTTCCTAATACAGGCAATACAATCTCCTGGTTAACAGAATGAAATATTTATTTTTCTGTTATCGAAGTAGGACTTGAATAACTCAGTTTGCAAAGAATTTTCCCAAGGGCCACTCGCCGCGCGGCACCGCGCCCTCGCTGGAAGGGTCCGTTCCGCCCGACCACCCCCGCCAGTTGTTTGGTTAGGATAAGATTACTACCCTTTTATTTGAACTTGAATTTCGCCGAGTTTGCCCACATCTTTCTTCGACATTATTGAGGGTCGATGATCGCCTCGGGGTACACAAGGCATCATGAATCAGGCGATGTGAAAGAACTCGAAAAAGAAGATCAGCAATCCCGAATACCTAGGTAACTATTTATTTTGATGAAATCATTTTTTTTGTAATGTTGCAATTTTAGAATATACTCGTATTTTTGGGGAAATGAAAAAAAAAATGAATCTCTTAGAAAAACGTACAAAAAATATGTAATATGTACCTTCTACTTCTAGTCCAATTTTATTAAATCATACAATATCGATACAATTAATTGTACATTCATTTTTAATGAATATATATCTATTAGGAGAACACATTCTTATTGTGAAGTTGTAATTATTCAGAACATACGGTCTGTGATATTTTAAATATGAATTAAATATATTAATTAGAAAGATATACATATAAAATCAATTGTATCGAAAAATATTGTTGTTGCGCTACCGGGATTCGAACCTGGATCTCTTTCCTAACCGGGGAAGGTGCATTATCTAACTATGCTACAGCGACAATATTTTCATCTTTCAAATAATGGAACGATTAAATGTATTAATATCAAAAAGGTAACATATAGGTTCGAAAATTGTCGCTAAAAATAATTTTGGCGCTGTAGCATAGTTGGATAATGCACCTTCCCCGGTTAGGAAAGAGATCCAGGTTCGAATCCCGGTGACGCAACAACAATATTTTTCGATAAAATTGATTTTAAATGTACATCTTTCTAATTAATATATTTAATTCATATTTAGAATATATATCTCATTAAAAAATTTAAGATAATTGTTATAAGTTACTAAGGCATAATCGACAAGCATTTTACCGGCAATATAAAGTTTCGAGTTCAAGTCCTGGTAGTTCTTTCAGTTTTATATTTATTTATTTATTCTTAATGTAGTGTAATATATATATATATATTTACTGTAACTATTTCGCACATATTGATTAGTTTTATTTTGAATCTATGAAGTTTTAATTACATTGTACACCACCGATTTCAGAGATTTAGTCTTCTTTTTGAATGGAAGTCTCTTGTTCTGTTCATTTAAAGAATTAAAACCATAACATTGGTTTAAGGTAAATCAAATAATGCCTTCAAAGTCAGCCAAGTTCAAGTTTGTTATAAAATATGATTTGATAGTTTAGTTACTGTATCTTTTATCTATATATTATATGGAAAACGATTGATTAAATAAGTATTGGCAAAGATATTTTAAATATGAATTAAATATATTAATTATAAAGATATACATATAAAATCAATTTTATCGAAAAATATTGTTGTTGCGCCACCGAGATTCGAACCTGGATCTCTTCCCTAACCGGGGGAGGTGCTTTATCCAACTAAGCTACAGCGACATTATTTTTAGCGACAATTTTTCGACCTTATATGTTACCTTTTTGATATCAATACATTTAATCGTTCCATCATTTGACAGAGCCATCTACCTTATTTTTACAGAATCTCAAATATATAGATATCTTTATCATTAATATATTTAATTCATATTTAAAATATCACAGACCGTCTGTTCTGAATAATTACAACTTCACAATAAGAATGTGTTCTTCTAAAAAAAAAAAAGCAAAGATATTTGTTCGTGTAAATGCAAAGTAATAAACAAAAGCTTTTATAATATGATTGCGAAGTTGGGACTTAAAGAAAATAGACGAAGTAAGGCTGGAGGACAGTTATTAAAATCAGTTAAACGAAATAATGACATTTTGGAAGAAATAGAGAAAAATAGAAGAAAAACGCATGATACTGGGAGGAAAAGCTGATACTGGGGCTTTGATGAGACGAGAGGACAATACATGGTCCTAATATTACTATAATAAGAGAATGGCTGTAAAAAAGTGTGAGTATCGGATGCAAGCGTAGATGGCGGAGAAAAAAACCAGATCATGAAGGAAAAGGCACTCTCCACCGACCTGGATTCTGCCAGAACCTCCAAAATGGACTGTATTGCAATTTCACACACTATTTCGTTAAAGGTTCCGACATAAAATATAGACGCATAAATCTCAGCGTTTTATAACGGTGTTCGAACCGTTCCGCTATAAGGCCGCCGATCAACTAGACTAGCGTGGCCGTGGAGGATGAGGGGGGGGAACAGAGCATTATTTTCTTTCAAGTAATTAATACATTTATAGGCAATAAATATGTCGCAAACAGTGCGGATACAGAAGTTGCCGTGAAATGGTTTAATGTTGTGATTTGATCGATGCAATGGATGTAAGAAAATTAATGTAAATCCCGCAGGTAGCGATAGCGCTGCTAATGATGCAGAATATAAATAATGAAGGGAACCTCGATGATAAGCAATTTTGCCTTAACAAGAAGGGACAATCTATTATATCTGAGGAAACGTGGAACTAGGGACACATTTCTCCTCTTTTCTAAACTATCTGTCCTGCCTCCAGGGGCCACCCTTCCTCTCGCACTCCGAATGGTCGAACCCACTCAGCCCTCATTATATTTAGGTCAGTGTTTCCCGAAAAATCAGAACGATTGTACCGTAGAAATAAAAATATTCCGTGTCTATAAAAATACACACGTTCGAAGCTGAACGCGTTCCATGTATCGGATATATTTTATTCCTTCGGCAATAAAGCGAAGCTCGGTCCGAGCAGCTCGGGAAGTTACGTCCGCTCCGCATGGAGTCGAACACCGTAAATATTTTACGAGCCCTGATTCGCTCGGACCCTGCGCTTTGTACTATTTAACCGGCATCGGAGCACGCGACCTGATACTCACGATATTCAAAGCGCCGTACGGGGATGACTTATTCACAAATTCGAGCCGACTAAAAGGGCAAACTTGGCCAAAAACATTTTCGAACGCCAGTTGTTGACGTGAATGCGAATGAATATAAGAGTTTTAAATATGAATTAAATATATTAATTATAAAGATATACATATAAAATCAATTTTATCGAAAAATATTGTTATTGGGTCACCGGGATCTCTTTCCTAACCGGAGAAGGTGCATTATCCAACTATGCTACAGCGACAATATTTTTAGCGACAAATTTTCCAACCTATTTGTTACCTTTTTGATATTAATTTCGCTTCAAAAGGTGGACGGTATTGTATTGAGCACTTTCGGATGTTTTCACATGAAATAAAATATATTCTTTTATTAAGATTATTGTAGTGGTATTTTTTTTTTTAATTCTTACTCTACAGCTGTTTTAAAATTTATAATTGTTTGAGGAGAAAGAGTGTCATTTATGTTTATGAGAATGTGTTGATCAAAAGGTTGTATGTATAGAGGCTGGGATCCTATTTCTCCCAGCGCTCCCCGTGTCCGTTTGAGGATGATCGCGGAGTGTTAGGAATATGTGTGATGGCAGATTAGAGCAGGTCATGGGAAGAGAAACTACTTACAATTTACGCGAGATTTATTCAATACTGTTACACGTAATTAGCTACTGAGCTTGTCGAGTGAAACTCACAAGTTGGTCTTCTCCATCGTTGCCATGATGTTATTGTGACATGTCGCCTGACATCGGTACAGGAAGTGTTTATGGCTGTTGGGGGCCTAGTTTCACCACCAGTTTACTGTGATATATATTTAAGGCCTCCACAATTGTAATATTATGCCAAATTCAATCAATTCACCGTCTGATTTAATTCGGAAGATCGAGCCCACGATTCTCGGATATCCAACTGTTAACCACCAAATTAGATACTATTTTATATTATTACCAATATCATTCAGTTTTCCTTTCTTTACCTCCATATTAGTCTAGTTCACTACGTTAAAACTCATTCCTAACCGGGGAAGGTGCTTTATCCAACTAAGCTACAGCGACATTATTTTTAGCGACAATTTGCAACAACAATATTTTTCGATAAAATTGATTTTATATGTATATCTTTATAATTAATATATTTAATTCATATTTAAAATATCACAGACCGTCTGTTCTGAATAATTACAACTTCACAATAAGAATGTGTTCTCCTAAAATATAAGAGTTTCAAAAATCTATTATTACTCGTACATTACACTAAAAACATGTACGGTGGTGTTTATGTACATTTATATTTCCTGTTGGCAGTCATGGCCGAGCTGTTAAGGCGACTGTCTAAAAATGAGATTCTCTCTCAATTTGGATCTTACTGGCTGCAAGATAAAGTTGGTATGTATTATAATGGTTTTAAAAGTGACAACAAAGAGACATGAAAATATGGCATTACTTATATAGAGACAGGAAAAGAAACGTGCGATGAAGAGAACAGACAGGAGTAATCAATATAATAGAATACAGAAAGGAAAGCCACATCACTCGGAAGACAGACAGTTATTGGGCAAACACAGTTATCCAATGGTACCCGAGAGAAATCATGAAATTTGTGGTGGTAAATAACAATGGGCAGATAACAGTTGAAGACACTCGTGGAGACCTTCTTCCAGTACTGAATGGAAAGCGGTTGATGATAATAATAATATATGCATTTAAGTTACGAAATATTATTTATGTTATGAAAAGAAAAGCAAAAAAATACATAAACAAAAAAAAAGTTCACATACACATATATATTTCAGTCACCACATTACAGCTGCCTTCGGCAAACATTGTAGATGCGCTACAATAACGCGCCAATCCGAACAGTATTCTGTATGAGTTTTTTTATTGAATTCGGAGACGGTTGTGCGTCACTCGCTTGCATTTCGACCAGAGCTCGCAGGTATGCACGGTGGTGAAGAACGATTTAAACAGGATCCTCTTAATAATAAAGATGATAATTAATTTTATATTATGTCGGCCGTCCTCGAAATAGCGATGGCATCAGAGAGTGGCGGGCAACAGATGGATGATAAGGGCTGGAGAGAGAGTCGGCACTGCTCGAGGCAAGCCCAAGGGGCGATGTCTATATCCAGGAGACAGTAGAGAGACGTAGACTGATGATCAAATAAAGTAATTGATGGAAAGCGCTTTGGGGGGAAAAGAGTATGTAGCTCGAAGGAAGTGAGTGGATCATCAATTATGGGAGGTGAGTGCTATGCTATGTATTTGTAGATCACCGATGGATATGACAATGGGGTAGTCCATATATCATTCTACTTGTTGCTGTGGGTAGGGTACCGATTTGATATTCTATGTATCTGACTATGTATTGTAGCTAGTGTGTTTATTTTGTCGCAAAACCGGCAAAATAATCAGCATAAATTACTTATATGTTGCACTGAATTTATTGAAATAAGTTACAACAAAAGCAAACAATATATAGAAAATCGTTGTCAACATCGGAAAGCTGTCGTTACGTTGGACGTCAGTGCATGCAGTCAGTACATTGAGTATTTATGGCTGATAGTAGGGCAGCACATTGACGGTTCAGCTGCGAGCCGAGACGGCAGGCCTCCACAGTGCTAATCATCGGTTTTGAAGCTACTAGCGCACAACTGAACCGGAATTAAAGAATCCTTTAGAGATCGCACCGTCGATGATATTACTATACCGCTTTGTTTCACGAGAATTGTTACCCACACCCTTAAAACACTTTACGGAAATTCTAGACAGAATTATTACTACTCGAAGAAAGGGGTTTGTTGTACAGATTACTAACAAATTTATTTTAAAACAGAGTATCCGTTGACTGGGAGATTCTCTGAGAAGCGCTTACCAATTTAGAATGTTACCCAGAAGGGTGAGTTTCACTTCCGCGTCTTGAGTTTCAGACTTTGTTCGAGTGTCCGTCAAAGATGAAGAGTTTCAAAAATTAATGAGCAACAGAATGTCGTCTGCCTCAACTTGACCCTTCGCTCGTCCCTTATCTGTCGCATCGAGGGGCGAGGCTGCGACTCAATTATTTTCAGATGAGACGAGTGATTATTTTTATATTTATTTTATGTTACCAGCATCCAGCTCTTGGATGCGCGGATGAGTCTGGAACCACGGTAAAGGACTCTCAGGTCAAATGTTAGCGAAAACGGCCAATATAAATTGTAGTGTAGGATTTAGCAAGTAGTTCAGAATAGATGTCCGCAGTGCCTAGCAACAAATGTCATAATTTTAAATATGGAACGTCATTGATCGACACAATAAGTTACATACTTTTCTTATCAATTTATTTAGATGATTTTTAATCAAAAAAATGATAAGGTGACATTAATTATTTGAGATATAAATCTACAAAAGAATGCTCAAAATAAAAAAGATGGATAGAGTTACGAATGAAGATGTTATGGTTCGGATGAATAAAGAAAATTCTTGTGTATTTAACCTTTTCGTCACCAAGCTGCCAGAACTTCCGTGTGGTCCAAAGCGGGGTATAGAAACACCCCAGATCATATTCATAAAAACGATAATAAAAAGTTCATGACGGGCGACATGGTCACGACCGCCTTACCGGACGTCTCTTGTCCGAATGCCGCGATTGCATCTGTAATATGGGGCTACCCACTGCATTAGTTAGAGTGAAACAAATAATAAGCACAATAACTTAAAGATAAGACACAGGGGTATGGTATCGACACACGCAGGTGTATGTACCGAGCGAAGATCACTGGACCGAAAACAATATTTTTAAATATTATACGCTTAGAAATTTGAAAAACAAAAAATTACAAAAATTTTGTCACTATTTCCGTGAAGATTACAAAAAAATTAGAATAAATCGCTTTCATAATTATTGAGTTATCGAGTTTAAAGCGATCTATGGGGAATATGCATACCCCGCTTCGGGAAGGCAAGGTTAAAACAATGAAAATCTGAAAACTGTGATGAGACATCTTGAGAAATATAAGATCATTCACCTTATAATAACCAGGAAAATATTGCTGGAAATTGGAGCCCTGGAAGAAGGAAAACATCATGGTTGAATAACCTTTGGGGTAAAGATTATGTTTTTGTGGGTGTGAGTGTAGACTCTAGCAGGTTATGAAATGAAAAACTACAAACGTCGACACTTAGTTTATTGACAGGCATAGTTAAGCTGAATAGTGAAATCTCGAAGAGTTACAGAGGCAGTGCTTAGAGTTGTGGTATGGAAGGCTGCGGCAAGAAAAGTAAAGCTCGAAAAACAGCCTTCCAGATGGCTGCAGGACGCATAGTTATTATTGCCTGGCATCGGTACTGGTTATGTATGGCTGTTAGAAGCTCTGTTTTACGCACCGATATAAGCAAGGTTCAGGGTCGTCGGCGGTGATGATGAGAGTGGGGGCGATAGATTTTTAATTATTTTTTATTTTAATATTACAAAATATAGTACATTTTTAGAATAATCAGTAGGATATACAATATATATATCTTTTAACATTTATTTCTTCATGAGAGTAAGACTCGTATATTAGAGAAGGAGTGCATATGAGTCTTACTCTACTAGTTCAGTTAGTCTGAGTACATATTTTTTTACTTCAGATACAAATTTATAGTAGTCTGTAATTTTTCTAATTGTGATGGGGAGATTGTTAAAAAATTTGATGCCTTGATAAATGTAGTGATTTTGGGTTGCGGTATATTTTAGTTTTGAAATATCAATTTGGTCTCTAAATCTTGTAGATCGGAATTCGCTTCTAATATTTTATTTATTTTTAATTTTGAAAATTAGGATTATTGATTTTTTTTTTGTATATGTCTATTATTTTTGGTACTTTGAAATCTGTTTAGAATAATTTTTATTATCATTTTTTGAGTGATTTCTAGTTGTGATATTAAAGTTTTATATGGTCCTCCGGTAGCTCGGACAAAATTATCTGCAGCGTGGTGCAGCGGTCCAGGGGGGTCCAAAATCTTGTCCAGTGTAGCAGCCGATGTCAGGGTGAATTTCCAGGTCCGTGATCCAAAGTCGAAGCCAAGTCAGGAAGCCAGAAGATTCAGTAGTCCAAGTAGTAGCAAGGTCGAAAGATGAGAAGAAATAAAAAGTCCAATTTGCTTTATCAAGTCCAGTGGTGCGAGAGACGAATGAGACGAGAGTGAGTCTTTGCAGCCACTGGACCATTATTTATTTCACATGTAAAAATAACACGAGCGCTACAGGCTCCAGGAGATCTCCTCCAATCAAAATGCCGGATCCGTTCCCCTGCCGCCCCGCTGCGGTCCAGCGCAGCCACCCCCTGGCGGCGAGATCTCGAAACTTGGTTCATTTTTCTCGCCGCACAGTTGAAGACGGCAGACTCCGAATTTCTCCGGCATTTCTTCTCTCCTCTTTACAATTTTACTTTTTCAGGCACCGCGAGTCCATCTAATAATACCGTTTTGAAAATGTAACTGTACAAAGGCGTAATATATCATTTTGAGATTTGTAAGTGATAGGATGGAGGAGTAGATATAGGAGTCTTAAAAATATGTTGGCAGTTTTCCTTATTTTGTATGTAAGATTAGTAATATGTTATTTCCATTTGAGTTTGTTATCTATTATGATTCCTAAGTACTTAATACAGTATTATTTTTCAATTGAAGAACATTGGTCAAAAGAGTCTTCTTGAGTACAGGCTTTGGTGGAATTTTAATATTAGAATAGCAAATCGTAGAAAGTATGTTATATCAGTATTAATTGATAATCCGTCCACTTTTTTATGGAATTAACATCCTCATTTGCAGATATATCATGGCTGAATAATCTTTAGGGTAAAGATTATGTTTTTGTAGGTGTGAGTGTAGACTCTAGCAGGTTATAAAACTAAAAACTACATACACTGACACTTAGTTTATTGACAGGCATAGTTAACGTTTTAGATAAGTGGTTAAGCTGTACAGTGAAATATTGAAGAGTTACAGAGGCAGTACTTGGAGGTGTGGTAGGCAAGGCAGCGGCAAGAAGAGTAATAGCCTTCTAAATGGCTGCAGATTGCATAGTTATTGTTGCCTGACATCGGTACTCATTTCAGTGCCGATAAATCGGTGTTTATTTTTATAGCTTACGTCAATATAAAAATCCTTGGTACAAATATTGTAATTCAAACTGATACTGGTTATGTGTGGCTGTTGGAAGATCTGTTTATTTACCGATATAAGCAAGGTGCGTTCAGTCGTCGGCGGTGATGATGACAGTGGGGGTGATAGATCTCTACAAACATAAGGCAATGTCCACTGTAGAGCTTTTTCGGGCCGCAGTGAACAAAGTAATGATAGCCAAGAAGATAATATATTTTCTTGGCTTGAAAAATCAGGTAGATTTCATCTGTGTGTAGAAGGAAGAGATTTTCAGTTTTATAGTATCGTGTATGTACACTAACATTTCTCTCAAATTACTTTTTTCTCTTGGACCAATAATGATTTTTTAACAGCCCGTATTTGAAACACTATGGAGGATCAGGCCTGCTAACGAACTTAGCTGAAAAATTCACAAAGTCATATTTAAGAATTTTTTTTTTTTTGAAGTATGCTGTTTACCGTGTTAATACAATTCGTTATATTCAATATGTATACTCGCAGATGAATCAGAAGACAATATAATTTTAACTAGTTCCACGTAAAGTAAGTTTATGACTAATTATGTACCGCGCACTGTTTAGCCTATCGGCAAATACACTAATTATTATGTTCGCTCGTTCGGTAAATACGGAGGCGAACAAATCTCCCCACAAGTTTGGTTTAACTCTTGATCGACCATCTGGGGTTCGCTTTGGATCCTACTATTTTGTATTGTGTATGTAAAAGATATTGATTAAAAAAATATTTACGCATGGTTTAGGGGCAACCTTTATTATGGGCAATTTATATTAAATATAATGTGTGTTTATGTAAATGCCTTCGATAGCTGGTTCCCAGGTTTCCGATTAACAATAAGGACACACATATGATATATGAACTGCATTAACCTTTTTAATTTTGCTGACTTTCTGGTCCAATGTTGTATTTTAAGCTGGGTTATCTTCTTTAGATTTCGACCAATCGGAGCACGCACTGGTGGTATATTTGAAACGCTGGATGTAATAAAAATGACGCCTGTCGGTTACCGTCTTCTTAGCTTCCGAAAAAAGGCGGCAATACTCACACACACGTGTAAATGTTGTACATCAGGAAACACAGTGGTGCCAATCGAAGTAACAAGGCGCGTAAATAATGTGATAGTTCTTATTTTTAAGATTCACTTGATTTGTTTTCAAATCTTATTAAGATTCCTTTTTAAGTTTCAAAATTGACTCTTTTAACAATGATCTCATTGTAAGAATGATTACCGTATCTTTCTGCATCCCGTTGTCAAATTAGATATAATACTGACATAGTTTCTGAAGTATTGACAAAATAATATTAAAAAATATATATAATTAGTTCTTTTTATTCTTTCCGAAGAGTAATTGCGATCGATCTCGTTATAAAGCATAAAATTAACTTGCACCATCTTCCCTATCATCTGATGCTGCGGACCATCTAGGCCACCCGTATACATTCAATTCGAAACCCCTAATCTATCTATATTTTTTTCAATTGTATTCGCCCTTCTTATTATTGGATATCTTGATATACAGCCTAAGGCGGGTTTCTCTTTAAGACCTTTTAGATTATTAGTCGGGCTATGGGGTATAATATCAAGATTGGTGGTACTTTAAATATCCCATGGCTTCATATACACTTCAATCAATGTTTGGAAAAAACACGTACTTTATTTGATTAGAGAAAGGCTATCATCAAACCTTTCTACAAAGATAAAGGATCGCGAATGGAATGCGAAAACTACTTACTACAAGGTTACTTACTATTAGGCTTTTAGTCTATTGAGTTCGGTAGGCATACTATAGGAATGAATTTTAATCCAAATGATAAGAACGGTGACAAAAAAAAAGTTTGAATGGTTTGAGTAGCTTTTGTGGGTGGAAAGGGAACAGATCGAGTGATGCTAGAAGCTAGTAGCTTTTGAAGAAAAATCAAAAACTTATTTTATCCTTTGTATATCTCTTAAAGGCTTGTGGTAGAATGATAAGAGAAAAGTTATGAAAAAGGTATTATCTAGTTACAAGGAAGTCATGCATGTATAAGAATCAAAGACGCATTCATGCATGTTTCAATGGCTGTTCAACTTCTACATGGATAATTGTGTAAAATAACTGAAACGTACGAGTACAGATGAGCCAGATAAGAGTACATACATTAACCAAATAATAATGTGAAAATGTGGCCTCTTTCTAGAAACTGCCAGAAGCGGTCAAACATTGACAAATAATATTACAAATACACAGTATCTATCGTTTGTTTAATACTGTGGGGTCTAATTAACATCGCTATTTGCGTAAATGATTTCATCTTTGTTGGTCGTCCAACGGTTAAATAATGATTATTCATACGAGACTAGGTTAGGTTCTCCAGCAGATTGATGAACTTGATTGACGGTTTCTGAAGTTTCACCCAAAGATTTGTTTCCATGGTAATTCTGGTGGAAGCGTATTGATGTTAACCTCGCTCAAAAATAGGAATCTGCGATAATGGCATGTTGGAATCCAACACTTGTGTATTGTTCACACCGCAGACTGTAATACTGCGTAATTAGATTGAGCTGTTAAATCGATCTGATATGTAATAATGGTAGATTCTTGGCACACGTACTTAATTAAATAATACATTACATACGTATTTATATGTTTCTTGTGTATTATTCTAAGAGACATAATAATATACAGTCTTTAATTACTTCAAATTTATAAATTAATGTAAAACCGGACCCGAGTCAAGCCATGTTACACCTAACCTTGTGTGGAAACATAATCTTTTGATATACAAGTTAATGTACGGTTTTAGTGGGAGTGCTCTGAAACAAGTCGTAAGTAGCAGAAGTGCTTTAGTTTGTAGTCTTCGTATAGCCTCGATTTTTTGTTTTGCCCATTCTCACTTAAATCATATATTAGGAGAACACATTCTTATTGTGAAGTTGTAATTATTCAGAACAGACGCTCTGTGATATTTTAAATATTAATTAAATATATTAATTAGAAAGATATACATATAAAATCAATTTTATCGAAATATATCGCTGTTGTATAAGGTAGATGGCTCTTTCAAATAATGGAATGATTAAATGTATTAATATCAAAAAGGTAACATGTATTGTCGCTAAAAATATTGTCGCTGTAGCATAGTTGAATAATGCACCTTCCCCGGTTAGGAAAGATATCCAGGTTCGAATCCCGGTAGCGCAACAACAATATTTTTCGATAAAATTGATTTTATATGTATATCTTTCTAATTAATATATTTAAATTATATATGACTAGATGTATTACACGACCATTGCTGGTTCTATTTTTGATAAAAAAACAACATAAAACAATTTCTTCATATGCAGTCTTTTATATAAAATTGTTGATCAAATTGCAGTGTGTTAATTTATCTTATGCAATATGTTAAAAGTTTACCCCATTTTGGATGTTGGAACCTTCGGAAGTTACGCAGCCCTACGACTCTGTTCTCTTCTATATTCCCCCTGTATAATGATCAGAAGGTTGTATGAGTAAATAAGTTCCCATTTCTCCCAACGCTCACGTGCTCGTTTGATATTTATTGGTGATTGATTCAGTAAAATTAGATATTATATGCAGTAAAAACGTGAAACGTCTGGTAGAGAATTAAGCTAAAAGACCGGCTCGCTGGACGGCTGCCCGCGTGTATTATTGTCGTGAATATATGATCAGTACCGGTGAGATTATGTGGGTAATTATAGCTTACAATTTGTGCACCCAGGTATTTGTCGAGTACGTTCAGGAACCACCAGCAGTGTTGTCGGGTGTTGTGGCGATGAACCTACACAAGTTGTAAGAGATTATTTTTCAAATTACAGAAAATGTATCCAAAATATGTAGTTTTTAGTTATGCACTTAATTCTTCCTAATAGGAAATACTTAGGAGATCTTTAGCGTGAGTCAATATTCATACAACTCAAATAATTCCAGACTCTATAAAATGAACATATTGGTCTTATTATTTTGTTATTTATTATCTGTGACCGATGCAAGTCGTCGGTTACCATAGCGATGGAAGGATTGGTTAGATAGGAAATAGACATTGAGGGAGAGATGAGGAAGTAGGGGGATGGATGATGGGAGGAATGGGACCTTTGATGGGGGAGTCAAAGAACAGCTCAACTCACCTAGTTGATGACGCCGTCACGTTGCTCTTCCGAAAGTTCACTCAATGCAGAAAAACTACACTACACAAAACTCTGACGAGTGTCACATCAACAACAAAATCACAGCGGTGTGTGCAAAGTAATGATTCAACACGAATTCACATGAGAACACTTCTTCTCCTCAACTTCCAAAAGGACAACCGGTCGAGCCAAATAAACCAAATGTACTGGGGAGAATAGGCAAAGGGGGTACGATCAAACTAAAACTGGTGACAATATAGTGCAGTTAACAATAATATGAATGAATAAATAAGTATGAAAGTATATGTGTTCATCTATAAAAATAATAATTCATTTAATTTATGGCGAATACGGAACAATATCTGCTCCTAGATATAGAAGATAAAAAAAATAAATGGATCTTATATATATTTCTGATTAAATTCCCAAAATCAAAATACCACGATCTCTGAAGCCTTGGATCCGGCTGGGTCAAAACGCTGAAGAGGTCACTCTCTCTCCGCACTCGCCAGGGTCCAATCGTTTCCAAATCGATCGCTCGGAAGCCGCTGCCTCATTACCATTGACTTGTTATTTTTTACTGCCGCTAGTATACCTGATCGATATTTGATTTTACCATATTAGTGTCTATTCATTAAATGTAATTTCAGTGCAACAAACAAAAGCAGTTTCTCTATTCGATTTTTAATCTCTTTTCTAGAATTTGCGTATTGAAGCTCAGCCAAAGGAATTTACCTATCTACAAGTCCTGGAGGGTAATTACGAAAGTAGTGAAATAAAAACATATACAGCGCTATATCAAAAAGGGTGTTGGGCGTCCTTAAGCTCGTCGGAGAGATGACGTCAGACCGTGGCTAGTGGCAAGCAACAGATGGTTGTGATGGGTTTGAGACAGGAGATCTTCGGGGGATACCGAAATCCGTCAGTCGATGATTTCTTTCATAAACAAAAAATACATAAATTTGATCATAAAAGCCCTAGAACAATCAAAGGTCATAACATTTATCGTAAATAGCCCACTCAATTTAACGACTTGCCCAATTCTTCAATAGTAATGTTTCAGCCTTGCAATAGCTGATTTTTTTTATTTGTTGTCGTGTACCAGCCGTGCTGAGCGATCATTCATTTTCATTTATTTCAGTTGCAAATAAAATATTTTCCCGGAGCCAAGACTCCAACCACCGCGTCGCGAGTCGCCTGGATGAGCTAATCGAAAGCTTTTCTGAAAAAGTTTGTACCCCGTGCGTGCGCCGGGAAATTATACGCACGTTGGGCCAATTTCTCAGAGGTGATTACCGCAATAAAATAGAAAATATGCCGCGGGTTATCGTTCATCGCGTGGACGGCTTCGTGGATAAAATGTATTCGATTGATTGTCAGATTAATTACAATTCTCACGATTTGATTAGAAAGGTTGAGAAGCAACTGCGATAGATAATACACAACCTGCGGATTCGAAGCTAGGAAGGCGTCTCTCAGAGTAGCTGTTCCCTTTTTGGCCGACGCCCACTGCAAATTAAATTATATTTGTGCCAAGTAACGACACTAATACGGTATATCTCTACATTAATGTATTGACTAATGTACGAGTATATCTTTATGGGGTCTCTTATCGGCATCATTAAAATGTGTAGTGCAAGGTTACCGCTAAGGGGCTGCATGTATGAGAAGAATATTGGATGGGTGTTGCAGGAGTCTGCGAATGAGTATTTGTTGTATCAGAAGAATTTTGCAAGTGATGTTTCAAATTATGAGATGTGCTCACTGTAACAGTGATGAATGCCCCAATATTCATACACCAATCAGTCTGTCGCGGAATGTTTTGTGGATGTAGCCAGAGCAGATCATGAAAACGAAAAACTACTTACGGTTGACACATAATTTATTGTTAGGCAAAGTTTGCAAATATAGAGAAGTTAGACCATACAATAAAGTTACTACTCGCAAATGATTTACGTTATTTTGCGTTTCTTGTAGATGTTATTGGAAAGGCGTCTGTGAGAAAAGTGAGGTTCGATAGACGGTCTTTACGACCGCCACTAGCCGCGATCGTGTTATTGCATAACTGTGTTGTGTTTATGTCTGTTGAGAATTTGGTTTCACGCACCGATATCTGCAGAGTCTTTACTCCATCTTACGACACTTGAAAGTAGAACGTAGGTTAGCTGTACAGATTTAATATGTATGGAGGACGGTGATGGAAATGAAAATTCGCAGTTTGGTGTTGGGTCGTTTATTCGGTCAGAGATAGAGAATGAAAATGTGATGTATCTATGGGACGAATGCGCGAGCGCGTGATGGTTGGTACGATATGAGTGTATGAAAGAGATAAATATAACGCGCCTCCTGCCTCCGAATCGTTGAACTATAAACATTTTATATTGACCTTTAACTACCACGAACGGATATTATTCTGACCACGCAAAGAGTCAATATAATCATCAACAAGAATTAAAGATATAACAGAAAAATACAGGAGAAATATGAAGAGTTCGAGGAGCCAGTCGTCGACGAGCGGTCAGAACAGTCGGCTGTTTTCTGTTGCAGCCTGAGTCCTGAATGCAGATGTTGCTGAAATCGATACCGGCTGGGGACGGCGGTACATTTGAATCGCTGTCCCCACATACATATACTAATATGATAGTAAAACAAACATCAAAATTGATATATTTAGTACAAATTCGAGTGGTTGCTCCGAAACCGCTTTGCGCTTACGCAAGTGGCCATGGTCATGCGTGTTTAGTGGCCATTCGCGTCTACTGATGCACTGAAGAGCCATCGTGCAGGTCTTGACAAATTAGCCACAATTTGGTTACTGTTCTGCTTCGCCAGATGCTCCAGTGCTCAGACTCTTGATCCCTTTGAGACATTCGTTTGAGAGTGCGACTCGAGCCAGCTCTTGATTGGTCGGAGTGTGCAGGAGAATGCTCCTTTGGGAAGTAAATGGGTTAGTAGATTGTATCTTGAATACGGCTCGGTTGAAAACGTTTATTTTCAACAGAAACAAACAGAAATATCTATATTATTTAAATATGAATTAAATATATTAATGAGAAAGATATACATATAAAATTAATTTTATCGAAAAATATTGTTGTTGCGCCACCGGGATTCAAACCTGGATCTCTTTTCTAACCGGGGAAGGTGCATTATTCAACTATGCTTACATTTAAGTCATATTTACAATATCACAGACCGTCTGTTCTGAATAATTACAACTTCACAATAAGAATGTGTTCTCCTAACTATATTATTTAGATCATACGAAATGATTTATTTTTAAATTCTCCTGAATTATATATTTTTGAGTGCCGTCCTGCCACCTAGGGAAGCTGGATGACCTCCTTATTCCTTATTCATGAAAGATACAATAAAGAAACATGGTAGCAATGACACCATCTTGCTTACAATTAATAAACCAAAATTAAAATGTATCCCCAAATATCCTAGTGAAAAAATCAATGAAGCATTGTGGCACTTATCTGGTACGGTCGGTATAATGATCGGGATCCGAGATCAGAACACAGTATCCCTCACCGATTCTTTCCTGTTTGCCGAGCGTCCATTATCTCGACAAACTTCCCACACAGAGTGTAGGAATCATATCCCAAAATATCATTCCGAGTAGTTAGTAAATGACCAACTTAGGCCTGGCAGGACCCAACAACTCTACCAGACGTCCAACACGGTACCGTTAAACACACCAGTACTCCGCAGGCATTTTCTATCTCCCAGGATCCGATCGCCAATCCAATATGGCCTGCCTGACTCGCAGCGGATTTCTCTGGGGCGGCCTCGGATAATTTCGCTCTGCCCGCGGCCGATGCGCGTTTCCTTCCCGAACCACAGCTATCCCCTCTATTTAGCATAAACAAAATTGGAACCGGTAAAACCAGGCGAAATTTGTGTCGTCACAATATATATATATATATGTAAAATATTGTATATTCTGTCTCAGAAACTTTGTATCAAAAACGATTTGTTTACAACTGAAACTTTGGTTATGGTTAAAAGTTTCATCGCGTGTTTACGAATCGACATTCTCCGCAATAAAATGTTTAGACGTTGTTTGGCCGCAATACCTTAATCAATAAGTAATTTAAAGTACTGATTACTGAAACTGCCTAAAAATATTGAAATAAGAATAGAATAATATGCAGTTATTTAATAAATTCGATGTCTTTGATAAAAGACAAATATACGCTAATACTACTCTTAAATACAAACAGATACATTATAAAATAACTCAAAATATAATTTCCACACGGACAAATACAAATAACCTACAAACCCCAAGAGCACATACAGCATATGGTCAAAGGAACTACAAATATTTTGGACCTAAACTATATAATAGAATGCTAAAAGATTTAAACCAATTGAATTGTCCCATGAACATGAAACAATATATTAAAACTTGGATTCGTAATATGGGTAGAGCCAGTATTGGTGCACTCACCCAAACATATTAGCTCATACCTATATTAATTATTGCTACAAAGTGATCCCAATAATTAAGTCAACTTTTAAATTGTTCTTCATATACACCTTTTATATAGTAATAAATGTAATTATAATTAATTGAACGATTGCTCGTAAACTATGCCCGTCTCGACACAGAACTTCTCTAGCGAGACGGGCACAGTCCAAACAGATTTTTACATTGTATTATATAGTTACTAATAAAACAAATATAGTCAATCAAAATGAGAACTTAGTCAATTGATTAATTAAGATAAAATAAAGATAAATAAACTTTTTTATTGACATATATTTTAATACATCAAATGAGAATGTGGTGGCCCTGCTCGCGCCTCACAGATCTGCACAGTCCGCCTGGTGCTCGCCAAATTGCAGGCAACAATACACTGCGATAGAACCAGTCCAAGATGCCAGCTCCTCGGATACATCTTCTTGCCCGCACCTCGGCACCGCCGTCAGTAGACTACGTTTATCTATCTTATGCATTTCATAATGTAAAAACAAACAAATGTAAATTCAATCTGTAAAGAAACACAACTACAGTAAGTACAGTTTCTTACTCTAGGTACAAACGCTCACACAAATACCAGCCTCTATGTTTGTAACATTTCATATACACACGGGAGAAGCGAGGAGGTATACACCGTACACATCCTTCTGACACAAATGACCCTGACAAGTCTATATAATTATTTATACAGTCACTAAAATAACATACAATAATATAATATTTTTTAGGAGAACACATTCTTATTGTGAAGTTGTAATTATTCAGAACAGACGCTCTGTGATATTTTAAATATGAATTAAATATATTAATTATAAAGATATACATTTAAAATCAATTTTATCGAAAAATATTGTTGTTGCAAATTGTCGCTAAAAATAATGTCGCTGTAGCTTAGTTGGATAAAACACCTTCCCCGGTTAGGAAAGAGATCCAGGTTCGAATCCCGGTGGCGCAACAACAATATTTTTCGATAAAATTGATTTTATATGTATATCTTTATAATTAATATATTTAATTCATATTTTATTACTATAATGTATTCACTGTTGATCTTGATAGGTGTGTCCTTTTAGTGCCACTTATGTGACAAAAGTATTTTTTCTACGATGCTTCTATACAGTTTATGCGATCTTTTATCCCTTTCACTCGCGCGTCACCTTGCCAACTTGCGCGCGTTTCGCATTCATTTCATAGATATATCACAATTATAAATAAATTTCTAATAAATTTAAAAGTTTATCGAGTGGAATGAGTAGGTACCCACCTCTGATAGATACAGCCTTGTCTCTGCTACTTTACCAAATATTTGTCTGTGTTAAAGTAGCTAGATTTTTTTTCGAGCTGTTGAGATGTCATTTCATTAAAACGAGTAAATTGATAGAGATACAATAGAATATATGTTGAGTGTGTTGCAGTTTCGAGAGCCTGCACTAGCATACATATGAAGAGCAAACACATAGTTGTCTTGAACATGTCTCAGCATGTAATACATTGTCCTCTTTAAAAAGGACATCTGATCGACCATTTATAACCCTATTTTGTGTTCTTTTAACCGACTCTAATACTGTCTTTGCTGCTCTTTTACACGTACAAGTCTCATCTCTTCGTGACGGAACTGAAAAAACAGAAAGGAAATACAATATTTGTTCGTAACGATCACAGATGCTGTCATTACTATCACCATTAATCGTAGGAGACCAAAATTTTGAATAAGTTAAACAATTTAAATATCTGGAAATACGAAAATAGCCGTCATCGAGATTATAGCAAGAGCAGATGAGTCTTGTAACATGCGTAAAGCCATCACTCATAAGTCAATAGAATTGAGATTAAGGGAAAAACCTAGAAGTAGATGGGTGGATAACATCCAGATAGTCCTGAAAGCGGTAGGCGGGTGCCCGGCGGACTGGACCACTAAGGAGATGTTAATGAATGTATGGTATCCATTATAAGGAAGACAACCTAATTAATTATTTATTTGTTGATATTTACAGCGTTAACTTTGTGGTTAGACATAATTTAAAATTGTATCTATATTTAACATTATTTAAGCCACTGTGAGTTATTTATACCAGCTTCGATACTAACATATCTTCGTCAGAACTGTTGTACAACTGAACTATTTCATAAAATTGCAGCAAATAATATAAACTCATGCAAATGTTAAGAAGGACCGGCGAGAGGTAAGCGGGGCGAGGTGCCCGGTGGACTGGACCAAGAAGGCAGGTGACTGCGGTCAGTTAAAGAAGAAGCAGAAGAAGTTCGCAACCCCTTTGAGAATTCGGCACGAAATCAGAGCACCGAAAGAGCTCAAGCAACATATGAACACGTGCTCACTTGTTAATATGGTACTGAGTGTAAACTGGCACTGTGCTGTTGACCCTGCGAACTGCGTCGCTCGGCCAAAACAACCCCCTCCCCCGTGAAAGTTAATCTTGTGAATAAAGCGGAATTTATGTTGATACGGAAGTTTTCAACTGCCGTTAAATGATATTCCGAATACAGTCAGCTCACAAAAGAGCCGAGAATGCGAGCAGCGGATGTTTGCGAGCGAGCGTTATGAATTTTTTACTGCCTTTGTTGGCTGCGATTATTTCAAATTAGCGAGTTTCCTTAAGCCGAGTTACATTTCTTTTCAAATACGCCATGACTATCTATCGATGTAACTTGTTCGGGTTCTTATTGATGTTTCTGGAACTGCTTACGACTATCCAAAACTAATAAAAGCTTCATAGGGAAATTACTTTCAGTTTTCTGGTGCTCTCAAACTGAAGATATTTCATTTCATTTTGTCTTAATGTGCTTTTTTGTCATGTTCATTATCGTCGTAATTCTCCGCATTCCACCATTTTCTCGCTTATCGTAAATAAATGTTTTAATTTTATTTCAAAGGAATTTACTGTCTTAGTTGAGTAATAATTTTTCTCTATCTATTGCTATTATTATTACTACATTAATTAATTATTTGTGTTTCTAAAATCTAAAAAATAATTGTTTATATCTTCCTCTCACTTTTGCTAGAGCGGTGTATAAATCATTATTTAAGTAAGTTGTTTTAGGTTCATCCAAGTACATTATTGGGGTGTGATATTAGTTGAAGATTTAACCAGATGTACTGATTGTTCTACTGTACATTGAACCATCGGTATTTCTGTGTTATCCTTGTGCAACATCGTTTATTTAATTACGGTGATATCAACAAATAGTACATAGTTGATTCGGATAAAAGGTCTGGCTTTCTTTCCAGATAGAAAGTCCGATCCTGCATCCCCAGGGATGATCAGCATTTTTCCATTGATATAATCAATTATATTTAGCAAGACACAATCAGTTCATCTCCAGGGTAACGAGTCTGCGAGTATAATCTGTTGTCAGGCGGTACGTAAAAACGTAAATTAAGTTATTATTTAAATCACTGTAAGAATGCATTTTCTATAATAAAACTAATGTATCAATATATAGTTTTATTAGTGTTGTATAACTATTGTATTTTTAAATATGAATTAAATATATTAATTAGAAAGATATACATATAAAATCAATTTTATCGAAAAATATTGTTGTTGCGCCACCGGGATTCGAACCTGGATCTCATTCCTAACCGGGGAAGGAACATTATCCAACTATGCTACAGAGACAATATTTTTAGCGACAATTTTCGAACCTATACGTTACTTTTTTTGATATTAATACATTTAATCGTTCCATTATTTGAAAGAGCCATCTACCTTATTTTTACAGAATCTCTAATACCTTTGAGTAAACTGATAGCAGACGCCAGAATTATCAATTCATTTTTATTAAATTTTGGACACATTGATACAACTTTATTATTAGGAGAACACATTCTTATTGTGAGTTGTAATTATTCAGAACGAACTAGTTCGAACCTATATCGAACAGTTCGAACCTATATATTTCAAATAATGGAACGATTAAATGTATCAATATCAAAAAAGGTAACATATAGGTTCGAAAATTGTCGCTAAAAATATTGTCGCTGTAGCATAGTTGGATAATGCATCTTCCCCGGTTAGGAAAGAGATACAGGTTCGAATCCCGGTGGTGCAACAACAATATTTTTCGATGAAATTGATTTCATATGTATATCTTTTTAATTAATATATTTAATTAATATTTAAAATATCACAGATCGTCTGTTCTGAATAATTACAACTTCACAATAAGAATGTGTTCTCCTAATGTTGTATTTTTAACATTTATTTTATAAATGATTGTGCATTGTTCATGTTTCGGAGGGCTCAGCGCACGCCGGGGCTGTTTCCATTAGATAATGATGATACAGGACATTGTCCATTCTTGGACACTTTTTTTACACTAACAGCTCTCAATCGGATAAAATTACCGCGATATCACAACACTGTTTCATCTGTTCACCCTCAGCGGTTTCCACCCTCGTCTCCCCAGCATAGTCACTCTGGTTTTGTTAACATTTATCATAGAAAGAAAACCGCCCCATTCCACCCAACCCTATCCACCCCACCCCACTGCACCGTACTTAGCGTAATTAAATTACGGGGTTTGTTTATCTTTGTCTTGCCGGGATGGGGTTCTGTTTATTTCATTTCACCTGAAATGGAGAACGTTTTAATGCGAGTAAGTAGACAATTCGGAATGTGTTTGGTCTTGTTCACGTTGTAACTGGAAAAATTATACATTTGTTTAATGGAGAATATTTATAATTAACTTAAGTAACACTCAACGTAAGTATAATCTTTTTAAGTTCATTTATTACGGATGATAACAATATGTTGTTTCGGCATGCAAAAGTCGATTTACAAAGATGCACAAGTCGCAATTGTGAGAGACCCTACTTTCCGGACGGCCCTTGAATCAATGCGAAAAGGAAAATAAAACCATGAACAAGATTAAAAAATTAGCTGGAAAATTGATTCAGATAGACGATAGAAGTATGGTTATTATAGGGCTTACAACCTGGCTTCGACCGGGTTAAGTGATCACTTTATACAATGTAACGTTCACCATTCCGCCCAATCGACCTCCATGTCTATCAAATTTTTGGAAGTTGTATATATGCTACCATGTAGAAACACTCTACAGATCTATTGATTGGCTGCTGTCGGACATTAATTGTTTTGTATGGTCGGCTCGGAAGATCTAGATTCTAGGTCTGTTATTATTGGTTCGTCTTAACATCTGTGTTGCAGTTCGTATCATTTACCTAAGATGAATGCTTCTATATTTTGGGCATCTTGCGGGAAGGGAAGACAGCTTGAAGAAGCTCGTTGTGGTGGGTCACGTCGAAAGATAGAGAGGAAGAGGAAGCTCCTCCATCCATCAGACTGACCGAGTGGAAAAGGTAACATACTGTTAATGTACTGATAAGTTAAGTTAAAGATGTACTAAATATGAATTAAATATATTAATTATAAAGATACACATATATACCTTTAAAGGTATTTGAGATTCTGTAAAAATAAGGTAGATGGCTCTATCAAATGATGGAACGATTAAATGTATTGATTTCAAAAAAGATAACATATAAGGTCGAAAAATTGTCGCTAAAAATAATGCCGCTGTAGGTTAGTTGGATAAAGCACCTCTCCCGGTTAGGGAAGAGATCCAGGTTCGAATCCCGGTAGCGCAACGACAATATTTTTCGATAAAATTGATTTTATATGTGTATCTTTATAATTAATATATTTAATTCATATTTAAAATATCACAGACCGTCTGTTCTGAATAATTACAACTTCACAATAAGAATGTGTTCTCCTAAAAAATAAAGATGTACTGTTAATGTTAACTCTGTATGTGCGGAATTGTGTCGTCAGAATAACACCCATTTGATGTAACAAAAGTATATATTCTGAATGCTTCGATATAATGCAGAACAGGTCAATATAAGATTCAACGGTTCATTTATCTCTTTCATAGACTCATCATCGTGCCGACTTTCACGCGCTCACGCATTCGTCCCATAGACACATCTCAGATAACAAAAAATGTCGATGCCGAGGAACGTGTAGGAGTTTAGTTAAGAGAATGGCAGTTCACGGAGATCGCAATCCTCGGTCATGAGGGACCATAGTGTATGATGAATTTTTAGATAGTTTTTAAGGGATCTGAACTTAAGCTCTTGCAACGCCGGGTAGTAATTACTACTATTAAGTAAAACACATTCTTATTGTGAAGTTGTAATTATTCAGGACATGTTATACTATACTAATTAACTGGGAAACGTGCATCGAATTAACCGATTATGCTACAGCACACAGTACATTGACGATAAATGCGTTATTCGGTTAATGCACGTTCCCTGGATTGGAAAAGATCCAGGTTCGAATATCTTGTTACCGAACTCAGAAAAACTAACGAAATGATTTGTAATATTGTTTTTTTCTGTTTATTGAACAAAAATTTGTATTCTTAGCAAAAAAAAAAAAACATTAAAAGATGTACCGCAGTTTACGAAATTTTACAGCGTTATTTGAAAAAGGTACAAGTCAGTGTCAGACATAAATATCGAAAACAACTGACAGCTGTCAATTCTCGAGAAGTAAGCCAATCACAGGCGGCTTTGTTGACTGTCGCGGCAGACACCTGAGCTCTCTTATCGGCCGAATTGGGTTTTTAATAAAAATGCCATTAGCCGAATCGAAGCTTTGCAGCTTCGCGGAAAATTTAGATTCGCTTCGCGTCTGAGGTTCACCTCGATGTTCTATTATTAGTTTGCTGGCTGATGACACCCTTCAAAAATTATGGTAACATTTAAAAAATGGAAAATTAACTGCAATATTCCACAGCTTTAGAGATTGCAATATGTGCGTACTACCTTACAGTAAACCTTCACCGTTAATGTCATATATTTGTATTAGTGAGATTGGTGGTGGAGTGAAATTAAGTAAAGTATTAGAAAGCAGAGTATAGAAGATAGCGGAGTATGAAGAGAAATCTGTTTCGTGAGATTCATCGGAGCTTGGTCGGTCAGCTGAGAACGGTGAATTTGAATTGCCGCCCCCAGACGTAAATTAAAAGTTGCCCAGAGAGCTATGAAAAGGGCAACGCTTGGAAGATTTATGAGATATCTTGCGAGAAGGTGGGAGATCCTGGATCGACCTGCAGCGGCGGGTGTCTGATTAGCCTGCCAGTCAGACTCTCTAGTGTGCCGTTTCCTGGTTAATATCTGCCGGCAGTGGTGCTCGGGTAGAGAATCAACCTTACGTCTTTTTTTTGTGTCCGCCGTGTTTCCCATGAGGGAGTATTTTGTGTACTTCCCTAGTTGCTCCTCTATCTTTCGGATTTTGTGCGTCATTAATGTATTATTATTATTGTTCTGGCCATCGTATATTTTACACAATAAAGATTTTTATATAGAGACATAGGTGTAATGAAGGATGTTTTGGTTGGCGGTCGTGCGTCGTTGCTTGGACGCTTGCTCTGTGTGTTGCGTGTTCAAGAATGTTCGTGTTAGAACATGCTTGTCGAAGAGACAGAAGAGAGGCAGAAGCAATTTTAACCTCGATGGAGGATCGAAATCAGATATCTGGCGGGTAACGGAATCATCAGAGAAGAGCTGACGATAAGAATTAGTAATGCTTATATTCAACACATGCGATAATGTAAGATAAGTCGGGGTAAATGCGACATATAAATCGACATAAACTTTGGACTGTTCTCAAACTTCATAAGATCCTTGAAACAATGATAGAAGGATCATTAACCATTTCCTAATTTAGGACACGCCAAAACTATTCGGTATCTAGGAATTATCATTGATGATAAACTTAGATGGGAAGCTCATGTCGACATGTTAACTGGTAAGCTTAAGACACTTGTGTACCGCTTCAAAATTTTAAGATGTATATTTCGCACTCTGTCAGAGCATCATAGGATATGGCATGGTTGGCTGGGGTGGAGCCGCCATCACAATACACGACCCACTAATTAAAATGCCTAAAAGCCACAATGAGAATAATTTTCAATAAATCCTTTCAGCACGAATAAAAGGCGCTATTTCAAAAACTTAAGGCGCTAAATATTAGGCAATTATTTATAAAGACTTTGCTTAAAGACGTACATAAAAAAAATAACCCTGCGCTTTATCACACATTCTAAGTGTACTCGGGCAAATATTCAAAGAAAACTAGCTGTCCCGTCAATGAAAACCTCATTTGCTCAAAGACATGCATGGTTTATAGGACCGCGGATATACAACAAGAGATGGAAACGGTGTCGTATCTTTAATTCTGCGTGCTTACAAAGAAATGGCTTTTCTAAATTGGAATAAGTCAGCTGGAAGAGTTCCTTAAATGATCAAAGCTACTCATTTTATGTAATTCTTTTTGTCCTAACATCATATATTGTTTTAAATATGAATTAAATATATTAATTATAAAGATATACATATAAAATCAATTTTATCGAAAAATATTGTTGTTGCGCCACCGGGATTCGAACCTGGATCTCTTTCCTAACCGGAGAAGGTGCTTTATCCAACTAAGCTACAGCGACATTATTTTTAGCGACGATTTTCGACCCTATATGTTACCTTTTTGATATTAATACATTTAATCGTTCCATCATTTGACAGAGCCATCTACCTTATTTTTACAGAATCTCAAATACCTTTGAGTAAACTGATAGCAGACGCCAGAATTATTAATTCATTTTTATTAAATTTTGGACACATTGATACAACTTTATTATTCAGGAGAACACATTCTTATTGTGAAGTTGGAATAATTACAACTTCACAATAAGAATGTGTTCTCCTGAATCATATCTTGTTGTTTTGTTTGCTCCCTGCTTGTTTCTTTTCCTTTAATTCTTACATGTCTTTAGTCTGTATTAAAAAAAAAATACTTTGTTCAATTTACTTATTATCTTTACTTGTCTCCTTTTGATTTTTCTCTTTTTTACCATTTCATTTAATTTGTTACCTTACTTCCAACTTATATTCTAGCATATGGAACCTTATGGCTACCTGCTTCAGGACAGGTACTTTATATGTACCTAGCGAGGTAGAAAGCGGCCTGTACCAAGGATTTTATATTAGTGCAAGCTATAAAAGGAATGTTGGTATAAAAATGAACGCCGATTTATCGGCACAGAAATGAATTTTAGTCTTTAAAAAGCGGAATGTAACCTTTTAGGATAGCGAATATTTTTAGCATTTTATAAAAATTTGTATTACAATCCAGTTGTATTATTTCTGACAAATTGATAAAACAATGTCTTTACTGTTTCCGTAAACGTAATCACGGATGAAACGTACTAAATGCAAAAAAAAACTAGTAAAATCGTTTAGACAGGAGGAATGCGAGATATCACAGTGATTGTTTTTGAAATTGGTTAATTATTTAAAAAAATAATGGAACTGTCTATTATGTATCGTTAATTAAGAAAGTTTCTGTACAAAAATATACGGGGTACCATACCAACCGTACCACGGTGTGAAATGTATGGGTACGTGTATCTGGTCTTATAAATTGTAATCCTCGGAAATACTCACAGAACAAATATATACATTACAAACTACAACTAAAAATAAAGGTAATTATCTAATATCAGTGTCATAATTTGAAATAACATTGCAGGCAAATTAATGTTAGGATTTGAACCATCTTTGCACTGTTTTCAAAAATTGATTTATAACATTTCTTAATAGATTACGGCACCAGAATCCAATTTCAAACGTAATTAGGGGACTTAGATGCCGACTCACCTTACACATGCTATAAACAATAAGGTAGAACGGTTTTAGACTTCATCACCTTCCTTCTTCATTGCATCCGTACGTCGTGCGACATGCCCGAACCAATTTCACAAATCACGATCAACTCTTGCAAATAATAAAATGTTTACGAAGAAGAAAAATAAGATGGGCAATAAAACGCAAAGTTTAATAACTTTTCAGCTTAACTTAATGGATAACGTGAAATGTGGCAAATTTTATGATAATTTAAATGACTGAAATCACGAATTTACTTAAAAAAATCTCGTAGCAAAATTTATGGCCATTAGAGCCTACCCACAGGGTTGTCTGCCCGACCGACCGAAAGCTAAGCAAAAATACGTCTCAAATTTTATGACATTATGCAAATTGGAGTAGGCAGGGATGTTGCATCCGCCGATTTTATTAGAATGCCATAAATATTTTATGGACATTGAGTAGGTAATAGTAAAATATTAAATGAAGTAGAATTTGGCCGCCTTTGAAATGGGTGACGTAGCCGAACTATCACAGTTTCGTGAGTTTGATACGAAAATTTGAAGAGTCGTAAAAATTTGTAGGTTTTACGATTCTGTATCGTAAAGTAATGCGATCGAGGGTCAACAGCCTGGGCGAGTGTTCGGTTTTACTCCAGATAGCGTTGGTGTCATGTCGCGTCTACTTAACCGCGACTCTGGAAGCATTGTCGTTTTATCAGTCATGAAATTGCTGAACTTTTCAGTGGTATCTGGACCGCTGTTCATACCATCGTTTAGTATCGAAGATCAGCATCATTAGATAATTTTGAAAGAGTTAGAGTCAAGGCCGTTCAGAATCTTCTGTGCACTTTATATATAAACATCACATAGTGAACAATAGTAGGGAAGGCGACATAAAATAAAAACTTGGTAATATTCGGGACTTCAAAGTTATAGGAACCTGAAAGTCCGCACGGATATGATCCGACAGCAGATAGAACTTACACACACCAAGTCAGTAAGTAAAAACGACACACACGGCATATTGGCCCAGAAAAACTGTACACAGTAGATAAACATGATCAAAATGTTGATTTCAATTAAATCTAGAAACTTGAATGCGCTAGGATCGCAGGCTCCTGAATTATTTAACATTATTTTTATTTTAGTAAGAAAAATACACTAAAATTGCATTTTTTACCGAAACGAAATACGAAAGTTAGAACTGTCAAAAAAGACATAAAAATAGCTCTTTTGATAATCGTATTACTAGAAATGCTTTAAAGGATAAAAAATAGCTGTAATTGTTATTAGGAAACAATGCAAACATGTTAAAAAGGACTCAAAACGTTATGGTTTAGAACAATGGTGGAAAGATTAATGTAATTAATATTATATATAACAATGCAAAAATGATATTACGTATTACGAAAAATCGTATTACGAAAAATGATTTGATCGTAATGATTTAAGAAGAATCACGGGAAGATGAATATTATTGTAATTATATAATAATTTTAAAATGTCACCCTTTGATAATCTTATTACGAAAAATGAATTAATTGTAATGATTTAAGAAGAATCAGGCTCAACAATGTGCAACTAAAGAATCATGTATCGTAAAGTTGGCATGACTTTTATTATTTATTTTGCTTTTAACTGTTAAGATAAAATAACAGCTCCCTTCCAAGAAGCAGTTGAAGTTATTATGCATTATTTTTCTAGATTTATAGCATTTCTATTAATAAGTATTACTCGTACATACCTGGGTTGTAATATAAATGAAAGATGGGATCCTTCTGTTGAAATCAAGTGCCGCATTGAGCAAGCTCGTGCAACCTTTATCCGACTCCAGTCATGATCTCAACCTTAGATTATGAATGCGAATGGTCAGATGCTATGTGTTCTCGATATTATTCTATAGAATGGAAGCACGGATACTAACCGAATAAATGATAAAGAGATTTGAAGCATTTGATATGTGGATCTATAGAAGAATGATCAAAATATTTCAGACATGTGATGAAACATCCGGAGAAGTACAAGATCTTGCACCTCATAAAGCAGATAAAGATTGCAAGAGTTATATAAAAATTATGATAGGACATAAGAAGAAGAGTTATTCTTGGAGATAAATATTAATGAAAGCGTTCACTAGATCAGCCTAAAGTGTGAATGATCTACCAATCCTTCCATGTAGTATCAAAATGTTGAACCTACGATCTTCTTCTTCAGTCTACGTTCATTCAATATTGAATAAAGGCCTGTCATAAATACACCCTAGTCTTCTTCATCCAGCTCCTTCCTGTAATCTTTCAACGTCATCAGCAAACGACCTACGTTTCATCCATTCCAGTACCATATCAATCCAACGGTTGTTATTTCTTAGGTTAAGTAGTATTCAGCCCATTTCAGCTTTGTTATTTAATAAATTACATCTTCTATTTTGGTCTTGTTGCGAATGTCTTCATTTATAAGTTTATATCGCAAAGACACTTCGAGCGTGGTTCGTTCCATGGTTTATTTACGATTAGAATGTTTTTTCTATTGCTAACCTGCTAACTAAAAGCATTTGTAAGATTTCAGTCGTCAGATGACAATTGATTTTATTTCGGGTTATTCTGCCGTGGGTAGGTTTTTATGTTTAACAATAAACGTGGAAATGGTCCAAAGTGCGATCCTTGTGGGACGTCTGCTATTGTTATGGTCGCCGAGATTCATATCCATTGAGTTATGTGATTTGGAATTATTGTAACTGAGCAACCATCGATACAGATAATCGCTCCATTCTACAGTAGAGAAAACATACAAAAAAATACGGGTTGTAGATTTTCGAAAGCACGATTTATATTCACCTGAGCATAGTTTGGACGTTCTGAAACGCCCTCAGTAAATTGAGTGTAATCTAAATCTACTAAATTCAGTTAAAAATGCGGCAACACGCGCCGCTCGGACCGCGGACCCTTTCCAACCCCCCGGGCAGATTTTTTACCCAAATTTAAGGGTATTATGCAAATGAAAGATTTTATTAGCTTTTTGGACCCTCCGCGTATATGTACATGTACGCAGTCCAAAGGGTTTATTTTTATTAACATTGCGTATGCTAAATTTAAGGTAATGTTTGTACATAAACATCCTTAGAGGAAGGGTGGTCTACTACCCCTCGCTTCTTCCGCACCCGCCGAGTCTAAGAAATGTTGGGGTAAACAATTTGGGTTACTTGTCAGTGCCAGATTTTCTGACCTGAAGCATTTTTCATACATTCTCCAAATACATCCTCTCTTTGTCCTGTAAAGCCTTCACTAGCTGATTGATACCATAAACAAACGACTTCGATAAGTTCGCGCAGAGGCACACCGCTTATGTGTTCAATATTCTCCTTAAAAAATAAGTCAAATATCAACCTCTGTCCTGATAGACTCGCTAGATATCCTATTTTTCATTTAGTTTGAAATACAATCTTGAGATCTCTTATGACATCTAGGCTTTTTTATTGCGGGTGGTAGTTATTTTTAGACCAAATATCAGCACTCATCATAATTTATATTTAATACAAATTAAATTACAGATAATCTCAATTTACTAAAAAAATATTTTAGCTTGCCGGGATTTGAACCAGTATTTCTCCCTATCCGGGGAAGTGGGTTATCCAATTACTCTACGTCAGATTTGTAAATAGTCGACAAATTTTCGAACATATATGTTGCAGTTATTTCAAACCAGCAACCGCATGGTCAATCTTCAGATTAAAAAAATTAAAAATTCGCTAATACACTTTGATAAAACCATATAAAGTATTTCGATAGAAAAATAATAATAAGAAGAATAGTGAAAAATAAAAATTAATATCCGTTACACGTTTATCTATCACCAGAACTTTTAAATTCAAATATTGAACTAAAGCTGACAGAAAATCATAATGTGTCCACGAGATATCTATTTAATTTAAATAATAAACAATGCGCCTGTGGAATACAAATCACCAACGGTAGACAGTACACAAATTGGGTTGAACTGGCGCCAGCCCATTATACTGATGAAAAAAAATATATTATTCATCAAATCAGGATTTGTAGATATGTTCAGGGGATATCTCTTTAATTCAAATAATAAGCAATGCGCCTGTGGAATACGAATTACGTTAAACTGGTGCCAGTTCATTATATACATAAAAAAAATTATTCACATAATCAGGATTTGTAGATATAAAAGATGTACTTTCCAATAAATCTTTATACCTGTCCTTTTTGGGCTCACTACTAATTATGGATTTAGGCCGACGCGTGACAGATTGCATTTCGACACGGAACTTTCAACACTTGTTTATTATAACGGTCGAGAGCAAGGTCGTACGTAAAATCTAGACCACGAAAAAAGGAGCGGTGTTCTACAGCATATGAAAGTGCAGTAATATCTCCGTTCTTCACTACAAAAGTGCGAGTCAAGTGGAGGTGAAAATTGACGTCCAACCCAGGACTGAGATCAAGGTAGGCCATATCTATCTGCCATTATTCCTTTCTGAATCCAATTCGGGTTGCGTCATCTAAGCATTAATTTTAAAAGATACAGTCCACGCGATCTATTCTCACCAGTTCGAAAATTTTTCGACTATTTCGGTAAATTGAGTTTATCTGTATGTATATTTATCTAATTGATGCATTTAATTTGTATTAAATATTTTTACAGAACTATGTTCTGAAAAAAATTACAACTTTACAAATAATAATAATGTATTCTCTTTAAAATAATTAATATTTATCGTTTATCTTCTTTTAGTATTTGTTCGGTTATCGTTCATATTTGATATCATTATTTTATTTGCAGTAGTCTTTAATAGTTGGACAGGTGACATCCCATATATGCCTTAGAATAATTAGTCCTCCATAGATGTCTTCTCTTCAACTAGCAATTTTGTCAAGATCTTATATTTTTTTGAATGATATGGTCACAATTCAATTTGCTGGATTTTGTTACAAATCTGAATTGATTTTTAATTCTAATTCAGCACATACAGACTTTTCATTTTTAAAGCTACGTTTAGCATATCTCTGTTTTGAATTATCACCAGATGGCTTTAGAAGATTACGCATCTGTCTATAGATTTCAGAATTTTATAATAAATCCAAGAAATATTTTTTTACATCCAACCGAACTTACCACTGCAATGTGCCAGACGATTGTAGAATTGTTGTATTTGAAGCGTGCGCGAGCATGGCTTACGTCAATAAAAGTGTAACCGCCGTACATACTGCGAGAATTATATTTACGTATATTTTTATTGTCAATAATGCAATTTACGGGTCTTTATTGTTTGTCAGTTTGATCTTTTAATCTTGATTCAGTGAAATAAGCTTCAAAATATATAAAGAGTTTTCATACGTTACATTTTCATACGTGTGCGGCTCTTCTCGGCATAGATGAGTGTAGATTTATTTTTTTAGCTTAAAATAATACTTTTGAAATAAAGGTTTACTGGACATGGCCTGTTCAAAAGCAATTACCTGCACAGTTTTTATAAGTTGTATAATCAGATGTTATAAAAATATATTTGTCTATAATATAGTTGTTGCGTAATGGCATAGATTCCGGAAGAAACAGGATTCGGAAGGAAGTTCCACTCGCCACAATCCATCTCCTGGCACCTCCAAGGTGGACTGTAACTTTAAGTTTTGACACTATCTCCTGGTCAGGGTCTTGACTCCTTCAGATTGCACAAGATGGTCACGTATACACACTTCTCACTCTTTGTTATACTGCGAAATCTTTTTGTAACCGTACCGGTTCAGGGTCGCCAATCGACTGACTCGGTGGCAGTTGAGGAAGGGGGGGGGAGGTGGAAGGCACAGTACATCATCCTCGCTCAAGCACAAATATATATCTCAAACAATAGTTGGAGACAAAATGTGTAGGTAGTTAGGTTAGCACAAATTACAAATTAGTTTCATTTTGCTTTCTACCCACATCGAGCAACCACTTTGTTATATTTTACACCTTTCAATGTCTAATAGAAATTTATTAAATATACGCGGTGCACACAGTAAGAAAGTTCGTTGACCAAATTTGGTGTAAATTTTTACCACTAAAAAGTATCCTATGATGTCGCCTGTGTTGTCGGTCAGCTGGGAGCATGACGCTCATCTTTGAGTTCTTCACCGACAGCTTTAATAGATTACGCATCTATCTATGGATATTAAAATGTGAATGTTATTATCATTATTACGAATTTCATTATTATAATCAATAAAAATTTAAGTAAATATCGTAAAACATTTAGTTATTGTATATTATTATTAATATATGATTCTGTGGACCTCAATGAGTTGAATTACCAACTCATCGTGCCGCGTTTGTCGGACTTGCGCAATGGAGTGATGGATGATCCCTTGGACAGTTCTCTCCCTTGTACCTTACTTACTTACCTCTCGGTGGAATATTAGGCGATGAAAAAAAAGTTATTCAGCATCTTTTTACATTGACAGATTCGAGCAATCGATCAAGCTATTGAAGCACAATTCTACACAGTTTTTGAAAAGTTCCCACCATAGTTTTTGAAAAAGGGGAGAATTTGGACAGGTATCTGTAATGCTCTTAAATAATGTAGTTCGCTAACACAACTCGGAAATAGTAAAACGGATATGACAACAGACTGAATGTAATGAAAATGGTTAGGAAGTAAGAGCGTGTGGAAGATTCTGAAGATGTAGTCGTGTTATGAACTAGTACAATAAAATTGTAATAGTAATCAAATATATGTATAATATATTGACATATACACAGGGTGTAGCGGATCTAGTTTCTGGAATATGTGCCTAATCTCAACCGTGTCATAATTATATGCATTAAAAAAAAACATAATTATGTGATTAATTCGAACAATTGAAATATTCTATTGATTCCAGATTATATATTGAAAACAAAAAATTGAAGGTCATCGAACTTCGAGCGACTAGAATATTTTTTGTCATATAACTTACTGCCTGAAGTAAAGATTATTTATTATTATTATTTCGTAGTACGTAAACTTCAAGGAGTGTGGCGCTCTATCCTCTCTGCCCTCGGCGTGATGGTAAGTTAGTTAGTTGGACTTCAAGGTTAACACGATTTTTTAAAAAATTCAAATTAATAATATTTTCCGTAACACTGCAAAATTTGTATATATTTCTTGATCATTTTTCGACTCGTAATTTAGTCAGGTAACAAACAACCCATAAAATATTGTGGATTAGGTCTGTTATACCTTATATAGTGATGATGAATTTTTAAATATAAATAATTCCAAATTAAAAAAAAAAAATTTACTGCCCCGGATTATCGAGTGTAATAAAAAAAAATTGTT
The DNA here is from genome assembly GCA_031772225.1 of Eubasilissa splendida. Classification (NCBI taxonomy): domain Eukaryota; kingdom Metazoa; phylum Arthropoda; class Insecta; order Trichoptera; family Phryganeidae; genus Eubasilissa; species Eubasilissa splendida. The sequence goes on along the minus strand of CM062865.1, from coordinate 731,471 downwards.
CACCAAGAATGAGTTGAAATTGAAATTTTTTGCACGATCTCTAAAAACTTTCATCTGTGCAGCGTCCCCCTCCCGCCCGCCGAGATTTGTAATAAAACAGCTTCCGCTGACAATACGCCGCGCCGTCCTGTGAATTTAATTTCCATTAAAAGTGGACTATTGTCTGCGATCGGCCATTATGTCCGGAACACACCATTGTGGGCATTTTTTAATATCCATATTTCGCTAAATGTTTCCACGACGTTCTGGAGCGCTGGCTCTGTGCGGACGAGATCGGCGGACAATTATTTACAGAAGACTGACCAAACCATTGTTTTAGGTTCTTCGGTCTGTTATCAATATACCGGATGAGTTAGCATGGTTATAAATAATGTACAAGATGTACAATACCTTGTACACCTTGAAGAAAGAAGAATGTGGTTCCGAAACCGGTTGGTGTTAGCAAAAATAATGTGTTGCTTAAACAATGTGAATTGTTAACATTCTTACTGTGAAGTTGTAATTATTCAGAATGTAGTCCTGTGATGTTTTAATATAAATTACATGTATTAATTAGAAAGATATACATCGAAAAATATCGTTGTTGCTAACGGTATTTGAGATTCCTTAAAAATAAAGAAGATGGCTTTCAAATAATGGAACGATAGATGTATTCATTTAAAAAATGTAACATATAGGTTCGAAAATTTGTCGTATATGCATGTGGTGAAAATAAAGATAAAGTCTATGACGAGAAGCGTTCGCTGGAGGTGTGCTCGGGAAGCCAAATGACAGGCTTCCGGGCGGCTACGCCGCGATGTATTAACGTGAGTTTGCAATACTGAGCTAATAAAACAGATTGGAAAACACATGATGGAAGAAAGAATAGTCATGTTGAAGATCACTCTCTACCGAATCGAACTACCGGCTTTTTTGTCACTATGATGTAAGTACCTCATGTGGTCACTTTTTATTAGAAATCACACATTATATGTAAATTCCGATAGTACTCTAGAGATCCAAGACGAATTTGTCTTCAACAAATCCAATTATTCCAAAATTGGACAACTGGGCCGACCTCACAAAAGGTCAGAAGTTTAGTCCCATTAAAACAAAAATAGTTGCAGACACAGTCCAAAATAAACTATGTGCTCAGAAGTCAACTACACCTCAGACTGCAACATAGACGAGACCGAGGATTTTTTTTATTTTTTTACTGTTTGAGGGAATTTTATAGAACTCCATAATCATACATGTGAAAATAAAACAATTGTTTTTTTTATTCTATTTGGTGGGAATAGATACCGTAGTGGATTGTATCTCTGCTAGTTATTGTTTGATTGACGCGACCCGATTTGGATGAAGAAAGGTCAGGACAGAAGAAATCGGGTCTTACCTTAATCTCAACATCGTGGGCTGGACACTAAAGGAAGAAAATCTCGCCGTCGAAGTCTTGAAGGGGGTAAGATGCTAGCGAATTCAGTTTTCCGATCAGGATAATGTTAAAGCACGGTAATAATCTGTCTTGGTGGAACCAAGCGTGATGACCCTTTGACACTCGAATTCGCACTCCTCCTCTGTCCGCCGAATGCGCTCAGGTGTAAGGTCAGCCAGATAGGGACGAGTATACATCGTGATGGAATTAACCTATACCATACCATGACATAAAATACCCAAACGCAGCCAACTCGTGTTACCGTAAATAACTGTTAGAAAAAATATTTTTATTAGGTTAAATGGAACGAATTTACTCTAAATATTGAGCATTCAATTTTGAAAAAATGATTAAAATCATAATTAAGAGCTTTCGTTAAGTCGTATAAAATGTGTTCTTCCTTCTTATATCTCTTCATTTAATTAGTGAGAAAGAGTCAATTATATTTGTATGTTTGTTGTTCTTTTCACTGTGAAAATAGTGTGTGATCTCTGTCTTTCATATCACAAATTGTATTTTTACCAACGTATTAATTTTACAATGGACTGAATAGAAAAATTAATTGTTTTTGTACGATTCCCTTTCCATAATTGGTTTTTCTCTAGTCATTCCTGAGCGTGTCACTGTGAAATAGTGTGATCTCTGTCTTTCATATCACAAATTGTATTTTTACCAACGTATTAATTTTACAATGGACTGAATAGAAAAATTAATTGTTTTTGTACGATTCCCTTTCCATAATTGGTTTTTCTCTAGTCATTCCTGAGCGCTAATATTTTCTTTAGGTTTTATCTAAAATATGAATTTTATATTGAATGTATTTACCGAAATATTACAAGTTTAATTATGACGGTAGACCTCTGTTACTGCATGGTTTGGGAAGGGTTAAGGAATGTACCATTCCAATGATTGTCTGTGATGTGGTCTGCCCATTGCCACTTAATTTTCTTGACATTTATTCTGCAACGCAATTCTTGGCAATGTACCTTCTCTAATTTAGTTTCAACAATAAAATAATTCTCGTTAGTAGGAATAATACCTTCTAGTGTGCATGCTAAATTAATATTACGGAATATTTTAAGTTACCACTTTTGAAAACCCACCCCCAGGGCGTATAAGGCTTTCACGAGTGCTATTAAATAGCAACGCCGTTATGCACACCTGCAAGCTGAGGACAAATGCATTCCGCACCACGTTTAAATGCAGGGTTCCATATTTGCATTCCTCTCTATTGATATGCGCCAGTTAAATCGATTAATTTACATTTGAACTAGGATTATTACCTTCATTCCACACCGACAGATCGGATGGACTGGCAGATGGAGAAATAAGATAATAAAATGGGACAGTATTATTGTAGCTGATAATCTATTGTTTTGAAGAACATCAAAAAGCTATTTATATTTTAGACCGAAGCAGAGTCATAAAGAGTCTATCCTTCAGAAATAAATGATTACAGAAAATCTTTCGACAACGTGCATACATTTTTATATAAACGATGTCTTTTTTTCGAATTGGCAACACTTTTTTCTAGTGACAGACAATTTGACAGCTGACAGCTGATTTATGCTCAGTTTGGTTTGCCATTTCATCATTACGCCAGAAACTGACTATGCGCTACATCCATTTTATGGACGACTTAATCGTCCATCCGAGCAAGTAATTCGAATAAATATAGATCGTTTACTATAATTGATAATACGTATCTGCAGACACGTTATACAGTGCGTACCGATGAAGCTGTTGCTGCAGTGGAGCTTAGTATTGAGGAGGACCCAAATAAATCGATTCGCCATCGTGCACAGCAATAGATCCATCGTTACTGAATTTTTCGTTCTCCAAATGAATGACATTATTGTAGAAGAGCTGTTGTCTCAACAAGATGACACAACATGCCAGACAGCATGCGTCACAATCAATTTATTGAAGGAAACATTCGATGAGGGCGTAATTTCGCGTGATGGACCTGAGAATTGACCTTCAAAATCGTATGATTTAACATCTTTGGATTATTTTCTGTAAGAAAATGTAGTCTCTAGTCTTGGAAGTCAAAATTTGTCGCATTATTGCCGATATACGACCCCAGCTGCTCTAAAAAGTGGTCGAAAATTGGACTTTCAGATTGAGCTGTATTCGAGCCAGCCGCGGCGCCCATATGCGTGAAATCATATTTAAACACTAATGGCATAAAATTATCTTTCAATAAAGCTAAGACCATGGCTGTTATCACGATTTTGATGTGTTTTATTTCATTTTAAAGTTCTATACCTCTAAAAAATACACCCTTTATTTGTATAAGCATATTAAAATATTTTGCTTAGAACGCAGACTTTTGTTAGCTTGGATCAATCTTGCTTCTTTTGCTCAAAGTGTGCATTTTGTGTCACCACCCAGTAGTTGTAAACGGGGCAAATGAAATCGTATATAGAAAATTAGTACTTACATAGGCTGGCCGTATATTGACACTGAATTTAAGTATGTCACATTTTGAGTAATTAATTATATAAGTATTGCATAATTACTGACGATGATAGCTGATCAGCTGCGAGCCAGAAATTAAACGACGCATAAGTATGGCGAAAAGTTATATGTATAGACTTGGCTGAATAAGGCTGTTTTCAAGATAACGAAGGTCAGGCTTGTACTGCAGTCTTTGATGCATTCGATATATTTATATGGTGTGGAAAGGGAGAGAAGACGGATTGATCCCTTCATGTTGTGCATACCGCGGACGACGAGATACTGCAGAAGCTGAACATCAAGGACAGACTCTCACCTATTTGCCTGAGACGAATCCTTCAATTTTTTGGGCATCTTGGTAGAAGAGACGATAGTTTGAAGAAGCTTGTATTATATATAGCTTGTAAAATCCCTCACAGCAAAAGCAACAGGCACTTCTCTGGTGATAGCTCTCAGATCTGCAGGATGCACGATCCTCAGTCACGAAGGATCGACGTGGATATTTGACGAATTACATCGCTGTAATAACTTCAAAGTGCGGTTTCCGGGTACTGGTCTTCGATCACGTCTGCGGTGGGAGAGAGTGTGTTGGTCAGTGCGGCAGCAGTCGACCTCTGACCACTTGACTATACCCCCTCCTAAATTTCTACAGTTCACCATCCCTAAAAAACAAATTACTGTCGTACAACGCAATCATCCCTCCTATACTCATATACGCGAGCCCCATTTGGGGTTCAATTACACAACAATTTTAGAATCCAAACAAAACTACATCCTTATGAGAATCACAAACTCACCCTGGTTTGTCAGAAACACAATCATTCACTGAGACTCAAACATCCCCTCACTCAAACGACACGTGCACGATTTATCATCTAAATTTTATTCTAAATTAATTTCCATCCCCATCATCATCGTCCCATTTTACTTCTTTATCCTGTTCTTGACCCAATTGAACATAATATATAAAATGATTAAAAATAATAAAAAATACAAAAACAAACAAAAAAATGAAAGAAAAAAAAGTATTATATAAAAAGTTAAAATAAAACAATTTTACCATGTTCCCAGCAATAAGGACCCCTAAAAAAAATCTCACACCATTGTTGTTACCTCATATGTCGGAGACAAGAGGGCTCAGCCCTTATTCCTCCCCTCTTTAACGAACGAATCGGAGAGGTCAGACATACAACAGTACAATTATATACATACAAACTTATTTTACAAATCACTTGTTAATTTTAAATATGAATTAAATATATTAATTATAAAGATACACATATAAAATCAATTTTATCGAAAAATATTGTTGTTGCGCAACACTTGTTAATTACCTATTCGTGTCTCATGGAGGAATATGATTGCTCTACCGATTCTCTAACATATCATATCTGACTGCTACCTTTCAGTAAACTTATAGACGGCGCGCACAATTGCCGATGATTTCATTCTAGATGGCTCTTTCAAAAATGGAACATATCAAAAAGGTAACATATTGGTTCGAAAATTTGTCGCTAAAAATATTGTCGCTGTAGCATAGTTGGAAAATGCACCTTCCCCGGTAAGGAAAGAGATCCAGATTTGAATCTCGGTGGCGCAATAGCGATACAATTGATTTTATATGTATATCTTTATAATGAATATATTTAATTCATATTTAGAATAATAATTAATATTGAAGTTAAATATAAAATTCTCTTTAGTGATTTTTCTGATTGGTCCAAAGTTGACTCGAATTTATCCAGACGAAACGATAGCATGGGATTTCATCTTAAGCACGATTTAAGTTTAGTTTTATGTTTTATGTTTTAAGCTTACGACGTTTACACGGATTTCCGACAAAATGTTCAACTTAGCGACAATTGTCCCAATAAACTTAAATATCTTAAATTCGAGTAACACTCAGAATTGCGTGATTCAAATTGTTATCTGGTATTATGGATGGGAATATTGTAGAGCTACTTCTTCTCGGTGTAGAATATTTCTAGGTTATGCTGATAAGATGTCAAATATTAATATTGTAGAGCTACTTCTTCTCGGTGTAGAATATTTCTAGGTTATGCTGATAAGATGTCAAATATTAATATTGAAGAGCTACTTCTTCTCGGTGTAGAATATTTCTAGGTTATGTTGATAAGATGTCAAATATTAATATTGTAGAGCTACTTCTTCTCGGTGTAGAATATTTCTAGGTTATGTTGATAAGATGCCAAATATTAATAATCCATTGCTCGACTAGCTCGAATAGAGCACGGATTATCTTTCTCGATATCTGTGGGTATCAGAGTCAAATTGGTATAGGTTATTCTAAGATAGTAATCATTTATTCAATAAAACAGCATATAGTTCAGAATTACTAAAATCAGTAGGAAGGATGACAAGAATGCATGATATGAAATACACAGTAAATGCAAGATACAGGAATACACAAATATGCGGGTCAGATAGTAATGTATAAATCAATTATAGGATGATCATTTCTCCCAGTCCATATTCTATCGTAATTGATAGCACTTTTATCAGCCAAGCTGCTGACACAAGGTGAGGACAAAAATATGAATATAAACTATTAATAAATACCTCGTAGAGTACAATGTAATTGTTTAGAGGTGTGCACCTGCGCATAGGCCGGGAGAGTCGGAGATGATAAAAGGATGGCCAGCAGGATGGGTCCGGCTACCGACCGTCGATCGATGGAGGAGACCTTCGCAGCAGAAGTGCAGACGGGGAGATGATGCAGGAGGCGTTGGCGATGAACAAGACGAGTGTTGATTGAATTGTATTGTATTGTAAGAAATGATCTCCGTAAGATGCTAGGATGCAGATATAGCGGAGTGTGCAATCCGATGATGATCTGTGGCGGAGATTCGGTAGGATGATTGCCGAAACGAGATGAATCACGTTGTCGCGGTACAAAATGGTGTACGCTTGGGGACCGTTGAATAGATTCACACAGGTACAGTGTGGAAATGAGTGTAACAGAAGGTCTTACGTCCGAATAATGATCACCCAACTCTTGAAGATCAAGCTGGAAATATTACTCGAACAGAGAGTTCGTGGCTACTCGAACGGAGCAGGGAGCGATCTGAAGAGAAGCAAGCCGATGACGCGTGGGGTCCGCGCGGCTAGATACATAAAAGGTCAATTTAATACTCTTATTGCATAGGTACTGAATATTAAAAATAACCCACTACAATATATAATAAAGTAATACGATTTGATATGTTTTTAACAGATATTTTACTTGGTATTATTTATGTTGTTTGGTAACCTTATTTTAGAATTATTTTACTTAATTTAGATTATTTTTAATCCATGTGTTCACTTTTACGAATTATCCGACTTTTATTTTTTTTAATATATTTTACCCTAACCTTCACCGTTATATTAATACCTTCTATCCTGTTCTGTTTTCAAATTTTACTTTGTTACTCTTTGGTGACTCGTCCCGAGCCCAGATCGGCGCAGCTGAACGGTTCCAAATAACCAAGTTTCACTAGATGCATGCGCGCCCTGAACGTAGCACTCCTTCACTGGATCCCGCTTCGATTCAACATGCAGTATCTTGTTACATTACAATGGTTAATTAATTAATTTATTTATTTACTTTTGCTGCTATTACTGTCTGTCATCCTCTCACATAATAACTGGTACAGACTCCATAAGATACCAGAATGGTGACTCGATAGATGTAGGCTATCATTCTCCACCTCAGTCTTTTGATAGCGCATACGTCATACTTCACTTTTCAACTCCAAATTTGTGACATAACCTATGATTTTTAAGTTATTAATTGACCTGTTGATAATTGTTTAATCATAATAAAAATAAAAGAATATGTATTCGTATTGAGAGACGTGGCATATCTCTTTATTAATAAACATTATATATGAATGTTAAGTGTGTTAATTATCCACCAGTACGTCCTGGAGTGTTTAAGGCTTCCCGCGTCAGGGGCCCGGGGAGGGGGAGCTTACTGGTGAATTATTAACATTCGGAAACTGTTAAGCTCGACTCACGGCTGAGTTTTACTGCTCGAGCATTAATGCCGACCTTAAGGGATGATCGCGAGCTGCCGAGCTCGCTCCCTTAATAAGATGGGAACAGGGATGATCAAGACGTGCCGGAACGTCTTCGGCTTAAGCGAGTAACATAAAGTAATGTCCTTAATACTGTTAATTAAAAACTTGATTTATATATTGTAATTTATATTATTTGAACATTGCGGCAGGAACTCACGGATGAGACTTGTCTCGAAAGTTGGGTGTAGTGTATTACAATCATCGCTAATTGTATTATGTATGCAGTTGAATGATATGTTACCGAGAAATCTCACGAGAGGAGAGAATAATGTCTCATCCGTAATTATTTAATTTTTATGGAAAATTCATGATGTATCGAAAAACAAATATTTAATTTATTAGGAGAACACAATCTTATTGTCAAGTTGTAATTATTCAGTCTGTGATATTTTTAAATATGAATTAAATATATTAATTAGAAAAATATACATATGAAATCAATTTTTGACTCATTCAAATAATGGAACGATTAAATGTATTAATATCAAAAAGGTAACATATAGGTTCGAAAATTTGTCGCTAAAAATATTGTCGGTGTAGCATAGTTGGATAATGCACCTTCCTTGGTTAGGAAAGAGTCCAGGTTCGAATCCCGATGGCGCAACAACAATATTTTTTGATATAATTAATTTTATATGTATATCTTTCTAATTCATATTTAAAAATATTGAAATTTTTGATGCTCACCCGAGATTTTGAATCACGCCACTGTCCGGCAGTGATCACTTGGATTCACTATTAGAGCCACTTTATGTCGCCCGCCGCCAGTCACCAGCTGCAGTCAGTCTTTGGCCGTGATGCATGTTGAACCAATGCCCGAATGGTAGTTTATGTATTTAAACAGAATACACTTTTTTAAACAATTTTTTGTTTTTTTTTTAAAAATAGACTCTGGCAAAGAAACAATAATATATGTATTTAGTTAGTATTGACACCCTGAAGAAGAAAATTGTATTTTTCAAAACCGGTAGATGTATTTAAACTCAATAAGTGGTTAATAAAACAAAGTTAACAAATAAAAATATGAATTTTAACCACAAAATTAATTTTGATAATTTCAAAAGTAGAATACACTTCAATTAATATTTGCATTTAATTTTAAAGATAGTATTATTAAGTTATTTATTTTTTATTACATTAGTTAGATTATGTTGAGTTAGTTATACTCCACCTCCGCTTGCTTTATGATACATCACGTTGTCAACACGGAAAATTAAGTTTTATTTGTTTGTATAACTTATTCAAAAAAATATATTATACTAGGGAGGATGGGTGCAATTAAGAAAAACCAGCTTGTAGAAAGGAAAAAAAAACAAGTCTGAACTGTCGCACAGACTGATTCCATCTCAAGTAGCTGATGTAATGTGAACACATACTGGGCACGTGTTAGTCGCGTTTCACCATCAATAATCATCCAAATTCAGTAGCATCGAATCCAGAGAACACAACTATTCTCTCAACAGCGTCGACAGCAAATTTTTTTTTTTTTGTAACTCACTTAGCAAAAGCACAAGTACTTTAAAAATAAGACATACTTGGGTGGCTGCCAGCAGAATCACCGATTGTGTCCGATTGATTTTCCGACTCTTGTGATTCTACCTTTTACAATTTATTTCTGCAGGGTAATGCAATTACCCATGCATACATATCTTATAGGTATATGAAATCCTTATATACATGTTGCTAGAAGAGTAGCACGGAGAGATTGGCGAATATTTTGAATGTACTAGGATGGAAGACGAGAGGTTAATCTTTAATAAGATGGAATAGACCAAGTCCGAGACGTGACCGGAGCCTTGTTAGTTCGCGCAGTAGAAGCAGAAAAAAGGATCACGATAGGCAGTCATGAGCACATTGACCGAGTGAGAGAGAAAGATATATTACGCTGGAGTAAATTTTAGACATCCTTTCAAATATTCGAATTAGATAGACATGTGAGCTTTTTTTTAAATATAAACCAAATTTCAAATATCATCTGGCATTTCATTGAAAATCTTCATCACGCTGTACATCATCGATGTTCTGAGATTTAGTCTTCTTCCTGGATGGCAGTCTCAGTCTATCTCTTCCTCTTCTACGATGTTCGTGCTAACGTTCAGCTGATATTTTTAAAAATTGAAATATATTTTCTGTTTATTTGGTTATCTGGGTATATTTAGTTTTTTCAATATTATTCTCAAAGCTTTCTTTTGCAGTATGAGAATATGGTATTTTTTCGGATTTTTGTGAAAAATATATTTGCTCGTGTAATTATCCGATCGCAGATATTTAAAAAATTGTTATATTTTAAAGTTTTCAATTTTGACATATGTTATGAAACACTTTATCTGTTCTGAGAATTCACTCAAATCATAGATTAGTCAGAAACATTTTAAATACATACCGAATTCTTAGATTTTTTTACAAAATGCACGTTTTTTGTTATAATTTAATTTTAATATTATTTTAATTAAATTTGTTAGTTCAGTTTGGTTAGGTTAGATTAGTTAGTTTATTTTTTACAATCCAATGATAGTGTGTGTTTTATATATTTTTTCTTTTATATATGGTATTATTATGTATTTTTATATCATTATTTATCATAGTCACGAAACTCTATAATGAAATATATTTTTATTATTTTCGACTTATTTTTGATTATTTCTGGTTGATTGTAAAACACGTCTTTTTCAAATATATTAAAAGTTAACCATAGATAAAGTATTTTAATGTCATAAATTATTATGGTATGATTTCAAAACATTAAAGTGTAATAATTTTTAAAATATTTATAACTAGATATTTTTGAAATAATGGCACTCATTTCTGTAGGAAAATATATTTTTTGTGAAAATCCGAAAAAGTATATCACCTACTGATAATTGTCGTATTTCTTATTTATTAACTAAAAATAAAATACTACCGCTGTAGTTTACTTGAGAAATTATACTAGCGTATAAATGTATATCTTCCAGTATAGGGCGCAACACTCTTCTCCCCATGGACCCGGCTCTAACTGCCAAGTAAGTTTAGGTAAATAAGAAAAATTATGTTCTGGATGTGTATTCATTTTAATAAAAATAAAAAGTGATCCAACGTCGGGGGTGCATTCAAAGGCGCCGTGCGTCAGAAACTATTTAAATGTGCTCGGCTCGGAATTTTAATTACGCTCTTTGTACATTTAATTATTATTCCCTCACGGTTGGGTAGTGCGCGCCTGCATCAGAGGAGAGAAACACATATTACACATTAATGTGCTCGCGGTACACAGAATGCGAATATTCATGAATTACGACAACACCGTACTGCCTAACTGCACGATCAATATTCCTAGTTTACACACTCTTGATGGTAACGGAGAATTTGAAGTACAAGCTTGTAGGCAGAGAATTTACAGTGCAAAGAGAATTTTCAGTAGGCGGTTGTATACACATAATTGCAATAATGTACAGTATTAAGTTGCACACAGAGAATTCACAGTAAAATATTGTATATAGAGAATTTACATTGACAATTTGTACTCAGATAATTTACGGTATAAAGTTGTAAATAAATAATTTACAGTAAATGCTTGTATATAGAGAATTTCAACTGCTAAGTTGTGCACTGAGAATTTATTGAATAGGATTGAAGGCAGATTGTGTACAAGGTTGTACATTGAAAATTTACAGTATATGGTTGTATAAAGCGCCTTTTCACTACTATCTTGTACAAAGAGAATTTTCTGTGTAAGGTTGAATTACATAGAATTTATAGTTTAATATTGTACAGAGAATTTACAATGAAAAGTAGAGAATATACAGCATATGATTGTACACAGATAATTTACAGTATAAGGTTAAATTGATATTACAGAGAATTACCAGTACAAGCTTGTACACAAAGAATTTCTCAGAATAAGTTGGAGACCATAATGGTCACGCCTAGAATCAATCCCGGTACCATTCAGCCAGTGCTCTGCCATCTTAGGTATTCCCTCAATAGACTGTGATGTCAAATAAGTATATAATACTGATTTAATGTGTATGAATTGAATGCACTGATTAATATTTTATGATTTAATCATTATTAGCAATAATAATAATCATTACGCCGCTATTTTCATATGTAAAACGATTGATTCCTCGATAGCTAAGTGGTTAGCGACCTCGCCTGTAACGCCCAGAGACCGGAGTTCGAGATTTTTATTAAATTTATTTAAACGTATTTGTGAATATTTTCTTGCAAACCAGAAAAATATATTCTATGTGTGGTCAAACATATTGTATTTATAGATGTGTCTCGAGACATTAAACGTTTTTGTGATTGTAGCTACATTTCGATACTGGATAAAGTACTGAACAAAGACAACGCTCTACTTAGTTTCTCTTTTGTCAATATTCAGAGATATAGATTATGTTAACCCTTCCCAAACCGTGCGGTAGCACAGGTCTACCATCATAATTAAACCTGCAATATTTCGCTAAATACATGCAACATAAAATTCATATTTTAGAAAATCCTAAAGAAAATATTAGCGCTTAGGAATGACTAGTGACAAACCAATTATGAAAAGTGAATCGTACAAAAATAATTATTTTTTTCATTCAATCCTTTGGAAAATTAATACGTTGGTAAAAATACAATTTGTGATATGAAAAACAGAGATCACACACTATTTTCACAGTGAAAAGAACAACAAACATACAAATATAATTGACTCTTTCTCACTAATTAAATGAAGAGAGATAAGAAGGAAGGACACATTGTATACGACTTAATGAATGCTCTAAATTATGTTATTAATCATTTTTTCAAAATTGAATGCTCAATATTTAGAGTAAATTCGCGCCATTAAAGCCATTTAAGCTAACGAAAACATTTTTTCTAACTGTTATTTACGGTAACACGAGTTGACAGCATGGCTGCGTTTGGGTATTTTATATCATGTGCTCATGCTCGTGTGATCTGCTTCTTCTGCCTTCAACTGCTTGCCTTTACTCTTCACGATCTCAGGCCACGTCTCGGACTCGGTCCGACCATCTTATTAGAGATCGACTTCTCGCCCTCCTCCATCTCTTTCAGCAACATGTATGTATGAATTATTTTCTTGCATGTTTAAAATGAAGTATACCCCGAAGGGTCCCACCTTATTCCGCAATCGTTTTAAGACTTGTTTACTCTCGCTTCGATTCCACTCAACAAAGCAACGCGTGCAATATTTTACAAAATCTTCAAAGCTTTTTTGGAATATATATTTCAAAGTTACAACAGTTATTTACGTTCCGGCAGTTAGTTACTAAAACCTTGTATCGACCCTTCATAATTAACTTTTTTCTTATCCTTTATTACATGGCACAATTCTTACATTATTTGGTCATTATTACATTTTTTTATTACATTAGTCATTACTGCTATAGGTTGGCTCCGGTACCATTATACCAGAGCCATACATTAACAATATGTATCCATTTGATGCGAGACTCGTTATATCACATTGAATTCAGAAGGGGAAGGTAAACGTCACATTTATGTGTTCCGGCAGCAATTTACCCTGTTAAGGTCGCAAGAGGATGTGAGGGAGAGCTAGAGGAATGCTCCGTTAGGTCTCACTAGGCATCGTCCATCCCAGCAACCCCCAGCGGGAGACCCACGCCTAAATAAATAAAATGTTCGAGATTCCTTTAATTTCTTCAGGGGAATCCGATGATTTATTCTTATAGTTAGAGTTCCAAAAAATTGGGACATTTATTAGTACATGGTCCTTCTTAGGGTCCATGTTTCGACTCCGTATAAAGCTCCATACAGAGAACACCAGAGTACTGACCAATCGCAATTTTACGTTTCTGGTGATAATTCATCCAAATTGTAGTCAACTTCGGATCAGCCTATATTAATTTTTTTAAAATTTGGAATAGTTTTCTACATCATAAACTCTGTTTGATTTTTATAACATATTCATGGATCGCCGGTCGCCGTACGCGCTCATGTTAACGTGGCATACGTACATATAATGGTTCCTATCTATTACCTACTTATTACCCCTTCCACATACTCGGAGTACGACCTTTTGGTTTGTCATTTATGGTTTTGAACCAGTTGAAGCGGAGTTGATCGAAGTGCGTTGACTGTCGCCAAGTTCTTCCAGCCATGTGGGAACGAATTGTTTGCTTGTAAATTATCATACTGCTATGTAGGGTTGATAGTGTACTGTTTGTGTATTTGATTTCTCGATATGAGTGTAGAAACCTATACATATTGCTATTGTGCTAGTCGTGTCACAACGAAGAGTGAGTTAAAAAATAATTTGTGCGGAACAACGAAGTACGTGTTATGAAGCCAGAAGATATGTATCTCCATAGGAAGAAAAAATCCAGATACCTAAAGAAGCAATTCTCAGGTGAGTCGTGTTTCTTCCTGGTTCTTTATGGTTGGTGCTTTGTTTCCTTTACTGTTCTGTCCGTGTTCCAAATTCCTTCCACTATTCCAACGTTTCGTTTTCCCCAGCCTCTTATTCAAACTTAAAAATCTGTTTTTTTGACTTATTACATATATATACATTATTTAGGATGATGATAAATGTTTTTTCCGCAGTGAAAAAATCTATTGCGTATTTGTTCGCATTAATTAGAAATTAATTGGTTTTTATGTGTAAGTCAATATCTACGTGGACTAAAATCTAAGGAATATCAGAGAGATTTTAACGCAGTACTGGAACGAATTAACGATTTTTCCACAGACGCTTAATTGGCATTTAATTTTCGGAAATTGAAAAAGTTACCGCCAAATTCAGCTAATTAAAACGTAACGTTGGAACTAATTGATTTTAAATGCCAGCCAGCCCATTTGGTGAATATCTACAATAATTAGCAAAATAAATTAGGTTTTTCTGTTATTCCTTTATCACAAATAATTTACAATTTCAATAGTTTTGTAATTTACAATAATCTAATACATTCAATTTTAATTATTTGTCATTTTTGCCAAAATTGGACAGTAGGTGAGAAGAAAAAATGAGCGATGACGACATACAAACAATGGATGACCACAAAAAACCTGACGTGATCAGATTAACCGAATATTGAAGAACGGTTCTGTTAAAAGTTTAACTATTGAAGAACGTGCAAGATAAAATCTATGAAAGTGGGCAAGGTAATATATGCGTGCCAGGATTCTTACATTGCTACGTATGTACGTTTTAGTTAGTTTGGCCAGTCTACTGTAGAGGGGCCGCAGTAAATAAAGCCACGATAACCAATTTCCGTTGAACGAAAGAAAAAGTCAGTTTTTAAATCAAATAAATTTTAATGTTCTTTTTATGAACATGAATAACAGTACTATATGAGAATCCATGTATGTGCATGTACCTAAAAATAAACGAATACATGATGCTCTATGTATATTTCCTGTGTGCCAATTTTAATGACAAAAATAGGATACCTGCAAACCATACGTGCGACTAATTTCTATGTTATTCGAATAAATAAAAATTTATGTCACGTCCGCCATACATGGGTAAATAGCGCGCAGTCGGGAAATCTGCCTATATAAGATACCGGTTAATATGTTGAACCAGTTCTCTTGAATAAATCCAACGTGAATCAACTGAAGTTTTTATTGATGGAATACATCCTGAAATCGTTATACATAACTTTCACGCATGTATTTCTACAATTTATTATCATTCAATTAAAGTATCGAAAAGATTGAAAGAACCAGCATTTGAGAAACAATATAAAAGCGAATAAATATAGTCTTTATTATGTACGTAATAGTTTGTGATAATTAATAAAATTATAAAGCGTGGATTGTAGCGATTAAAATAAATGTACCTTAAAATGAGATGAAGTTAGCTCTTCTCCCAGCATCTTGGGCACTAGTAATAATTGAATACACTGGAAACTGACTGGACCATCTGCGGAATCACCAATTAAAGAAGTTTGCTATTGAGATCAGCCGTAAACCGGAGATAATACTTCCGGAAGAGATTACCCCCCGAGGGCTCATCAAGAATGCACATCACGGTCCGCGGAGAGCGTGTTCCTTAAAGCCGAGTGCAGTTTTTAAGTGCAGTTGGTATAGCACCCAGAAGAGCATTATGGATGCAATTTTGCAGTTCAAGGGGTGATCTTCATTCATATTATATTAAAGGGCGAGATGGTTCAAGTGTCGGAGCCGGCGTAGATTTTTCAAATCAATTTACCAAGATTGTAATTATTGTTGAATTGATTTTTTATCTATCTGTATATCCTGTAATTTGTTTTCTATACAATCCTGTACCCTATAACCAACCTAAATCAAATTTTGCAAGGTTACACTTTAGGATCTTGGAAAAAGTATTGACACCCATCCCCGGCCACCATTAGTTAAAATTAAATGATTTTATTATAATTATCATATTTGTGGTTTGCGATGTATTGGTATAGGTTTTACCTATACCAATACATCGATACTATCGACCTATACCAAGACGATCTAAATAGCGGTCCATAAGTTTATGTCACAATATCTTCTTAAATAATAGTTTTTTGTCTTCTTTGGTCCAGAAAGTTTTACAATAACACCCTCGTTTCACGTTAATCTGGCTGGACTAACGTCACGGTGGACTGACATTGTAAAGACTTCCACAAATAGTCTGAGTCAAATTATTGTAAAGGATTCCCCTTCGGAACCAAAGGAACATTCGTTTTGATAGAAGTAAAACGAAGTAGAAAGAAGATTGATGGTGTGGACTCTCGGTTTTGGGTTTGACCAGTTTTGGTGATGACAATTAATTGACGCAGCATCCAACGTAGAATCGTTAATATGTTGATTTTTTGCTTTATTCTTTCAAAAATGGAGGATGTGAGTGTTATTTTGAAACTCTGTAAAATATCCGAGTTTTATTATTTAATCTTTTTAAAGTTAAACTTCTTTAGTAACGCTATAGTAAAGTCAAACATCACAGTCAAATGGATTTGAAATGATAATTTGTTAAAAAAATTCAATTCGATTACCGTTGTAACATTGTGAAATATATCAAACCTGTGCTTCTGTATGCAAAACAGACGACACTGGTTGCGGTGTCGTACGGGTCACAGGCTAGCATAATTTATTGCGCTTGTGGCGAGCGAGATTGCATTTTCAGTCGCAATAATAATTAGTACATTTCCGTATTTACGAAGATTTTATTTTATTTTAATGATTCAGTTTATTGTTGTTAATGTCCCAATCTAAAGTCGTACTATGCAAAGACACGCGTAGAAATACAACAATTGATATTTTTGGTAATTACAAACATTGTGACGCAAGTTAAATTTTACCTGTGATATCCTTCCATCACGATGTATGCCTGTCCCTGTCTGACTGACCGTTCACTTAGTCGCATTCAGCGGATGGCGAGAGTACATTTTCGATTCTCAAAGGGTCAACACGCGCGTGGTTCCGCCGAGATATATTATTGCTATGCTTTATCGTTATTCGGATCGGGAAACCGAATTTGTCAGCATCTGACCATCTCTGAAGTGCAGCGAGACTTTCTACCTTGAGTACGAGTTGAGGAAAGTGCAAAGAGTCGTCCAGCTCATGAGATTGAGATCAAGATACGGCCAGATTTCTCCCGTTCTTATACCTTTATTAATCCAAATCGGGCTGCGTCAAACGGACAATAGCTAAAATTGATACAGTCCACCACATGATCTATTTCTCATCAAGACAGTTAGATAATGACGCAAGTTGAATACTCTTTGTGTATTCCATCTATCCCATAAACCTTTTTATACCTGTCTTTTTCTGGCCTACTTATTGATTTCGCCGACGTGGAACTAGATTGCATTCAGATACCAAGCTGTCAATACATATGTTTATTTTAATGGTCGAGAGTATCGAGAGAGAGTCAATCGGCGACCCTGAACCGGAGCGATAACAAGTAAATTTCGCAGTATAACAAACGAGTGAGACGTGTGTCTATGTGTATATCCCTAAGACCCTGAACGGAGATTGTGTTACAGTCCACCTAAAGTTACAGTCCACCTCGGAGATGCCGGAAGAACGGGACTGTGGTGAGTGGAACTTCCTTCCGAACATCCTGTTTCTTCCGGCATCTATGCTTTTACGTTCTTAACTACAAAAGTGCGAGTCAACTGGAGGTGAAACTTGACAATTCGGATTGCGCCAACTAACCATTAATTTTAATCGATCCAGTCCACGGGATCTTATCCCGCCAGTTTTAATTAATTTGAATCGTTAAAAAGGTAGAATAATCAAATAAATTATATGTTGAGAGGCTTTAAAGTAAAATCGTTACCATTCAATTGATGGAATTGGGACAAACGTATTTGTAAGCAAATACTTTTGATAAATAATCGATTGAGAACCCTCAAATTTATCATTTTTTTAATATATCGTACAATCTTAACGCGCACGGCTTTTAAGGTCAAACAAGATGTCGGCACACGTGACGGGCGACAGTGCTCGGCGTGTGCAAATGAATAGTGCAAAGTGTCCAGTGTCACGTGCTCTAACGAATATCAACCACGCACGGTGACAATTTTGCTGGGAAACACTGACTTTTTATTGCGGAGTAATATAAATATATTATGGATAGTTAGAAAATAAAAGCTTTGCCCATATTATTAAGGCGTATTTGACAGGTCGAGAAGTGTCGAGAAATGTTTAGAAAATGGTAATATAGGAAATTTCACGGTATGGCGGCGGGGCGTCTAGCGCCACGGGGTATATATTAGGTAGTTGTCGCATAGTAATTCCATTGTACACATCAGTGCTAGAAATTTCAACTTGTGTTAGGGACTTTTTAGTCATTCGTTTATTATTATTATTATTATTATTCGTTTAGTTTTTTTTTCTATACACTCAAATTTTTTGTATAGTGAAATAAATGTTCCACGCGTTGCATTAAAATGGCTGATTTCTTCATCGTTTGCTAAGATGTGTAAAATATTTTAATTCTGAAATACGGTACTATTATTTCCATTATTAAAAGTATATGTACATATGCTAGACCCAAAAATTTCTCAAAAAAAAAAATCGATTACCTGACATACAAATTCGCCAAAGTGATAAATATAGTCTAAAAAATGATGATGAGGTCGAAGACAGGAGAAGAAATGAAACATCGGAAGATGTTCACTGTAGGTAAACTGCGGTGGGAGAATGAGTTCTCGGCCACAGTGTACCTCCTTTTATTTAGTCATGGACAATAATCACAATCATTAATTTTTAATTTTTTTTAAATAGAGATGCGTACACGGAAAACATGTCACATCGATATTCTTACTATTTTCAAACTAAGCTAAACACTCGTGCAATGGAAATGGGTCTAACATGATGGCCTCCTTGATCGAGGCTCGAACCCCCGACCACTAGATCACTAGGCGAGTATCATAACTATTAGACCACAAGCACGTTCGATGTCGGGCCATATCATATTTTCCTACACATTTCAATGAGATGCCGGTTAGGCGCACTCTCACACAAGTATTAATCTTTATTGTCCTATGTTCGGATGTCTCACCCGTCGTTTTGTTCTTAATTATATTATTTAGCGGTCGCTTTCTGGCGAGTCTTTTTGTGGTTGCCAGTCTTTGAAAGCGAGCATCGCACGCCATGCAAATCCTGTGCGACACAGCAACAGTGGGTAGGACGTACTCAAGCTAAATGAAGCGACGACTTTTGAAGCGTGGCAGGTAACCGATAAAGGAGAAGTCCTTAAGATAAAAATAATTTGAGATAATGATGAAATATGCCACTGAAAAATGTAAGGGACAAAACTTTTTGATTTCACTGTTATATGTTAACTTATGCATTAACATACTTTTGTTTTAAATGCAAATAAAATAATGTTCACCAACACGATCACTAATACTAATAAAAAAATACGATTTTTTGTTTCCAAGGCAAGAGTGCTCTGAAAAGGTTACATTTGATATATATCAATGCCTTTTTAATGCCGTAGTATTGCCATATTGAATTCTTCTTGAATTTTTCAATTTGTAGAATGTGTGTGTTAATCGTTGGCTAAAAACAAAAGGCTAAAAAAATGAATGTCAAGAATAAAAAAATAATATATCTGACATATCCTTTTTTGAGTTAAACCAAAGAGTTGAGGCATGCATTGAATACTAGAATAATATGAATTGCTTCTGAGGAACGTAAACAATACTTTTGAGTATCGCTAATTTAAGAATGCCTGTCTACGTACTGCTAACAGTACAAAAGTGGCTATTCAAGAACTCAGTTGAGAGGTTATTATTATTCTCCTACTTTTGCTCTATTAGATTTTCATGAGGCCAAGGTTTAGTCTCTCACGTGACCCGGTCTGTGAAGCCGTGCTGTGTAGCAGAGACGAGATCGCCACATAGTTTCAAACTACACTCAAATATAATATTAATCTGACCTTTCTGTAGTGTGAAATTGAACAAATCATTATAATTATTCGGAGACACGAGGTACGTTCCCACCTTCTTATTTACCTGTGATAATGTATTAGATATGTAGTAGAAATTATATAAAATATTTTCTACAGTAACAGTAAAATCATTATAACCTCTGAAATGTTAATAGATCAACATTTGTTTTTCACCATTTTAGTATAGATATATAGATTAAATACTAATTTAATGTACTAATTATAAATATATACATATAAAATCAATTTTGTCGAAAAATATTGTTTTTGCGCTACCGGAATTCGAACCTGGATCTCTATTTCCAATCCGACGAAGTACACTACCAATTGTGTTATAACGCCAGTATTTTTCATGACAAATTTTCCGAACCTATATGTTATACTTTTTCAAATTAATACATCTGTCGTTCCATTATTAGAAAGCCATCTACATTGTTTTTACGGAATCGCAAATACCTTTGAGTAAACCGACTGCAGACTTCACATCATAAAACATCACAGACCTATGTTCTGAATAATTACACAATTATAGATCGGTGATATTTCAAATAATTATTATTATGTTCTGAATAATTACAACTTTACAATGAGAATGTGTTCTCCTAATAAAGTGTTTTAAATGAAATATTACGACTATATTAAAACCTATTATAAAAAGATTTTCAAAAGTGCGGTGTTTTTGGTTAATTTTCGTGTAAATTGAATGTTGCAAATTGAAAGAAAAATATAAAGACCCCATTTGTAAATGGCATTAAGAAAGTGTACGTTCATTTGAATATTGAAATGCCATGGACATTTTTTTGCGACTGAGATGTTTGCTGTTTCGGGTTGACATCTTTTTATTAAAGTAAATCTTTTTGATGCTGATCGAGCGGACAGCTATTGCAAACAGGGTCGGGGGCGGGGGCGGGGGCGGGCCGCCTTTTGATGCCAGAGGGTACATGATATTCTAAATTTGTTGCCACATTCTTCAAGATTCTTCATTTTGGTACAATTTTTATATTTTCAGAATTTGGGTACATCTTAAAGTAAAGAATAAATAACGTACATTCATGTGAACATCATTTGTCTACTGGTGACGTACGTAGGGTGGTTTCCGTAAAAAAATGTAACAATTTAAATAAGTACCTACCTATAATACTGAAACATAGTTTTATTTTTCATAAATCTAAAAAAAGAGGAAAAAAAATACATTTTACTCTAATATGATACAATATATTAGTTTCCTTTCTAATTTTCGTACACACACGCAGGCAGTGGGATGTTATATGTCTTTTTGTATTATACAGGGTGTTATTTTTATTTTTAAGTGCTTATTATTTGTGATATTAGTTAATATTCAGTATCGGCCTCAATCTATCTAACAAATAGCGAGCTTTGATATATGCAATATCGAGCTTCTCACTATCTTATAGCGAGCTAGGGGATAACAAATATCTAGCTGGGCGATATTCAGTCCCAGCCCTCTATCTAGCGTAAAGCAATTTAGTGAATTTCCAGTACAGGCCTCAATCTATTTAGCATATAGCGAGCTGGGAGACATCTAGTTCCGGCCTCAATCTATATATCTAGTATCGGGCCTCTATTTAGCGCATAGCGAGCTAGGAGATATCCATTTTTGTGTCACTATCTGTCTTGCACGGCGTTTTACAAATGGTGTGTCGCGAGTGTGTACTCGCTAGGAGTATTCCTACTGTGTCGCCAAATTGTACTAAGTTTACGTAAAGTGTCCTAACAACCCACACCCATGGCAATTAGGCAGCTCATCTCTAAATGTGTATTCTTATGAATGATAAGTATTTTTGTAATTTCTGCTTTAACTCGATTGATTGATCCGACTCGTATTGGACCGTCGGGCGAGACTGGGCGCGGCTTCTCTCGGCGGAAGCCTCGTCCCCGAGTGTAGATGTTGCCACACAATCAAATACTGGCCTAGCACATAACTATCTGGGGTTAACATGTATTTGTTGCTTTTATTATTTGTTTGAACGAGAAATTGGGGAAGTACGGGATGCAGGAAGGGTGGAAGGAATTCGGGAGAGGAGCAGGAAAAGGGGACAAGGGGTGGCTGAAGGACCACCCAGAAAATACGACCTACCTGTGAAACGCTCCTTCCGGTATCTGGATCTGCTTCCACTGGATCCACGGGTCTTCTGCCTCCAGGATACGCACAACGCTGGTCCGCATTAATTACACTCGGATATACACTTTTGGTGATAGCGCGAAAGTGTCAAATAACACCGTGCACAAATAGCACGACGTACAGTACTAATCGGTTCGCACGGTAGCGAGAAACCGATACACACAAACAAATATCAGCCCCACACAGCAGGACGATAATTAACACAAGTCAACAATTCGTTCCCACACGACAGAACAAAACGCTCCCGAAATGGTAAACGCTACTTTCAGTTCGAAGGCACAACTTCAACTCAAAACCATAGAGAAATATGGTGTTCTGGTATAGGAGGAGGGGGGTAGTGGATAGGTAATAGATAAGAACCACTGAATCTACGTATGTCATGGCAGCCGACGATCCATTAATAAGTTATAAAGATAGAACATTTTTTAAAAGATACATAAAATATATATATATTACCTCTTGGCTTAATGGAAGCCATTATCTACGAATAAAAACCTATTTCGTAAATTTATTTAAAATTTGCTTTATAATTTTTTTTCAAAAACTCTTGTATTATAACATTTATTAACATATTCCGAAAGGGGAAAGTAAAAATGTATTTTTATCTGGGATCAATCTCGGAATTACCGGTACTAAGTATTTTTTCGTGTATAAGGTGCCTACCGTCAATAAAAATAAGCTTACCATAAACATTCTAGTTAAAGTCCGCCTGCAAAAATTGGCATAAAATAAATAACCATAAACTTTCAATAATTTAACATCGACCGGTTTCGATCAACTATATTTTTTGTCAAGGTGGACGCACACTAACTGATTCGTAAAATCAAAAATAGTTGTTTGATAGGGATAAGGCTGTAATCGGGGTGGGAGTTTTAAAGAGAAATAATATTTTTTTTATTAAATTTTACAAATATTATAAATTTATTTGTTTGCTTACTTTTTTTTATCTAAAGTGTGGCGTGTCTCTAAAACATGGTTTGAAAATTCATTAAAATTGTTATTGCTGAGGCACTTCATATGCTATTTTATTTTAATATTGAAAATAGTTCACAAACTTTGTTATTTAAGAGAAAATTATCAAATAATAAATAAAATAATTCAATTATCTGATTCTTGGGTCATGAGTTTGACAATATGGGGTGGTGTTTCATAAAAATGGACATTTTTATTAAAACTATTCAAATACGTTATATTGGTTTATTTTGTTCAATGTCGATAACAGACAGCGGTTCGCCTTGTTCTTTAGACATGACTACCGTAATGTTGTAGATGCCTCAAGTAGATAACATCCTATTATAAAAATAAAATTTAATAGAAGAATAAAGTGCTTATACACTATATTTAAAATATAAACACTCTTTACTATCACTAATTTGTTATTTATAATAACGTTTTCAATGACGCATCAGTATTGTTACTAATACTAAACTTAAGACTAAATGAGTTGGATGGGTATAGAGGCGTGGTCAACAAGCGCAGGAGAGGGGACCTAATATAAGGTGTTTTTGAATATTAATGACATTGTTGTTACAATTAACCGTTAAGTTTACAAAAATATCTAATCATTTCCTTTTTTACAAATATGTACCAATTCTACGCTTGCGTAGCATGATACGTCAGGATGACACATCCAGATCTTGCACCTCATGACACAAGGAAAGATTGATGGAGATTGGAGCCCTGGAAAAAGGAGCATATCATTGCTGAAGATCCTGAGGAAATGTAATGTAACCTGCAGTAAACAATGTGATGATAACCAACGTCCATTGAAACTGATAAGACATGTGAAAAAAAGGTTTCGAAACGTCTCAAGAGTGAAGGGATGTTCTCAGTTGCCTAGAAAAAATGTGTTTGATAGGTATTACTCGAAGAATATTTGTTTCTAGGAATTTTCCAAAAAAAATGTTAAAATCAAAAACCTCCCCGAGAAACTCCAGATCACTCCAGATATTCCCTTCACATTGAGACCTCTCCATTACAGTATAGTATTCCCCAGGAAATTTAATATGTAATGAAATCTTTATTTAAAAAAATCCAATTAATATTAGCAATTTTGGATTTTGAAGGGAAGTAAATTTCCAAAAATTAATTTTTAAGTAAAATATACTTTCCCTGGTAAATTATGTAATTTAATTTTTAGGTGTGACGATGAAGTTCAGCAGTAGTCGCCTTTAGTACTCTTTGATCTACTCTGATAATTATACGTCTCATGAGTTTTATTTTTTTAATTTTTTCTCTTGGTCTATCGATAATAATCCAGCAGAGAGAGAGAAAGAGAGAGATATTTGTCAAAAAACCAGCATAAGTCTCGCATGTCAGAAATTCACCATGAATGGCCGTGTTGTAATGCTTTTAGTTTATATTAAATATATAATATATATACATACTGTATTGCACAATATTGAGAAGTTTCCGAGATAATTGATGTTGTAATGAGACGAGACAGTGATTTGGAGGTATAATCATCGGCATGGCGCCGGAGAGACGTGGGATAGATTTCGGTAAACAAAGATAGTCATTTTGTTAAAAAATGAATGTACTGTTTGTAACTGAAATAAAACGAGCTATTCATACTCGATTCTGTCCCCGTTGTGTTCCTGATTGAGCATTCTTTTGTTTAATTTCTTCCGACCTCATGATCATCATCATCATCATCGCCAGTTGAGAGAAGCGGAGATCGGCGAACTACTCCTGTTTACATTTATCATTTTCTGTACGGAACACATACTGTGTGGTGAAAAGTATTTATGTTTTATATTACACATTACAGTCGAGTCACAATACATCATTGTATAATCAAAAAATTACGTGAATATTAGGACGTACGAAAATATTCTTTGAATTTTTCGGCCACATTATATGTCAAAGTATTACTCTAGAAAATAAGATTATTCTGAGAGCAAGTTTGGATCAAAAAGACCTGTAAGAGTGGCACAGCCGTGGATAGATCCATTGCATCTGGAGAGAGGACGAGACTTTTTTGATTGAGGTCTCTATTTATCAATATTGACATGAATGAGGAAAGAAGACAAATCAAGAAGATCAAATCCATTTCCTTCTATGCCTGTAAGTGATTGCTGGGATCAAGAATATTGAATGAAACTACTAACAGACAAAACAATGATAAGACTAGCGGTTGTTGCAGCAGTTGTGAGGAAATAATCGCAAGATTATGTAGGTACCAAAGACTGCGATGGGCTGGCCATGTTGAAAGAATGCCGGATGACAGGACACCGAAGATGATATCATCAACGAATGTGACGCCAAGGCACACTATGCGGAAGAGGACTGGAGCAAGATGCAAAGGTTTGGAAGCTGAAGAAAATTAAAATGGATGGATATAAATAAAACAGTGTTATAACTCTACTTGGGTACTGACAGAAGGGAGTGAGGAGAGTGTGCAATAAGTGTAGAGTAGTGCAAATAAACTCAAGTAGAGTATATATTATTTTATATATATCCATCTATTTAGATAATGAAACTCTACAAAGTAAACGTCGATTCTATCAATAATATCTGAAAAAATTGGCCAGAGATAGATGTCGGTGGAGAACAGATATGAAGACGGCCGAATGCCTCCCTGGGTTGTAGTGCTGAGGAATAGAGATGAAGTTTGAATAATATATCTGCTGGGTAAAGTATGATAAGATATGATTTATAGTCCTCCTAACCTCAAGCGCGTCCTTCGTAATTCTCATGCGTGAAGGTTCTCATCCCTTAGATAACCTTAGGTACACCAATGCCAAGAATATCAGATGGACAGTAATTTTTGAAGCCATGTAATTTGAAATCAGTGGATACATTAGAATGGCGATCGCAATCT
The DNA here is from genome assembly GCA_031772225.1 of Eubasilissa splendida. NCBI lineage: Eukaryota > Metazoa > Arthropoda > Insecta > Trichoptera > Phryganeidae > Eubasilissa > Eubasilissa splendida. The sequence continues at coordinate 705,185 of CM062865.1, read as the reverse complement.
TGAGCCACCTGAAAGATAATAGATGTTTAAAATCGGAAGTTTTGTTTTATATATAGTGGCAAAAATATGATGTAAGTAACAGCATAATCTTGGTGTATCTCAATACAGGGTATCTCAGAGAAACTAGTTCAAATGGAACATACGGTTAGGTGACAACACTAGTAATCCATAGAACATCAAATAAGATCATACAAAATTCAATGGTTCATAAGTTATTCGAAACTTTTTAAAGTTACCTATTAGTATATAATTTTAAAATCTGGTAGATACATTATTACAGCACACGTTTGTCAAATTTCATCACGTCTGTGGTACATTGCTCATTTTTGTACAGCAGATTGTAAATTATAAACTATACAATAATTCTTAAGGAGAACACATTCTTATTGTGAAGTTGTAATTATTCAGAACATAGGTTTGTGATGTTTTAAATACTAATTTAATGTATTAATTATAAATATATACATATAAAATCAATTTTGTCGAATAATATTGTTTTTGCAGTATCGGGATTTGAACCTGGATCTCTATTTCCAATCCGGTAATGTAAATAATGTAAATATGAATTAAATATATTAATTATAAAGATATACATATAAAATCAATTTTATCGAAAAATATTGTTGTTGCGCCGCCGGGATTCGAACCTGGATCTCTTCCCTAACCGGGGGAGGTGCTTTATCCAACTAAGCTACAGCGACATTATTTTTAGCGACAATTTTTCGACCCTATATGTTACCTTTTTGATATATACATTTAATCGTTCCATTATTTGATAATGCCGCTGTAGCTTAGTTGGATAAAGCACCTCCCTCGGTTAGGGAAGAGATCCAGGTTCGAATCCCGGTAGCGCAACAACAATATTTTTCGATAAAATTGATTTTATATGTGTATCTTTATAATTAATATATTTAATTCATATTTAAAATATCACAGACCTATGTTCTGAATAATTACAAATTCACAATAAGAATGTGTTCTCCTAAAAAATAAATAATGTAGATGGCTTTCAAAAATAATGGAATGACAGATGTATTAATTTGAAAAAGTGTAACATATAGGTTCCAAAATTTGTCATAAAAATACTGGCGTTATAACACAATTGGTAGTGTACTTCCCCGGATTGGAAATAGAGATCCAGGTTCGAATCCCGGTACCGCAAAAACAATATTTTTCGATAGAATTGATTTAATATGTACATATTTATAATTAATACATTAAACTAGTATATAATAATTCTATTTGACGTTCAATGAGTTGCTAGTGATATCCATTGATGGTGGGTTCTACTTGTACTGTGTCCCTGATACATTTGGACGAGAATATACGATCACAATATTAGTGTAGAAATGTCAATGAATTAATACGTTTATGACTGGTCTTAGGTTGTTTATTTGAGAAGAATGTACAATTGAGAATTAAATGAGAAGAAATACAATCGAGAAGAATGTATTATTTGACTCCAATATTCAGAATGAATTTGCTGTAAAGATAACATCAGGGATGTTATCATATGAATAAGCACACCTTGGGTCTTGTCGTAGAGCTTATTAAAGTGTATTGGTTGTACACAAATAAGGTTTCAGGTAGTTAGTAAATTTGTAAAAGAAATTTTAAAGTATCACAGTATAGCAAGATACACTTTAAGAGTTGGTGCTATTCACATCGAACCGTCGCGCTCGTCATACGCATCCTCTCTGCGCCCATCTCTGTCGACCGAGCTACGAAACTATCGACTCCGCCTCTGTGAGCACTCGCTCGCAACCTGCTGCCAGAGATGTGTGTCGAGGCTATTGCGCCTCTTCCAAGTGGCACCAGATGCCGCTCTCTGTCCGCCTCGTGCCAAAAAGCTTGATGCCAAAAATATGTGTTAACAAAATAGGGATTCAGTAGAAAGCTTGGTCCGTATTCGAATATATAGTTCTTGTCGCTTGCTTCAGTATCCGAACTACATACATATGAACGCGTGAGACTTGAAGATAGATAAGGCTTTCCTCTCACCATGTACAAAACCTTATAATCCGACTTGCATAACCTTCAAACGTCAGTCACTCCATTACATATTTTGAGTCATATCACGAGATATACCTCGCCCCTACACCAGTATTATTTCAATAATAATGGTAATATTTTTGTTAATTATATTTGCCAGTTTGGCAATTTATGAAGAAAATAGAAACTTATAATAAACAGTAATAAAAATATAAATTTAGCTTGGACTTAACCTGACCTCAACGTTAATGGGAAAATAAAAATGAAATATGCGATATTTTAGGGTTGAGGGAGATGATTAATGGTGTAATCTGAGAAGATCTCCTTCCCCCGGCGCCCCGCGGAGGAGGCTTCTCTTCTCGCTGTACACTGCTCCCTGTACTCGGTACAGCCCGGAATAATAAGCGTCATTTGCTACAAGTTCATATTTGAAATCGAGAAGGCTCGGGAAATAAATTATTTTGATATTCCTGCAAAAGTACGGCGAGAAAAATGATTTACTTTATGAAATTTATTAAAACAACTAAAATATAAAATTGTTGTCGGTTGAATAGAAACTACAAAGATATCATTAATATAAATGAGAATGTTTTTTAATACATGTATAAAAATAATTATCAGGATTAACGTAAACACTCGCCGTAAGATGGGTAAGGCTCTAAGGGTACAGCTGGAGGTTCGCGCAGTGTAAGATGCAGCACACTCGTCGCACGACAGGTAAGGCTTTTAAGGCTCCGTACTAAAGATAAGCTCTCTACGACATACGGGAAAATAATTTATGGGGATGGTGTGTGTCGCGTGTTGCGCGTTAGTCTCAGATGTAGTGATCGTGAGGTTTTTAGGTGTGAGCTGTCCCATAGATCAACCGCCACTAAGTTATGTACCTACAATACGTAAGAGGCGGGCTGGTATAATGGATTGAAACTACTTATTTACTGGCACTGAAATTATTGTATCAAATTTATTACGAAGGTTCAGGTTAAAATCAGATCGGAGGCTGTTGTGTGGACGACGTCAGTATGTAAAGTGACGAGGCCGCCGGTCATGTTATCTTTATGGCTGTCATGTATGCGTATTGACTAGTACCGCATTGATGGCTGCGTTCAGGTACAACTTTAAGTTTACAAAACTATATAAAATATTTTTCATAAAGTTTAATGAATTGGAAAGGGTAGGTTGCCGAAGGTCGTTATTATCAATACCAGGAACTTTTCGACCTATATGATGTGCCGAATTCAATTTTACAAAGTTCATAAAATTATGGAGGCTTCGATGACAGGCTATATATGTACGAACAAAATTGTCATATATACACCCATTTCTTGTATAAAATTCGCGTTAAGGGCAGCATAGAGTTAATCGCGGAGTCATCTATCATTCATTGCTAATTGTACTGTAGAATGTCCTATTATTATTATGTCAGTATTATTAGCAACTTACGCTCTTCACTACGTGTCATCGCGTTTAATTCACAAGAAGAATCCAACTTTTTTAATTTACAGAAATAAATTCAGTGAAAATTGTGAGTATTCATTTTATTTTTTACCTGTTATTAGACATCATCTCCTATTATCTTCATCGTCTCAAACTTGTAATACTTGTTGACTCACAACATGCAACGTTAGAGACATTCACATAATGTGGCCATTCACATTGAGTGGTTGAAATGTTCAAGGTAATAGATCAGCCCGTCGACCGCGATATACGGTCCGTGATTCGTTTCTTGAGTGCACGAAATATGAAAGCAGGTGAGATTCATCGCCAAGTGTGTCCTGTTTTGGCGCCAAGTGATTTTCATATTTTCCTTCATCTGAAGAGGTTCCTTAGTGGCAAGCGTTTTGATGACTATGATGAACTCAAAGACGGAGTACAGACGTGGTCACCATCCCAGGCGGTGTCGTGGTTATCACGAAGGTATATAAAGAATGGTACTCCGTTATGATAAGTGCGTTAATGGTGGCGACTATGTTAAGAAGTAGTTTAAGGTGTGAAACGTCGGAAGAAAGTAAAGTGTTGTAAAAATGATGTTTTATTTTAATTTCGATATTTTCTTAAAAAATCGTATCTCTATTTAAAAAAATATATTAAAAATGTTAACAGTAAACAGTTTACGAATGCGTTAATCCCGTAATATCACACCCTCCACAATCTGTACAAAATATTAAATTACAAATTGTTACAAATTTTTTTTGGTCCCTTCGAGAAAACGCTTTCTTCCGGTGGATGGACCCGACAAAAAATCAATACGGTTCCTCGCAGACGCGCAAGAAAGAGATTACCAGAAGACTGAGCTGGATTCGCTTTTAATTTGCGACCTGTAGCGTGTTTAGGCCGGACGAAACTTTTTTGGAGCAAGAAATCTGATATCGGATGTCGTCAGGCTCGACCAGACGCTCGTACACCTCACCCGGCTGGACACGTTCATCTACAAGGGCGACAGCTACAGGTTGCTGATATTCTGTTTATTTTTTCTTTGAACATTTATCGATACATTAATGTTAGTGAGATTACATTAATTATTCGGGATTACCTCTCACCGCTCACGCTAAATCATATATTAGAGCATTTTTAAAAATGCCTCTCCTTTCCAACGTTCCGTGGAGAAGGAACACAAAGGTTTCCAGGTATCTGTATATTGTGATTCAGTCCAATTAATGAATACATATTAATTTTGTTTTGACATATTTTCGTCTGGCGGTAATATACGTATTTCCCCAGAAAGTGTCATCATATAAATATTAAGTTTTATTACCCTACCTGGACCTACACATCGGCTTTAAAATATTGTTGTTGCTATTGAATTATAATTATAAATGTTGTTTAAAAATACATTTTATTTCACTTCTATAAATATTTTTTTAAAATACTAATATTTAAAAAATCAATTGTAATTCAAAGAACGTAAAATATTTATAACAATTTACACACCGGCAGGTAGTCGAGCCGACGAGAAGATCACGTATTCAGTAGATGCTTATATTTGGTCCGAGCAGGCCGTTTGTTGATGCGTAAGAATACGTACATTAGTCGTAATATTTTGTATAAAAACTTTGATTTTTTAGTGGAAAGTACTATTTTATTAAATCATATTTAAATTATATATATATAAAAAAACGGTTAAAATACCGAAAACTTGGGGTGTGTGACTGTAAAACTGGTAACGTGTTTTGTTTTGACCCACCGGGCTGTAATGTTTACTAAGATGATAATGATTTTTAACATGAAATGTGATTGGTATTAAATAACAATGAATTAAAGGTGATTGGTATGAAAAAATCTCCGTAACAATTATAGTAAACTAAATGTCCAATATACAAAGAATATTATCACACAAGATCAATTCTATTCAGCCAGATGCTGAGGTGTGTAATATATAAACATTTAAAATTATTATGAAAGAATCATAGAGATTGCAACGGAGGAATTCTTTATGAACTGAAACACTGAAGCTAATATGGAAAACACGTTGAGGTAGAATAAGCGAAGAATGTAAATACCTTTATCACTTTAACACGGCGTGAGTGTGGAGAGGTCTGACCTTAATATAAAGTCAGGTGGCTGAGGATTAAGGCTGCCGAGGTCCAGACCGGGGATGACATCCGCCCAGGCAAGAGGGAACAGAGTCGGAACGGAAACCCTGAAGATCCACATCTTGCGAAGTTGATCGGGGACCGACGCCATTATTGTAGATAGATATATCGCGGCGATATATTACGAAGAAAATAGGTATCAAATGTCGTACGTCTTGCAGAAGAGTATATGAAGATATCGCGATTAACCGATGGCTATAAGTAAAAACATCTTCACTGATTTAACTAGATCTGAGATTGATTTCCGAAGGAGATCATTAGAGGTTTTGAAGAACTGTCTATCAGCTACTCGTGACATAATGGAAATTGTTGAATAGAATTTTGGTAATAAATAAATGGGCGCTATCTCACAACTCTTTGTAGTGTTTTTTTGTAAACTATCGGTCGGAGATATATGTGTTTTGCCTGGGTAAACCTGAGGAGCTAGTCGAACGTGTCCAGGAAGCGGATACGAGCGAGTGGAAGAAATATGGTTACGGGTGACTAGACGCTCTGAAGGAACACCACGGATAATATATATAAGAACATATTTTCGAAATAGTTCCGTGACAGGTAATACCGTACATAGGTTCGTATGTTATTTTTGAGACATATTTAAAGAAACAACAATAATTAATGCAATCTGATAATTATATTTGGCATAGAAACGTAAAAATTACATATTTTGGAAACGTTAGCAAATCAAATGAGTATTATTACAAAAACAAACAAAATAAATAAATCTAGTTTATAAATCTTAGTTTTACAATAATCATATCTAGGATTATCACACCGTGGTTTGACATTACAAAGGGTGTCAAGCAGGGTTGTGTAATGTATCCATGGCTGTTCAACTTGTATATGGATTATTGCGTGAAAGAACTGGAATGTATGAATGTAGGAGCAAAAATGGGCGATTTGATTGTATGCTGTTTGCAGTATGCAGTACTAATGGCGAATAATGAACAAGAACTACAGAATCTGGTGAGTAGAATGTACGATGTATGCAAGGAAAGCGACCTCATGATGAATGTTAACAAGTCGAAAGTGATGGTATTCGAGAAGGTGGAAAGCGAGACACCGCGCTAAATACTTGGAGGTAATGAATGTTTGGAACAAGTAAATGAGTTTGTATATTTGGGAAGTATGTTTGATAGAAACAGAAAGGCTGAGAATGATATCGAAAGGAGGGTGACTGCAGGAAATAAAGTGAACGGCGCTTTGAATCGAATTATATCTAACGAGAATTTGTCAATCGAGGCAAGACTAGCGGTGCACAATGGAATCCTGGTACTGACGCTGATGTATGAAAGTGAGGCCTGGAGCTGGCAGAAAAGGAACGAAATGAGATCTATTTATGACAGAGTAAAAAATGAAGAAATAAGGAAAGAATGTAAAGCTGATGTTAGTATAGTGAGTAAGATTAAGAAAATATCACTTAGATGGTTTGGTCATATGGAACGGATGAATGAGGAGAGAATGGTAAGAAAGATACATGACGCAAGTGTTGATGGCACCAGAAGTAGAGGACGTCCGCGGAAGACTTGGAACGACCAGGTAAACCAGATAATGGAGGATGGTTATGTTAGAAGCCTCAACAATCGGCGAGCTTGTATGAGAAGATGTATGAATGTGGATGAGACGAAAATTGTGTGTCAGGGCAGAAGAGTGTGGCGCTCTATCCTCTCTGCCTACCCCCGCTGTGAAACGGCGTGATGGTAAGAGTAAGTACGTAAGTAAGGATTATCTTCACCACTACAGAGAGCATGGGTCCAAACAGCACACACCTTACATTGTGTACTATCTCGACAAGACCAAAAATTGTGGAAATACATAATTAATTATGACCATAAATATTTTTGTCAAAACGGTCAATAATATTTAGCTGAAAGAAACGAACTTAAATTTCATTTTACTTCTTCCGAAATTTATACCGGTCAGCTGTGAAACAAAATATATTCACTCCTCTCCAAACAACGCCCGCCCAACTAAAGCCCGCGCTTGTGGCTAGTTTTGACATGCCGTACATAATACATGCGTTAGAGAGAGGCGAATATATGTCTAGCGATGAAAAAGCAAAGTACGGTGATAGCTTCCGCTCGCCAATAAGATCTTCTGAATTTTGGATATTGAATCTCTGAGATTATCTAATTTTTTAAATATGAATTAAATATATTAATTAGAAAGATATACATATAAAATCAATTCTATCGAAAAATATTGTTGTTGCGCCACCGGGATTCGAACCTGGATCTCTTTCCTAACCGGGGAAGGTGCATTATCCAACTATGCTACAGCGACAATATTTTTAGAGACAATTTTCGAACCTATATGTTACCTTTTTGATATTAATACATTTAATCGTTCCATTATTTGACAGAGCCATCTACCTTATTTTTACAGAATCTCAAATACCTTTGAGTAAACTGATAGCAGACGCCAGAATTATCAATTCATTTTTATTAAATTTTGGACACATTGATACAACTTTATTATTTAGGAGAACACATTCTTATTGTGAAGTTGTAATTATTCAGAACAGACGGTCTGTGATATTTTAAATATGAATTATATTTTATATGTATATCTTTCTAATTAATATATTTAATTCATATTTATTTTTTTATCGTTTATTTTCTTTCACTATGTAAATTTAGTCAATACACAAATTGTTCAGTCTCGAAAATATGTATTTCTTCTGGATGAGTCGACGGTGCTTTAGAAGATAATCACGCTCTGGGGGTAGTACGCCGGAAGAGGGATGCCACCGACACAAGGAAATGGCGACAAATCGTGAAAAAGCAAAGGGTCACCCTGGTGGTAGCGCTGCTAATGCTGATGATTTATTCAAACAGCCTTAAACATGGTCAAATGGCAGATAAATTAATTAATATTTTTATCTTGTGTAGCCTAGCGATTGCCATTGCATTACCGGGCCGATGTCATCAGCGATAGCGAAACGTATCTGTTTGATTTTGTAAATTAGTAATTATGAATGAAGCTCACCATTGCCTTATAAACCTATTATTAATTTAATGTATTAATTATAAATATATACATATAAAATCAATACTATCGAAAAATATTGTTTTTGCGCTACCGGATTCGAACCTGGATCTCTATTTCCAATCCGGGGAAGTACACTACCAATTGTGTTATAGCGCCAGTATTTTTCATGACAAATTTTCGAACCTATATGTTACAATTTTTCAAATGAATACATCTGTCGTACAATTATTTTTGAAAACCATCTACCTTTTACCTTTGAGTAAATCGACTGCAGACACGAGAATTATCAATTCATTTTTATTAAATTTTGGACACATTGATACAACTTATATTATTAAGGAGAACACATTATTATTGTGAAATTGTAATTATTCACAACAGACGGTCTGTGATGTTTCAAATACTAATTTAATGTATTAATTATAAATATATACATATAAAATCAATTTTGTCGAAAAATATATCTCGGTAGCGCAAAAACAATACATTAAATTAGTATTTGAAACATCACAGACCGTCTGTTTTGAATAATTACAACTTCACAATAAGAATGTGTTCTCCTTGATGAACCTATTACGTTCGTCTCGAGTATATCTATTTTGGAAGAGAAATCATTCACAATTGACGCAATGATAAGAAGTCCCGAGAATGCTGGATTCGGAATGAATTATTGTATATTCGATTTTCTGTATGTAGTCTAAAAGATCTAAAATGATTACATTTCGTAGTCTTACATAGAATTATTGAGGTATTTTATTTAATATTTGATAAAAAATATTATCTATTTTTTTTCCAGGTAATGAAAACCGATTGTACCCTTCTGCAATACACTTAGCGGAGACTCATTGTAAGTTTTTTATAATCATATCTAATTTTCTTTTTCTTTTCATAAATAATGTTATATACCTGGTTAACATTAATTATTTCGATATTATTTTTTTATTTGTGTACATAATTGACATGGACAAACGCAAAATTTTCATTTTGGTAGCATCCACGTGATCACTTCGCAATCAAAGAGGAACTCAATTGGAACGAAAATTTAGGCGCTGACAATATAATGTGCATTAATGTAAGAAAACACGTTTTCTTTACACAAAGATTTATTGCTTTTACTGTCGCGCAAATGTGTCGTAATGTGTCGGATTTATGGTGCGTTGTTTGTAGAATTCCACTCGTCCCGCAGATAATGTTCCAAACTCCTCCCCAATATATACACTTCATATCGTGTCTATTTATTTACTAGTCTGTGTACAAAATAACGATTTTCAGTAACATATTATTGGATCCATCTTAAAATTAGAATTTCGATTGCTATTGTTCTTTTTAGCGTATACAGCGTGAAGATATTAGAAATATATTTAAAAATGTATGATGAGTCGTCTCGAGCAGCGATCGGTGTGACTGAACGCACCGAGTAGAACCAAGGACAGAAACGCCAAAGCACAGCGGCAACTCACGGTCACTCGTTGTATTGGGCGATAACTGGCTGACCGATAACGTCTATATTACATCCAGAATGTCTGCAAATCGACACGAAGAATGTAATGTCCAGAACATGAAGAACGCGGTTTACTTTTGTTTCCTGGCTGCGCTGCATGCGCCCCCTCCCCTCCAGGGACGGGACGTGTTTGTGCGGGGACACGATAGGGGAGGGTCCCACCCCACCCCACCCCACCCACCACGCCCCGCCAGGAACAGCGCTCGTAAATTTCTTCCCTTTATCTTCCCGCAGTGAAAATGATGAAACTCCCTTATCTTTTAAATTAAGTTGGATACACGCATTTTCTATTTTATTTTTTACTTTAAGAACAATGTTTAAATTACTGCGAAGGCTGTTTTCGGAGAAAACATTCAAATACAATGATTTTCAGAATAATATCTATTATTTAATTTTACTCTCTATTAATAGTAAACTTATACACGCAATCGCATCCTTATATGAAGGAAGTTTTGCGTGTGTAAGGATCAATGAAACATTCACACTATAGTTTGACATTACAAAGGGTGTCAAGCAGGGTTGTATAATGTCACCATGGTTGTTTAACTTGTATATGGATAATTGCGTGAAAGAACTGGAATGTATAAATGTGGGAGCGAAAATGGGCGATTTGATTGTATGCTGTTTATTGTACGCCGTCGATGCAGTATTAATGGCAAATAATGAACAAGAATTACAGAGTGTAGTGCGTAGAATGTACGATGTATGCAAGGAAAGCGACCTCATTTTAAATATCAACAAGTCGAAAGCGATTGTATTAGAAAAGTAAGAAAGCAAGACACGTGCAAAATACGTGTAGGTAATGAATGTTTGAAAGAAGTAGATGAGTTTGTGTATTTGGGAAGTATGTTTAATAGAAACGGAAAGGCTGAGAAAAGTATCGAAAGGAGGGTGACCGCAGGAAACAAAGTGAACGGCGCTTTGAATGGAATTATAGCTAATGGGATCTTGTCAAGTGAGGCAAGACTAGCGGTTCACAAAAGAGTCCTGGTATCGATATTGATGTATGGAAGTGAGGCCTGGAGCTGGTAGAAGATGAACAAAAGAGACGTAATGCAAACTAAATACAAACTATGTTAAAACAAAAACTACATAATTCATTAAAAAAATTAGATTTAATAAAATACATTAAAAAAATTAACATAAATGTAGGGGACAGCGATTTAAATTCACCGCCGTTCCCATGTGGGAACGACACTGGCGACATTTGCATTCAATACCTAGCCGGCGGCAAAGTGCTGCCGCCAAAGTCTGGCCCGATCGCTCACCGACGATGCATCTCACTACTCTATACTACATTTGTATACGCATACCTTCTGTACTCCCTGTTCTATCCTCTGTCACAATAAACAAGAGTACACCAACCGGTTCATTCTAGTCTCACCACCTACCCCCACATAAATCATTCTTGATTCACAAAATTCAAATATACCGTGTTTTAAACTAATATTCAACGACATCCTCGCTCACTAACAAATTAAAACGTTGAGCGGCATCAATACACTAACTTGTTGGTCTAATGGTTAAGACGCTGATCTAGTAGTCGGGGGTTCGCGCGTCGTTCCGGGAGACCAGCAAGTTAGTCCTATTTTCATAGCACAGACGTTTAGTTTAGTTAAGAAAAAAGTAAAAATATTCATGTGACTTATATACCGTGCATTATAAAATAAGTAAAATATATACATATTATGTATGTATAGAAGAGCAGCTGGAGGGGGGGGACCCTTTCAGGAACCGGTTTAGAAGCTAAGGCTTCACTCATCAAAGGTAATAAAATTGATGGAAAATTAAGGTGCAGTAGTTTAAAACTCAGGGATCCATTAATCAAAAACATTCCAAAAGAAGGACAGTGGACGAGACACAAAATGGATTGAGTCACACTTTCACAGACAGACTAACAGAGTTGAAAAATACGAGGTACAGAGAGTGAGAGGTAGGCTACCTACCTAAGGAGCTCCAACGTGTCACCCATACTCGAATAAATCCCTTAGATAAAACAAGAGTCGTATTATAGTGGGTGCATATTGCGTATCTTGTATGGTGTTACTCACACTAATACAATTGTTCTTTATAAGTAGTGAACTATATTCTGAACAAGATCTAATTACTGTGTCTGTGACAGCAAAATTTAGATGATTTCCCTCAAGATGTCATCCTATATATATTCAAAAACAAACGTGATTCATTTAGAACATAATCATAAACAAAACACGTTTAGCTTCTATTAGTATTAGTACTCTAGTCGTAGAAGTAGAAAAAAGAACATTTTAAAATTTGTCTGAAGTTATTGCCGTAAACTTTTAAGATATCGGATTCGCAGACAAGAAATAATATAATATTAATGGTGATATATCTCGATTAAAAGATCCGACATTTTTGTGCGAAAACTTTTAATTGACTGAGAAAACAAGTTAGCAACTTATTTTCTCGCGTCGCAAAAACTTTTACTTTCGTTTATTTCTAAAAAACTCACAGAGTACGCCCTGTGCGTAGAGTGTCCTCGGCCCGGACAGAGGGGTTGTCGCGGCGGCCACCTCGCCGCAAATCCGCGCAGGCTCCTGAATCTTTGAGGCCGATTCTAGCGGTCTTTTGACTGTGCGGTCGCGTTTTGCAGGAGACGCTCGCTGGCCGAGGACTGCATCATCAAGTTTTTATTAGCCGGCGGAGAGAGGGCGAGGGTTTCGGCAAATTGACGACCTCATTCCTACGATGAATTGTATTTCTCGACGTAAATCTTATGGTTTGTAAAACTGACACTCGACTCGAGTGTCTGAGCATACTCCATTGAGCAGCGAGTGTGTTAGTAGCTCATTCAAGTTGTGCGTATTAAAATATTTCTCGCCTTTTAACATTTTCTTTTCGCAGACGTAACATTTTTAAATATGAATTAAATATATTAATTATAAAGATACACATATAAAATCAACTTTATCGAAAAATATTGTTGTTGCGCTACCGGGATTCGAACCTGGATCTCTTCCCTAACCGGGGGAGGTGCTTTATCCAACTAAGCTACAGCGGCATTATTTTTAGCGACAATTTTTCGACCTTATATGTTACCTTTTTTGAAATCAATACATTTAATCGTTCCATCATTTGATAGAGCCATTTTTTTAATAAAAAAAAATAATAATAATAAAATAAAAAAAAAGTTACATTTTTAGACTAATGCGCATGTCCTTTTTGTTGTCCACAAAACAAAAGAACGCCACCTGTATTTGAAATAATATTCAGAAAGAATAAGATAATAAGATAGTGGAGTCATTTTTTTTTTAAAATTTTGAAATTTTATCTTGAAATATGGCAGAGTTACAGATGTTCAAAGTTGCGTGTTATAAAAAAATGATGGGTTTTTACTATTTTATCGTGTGACAAGTTGGTAACCGACACTTTGGGGTAGTGATGAGAAATAATGCTTGTGATTAGCATTCGATAATAGCAGTGATTGAAAACTGTGACTGCGATCACAGTTCAGTGACTGCGAGCACGATATCAATTTTTTAAAAAGCATAATTTTGAGCGTAGTTATTTATATTATTCAAACTTTCTAGCTTTAATAATTAATATACGTATCTAATTTAATATCTTCACAAAGAGAATGAGAACAATTAAAAAATGTGAGTTTATTTTTCGAGTCAAATTCTCAGCGTTTCGGGTCAAATTCGGTAAACCTTTTGGCAGAATCTACTAGATGGCGCTGATTACGAATTATGACGTCATTAATTCATGACTATTTTTGTCTAATATGCACATGTGCCGAATCACGGTTCACAACCAAAAATGAATTATTATACGAATGAAATTTTTCCATATACTCAATCATTGATGGCGAGTGTGACTCAAAGATATCAGTGATTGACTCGCGGTTCGTGATTGCGAGCTCATCACTACTCTGCGAGCGAGCGAGTATAGACGAGAGATGTGACGTCACACGGTAATACGAGCGTTTTTCAACAAGCCCAACATTTCTGAAAGATTTGCACATTTTGAAAAAAATTCAAAAAGCGCGATAATCTTGACTTTTATCTGATCTTATAACATACTAAAGAAGATCATTTCTGACATGTTTCCCTACCTCATTACGTGAAGAGGTTTTAAATAATAAATAAATACCTTAGCAATATAATTGAGAAAAGGCCCAACCAAATAGTGAGAGAGAAGATGGCTCTCGCCTACAGATAACTTCTAAAAGGCATACATGACGCACGGTGAGCATTTAAATTAATTATATAAAATAATAAATATTAAAAATATCATAATCATATTGTAGAAATGAAAGGAATCTCGGACATTTCCGGGTATTTATTAGGGTGTGGGTCTTCCGTTGGGGGTTGCTGGGATGGGCGATGCCTAGAGAGACCTAACGGAGCATTCTACTGGCTCTCCCTCGCACTCTTGCGACCTGGACAGGGTGAATTTCTGCCGGACTGTGATCGAGTTCTACCACTGAAATACATAAATATGACGTCTACCCTTCCCTTTTGGGGGTGTGTGATTTCTATAGCTTCTTTTTGGCTGGCTTTTGAAATTAATGTGACAAGTCTCTCATATTGTATACTATATCGGAGCCAACCTATGATGGTATAATGATGATATGACGAATCGAAACAAGGGTAAATAACTCTGAAAACGATTCGCGATAGGGTGTAAATAAATAAATCGTATTGTTTGATACAACCTGAGTATTATGTTCAGTGTTATGTTAATATATAATCAATAATGTATGAATTGCGGTCAACGAATGTACTAGCTATAGAAATTAGTGAAATTATTAACAGTAGAAGTTGAGTGGCTGAACTTAATAAAGGACAGCTGGAGGGGGAAGTCCCACCCTTTCCTGGGACCGGTTTAGAAGCTCCCTTATCGGTCCCACTCATCAAAGCTAATAAAATACGCGACTTTAATTCAATACATATTCAAATAAGTTTATGCAATATATAAAACAAAATAAAGAAATTTAATATTTTTATTAGCAATTTTGGCTAATGTTAAAATTTAGATCTTCCAGTATAATTTTAGAAAGTGGGATGGGATGACAATAATTTATATTCATAAAGAGCAAATGATCATGTCAGATGCGGCAAAAAAAAAGATTACTCAGCGGCGTGCCCACTGATGGCACTAGCCGTGTCTGCTGTGTCGTCATCCTCATTGTGGCCTGTCAATGCGTTGTGATATGGCGTGATTATTGGATGGCGACCTGCGTACGTTTCGCTATAATTAAGACCTTCTGCAATAGGTAGTATCTCTAGCAATAAATGACGTGACGCCATGTAAAATCTTTTGTTCAAGTTCAAATCGTGTAATTGTTGTATAGAATTTTTTGCAAATATTTTTTGACCCTATTTAAAAATTTAAATTACTCAATGAATGTTATATATATATATATATATGATATATTGAAAGTTAGGTCGCTGTAAAATAATGTGTGTGTTTGACTGTCACTTTTAATTCAATGGCAACACCGATCGTGTCACCCTCGCACCGCCGCGCCTGAAAACACCCCTAAAAGTAATACACTGAAAATGTCAAACGTAATTCGATGAGGACACTTTTATAGCTAAACTTTTGATGTTTAGTTTAGCGAATGGAGTGGCAAGAAGACACGAGGCCTGCTAAGTTAAATAAATTGTCCCTGCGTCTAGTTCGTTCCGCGCTTTGCTAAAAGCCTCTCGCATTTCAGCTCAGGGAAGTGCGGGCCGGGCCGCCTTAAGGGAGAGTGTTACACATAACAAATGGTAATGTTTGAGAATTACACTTATTTATTGTCGGATATTGTACGATAACACTACTCGGTACGCAGCTCACGTGCGTTGGAATTCGAGGATATATTATACTAATACAATTATCAACGTGACCGGAAATCACCCAGATCGGGGAATATGATGGTATAGACAGTAGAGTCTATACTGGGCGTGAGCTTGTCTAGCCGTGAGCCACTATTATGGCTTTCTATTTCTTAGTTCATGTGCTCAAGCTTGAGTATCGTGCAATGTGAACTCTTTACCTCCATTTACCTATTCTCCTCAGTATTGCACCTGTCATTTCTTGATAGGAAAACTCCCAGATACCTAAAATCACCGTAAAGGCTGTCTTCGAGTTAAAATGAAAATTTGGTCTATTGAAGCGATGATGGTTAGGCTAAGGTATCGGTATGCTGGAGAGTAATAAATTAATATATTGATTTTTGTTACTGGACTGTAACCTACGCGACGGTGGGTGATGGAGTTGGAAGGGACGGGCGGGCGGGGAATAGGGAATCGGAAATGAGGGAATGATAAGGGATTCCTAGCAGATCAGGATGGACTCACGGAGCCAAAAGAACAGCTCGACTCGCCTGGTTGATGACGCCATCTCTATGATCTTCCGAAAGTTCACCCAATGAACGAAACTGCCACGACAAAAAAAACTCTGACGAGTTTCAACGTCTACAACATACCAAAATCATTGCGGTGTGTGAACTAGTGATGTAAAAAATAATCATATGACAACACTTCCTCTCCAAATCTCGACGAATTTTTTTACGAATCCAAATCAATCTAGTCGAGCTGAAAGAACAATGTGTACTGATTGGGAGTGGGCTGAGGGATAGGAACAAAACTAAAACTGGTGACAACACAAAATTTTACAATGACATTTGTTTCATGTTATGGAAGTATATGTGTTCACCTGTTAAATTTTTTTATTGGAGTGGAGTATGTTAACTGGTGTGGGTTCGGCACTGGCGAATACCAGCACTCGGTATCTCGCATGGCTAGATCGCTGGTGGCGTTACAGTTGACTTTATACAGTGTCATACTGTCCAACTAATCAAAGTCTTTATCCTTTTTCTTCGATGGTCCGTCATTACGAGCATGACGTTTGCCATGGTTTCTTGGGTTGGCCACGGCAGAAGTCTTTGCGCGGGATTATTTAAGGTATAGGTGGTTATTGCACAGTACCATCCGCGCGCACTCTTGGAATAATGAAGAGCTGGGTCCAGTGGCGAGGGTGGTCCGAGACGACTAGACCTCTTCGTTATTTTGCAGCCTTTTATGTCATTCAGCCAACTATGTTCTGATACCTGACAACTGTCACTTGTGTAAATTAGTCGTTTTCTATGTAGTGGAGTCTTTGTCCAACTGTGTCTAAACATGAACTGAAGGTGAAATAGATTTATGTTACGAAACAAAAACTCTAAAGAAAATGAACGTGTGCGTGGGATGGAGCTATTGATCACATAAACAAACAAAAACCTGGTGAAACACTTGTGTCGAAAGAGCCATTTTTTACTCCTGAAGAGGGTGTAGGTTTCACGTCCTGCGGCGGGGGATCAGAGGACAAACAAAGCCGCCGGAGGAGTCTCTCCTTGTTCGGCACACAAAGGGAGTTCCGGGCAGATGTGCGGCCGGCCCGGGTTGGCTGGGCTAAATATTTGATTCCTGCCCGGCCGACGGAAGTGCCGGACCCAACAACACCCCCGAGACGGGGAGGTTTCGGGGCTCTGGTCGCGCAAAATTCACGCTTTGTATAAAATTTTACAGCTTAAACTATACGTTTTTAATCAAATTTTTGAACGTTATAAGAAATCATTAAAAAATATGTTTGTAACAAATTTAAAATGGTGTTTAAGGGGAGGGGAAGAGTGGTGCCATTGTTTTGTTACATCAAAAGTTACATCACGGACGAGAACCAACGAGTTCGTATCAAAAATATCACAAGCAATCCTCTTTCCACTATCTTTGGGGTACCACACGGTAGCATACTAGGTCCAATACTGTTCTTAATATATATTAATGACCTATGCAACATCATAATTAACGGAAGCGTTATGTGTTATGCCGATGATACCGTTCTACAATTCTTGTATAAGTATTGTTAAAAAATATAAAAAGGAAATGGGCAACACTCGTATGTTTACAAAATTAAAAATTCACAATTGTTCCAACTCATACGATGATACATGTCAATGCAATTATCTAGAATATACTGACCAAATCAAACACTTGGGAATTATAGTTGATGCTTATCTCAAAACCGTATACTATTTTAGAAATATTAGAAATTTCCTCAACATAAAACTTCTAAAAATGACATACTACGCAATCTGTCAATCAGTCATAGAGCATGGCATAATTGCTTGGGGAGGAGCGACAATGTCCACAATTAATTCAATAATAGCAGCTAAGATAACTATTTCAAAAGTTATCCTCAAAACCCCAATCACAACGAGCACTGATGAAATTTTTATAAATTCGATGTCTTTGATATAAGATAAATGTATGCTAATATTACTCTTAATTATATATTTATATAAACACAAACAGATACATTTTAAAGCAATATAATATATAAACATAACCTACAAGCCCCAAGAGCACATGCAACATATGGCCAAAGGAACCACAAATATTTTGGACCTAAACTATTTAATAGGTTGCTGAAAGACTTAAATCAATTGAATTGTCCCAAGAACATGAAACTATATATTAAAATTTGGATTCGTAATATAGGTAGAGCCAGTATTGGTGCACTCACCCAAACATATTGACTCATACCTATATTAATTATTGCTACAAAGTGATCCAATAATTAAGTCCATTTGCTTGTAAACTATGCCCGTCTCGACACAGAACTTCTCTAGTGCGACGGGCACAGTCCAAACAGATTTTTACATAGTATTATATAGTTACTAATAATAAATAAAAAATAAAGATTTAACTCAATTGAATTGTCCCGGTAACATAAAACTGAAAATAAAAACTTGAATTGACCAATTGACGTAATTGGTGTACTCACCCAAACATATTGATCAAACCTATAATAATTGTCATAAATTTCCTAAAACAATATATTAAAAATCCACTTTGTTCGGTCTGATACTTGTAAACTAATTTATTACACAATTTTTGTAAACTATGCCCGTCTCAACACACAATTTTCTAGTGAGATGGGCACAGTCCAAACATATTATGCACATCTATGACATAGTTTCTATTAAATAAATAAATAATAATGATGTATACAAAATTTGGTCCATGCAGGGGGAGGGTGAGATATCCGTGGACGTGGTGGGGTGACAGCATCCCCCCAAGATCCTGGAGGCATTTTTAGTTGAGTTGGAAAGTAGGTCTACATATGTCATTTAATATAATATAACACACTGTAATTGTTAAATCATTATCCTGGTAAGAAAAAGGTTCCGGCTTCTTGTCCCGTTGGGAACGATATATTTTTTTGATAATTGATTCATTTAATTAGTTTTAATCGGACTACACACATAGAACATTCTAAAGTTACATTAAATATAAGTTGCTATAGACACATATATATTTATTGCTTTTTCCAGTACTTTGCTTACACTGTACGTACAGGTGGTGGCTCTACACCTGCACCGGTTAGTTCAGTTGTAAGCATGAGATGTGGATCTCACTGAGTCAAACCTATCAGAACTCCTTACCTTATTAACGATCTCCCAAATCTGCATTCGTCTCTCGAGATAAAATAATAATAATTGGACGTAAAAAAATGGTAAAGGTGGTTTTTTCATAATACATTGAACTTTACTTAGCAACAATTATGAAGTTATGATCAATTTCGTGTCATACTTTACATTTACGGTAGCTTAAACAAAAAAACGTGGACAGCAATATTTACAGATCATTTATTTACTTTTCCGTTCCATATTGAACGATTGTATAAACATCCTCCGAGGCCGCACCGAGATACAGAACTCAGTGCGCCAGACTCCGATCACAGCCGTGACATCAGAGTACAGCATCCACAGCATGATTTCGCCCCAAATAGGGATTGATAGGTCCACATCTTCCATTCAAAAACATCAGGGCCGGGCAGGATCAAAACCCAGCCAGAAAATAGTCCTATTTTGGGTCACGTGCCCATGCCAAGATCCTGGTAGGAATTAATCTTCTGTCAGGATAGATGGTAGATAACTCATCGTGTCGCTATATGGTATTGACTCTATAATTCTATCTCCGCATAACGGACCTTTTCTACAGATTTAAAATATTCTCGTCGCGACCGAGTGGCAGAGATAACTTCTGCCTCACTCGGTCGGACCGGCATAGATTTTTAATTTTATAGATTGGTTATCACCATTGTAGAATAAAAAAAATATTTAGGAGAACACATTCTTATTGTGAAGTTGTAATTATTCAGAACAGACGGTCTGTGATATTTTAAATATGAATTAAATATATTAATTAGAAAGATATACATATAAAATCAATTTTATCGAAAAATGTTGTTGTTGCGCCACCGGGATTCGAACCTGGATCTCTTTCCTAACCGGGGAAGGTGCTTTATCCAACTAAGCTACAGCGACAATTTTCGACCCTATATGTTACCTTTTTGATATTAATACATTTAATATTTGTTCTCTAATAATTGTGTTCTCCTAAATAATAAAGTTGTATCAATGTGTCCAAAATTTAATAAAAATGAATTGATAATTCTGACGTCTGCTATCGGTTTACTCAAAGGTATTTGAGATTCTGTAAAAATAAGGTAGATGGCTCTGTCAAATGATGGAACGATTAAATGTATTAATATCAAAAAGGTAACATATAGGGTCGAAAATTGTCGCTAAAAATAATGTCGCTGTAGCTTAGTTGGATAAAGCACCTTCCCCGGTTAGGAAAGAGATCCAGGTTCGAATCCCGGTGGCGCAAAAACAATATTTTTCGATTAAATTGATTTTATATGTATATCTTTCTAATTAATATATTTAATTCATATTTAACACATTAATTTCACAGTAAAAAACAATATCAAACATACTCATATAGTGGTGTCTTTTTCTCATTAATTAAATGATGATAGATATATTATACAATGCAATCTCCTATACAAAACTTGATTAATGCTCCAAATTATAATTATACATATTTTTTTAATATTTAATGCTCAATACTTAAGTAAATTTATGGCATTAACCATTTTTTCACCTCTTAAAGGCAAATATAACTCTAATTTCTTACGGTAACACGAGTTGACAGCATGGCTGCGTACGAGTATTTTATATAACGGTATGGTAAAGGTTAACAAGGTAACATCCCGCTGTGGCGTTGATAAGCTGAACTGTTGAAATTAACGTTTTCAGTATTGAACGCTTCAAACTGTTAAAGTTTACATTTGAGCGTGTCAGACTGAATGTAAAGTACATTATGCTATTGTACGAATGATCGATTTCCGCTATTGTGCGTACTAAAATAAGTTTAACGTTCGCTATTGTGTTTCGTGTTGAAGTCAGAAGACCTGTGGCCACAGCGAAAGTAGAAAAAGCACCACTGTAAATGGTGGGATAAGATCCCGTGGATCTAAAATGGTTTAACTCAACCCGAAACAGAAGTCTGAAGAGCAAATAGATATGGCCTACCTTGTTTTGAAGTCCTAGGTCGGGCGTCGATTGCACCTCCGATTGACGAGCACGTATATTATGCCGAACCGAGATCTCTATAACGACACTTCCGAAAACGATTCACTTCCTCTGCGCGGTTCAAGCGATACGCACGGCGTGAGTGTAGGGCGGCAGCGAAATGTAAGGTAATCGGCCAGAGCGGGACAGGTATAAATGATTGGATGGAAGAAAGAAGATAGAGAATGAGTATTTGACTTGCGCCAACAGTAGTCTGGTTGGTTCTTGAACTCCTCCTTTTCTTTCCGAATACCTTCTATCTGTCGTATATTCCATTACTTATCAGGCCCTCTATAATATATGATCACCAAATACGTATCCTTACGGAGATAGAATTAGATTAAGAATCATGATTGCAAATTGTTTTTTTACAAAAATTTAATAAATATAAAATAAACTAAGCAATTTATTAAAAGCACTGGACGTTTTGAACGTTCGAATCCGCAGACGCCATAATCCGGCAAAGTCTGGTCCGAGCTGCCCATTTTATCCGATGACCTTTCAGCGGATATGCTGCCCAAACTTTCCAACATTTTTATAGAGGCCTAGCGGAAAAAAGTTTTCCCGGCCGAATTTCATTGAAATTAGTTACAGAACGTAAAATAGTCCACTTTTAGTATTTTTGTAACCGACTCTTGACAACTTTTAAAATCACTTTCAATTTTATTTTCCCTAGCTGTCAAATGATGGAACGATTAAATGTATTAATATCAAAAAGGTAACATATAGGGTCGAAAATTGTCGCTGTAGCTTAGTTGGATAAAGCACCTTCCCCGGTTAGGAAAGAGATCCAGGTTCGAATCCCGGTGGCGCAACAACAATATTTTTCGATAAAATTGATTTTATATGTATATCTTTATAATTAATATATTTAATTCATATTTAAAATTTTTATACATGAATTTAGTTATCTGGGCGAGTACTATAGTGTAACGTTACAAATTATAGTTACATAAAACATAATTACATGAGATTATTAATTACTAATTGATTCATATAATTTGTATTAAAAGTATCACTGAAATATGTCCTGAATAATTACAACTTCACAATAAGAATGTGTTCTCCTAAAAAATTAATGTGTGATTTATTTTTGTCTTGCCACAAATGGAATTTTTGTCAACGTATTAATTTTACAACAGAATGAATTAAAAATAATTATTTTTGTAGAATTTACTAATCATTTCTAAGCGTAAATATTTTCCTTCAAGTTAACTAAAATATGAAGTGTATGTTGCGTATATTTTCCGAAATATTACAGATTTAATTAGAGCAGTAGATCTACTGTTACTGCATAGTTTGGGAAGGGTTAACTGATTAGAGTCAGACAATACGATACACATAGAAAAGAGGTCGTGCTCTACCTATAAGGAAAGGGTAGGGAAAGGGTGGGACAGGGACCGCGATGTTCACATATTGGACGGACACATGGATCTGTCATAAAAATCTAACATTATTATTATTAATTTATAATTCCTTTTGTTGATACGAGCACGATTTTTGAGCAGCAATTTTTTTGTTTTAAAAATGTATTTATTTATTTATTTATTATGTAATCTGTTTTTGAAACGTCAATAAAAATAATTTGACCTTTTAACTTTCAAAAACGCTCGTTATCTTTATATTCTGTTAAGAAATATATTTCTAAGAAAATAAACTTAAAATCTTGTAGGTAGGCAATTATGAAATAAAATTACTCACCCATGTAAAATTTTTACCAGAAATATTACGTTTTATGTTATTATTAATTTTCTCTTCATTTGTAATAAAGTTGGTACATATTCCGACTTATCATCACGCCGTTTCTCTACTGAAGTAGTCAAAGAGGATAAAACGTCGCATGCCTATTAAATTTATTCACATTTTTTGACCAGTTTTTCGCGGACGTACTCTGTTCTTATTTTTATTTATTATCTTTGTTTTATTAACCACTAAAATTAGTTTAAATACATCTACCGGTTTCGAAAAATACCATTTTCTTCTTCAGGATGTCATAACTAACTAAAACATATATTGTTTCTTTGACAGAATCTATTTTTAAAAAAAAAATATTTTTTTTTAGTACCTAACTCAAATCGTTACTTAATACAAATTTACTCGAATAATTTTTAGGAAAAAATTTTAGAATGGGACTCGTAGTTAAATTTAGTTGGTTGTTTATAATTTTTTGATTAGTTTTACACGCTTTATTTATCTCCAACGATTCCAAATTATTTCATTTGTGACCAACACCGTTTATATGCAAAATTGACAATCTCAATTTTCTATCAAATGATTAGCAAATTCTAATACAAAGATAATAAATAAAAATATGAATCTTAACCACAAAGATAACATTGCTGATTTTAAAAGTATATTCTGTTCTTACATGCCTGATATATTTTCTTTACCATCCTCTTCTCGCTCATATAAAGCATAGGACATGAAGCGTTGAAAAGGTGGTCGTTCTGCAAAATATACAACTGATTCTGTAGTATCATCGAAGGTCTCCTGGCAAGGGCCGGCAGCCACCCCTACGCCGCTTCCCGCCAGTTTTATTCGACATGAAAATAGCCCCCGGAGCAGACCAGCGCCGGAAGCAGAAGTTATGCCAGCTTAGCGAACAGAATCGCGAGTCAATTTTTAATTAAATTTTTTTGCCATCGACTGTTAAAAAAACTTCGTATTTATTGATACAACATCGGGCTTTAAAAAAGGTGAAAATTTTTACAAAAATATTATTTTCGGCATTGTTGAAACGGCAGCTCGCGAGATTAAAAATATGACAGGTAGGAACCGAGAGGATTATTTAGACGAGCTAATCACGGAGATTTTGTTAATTAAACCTATCTGGAACGGCCTCCGTTTATAATGGGTGATTATGAGTGACGCAAAATATGCGAGGCTTAAAGTAAACTAACAAACCAGGCTGATCTCTCTTACTTACGTCTAGGATCATCGGCGCTACCGGCTGACCGACGATACGGGCGACATCCGGACCCGGCTCGACCGCGTCGACGAGCTCCGCTACCACAATACATGATTATCTAAACAAGCGACGTTTTATTTCACAAAAGTCCCTTATTACACTGAATTTGGCTTAAGGTTAGATAAAATAAACGTTAAAGTATTGTATAGGATATCGGGTATAAGGTGGTATTGATTTGCCAGTCGCAATGAGTCACTGGTCGGGAGCGCACCGCGCGTTTGCGGCTGAGAAATATAATCAGTTTTAAGTTTAACTTAATTTCAGTATTAGTAATGATCACCATGAGATGAGGGAAATTAAACATAATAAAAAACATTGAATATTAACAATAATGATCCATACATTGAAATAAATAACGGATGCAGTTGAAACTTTGAGCTCTTGCTATTTCCTTTAATATCTGTTAAATAAAGTTCGTGTGTATGGAAGAAATAAAGAATAATGCATTTGAAACCCTTTTCACACAATAATGTTCCGAATTCGTAAAACACACTTTTAGCGCGTTTTTCGATTCAGCCGCGACCATTGTTATTGACACAATTCCGTATCCAAATTCCCATCCATACATTTCATCATGTTCGTCTTATCAGTATGAATTGTGACCTTGACATCAGCAGACGTCAACTTAATCGATATTTGTTCGATCTCGATGTCGTGACAGCATTCGCGGTATAGACTTTCAGCTCCAGTGCACCAGCACTGTATTTTGTGAGATTGCGTTTTGATCACGTATCGATTGTTGTTTGTGTGCCGTGGGTGAACTTGTAACATCGCCGTACTCAATTGGGATCGGAGATCGGCTCATCCGCGCGCCTTCTTTGTGATCTCGGTGACGACGGCGGGTATTACGGAGACGGAGTCAAGGTAAGGTGAGCAGTCCTTCCGAATCCCGGTTCCCGAGATCACTGGTCCCTCGACTAGAATCCTTATCCCCTCACCGACCTCATCCCTTACCAAGGTTACCATACTTTCCTCCCATACTTAACGGTGATTCTGATTTACGAATTCCGAATTGTCGTGTTCCATTAATTTAGATCCTATTGATCCGGATTTATAGTTCGATATCACAATAACTCAAATCAGCCCAAAATGTTAGTTGGAACCTTGTTATTCTAAGGGGGTCGATTTAGCATTTTTCTTTTTTTTAAAACATCTATCTTATACCTTTCTCTTGATTTTTAAGTTCATGGCGAGTACCATATGTAAATTGTTGATTAAATAAATAAAAGATAATTTAATTATAAATAATAAATTACAATTCGTGTTCAATTATTGTTTGCAAGTCGTTTAAAACAACATACTATTAACAACTGACGTTAATTGAATGAATTTCCCCCGAAGAGTGATCGCGTGACAGGAGAGAATAACGCCACTAAAAGTGCACCAAGAACTGGGTAATTAGTGTTGGAGTACTTGTACCATTGCGATTACTCCAAAGTGCCGGATGCTCACAGCTCAAGTGTATTTATGTTCTCTTCAAATGATTTACCACGGCTCCATTACAAATGTGTAGCGACCTGATGTACAGACAGAGATCTTTAATGTTGTTTGGGACATATATCTATGTGTTTATAAATATATTCATTTTTGATAGAAAATAATGCATCGTGCCTTTCCCCCATTCCCTTCCCTACCCGGCCTCACCACCAATCAGTCGATTGGCGACCTTGAGTCAGTACGGTGCAGTTTGCATTATTATACAATCTCAAGACTTCGCGTCTATACTGTGTCGGAACCTTTGATGAAATAGTGAGTTAAAATATACAGTCCACATTTTGGAGATGTCTGCAGAATCCGGAATATGGTGAGTGCCTATACCTTCCGTATCCTGAATTCTTCCGGTATTTATGCTTATACACAACAAATGTGTACACCACGAATAATAAATATTGACCTAGTATTTAAAAAACTGAAAAAATGAACCGCAAAGAACGAACATAGTAAATTAAGACATTTATAAACATTTTAGTATTCAACTTGGCTGAGTGGCAGTAGGAATCAGATAATACGATATGATGTTTTAATTTGGTCTGGGTAGCTTATTTTGCTGACTTATAATGATTGGTTCTCTAAATGGATTCTGGCGGGCAGCGGAGCGAGATGACAGTTTTGGTGGAAACGCTCGAAAAGAGGGCAGCGGGTCGGTAGAGTCGCTCTCCGGAGGAATTTGGCGGCGAGAGATGGCGTAGATTAAGAGTGGAATCACCGCGGTGGACCCATAGACGTATGGGCCTGGTCCACCAGCGGGTTGAGAGACCCCGCAGCGATGAGGAAAGAGGCGAAATGCGAGCGATGGCCGATGAATGGAGATGGCTGGGACGAGATATTATCCAGCCTAACTCCTGAAGCAAGAGATGAAGAGAGTTGACGTGCGGTGGCTCGGGTCCTCGGCCACATCGGCTGATGTTATGTATGTAGATAAACTTAAGTGAAGATTTCAAGAACATTTTCCGTGCATCTAATGTCGAGATTAATTATGTTTTGTGAATAAATGTATAACGTGAAAAGCAGAGTTGTAATTGAATCTATTGTCATCCCATCCCAGGTAGCAGACGACACCAGAGTACACACAGATACTTGAGGATCCAGACTATGCTAGATCGGTGGCGGCCCCTATTGCTTCCTGTCTTCTATGGCCCAAATATCGTATCGCGCACGAGTGAAGTAATCGTCTTCAGAACAGAATGCCTGCTGACGAAATTGCAAATCCTACTCTACGGTACAATACCCGCACTGCCGGTCAGCACACTTACGGTGCGTAGGACGTCACGGAGGTATTTTGAAATATTAAAATTTTTAAATGTGGATGTGAACACGAAATACGTATCACATTATGTCTTTACTATTTTGAAACTAAGTTAAACGCTTGTGTTATGAAAATAGGACTAAGTTGCTAGTCCCCTGAAACGAGGCGCGAACCTCCAACCGCTAGATCACTAGACAAGCTACTCTACTTTTTATCAACAGATGCCGCTTTACACTACATACATATATCTAGCATTTAAAGGTTAAACATATTATCTTGATTTGAACAAGTACTGTATAAATGATGTTCTCTTTTGACTTCTGTTTGTATACACAAACCACACCATCGTCGTGAGTTGCTGAAAGTGATTCTCTCGACAAGATCCGGTTTCCAATGAGGATAATTAATTTTGTTGACTTTGGCTATTTTTCTTATGCACCCTCCGGCTCAGGGTGAGAACCTGTTGCTGCCTTTACAAGTGCGCCTGCGGAACACGCCCTGACGGACACGAACCCCTCCGTGCGGGCCGCGGCCCCCTCCCCGCCCGCAATGATCATTATTAATTATCATTCTTCCCTAACCTTCCGAGGGGTAGGACACTACCCCTTCATTAGACAAAGTGCCCCCCGCTTGTTTTACAGACGATTCTTGTAATCGGACAGAACAATTATTCTAACACATATTTCTATCTATTTAATTTATACAGGGTGATATCTTCTTTTGCTCACTATTTGTGTTTAAAACCAGTCGCTTTTTATGAACTTTGTCTTCTTTCACATAATTCAAAGTAAATTATATCACATGCGCTTTTCAAAAATAAAGTTCCTCCCTTGATATTCTGTCTGAATGTACCTATATGTATTCTGTATCTCTTTCGCATGTAATTTTATATTCTGTCTCCCTTTTTATGTATATATATATAAGTGCTATCTTTTTGTATTTATTGTTATTTTTAAATACATCCTGACGAAGTGTGAGCTATGCGAAACCGGTTAGCGTTTAATTGTGTTTGTTGAACGTCTGAGAAACTTCGAGGAAGAGATGCCACGGTACTTGTATATCAAATAAATTTGAAAGGAATGGATATCTTTGTTTCTGCTACTACTTACTGTTAATAGTTTTTTTTTTTACTATATTTTTTTTTAAACAGATATACTTACATTTTAAAATCTGTTGCGGTTTCCTTAGATTCGTCCTTGCCCAAGAAGAAGGTTGCAATAATATTTATATTAAAAAAATTTGTGTACTAAAATAAAAATAAAATTTAACACCGCAAACACAACTTCTAAAACAGTAAGAACAATATCTTAACGATGTAAGTTTGAAAGAGCGATCGTTCTGAACAGAAGGACCTTTCTAAAAAGTAAGACCTTTTAAAATTATGTAGTTATTACGAAATTTTACGGTTTCAGTTTGAAAATTTTTGACGATATATTAAGGGTACTTTTTTTAGAGGTGTATAACTTTAAAATGAAATAAAAATTGTGATAATGGCCATGGTATTGGCTTTATTCGATTTTTAGTGTTTAAATACGATTTCGCGCATATGGGCATAAAGCAAGATCTGGAAGTACAATTTTCAACTTCTTTATGGAGCAGCTGGGGCGTATATCAGCAATAACGCGACGAATGCTGGTTTCCGAGTCATGTATTGTCTTTGGTTTATCGGTGTAGACTAGCGACTTTATATATTCCTAAATCCTTAAATCACACAATCGCGGAGGCCAATTCACAGGTCGAGTGTGTGCTTACTAAATATTTCCATCAATAAATTGATTGTGGAGCGCGCTGTGTGGCACGCTGCGCCGTCTTGTTGAAACCACAGCTCTTCCACATTATTGCCATTCAATTGGGGAATGAAAAAGTCAGTAATCTGGATTTATAGCGTTCTCCATTAACTGCAACGTTCTGGCCGGCATCATTTTTGAAGAAACAACAGCTTCTTCAGTGAGCACAGCATTATTCGTGGTGAAATGGAAAATCAAACTGAGCACAAATCAGTTGTCAGCTGTTAAATTGGCTGTCGCTTAAAAAAGTGTTGCCAATTCGAAAAACATACCTCTGAAAAAACATCCTTTATTATTTTATGTATATACTTATATATATATATACGTGTCACATCAGTATTATTACTATTTTCATACTTAACTAAACGCTTGTGCTATGAAAAGAGGATTTACTTGATGGGATCCTGCAACGAGGCTCGAACCCGTAACACTAGGCGAGTATCGTAACCACTAGACCACAAGCACGTCATATTATAAATATAAGTTAACTATGTTAGCTTCAGAACAAAAAGGGCGCATGTTCAAAGGAAGTCGACTCTACTGAAATGTATCAATTGCCCTAAGTTTGACTTTCCCAGAAAAATTGGAATTAGTATTGAAAAGTATTTTACATTTTGGTTCATTCGCTGCACCAATACAACAAGCGGGAGAGGGGCGGAGGGTATACCAATCGCTAGCCGCGTCCTTGAGAATTCAGTCGCTATAGAGCGTATCCGTACCAGTTGTTTGTTCCCTGGAAAATTGATATCCCGACGAGGTGATGTAGCTACGACTTGATACCAATTGACTTTTTCCTATGGGGCTTCCTTAAATCAAAGGAATACAATAACAATCTTAATCTGCACCAATTAAATGAAAATATCCGAGAAGAAATGGCAGCGATCATGGCGAATACGAGCCGAGCATCTCTTAAAAATGTTGCCTCCCGTTTAGAAGAGTGCCAGCGAAATAACGGATCGCATATAGAATACATTATTTTTAAAAAAAAATTCCCAGGGACTGTACTGAAATGCATTATTAAACCCATTCATTATTTTATTACGAAAAACGTATTTCGTTTTTACGTAGAATAACTAGACTTGTGAATTTTTTTAGATTTATATTATTAATTTCACTGTCTGCAGTCTAGTTGATAGTTTCGTTCTCCTATCTCGCGTTTTATATCGGGTGAGTATAATAACATTTTTTATTTTCTTCTGGATAATTTTCCGTAGATCAGATTTGAAATATCCTCTTTGATTTAACTACCGAATCAATCATATTAAAATAATACTCCTCTTGGCGTAATTATTATATAGGAATTGACAAATCTAAAGAAATTTTATTGTCATATTTTAGGTAATGAAAAATATAAATCCAGCTTACTAACCACTACCGCTAGGATAATGAACGTGTGTGAGTTAACGGATGAGTTTGTATCGATGTGTATTGAGATCGAATCAGAGGGATTTTGAAGGTTATGTTATAGACGACGTGATTAATGCGAGAGTTGTGGAGATCTACCGCCACATTTATCATTACCGCCTGGCGTCACTGAACGTACTCTGTAGACACCGGTGCGTGAAACCACACTGCCAGCAGCCGTAAAGTCTCCCGGAACCGACACCATGTAACAACACTATCGCGGCCTGAAACCTCACCGGCTCAATTGTCTCCGTAAACTGTTACATAAACATTGAGAACTCCGAGTGAATTTGTAGCTTTATTGTTTACTAGGTGTTCTTCAGTCGCTTTTCTTTCAAGTATATTTTTGGAAAGATCGACTCCAACATTACAGGATGGCCCAAAAAAAGTGAGAACATCTCGTAACACATGAGTAATTTTAAAACGTAATATATTTAATTATAATTCTTAAAGTAATTTTTTTTTTGCACAATGTATAGCTGATCAGAAATCTTTAAAACATTCCTTATTGCATAACCTACTGGGCTTAAATCTGGGCTGTTCGGTGGCCACACGCCTGGCTCGATGAAATTAACATTCTCACGACGAAGAAAGTTGATTGTATTTCTGGCTGTGTGAGATG
Source organism: Eubasilissa splendida (assembly GCA_031772225.1). Classification (NCBI taxonomy): domain Eukaryota; kingdom Metazoa; phylum Arthropoda; class Insecta; order Trichoptera; family Phryganeidae; genus Eubasilissa; species Eubasilissa splendida. The sequence continues at coordinate 674,171 of CM062865.1, read as the reverse complement.
GAGCTTCGTCCTGCTGTATTATCTAGCCATACTCCAGGCTTTGTTTTGAAACTCTTTGATCATTTTCCTAGCGCCCCAACGTTTTTCAATTTGCAAATTTTTGAACAGAATTAGATCAGAACAGTGGGAAAAATAATAATCAAATTGTCGAAATAATACGTAATATAGATAAATAAGTAAATTAGTAAACTATTTAAGCTATTGTTGACATAGTTAAACTAATTTTGATGTAATTATATCACATTCTACGAAATGTTATCACTTTTTTTGGGCCACCTGTATTTACGTAATTGGTAATGATGGAGATATAGTTCACTTTAAGATCTTTAATATTTTCATTTTTCTATTTAAATCTTTTTTGCTATTTATTTTATTGTATGCCAAATTTTTAGAGTCAGATTGGGCTGCTGAGATTTTGTTTTTATAGTTTTTATTTTTGGCATATTTCATCAATTTGTTCAGAGGTTTCTGTATAATTTATTTTTATATCTGACCACTCTACACTTGTAAATTGTGTCTGTCAATAAATTAAATATCAACCGTAAGTACTTTGTTGTTTTTTTAACCAGATCTGGCCACACGTATACAAAACGTTCAGCGAATGTCAAACGGACACGCGAGTGATGGATGACACGCCCGCACAAATATTAATCCATTATCCGAACTTGATTCAATCCCCGTAGATTTAAGAAAAAAGAGATACACAAAAGAAATGAAAAAAGAGATTTACAAGAAAAAGAATAGTAATTTATACTACACAATAAACACAGTAAGATGAAACGTATAAACTGCGAGCCTTACTTAAAACAAGTTCAGAAACAAAGTTAAATAAATAACTATTAATCTTTTTTTTTTCCGAGACTAACTACAAGGTAGAGTTTCCAACAAAGATGCAATTAGATGATGATTTGCATTTTTTAAAAACTTTTTCATGGGCGTTTAGACCGTCTGCAGAGCTGGCGAGCAGTACTTGGGACAAGCGAGCCATGCGACTGTTTTTCTGAGCATTAATTAAAATCCTATACCGCCCTAATGTCCCCCCCTCCAGGGTAATAATTATATGAAACTGACATTTATTTTGTACACAAATAAATGTCAGTTACCAATTCGTTAATACTTTGTACATTTGCGTACTTGAAAGATTCAGATAAATACAGTATTTTAATGATTTGAAGGTTTGCATTTGAATTGATTGAAGAATGTTTTAAATTATACATCAAACTTTATTTAATCTAATAGATTTATAATTTATTTCAACATATAAATGTACGTAGCTTATAAGGAAATAGAAAAAATAAGGTTGAAATGGCGCGCTTTGCGAATCGGCCGCGACAATGTTATTGACACCTTTCCACGTTCAAATTTCCATCCATCCTTTTTTTCCCTACTGCTTGACCAGTGCGAATAGTGACCTTGACGTCAGCAGACGTTGACGCGACGCGATACTTGTTCGGTTGCGGCACCGCGATTGCTAGCGGTGTGGCTTTTGTTCACCTTCGGTGCATCAGCATTGTTATATTGTGATCCTGTGATTTGTGGGTACAGGGATTATTGCGTGAGCCGCGGGTGAAGTGATTTGATATTGCCGTCTTCACTTGGAGCGGAAATTTGTCTGTCCGCGTACTGTTTGTGAGATCTCGGCTGCGACTGCGGGAGTAACGGAGGCTTCGTACGCGAGGTAAGGCGAACAGTCCTTCAGATTCCCGATTCCCCGAGATCTACTGGTCCTTCGTCCATCGTTCCTTCCTTATTTCCTTACTTCCTTTCTTTACCGCCCCCCCTTCGGCGATTCCAATTTCAATCGTCGTAATCCAATCCGCGGGACGCGCCACTCGGACATCGCGGAATTTTTCGTTACGGGAGATCCTATCGGCGCGGGATCTACGTTTTGTTTTCATACTCTATTATCAAAATAAACCCTAGCGGAATACCGCTGAACGTTGTAACAATACACTGAATATAACGCTTCAAATTTTCCACAATTGTTACAATTTGCATCATATTATATTAATTTAAAAACGAAATAAATAAATAATTGATAGATTCATTTTTTTTTTACAATTTCTTGACTTAAATAGCGCCTGAAATGTTAATTGGGAGATAGCTCTTATTTTTAAAGGAAGATCTGTTCCTGTTCTATTCGTCTTAATCCCTCTCCGCTTTTCCCGGAACCACTAGTTTCTGTTATTCTGGTATCGTCGGGATTATCACGGAACGCTGTTTGATATTTAGAATTAATGTCGATTTTGCTTTAATCCTGCTGCCGATAGATCTCTAGGGATCTGCGCAACTCGATTTATATTGGGATATCAATGGGAGAAAGCGCTTATTTCTAAAGGAATATCATTGTAAGTGTTTTTGATTCTGAATATTGCCGTTGTGATGATCTTTTGAGTACACGTATGTTCGATCTTTATATTCCTATCCATTACCTACCCATTACCCCCTCTTCCTATACCAGAACACGATATTTTCTTTGGTTATGTTCCTTTTAATTTTTTTGGGTCAGTTGAAGTTAAAACGTTGAATTGAGAGTTTTCGTTTACCAGTAGTACGATAGGTTGTAAAATGATGAATTATCGTCCTGCAGTGTTGGAATGATAAATTAACGTAGAGTGTACTTTGTGTGTTCGGTTTTCTCACTACCGCACGTGCCGAATCCTGTACATCTTGCTATTGCGCATTGCGTTTGTCGTGTCATACTTCACGCTATCACCAAACAGTACTTTGCGGAGATCCAGTGGAAGATTCAGATAACTAAAAGAGTTTCTCACAGGTGGGTCGTGTTTTCTGATTCTGGGTGGTCCTTCAGCCTTGCTGTTCCCTAATCTTGTCCTGCTCTTAAATTATTTCCACCCTTCCTATACGCCGTATTCTCCCAACTCTCTCATATGTTTATCTTTAGTCTGTCAATTATGCTTCGTATCTCATACGTTTTTGAAATACTTTATTTTATTTTTTATATACGCTACAATTGCATATTATTATGAAATGTGTTATATTAATACTGAATGATAGTTCGCTTCTAATAATTTCAAACCATAATTTGTGTTTAAATATTTTTAGTCCAGCGATTAATGGTAAAAATATAGTTTAACAATTCGGAACAACATATATATCAGAAAAATAGAAAAATAGATATCAAGTTTATGAATGTTTACAAGTCCTTTACCTAACTCCCTAGGTACTTATAAATGTACCTCTTTTGAAGTTGGTTGCATTTGTTAATTCCTTCAGCTCAGTTTGAGTGTGCATGAGTAAAACAATACTTACAGTTCAGTTTTATCACGGATTTATCGACCACAGGTTACAACGCGATTACAAATATAAATTGAGAACTAGGTGGAGCGTTGCTGAGTGAATATGTCGTCAAGAGTGGAACTAGCTGTCGCACCGTGCTACGGTATCCACTCTTTGACGTGATGCGTTCGCCGCTGTGTCGTCGCTGAGAATAACTAACTAACTTACAATTGCAGCGTTTCTCCGCGGGCGTAGGCAGAGACGATAGAACACCACACTATTCTGTCTTGACACGCAATTTTCACCTCATTCATATTCATGCTGTACCATATTATTGAGGCTTCATACAGGAACTGGAAGCTGGTTTACCTGGTCATGCTTCCGCCGGCGTCCTTTACTTCCGATGTCATCAACAAATACACATTTCTTACTATTCTCTCACTTTTATCCGTACCGAATGACCAAACTACTTTATATTACTAATTAAATATACTAATTATAAAAATTTACATATAAAATCAATTTTATCGAAAAATATTGATTTGCCCTGCTAGAGTTCGAACCTGGATCTCTTTTTCCAATCCAGCGAAGGTGCATTACCAAATATGCTAAAGCGCCAGTATTCAAAACATCACCGACCTATGTTTGAAATAATTACAACTTCACAATAATAATGTGTTTTTAATAATTACTAATTATGCTAACAGTTTGCAGTTTTTCCCAATTTCTTAATTCTTTACTCTGTTCCTTTACTTTTCTCAAACATATTCTTAAATGGCGGTAGGCTTATTTGTTAAAATATTATTATCATCTTAATCATTTGTCATTCTGTTGGTAGACTCTGCTATACACGATGAGAACGGTTTAATGCCGTTACAGATATTTTAAGATGGGCATCTGAATCATTTCCGGAGCACATAATATATTCTAACTGTAATTGTAATATAAATATGATTCGTACGAATTCAATGGCGTCAGTAATAATAATAATAATAATGTTATGGTACATGCGCATCCGGGAAAACGAAACTATATGTTTAAATTCTAAGAGAAACGTCTAAAACAACGATATCGAACTCGCGGGTTTCCACTAATTGAAAACGTACATTTGATGAATAATGTTCATTGATTAGAGTTTTGAATAAAATAACATTGTTAAGGTTTCAGTAAATTTACTACGAATTATAAAAACTTTTACCCACATCAATTATGTACGATAATTTAGGGAAAATGTTCAGAGAACGTCTAGCAAATCATGCTGGATTCGAGCAACGTGTAGGCGGTTTCTAGATGGGTGAAGACTGGCCGCAGAACGCGGGAAAGTCTAATGCAACAACACACTTAAACTCTGAGAGTTTTATCTAACGTCTTTTTCTGAAATCCTAGATGCAGATTTGGTTCTGGTGGTATTTGCTTATCTTCTGTGTTGCGTAAAAGCATCGATGCCAGAAGAAACAAGATATTCGGAAGGAGGTTTGCACTCACCACAATCCAGTTCTTCTGACACCTCCAAGGTGGACTGTAAACTTATCACTATCTTCGTTCAGGAGTCCTAGTCCTTTAGATTGTACTGTATTAGACACGACGTCTCCATTTAACATTATACTCCGATTCACGCATAACTACACTGCTTCAAGGTCGCCGTTTGACTGATGCGGCGTCGTGCCGGGTGAGGAGAGAAGGGGAGGTGGAAGGCATAGTACACTAGTTACGTTCAAGAATAAATATATGTCCCAAACATTCTGATTTTATTTTTTTTAATATATACATGCAAGCCTGTTGGCCGCATCTTATCTCGCAAGGTACATAATAGGTACGCTGAGCTGTTATGTTCCGTTAGCTATATTATCAGTTGGAAGTAAGGTAACAAATTTAATAGTAAAAAATAGTAAAATCAAAAAGAAGACATGTAGAAAATACGTAAAAGGAACATAGCTCAAATTTAGATACAGACTAAATAAATAAATAAACTATAATATATATAAAATAAATAGACATGAGAAACAAGTAAAAAAGCGTTGTCAAGATATGGTAGACAGATCAGAATAAAAACAAGGTAAAAAGCAGGATTAGAAAAGAAGAAGCAGGAAGCAAATAGAACATGATAAGTACGAGGTATGGATGCAAGAACAAAAGAATTTCATAGAATGAGTAGCTTTGATCATTCAAGGACCTCTTCCAGCTGACTTCTTCCAATTTAGAAAAGCCATTCCTTTATAAGCACGCATAATTTAGAATACGATACAGTTGCCATCTCTTGTGGTAGCTTATTGTATATCCACGGTCCTATAAACCATGCATGTCTTTGAGAAAATGAGGTTTTCATTAACGGGACAGCTAGTTTTCTTTGAGTTTTTGCGTGATATTTGTTGTTGTTCGTTTTATGTGTAATAAGACGCAGGGTTCTGTTTTCTTGTAGGTCTTTCAGCAGAGTCTTTATGAATAATTGCCTAATATTGAATACCTTCAGGTTTTGTAATAACGACTCTGATTCATGCTGAAAGAATTTATTGAGAACTATTCTAATTGTCGTTTTTCTGCATTTTAATCAGTAGGTCAAGTATTGTGATGGCGGCTCCTCCCCAGCCCACTATACCGTTCATCATGATGGACCCAAAGTCATGATATAATTGAAATAAAACAATTATCTTATTGGTTCATCGCAGTATAGTGATGGGATTTTTCAGTGGAAATCAAATGCCGCATAAGGCAAGCTTGTGAAACCTTATCTGCATGGAATAAATTGTGCAAATTTATTTCTAAAATGGTTCTTCAGTTCGCGAAACTAACCATGCATTTTACGGTCGACATAATCGTCCATCCAAGCAAGTGATTCGGATAACCATGGATCGTTTTAGTGCCACGCATACTCTAGAGATGTCGTATAGTGCGGACCGAAGAAGCTGTTGCTGCAGTGGAGCGTAGTATTGAGGAGGACCCGAATAAGTCGACTCGCCATCGTGCACAGCAATACATCCATGATTACTGAATTTTTTATTCCCAAATTGAATGGCAATAATGTGGAAGAGCTGTGGTTTCAACAAGACGGCGCAGCTTGCCACACAGCGCGCTCCACAACCAATTTATTGAAGGAAAAATAGACCTGTGAATTGAAATAGACCTCCAAGATTGTGTGATTTAACACTTTGGATTATTTTCTGTAGGAATACATGAAGCGGCTAGTCTACACCAATAAACCAGAGACGATAAACGACTTGAAAATCAACATTCGTCGCGTTATTGCCGATATATGTCCCAAGTTGCTCCAAAAAGTTGTCGAAAATTAGACTTCTAGATTGCGCTTTATTCGAGCCAGTCGCGGTGCCTATATGCGCGAAATAATATTGGCATAAAACTATATTTTCAACAAAGCCACTACCATGGTCGATTTTGATGTGTTTTATTTCATTTTAAAGTTTTATACTTCTAAAAAACACACCCTTAACGCTTGACGGTGACCTTGAAGATCATTTTAATTTACTGCACCGTCACTAAAGATATTTTATTTCAATAATGATAATATTAACTTTTATTACAGTCTATTGGAGTTCGTAGGAAAAAATAGTAGTTGTGATTCAAAGAACGTCTTTGATATACATAACTTGATCGTAAAATGAATTTATCAGTGGATATTTGTGGGCTCGTTCAGGCGGAAAATAGTTCAGTACCCTTCCTCCATCGTGGGCGTAACCTTTTCAAGCTGATCTAATTAGTTCCCGCGTGTGTATGTATTGCGCCAGATATTTTCGGTCAGCGACATTAGCGCCGCGCGAATCAGGGCATAATTGTCGAGAAATTTCTGGAAGCTTTTACCGGCCGTCTCTCGACCTGCGTCTCTTTCAGACACCGGACGACAGGTGGTCTGTTCATCTTCACGATCACGCAGCACCTGTCGGGCTGGTGGATTAGGCCTACCTCCCTCGGGGGTTTAAATTTAGAATCAGAACTCGGCGACTTTGAGCTGGGATGGATTATTCTATTCCTTAGGCGTCGTTATCTTTTTCAATAATTATGGCCTTTCGACAAATGGTTTTAACATTTACTTTACAGCTTACTCAAAGGTATTTGAGATTCTGTAAAAATAAGGTAGATGGCTCTGTCAAATGATGGAACGATTAAATGTATTAATATCAAAAAGGTAACATATAGGGTCGAAAATTGTCGCTAAAAATAATGTCGCTGTAGCATAGTTGGATAAAGCACCTTCCCCGGTTAGGAAAGAGATCCAGGTTCGAATCTCGGTGGCGCAACAACAATATTTTTCGATTAAATTGATTTTATATGTATATCTTTATAATTAATATATTTAATTCATATTTTAATAAAAATAGCTGGTAAAACTATCCCTCTAAAGTAATGTTGTATTACGATAACATTTATCAAAGGGTTTGACCATATTTATAATATCAGACTTTACATAAGTCGACGATTATCGAGAATATGTTATTTTCTCGGATTTTTACAAAAAATATATTTTCCTACAAAATTGTGTGCCCTAATTTCAAAAATGAAAAAAAAATCCGGTATATAAAAAAGTTATTTCACATTAGTTTAGAAATCTTACCATAATAATTTATGATATTTGGAACACTTTATTTATAGTTTTAAGATTCTAATAAAATATGATACCTTACTTCAAAATGAGCAAATATGTCGCCTAAAAAACTCTTTGCAGAAAGAAATGTAACAATCATAAAACATTAATAACTTAATAATACATGTATTTTATAAAAAAAACTATGAATTTAGTCTATTCATGTCTGTCACTTGTCTATGATTTGAGTGAATTTGTCATATCCACAGATAAAGCATTCGAAACTTTAAAATGTAATAACTTTTTAAATATATATTTTTTCATTTTTGAAATCAGAGCTCAATTCACAAGAAAAAATATGTTTCCTTCCATGGCTTATTACTCCCGGGTTTTCTATTGATAATATGACTAACTATGCAGTTAGAAAAGTCACCACTAATTTGGAATTACGGGAGCTGTGTTCCTCTGCTGGTCGTGGGTTGTTCTTCTTAGAGCTCTGAAGTTGGTTGTTGGATGCACCGAACCTATCTCCGCATATTATTCCGACCGGCCGAAATAATTAACTCCCGGAGTCGATCATTAAGCGATCCTTATTCGACGGGGTACCGACTGCAATTAGAGCCGATCTCAGAAAAGCGGCGACCGCATAGACAATCAACCACAACACAAAAACCAGAGATGCCAGTCGAAGTCTTTCTTTATCCTCCTTCCTTCGTATTATGGTTGACAGGTAGCGTATCTTTTCCTTTAAAGGCTCGTGTCAACGATGATCTCTCGTTGAGACTTTGATCTCTGAGTGTCAGCAAAGGTAATTAGTTGGTCGCTTTACGCTAAACTCTTCCTTATGTTATCGTCGAATCTCCGAGAGAAATCTTATCCGTTGATACGGGTCATAAAACAGAAGTACCCAGCAAAGTTACAATCCTCATGGGCGATTTTTTTGACTCCAATTATTTAGTGCTATAATTTATGTATTATATTTTCGTAGAAAGCCATCACTTTGTGGTTTAACATATTATATTAAATAAAAATAACTATCACTTTGTATGGAACCACGAAATTTATTATACGTCAACCGGTTTCGCTTATCTCAAGCATCATCAGGACGTATTTGAAACTAATCATTAATACAAAAAGAGTGCATTTATATATACATAAAGAGGGAGAATGAATATAAAATTACATTTGAAAGAGAGAGACAGACTTATAAAGTTAAATAGAACATCAAGGTAGACAGAATATAAAATAATATGCAAAAGAGAGTGATATAATACATAAACAGATAGACGGAACATTAAGGGAGGGTATTTATGATTACTTTCAAATACGTCCTGATGAAGATTGATATAAGCGAAACCGGTTGATATATAATAAATTTTGTGGTTTAATACAAAGCGATTAAATAATAATTTATGTATTAATACAACAATTTTATTTAAGAGATCATAATCATAAATTACAAAAAAAAACTAATTTAACTTATACAAAATATCTGTTCGATCTTTATGACTTATTCATAGACAGCCGGTCGCCATGTACATAGGTAGATATAACGGTATCTACCTGTTTCCCCCACCTATACCCAGAACATGAACTTCTGTGGTTTTTGCTATCTATGGTTTTGGACCAGTCGAAGTTGAGGTTTGAGAGTAATCGTCGGGTGCCATTCACCCAAGTTCGCGCGTTTCATTATGCTTCAACTGTCGCACAATGAAATCAGAAGCAACGGAAGGCCACGATGACTGGTAGTGGTCGGTCTTGGAGCAATCACACTTTAACCTTTCCAACGTGTGGCCTTCAGCTGGCTTCCATCCCCAAACATGTTTTACAGTTTCAATTTACTTTCCCGATGTCGTGCCTCTGTTGCGTGTGTTGAGTTGCGCCCGTTTTCTCCGAGATAATTAATTAAAATCATTTTCCAATCAAGAAACTTCGCCCGACTTGAACGGTCGTGACGGCAATAAATAATGTAAATAATGTAACGTTTGCCATTATATATACATTTAACTGAGTTAAGTGAATTACCTTTGTGTTTTGGCATGTTTAATGCTAAATTCATTGCTCGAATAACTATGAGGTATTTTATAACAGTATAACTTTCTTTGAATACGATACAACTTAGTAATAATTTAATTTAATTTTGTATTTCATGAAAGGTACCAATTAAGTGTATTGGAAGTGTTGTGATGCTATGGTTTAGATTCAAAAGGTTCATTTTAGTTTAGAAAAAAAACTTTTGTAGCTTTTTTGTTAGACGATCGACTATAGAAGGTTGTTCCACTAAAACAACTTCAATACAAAGACTCCAGTCTCAGAAAGGTTATGAGATGAGCACAAATATCATGGATGTGTAGGTAAAGAATTACGTACCTGTGGTTCGTTTTGCCGTTTATTATGAACGTTTATGTAAATGGTGATCCACCGCTAATCCAAGACCGGTTAATGATTAAAAGCTCCCATATCCATTACCCACTTTTTAAATACTTGACCGTCTCAAAATCTCCCAGCGAGATACTCACACATCCATGAATCCCCAGAAAAGTCCGGAATGCCTTTCGTTCCTCCTTCGATGAGTATCATCTCCCATTAGGCGTTGCATACTTCTCCTTACATTTAAGCACCCATTTCTGTGCAAACATAATGACGTGCATAGTTGACTTACCCCGGATAAAGCCAAATTGATGATCGCAGGCAGAATAGAGATTTGCCTCTGACCTGTTGCTGTTACGGGAAGAAACGTGATAAGGCGATACACGCCTAGATCCGACCATGGTTTATAATTGCCCTTGGGTAATTACACTGTCTAACACCCTCCAGTCCCTAACAAGACCCAATACGTTAACTGTAAAAAAGGTGAGATTAATGCATGAGATTATGAAGTATAATCTGATCACAATAATTATAAGTTATAAGTGAAGTATAACATTATACTAAATAGAGATAATACAAAAGCTGTCGCTCTGGTTGGGTACACGAGAAGAAATGGCGACTCTCGAGGCTGCAGGACCCCCTCGCTCCGTTCCTCCACTCTCCGTCGGAGCACTATGGTGGCTAATATGATGGCATATTCATGCCATCATATTAGCGACCGCACGGCGAAGGTTGCTCCCCAACCTAGCATTACACCCAATTTATCTTCAGCTGGATGGACGCAGATGGCATTAACTGTCCGCCTCAGATTTTTAACACCAGTATAAATTATCATTAAAAATTCCGTCTCAAAAATAATTATGATTTTACATTTTTATTCTGTTTAAAGATTTGATATTCTTCATAGCTCTGCATACAGTTGAAACTTGTAATTATAGAATAACATTAAGAAACATGGGTATACCTTGAAAATATGCATATACCGTGAACTACGAGATTTAGAAATATCTCTATTCTTTAGGAACTTCCTACTAGAATAGATAGAGACACTTTGGAGAAATTGGTGATTATGTAGATACAAAGATGGAGGGAGATTGCATCGAGTACAAGGCGTAGCCTGATGTTTGCTAAACATTACGCCTTAAGAAGCCCAGGGTCGTGAATGATGGAGATGCTGTAAAAATAGATTAAAAGACCTCGATGCTCAATCATGAAAACATTGAGATGTCAGGTATACGAATGTTTTGATGCTGTGGCTTAAGTTCAAAAGGTTCCTCTTTGGGTTAGAAAAATAGACTTCTATAAAATTTTGAATTCTCTGTTTTATTATACATATAATAAAATATTACCACCATTAAATTTTTTAGAATGCCCCGTGTTAGAAAGCATTCTTTGCCATATATATGTCCTGTCAGCAGGGGTGTGCATGGCATACAAGCAAAAAATCTGTACATTACTAAAAATAGAGCGTAACCCATGACTTGTTTAGCCGTGGGTTATTCAGAAAAAATACTAATCATTTATGAACAACTTCATGTTGATGCTTGTAGGCAGTTTGCCAGCACGTTATCCAAATATCCATTTAAGTTATCTGTTCAATCCGTATGACAATCATACTAAATTAAATATTATCTTACTGAATCTCTGTTGGCATTGTAGGAGTTGAGGTGGCGTGTTGAAGTTATTAAAATATATGTTTGACTCGAGATTGTGACAAAAGGTTAGGATGCTGTGAGACAGAAGCTCCTAACTTCTTCTTGTCTGTATGTCGCAGTGTAGGGTGTCTGTTGTAACTAGAGCCGGGTTTACAAATGAAAGATCACTTACAAGGTTTCGTTTATAAAAGAGATACTGAACTTTGGAGTGGCTCGCTGGAGATGCTGTCGAGTAGCGATGCTAGTGTTGGGATGGCCTGCGAAGAAGTGGTCGGTAGATGCTCGGCAGTACACTTGTCTCTGCTACTTAATATTAAATTGCGTCCGCTGATTGGTTGTTCTGCTTCTGAAAATTTTCTGCATTTTTCTTAACAATTTATGGTTAATTCTGTTATCTTCGCAAGTGATTGATCTTCACTAAAAACTGCGTGTAATGATACCTTCTACATATTTTCATATTTGCTTTGCAAACTGAAAACCGATTAAAAGATTTGTTTTCATGGTGTATTCCAACCAAGTTCAATCCAATTATATATTTTTATTATCACTCAAGCAAGCGAGTTTGAATTTCTTGGGATATTATTGCATAAGTTAGATTATCAAATGAAATAAATTTATCTCTGTTATGAGTTTCGGCTATGGTAATTAGCACCGTCATTAACCCTTCCCAAACCATGCAGTAACACAGGTCTACCATCATAATTAAACCTGTAATATTTCGGTAAATACATGCAACATAAAATTCATACTTTAGATAATTCTACAAAAAATATTAGCGCTTAGGAATGACTAGTGAAAAACCAATTATGAAAAGGGAATCGTACAAAAACAATTATTTTTTCCATTCAATCTGTTGTAAAATTAATACGTTGTTAAAAATACCATTTGTGATATGAAAGACAGAGATTGCACACTATTTTCACAGTGAAAAGAACAACAAACATATAAATATAATTGTCTCTTTCTCACTAATTAAATGAAGAGAGATAAGAAGGAAAAACATATTGTATAGGACTTAATGAATGCTCTAAATTATGTTATTAATCATTTTTTCAAAATTGAATGCCCGATATTTAGAGTAAATTCGTTCCATTAAAGCCATTTAAGCTAATAAAAACATATTTTCTAACTGTTATTTACAGTAACACGAGTTGACAGCATGGCTGCGTTCGGGTATATAATATCATGGTATGGTAAAGGTTAATGAAACATTTTAAATCCATTGTCCAAAGCAGAAATTGTAAATAATATTTGTACCGAGCAATAAAATAATAATTCTTTTATAAAGTTATAAATTGACAATTATATTCTAAATTTAAATTTATAGAATTATTCTGAACATTATAATTTTTTTTTTGATGCCTATTGCATACTTGGTGAGCACCATCGGTAACAGCACGATCTCAGATTGTGCCTGCTGCACACCACTGCCTGCCGGTAAGGACATTGAGCAGTGCATTTCCAACTTGAAAAACTTTACAGATATTAAAAAAAAACTTGCACTGTCTAATTACCAAATTGAAAAGAAAATATTGGATATCGCGAGTTTTGGAAAACAATCTGTTTCAGTAATACTTATGTAGACAAGCGAACATTTATCATTGTAACGTGACGTCATTCAATCAATACAATTAATGTAATGGTTTGAGGAATGCTGAACTTTGCGCGATGACGCCTTCAGGAGATGTTAGTAATATTATTAGTTATTAGTATTAAGGAAAACACATTCTTATTGTGAAGTTGTAATTATTCATATACAGACGGTCTGTGATGTTTTAAATGGCTTTCAAATAATGGAACGGCAGATGTATTCATTTGAAAAAGTGCAACATATAGGTTCGAAAATTTGTCATGAAAAATATTGGCGCTATAACACAATTGGTAGTGTACTTCCCCGGATTGGAAATAGAGATCCAGGTTCGTATCCCGGTAGCGCAAAAACAATATTTTTCGACAAAATTGATTTTATATGTATATATTTATAATTAATACATTAAATTAGTATTTAAGTTATTAATATAGCCAATTTCAAATCCGTGGTACTATGCATATCCTTTGTAGGTCATTTGTTTTTCATTTTATTACTTCTACTACTACTTTATCTTTGAGCTGTCTACTTAAATTTTATTATGATAATAGAATAATCTTCTATACGATGGACTGACCAGATCGACAGCATCATTGGCTATTCTATTGAAATAGCTATCCGAAATCAAAAAAGCTGTAGATACAACTAGAGACAAGAACATCACGATCTTCAGCAACGAGGAAACCGACTGAAAATAATATGTTTTTAAGATTAAGATATCTCACAGAGACGAAGCTGTTATTTTTATATGACAAGTGTTGAAGTCTTGGGCATTACAGGGTTTACGATCTGTCATTGGCTGGCTTAAGTAACCACTTTACACAATGTGACGTTCACCTATTTACCCGCGCTAAAGAACTATTTTAATCATAGACACATCTTCAATTTATAAGATTTATGCTTAAAGCAAAATTAGAAATTAATGTTTTCGTCAGCCACCGCAAGCGGCTTCACTCTATCTACCGACGTCTGTGCATCGGCAGCTCAATCTCGCAAAGTTCACGTATTATATGATAATAAATGAGATATCACTAAGAAAATATAGGCCTAATTTATAAGAAAAACAGCTCAATCTCGCAAAGTTCACGTATTTATTTTTAAGATAGACTGAGACTGACATTCAGGACATGGAAGAAGGCTCAATCTCAGAAATCAATGATGTACAATGCGATAAAGGTTTTTAATGAAATGCCAGAAGATATAAGAAAGGAGGAGAAACTAATCAGATTCAAAATGAAACTAAGCAAATATGTGTAAGATAAGTTCTAGTAAAAAGGAACGATTTTGATTTTAAATTAAATAAATATCAGATATATCATAGAGACGAAGCTATTTTTATTATATTTAATGAAAAATATATAAAGAAATTTGGGGTAATTACAGGACTCTTCGGCTGGCTTGAGTGATCACTTTATCACTCACCCCTCAATCTTCACATTTATCAAGTACTATATATGTTTGTACGTGGACTCGTTTCGAGTCTTCGAGCTACACCACCGCCATCTATGGACCAAATTTGATAATTCACTTTTCTTGAATAGTTTCGTCTCTATGAGATATCTGATATTTATTTAATAACAGTGCCTTTGTGGGTAAAAATCCAGTAAATGTGTGTTCTTGGACAAATTCAAATATTGCTTTTGATTTTGTTTATATTAGAGCATATAAAAATGTACGTATGTATGCACTATATTAAGAATAAACAAATAAACATTTAAAAGGGCAGAAAACAAGAGAACCATTTCATCCCAAAAATTATTAAAATTAATATATGTAACTGTGACAAAATTGAAAAAATCCGTGAGATAATTCATCTCGGATTAACAATTGATAAAAATTTACGATGGGTTCCTCATATCGATCGAGTTAGCTCCAAAGTGAGAAAATTTATTTATATATTCAAAATTTTATGCAGATTACATTATAAAAATGGTCTACTATTCACTTTGTCCGAGTCTCATAAGTTACGCAATATGTGCATGGGGCGGTGGAGCTCTTACTTTAATGGATTCGCTAATTAAGGCTCAGAAATGGGTCATCAGAGTGATAAACAAGAGGTCATTTATATATAACTCTGAAGACCTTTTTAGATTCTATCAAGTTGTGGACATATTACAACTTTATACCAGATTAATCTTAAAATTATTTTTTTAAAAATTAATTTAAAAAAAATGAAGTTAACTTCACATTCACGATCCGATTAAAGGAATACAAGAAGCAAAATTTTCGGAAACTTTTTAATGTCAAAAATTAACACAAAATTTGGGCATCGATCTTTCTTATTTTGTGCACCGCGAATCTATAGTAAATTACTACTAGATATCGCAAAGGGTTAAAAGTAATTAAAGATTTTAAAATGAAAATAACAAAGTGTATTTTTTCATTTGTATTAGTTTAAATATGAATTAAATATATTAATTAGAAAGATATACATATAAAATCAATTTTATCGAAAAATATTGTTGTCGCGCCACCGGGATTCGAACCTGGATCTCTTTCCTAACCGGGGAAGGTGCATTATCCAACTATGCTACAGCGACAATATTTTTAGCGACAATTTTCGAACCTATATGTTACCTTTTTGAATATTACTATGTTCTGAATAATTACAACTTCACAATAAGAATGTGTTCTCTTAAAATAAAAAAGTATTAGTTTAGTTACTTTAACGATATATAACTTTAAAAAACTGTATAGGTATTTTTTTTGGAATAGACCTATCTAGTAAAGTAAATACCTTCGTTTAAATTTATTCTTTTTATGACTTCTACTTTCGATTGACACACCTGCCGCACATCACATTACTTCACAATCCACTGAGCGCGAGGATGCTTTTGGAGACAACTGTGTTCTCACATTGCAACTCCTCTGACATGGATACATTATTTAGCATCATCGCACTCTCAACATCAAGTAGCGTATCCACCTAAAACGCCAAAGTTGTAATTGTACCTTCTGAGCACTCAGTTTTCGTCGGTTAGACCCAATTATAATTTTGCGTCGTGTGTACGTGCACACACGTGATGTACTGCGAACACTGCCGCCCAGCTCCACTACCCCGCGGTTCTGATCACCCCTAGCTCCGCGGGGGGCGGTCGCGGCGGGTTCCCGCAGCGGAATTAGTAATTTTAATCAAAATTTAAGATTCCCGAGAACAGAGCCTTTGTGCTACACGAGGCTGCGTTCGGAACCTTCGCGCGGTGTTTCAGGCTAATAATAAAGGCGGGAGTTCTCGTTACGCTCAGATTAAAACGTCTCCGGCAACTATTAACCGTAGTAACTTAATACTGGAACGAAATTCGTTTAAGAATAATTAAATTCTACCTTCAGTGTTGTGAGGGGTTATTCATTTACCGCCGCGCGGAGGGGCAGCCTTCCCGCGCGGGTAAAGGAAGAAATGTATCTCTCGTTATAAGTGTTATTCATTACCATCGATATCTGAGTAGACATGCTATGGATCCTGGATACAGGGAAACCGTGGCTCATGATTGAAGACAATGGCATCAAAAAGTACATTGCGCAGGGAAAGCTTGTGAATGGAAGAGGACTGATGCAATTACCAAAAAAAGGAGAAAGAAGAAAGATAAGGAGGAAGATCCGTCACTCGAAATCCCCCTGTCCACGTGCACAGGGCTCCTCGGCTACACTCGAACTCACGATCGATAACCATGGCAGACGTCATCCTCGTGAAGAGGGACCGCCGAAGAAGTCATCTTCGTCTCCTCATACCAGGAGAGCAGAAAGTCCAAAGTTTTGACAAGCCGGCAAACAATGACTGCTGATATAATGTGGCGCCCGTTGCTGCCTGCTCCCTGAAATGGTGGGGAAAATATAAATTAATTGAATGTATTGTTTGTAACTGAAGTAAAACGAAATACATGCGAGCGGGAACGCATTCTCGATTATGTCGCCTGTGTCTCTAGAAATAACATATTTTTTTGTTTCATTTCTTTTGACCTCATCATCATCATCGCTAGTTGAGAGAAGCGGAGATCACCGAGCCACTCTCGTTTTCTTGTGGCTGTACGCTACAGTTAGGTTTCATATATTGAAGTTATTATTTAAAAATTCTTCTTTTCCTTCATCTCGCTCTTTCAAAATATTAAGCCATTTGTTACTCCGCGGGCCAGCTGCTGATTTATTCTATCAATCGTAAACCTATCAATCGTAATCGTAATCTGTACTGAGAGTTGTGATTTCTTTAAGAAGTGGATTTAATTAATTATTGAGCGATTTAATGTTAAACAGTAAATTGCGAGCGAGACGTCATCGATTTTATTAATCTAATTCAAACCGTATGCCTGTTAAAAATACTAGGTCATTAGATCTGTTTAATGTAGGCTATTCAAATCGATTGCGTATATTATTAACTAATACGTTTTTATTTTTATTTATTATCTTTGTTTTATTAACCACTAAAATGAGTTTAAATACATCTACCGGTTTCGAAAAATACCATTTTCTTCTTCAGGATGTCATAACTAACTAAAACATATATTGTTTCTTTGACAGAATCTATTTTAAAAAAAAACTATTTTAAAAAAAAAAAAAAAATTTTTTTTTTTAGTACCTAACTCAAATCATTACTTAATACAAATTTACTCGAATAATTTTTAGGAAAAAATTTTAGAATGGGAATCGTAGTTAAATTTAGTTGGTTGTTTATAATTTTTTGATTAGTTTTACACGCTTTATTTATCTCCAACGATTCCAAATTATTTAATTTGTGACCAACACCGTTTATATGCAAAATTGACAATCCCAATTTTTTTATCAAAATCATGACCATTTTCTATCAAATGATTAGCAAATTCTGAAAACCCACTATTGTTCAAACATCTCAAATGCTCCCTTACTCTTATATTAAAATTTCTACCCGTTTTACCAATATAAAATGCAGCACAATCCTTGCAACTAAGTTTATAGACACCAGAATTGTTAAATTTATCATCTTTGTCTTTAGAATTGATGAGTAAATTTCCTATACTATTATTTGTATAAAATGCCGTCTAATGTTTCGTGGTAGGTGTTTAGATATTTGATTCGAAAAGTTATTTATGTATAAAATCCTACGCCAATAATCATTATTATCATTATGTTTTATCTGTGATTTATATAAAAATTGATTATTATAGTCTTTTAATTTATTTTTTAAAATAGTGTCTATCAAACCTGTATTATACCCGTTATTAACTGCTATTTTTTTAATTGTATTCAATTCAATATTGAAATTGGATGTTGACATAGGAATATTGACTAAACTAAACTAAAAAAATAAAAAAAATAATAAAAAAATACGTTTTTGATTGGAATCTTGTCAAACGTAATTTTTCAGTGATCTTCTATTAACCATGTCTATATTATCAATCGCGCCGATTGCGAGGTGTGAAAAGTGATTCACATTTGAAACTCACACCGCGGCAGAAGAGCTACACAAGTGTAGGTCGGGACTGTACTCCGCTCAACTCGATCTGGCGCCATCAAACTTTCACATTTTCCCGAAATTAAAATGGGTCTTACTTTCAGGCGGCAGACTTCTTCAACGAGGGGATTGTCGAGCTCATCCCCTAGTTTCAAAAATGCTCGGACGTCAACTGGGATTATATTTAAAACGCCAATTTTCATTGTTACATTATATAAGAAAGTTTTTGAGTAACAATAAATTGTTACAAGTTGACGACAAAACGATACGTACTTATAAAATTAGCCACATTCATTACTCGCTAACTTGGGAATAAATTCAGTTTTGTCAATTTTATTTTTAATTCAATGTTTAAATACAAATGTATTAATAACTATTACAAACTTTAGCCGAGAATTCACTCACTATCTACTTACATACCTACAGCAGACACACCATGTACAAACTTGTATTATGTTTACCCTGCCAATGGCCAAATTGGGAATACGCGTACATAGTATGTTGTTATGTATTTGCGTCAGAGTTCTCACGTTAAAAGAACACCTGGACTTATTCAGTAAGCATAACGTCCGACACATGAGAGTAAATTGATGGCAACTCTGCCTATATAAAGCATAGTGAATATTTTTTAAATACTAATTAAATGTATTAATCAGAAAGATACAATCATTTTTAACGAAAAATACAATATATAGGTTCGAAAATTTTTCGTCAAAAGTACTATCGCTGTAGCATAGTTGGATAATGCACCTCCTCCGGTTTGGAATGAGATCCAGGTTTGAATCCCGGTAGCGTAACAACAATATTTTTCGATAAAATTGATTTTATATGTATATCTTTATAATTAATACATTTAATTAGTATATAAAACATCACAGACCGTCTGTTCTGAATAATTACAACTTCACAATAATATTTTTTAAGTTAGATATCTGGAATAAACGAATAACAATAACCAACTACATCTTATGAGATACTCTACAGCATCTCTGTACTGCGTTTAATATCAGTCAAGTCTATTTACTATTTTCGAGGTACCATTCACTTTTGATACTGTGTGGTAACTTAAAATTATTAAGAGGATTCAAAATAAATGTAAATAAAATTATATAGCTGTCCCCCATTATAGTTGTAAATATAAGTTGTTGAGTTAAATTGTTAGATTGATAATGCCCTTGCAAGGCGAAACGCGTAAAAAAAATCAAGTGTTTTATTTTCACATAAGTCATGATAAGAAGATTGACAAAAACCAGAAAAACATGTTTATTTTTTACTTTTAAAATTAGCAATATTATCTTTGTGGTTAAAATTCATATTTTTATTTATTATCTTTGTTTTATTAACCACTAAATTAAGTTTAAATACATCTACCAGTTTACCAAAAATTCCATCTTCTTCTTCAGGATGTCATAACTAACTAAAACATATATTATTGTTTCTTTGCCAGAATATATTTTTAAAAAATGTATTTTAAAAAAAAAAAAATTTGGAATGGGACTCGTAGTTAAATTTAGTTGATTATTTATAACTTTTCTTTTTTTTTTAAAAATAGATTCTGGCAAAGAAGCAATAATATATGTTTTAGATAGTTATGACATCTTGAAGAAGAAAATGGTATTTTTCGAAACCGGTAGATGTATTTAAACTCAATTTAGTGATTAATAAAACAAAGATAATACATTAAAATATGTTTATTTTTTGTTCCAATTTTTTTTTTATCGGTAAGTAGTTAGTATTTGTATATATTTGATATTCGTAGGCTGAAGTTAGCTAGGAATATTAATGACCACCTGTATTAAATGTAGTGAATTGAGATTGTGATCAAATAACGAAATTGTAATACTGTTTTAATGTGCATATAGTGTGTGTATATATAATTAATAATGTATTCATGTGAAAGCCCATATGAGTATTCGTAAGTTAATAAATCTTCAGTAAAGTGGATCCTGACGCTTCTTTCTGATGAAAGAACTACAGAGTATCGTCCACGTGGTCATTTCCCATCACATTCAATTTATTCAGACTTTCATAGACTAATATGTATAATTCTTTGGAGGCATATAATCTATTACATACATTAATTCTGTCTAATGTCCAGAGGGCTCGAGCTTCTGACCGTCTGACCGATCGATTGCTAAGATTGTCCCATCATCGAATACATAATGTGGAGTTGTTTTTCAAAAATTTGAAGACAAACACAACTAGAAAGAGTTTCTATGAATCAACTATCGAAAATATGGAAAGACCAGTGAAGTTCACACTCTTGGCTTTCCAATTTTCATGTACGAAGCAAACTCCTGGACAGTCCGCAATAGAGATAAGCGTAAAATAGATATATGTATAGATTGAGTAGAATGGTGAACGTTACATTGTGTAAAGTGATCACTTAAGCCAGCCGAAGACAGGTCGTAAACACTGTAATTATTTATACTTCCATATTTTTACATTAATAAAAAATAGCTTGACCTATATATAATGTGTTTAATAATATTGCCTTTATAAGTAAAAGTCCAGATCCTTTCAATTCTTTGACTTTATTGTACGTCAAGGTGATATCGTAGAAATGAGATTATCCTGGGCACACGTCAGCGCTGAAGAAGAACTGGAAGAGTACAGCAGCGGTGGATGGATGAGGATGGGCGAGAGTCAGCTGTGAGGGCGCTCCAGGACCGGGACTTGTGAAGGTGCATTACGAGAAGAGTATCATCTGATATAGGCCACTATACGTCAATACTAATTTGAAGAAGGAAAGTAAGAGATTCAAGGTGTATACAATATAACTCGGAAGTTAGCGTATAGAAAAAAAAGCACTAACCACCGAGAGAGTTCAATTTAATAAGAATTATTAAAATTAATTTGAAAGAATGGAAAGAGGTAGAGAAAAATAGATTCGAGGCGGATTGGTAGCGCCATCTACTTGCGGTGCATTGGAGCTCGATGTAGCGTGACTCGGAATTAAGGAGCGAGCTTCGGTGTTCGTCATCAAAGGCCTTTAAGGCTCAAAGTGGGGACCGGACCACTGAGCTACTCTTACGACTCTCTCGGGATCTCGGCGTGTGAAGTAGCACTGTTCTAGATCTCATTACTTAGTTTTGGACTTGGAAAGTGAATAATTTAATTCTGCTTCCGCAGCACTACACTCCAGGGAGGGATCTCCACCGACTTATATCCCTTGCCATTATTTTCTAGCTCCCAGACCTTCTCATCCTGCTCCAGTCCTCTTTCATGCAGTCGGCTCACCTTTTCCTTGCCTTGGTCTGCCTCTAGGTCGCTTTCACAGGGGTATCTTTTTGTTTATGATCTTTGGTGACTTGTCGTCATCTGGCATTCTTTCAACGTGGTTAGCCCATCGTAGTCTTAAGACCTGCAGAATCTTACTATTGCTTCTCGCTCAATTGAATTTATGAGCTCACGATTTATATTTATTTTGTGTAAGTTCGTAAATTTTTCGTATTGTTAAAACGTTTGTATTGTTATATAAATCATTAAAGCCAGTATAAACCTGATACAATAAACTTGAGATAAAAATTGAAGTAAGTACTCTCATTCAATTCACCTGCAATTATGTGTATACTCCTAGCCCTCTGATCGCAGTAGAAGATTGTAGTAGAGAGAGGAGTCATTTCTTACCTTAGTGGTACTATTATAGATTTATATTGATTTTTGTAATCTCAGTAATGGAAGGAAAGGAAAAAGAAGAAGAAAGCTAAGATAAACTGATGAATTGGAGAAGATAGCCAATAACAAATAGCCGAGAAGTGAAAGACCTCGAATCGATGGAGAAAGTTTCGGCGGCAAAGGAATGTTCCTAAAGAAGAAGAATTATAATGAAAATCCTCCCATATTATTCCTCAATGTAGGCACAGATACAACTGTAGTACTCATAAAGAAAAAGTGCTTTCGGAGAAAGTTGCTCCACTGTAAAAGTAATACAAAAACGAAAAGTTCGGCAGAAGGCGGTGTCAAATTCGGCCATAAATGTTAATGGTATCTGTCGATGCAACCGCTGGCGGAGATATCTCTCGCCGGTGAGAAACAGTTCTAACCGAATGTCAAATTGACACGACATTCGATACGAGAAGAAAAATCAGTCTGGATTTAGAGCACACCGTGTGATTGTGATTGATTCAAGCACATCACCAAATACGCTCGGAGATTGAAAAATGATAATAAGAGATAGATATGTATTATACTTCGAAAGATGTTTTACTTTTTACTTGATAAACATCAATCTAAGCAGAGAGTTAAAATACTATAATTTTCTCTCTTCTTAAACATGTTTGTCAATTGACAAATTTCTAATGAAAGGATAATGATTTCTTACACATGCTGTTTGCTCAAGGGGATGAGCAATTATACAAGGGTGTAGGATGGATGGAAGGAATTTGACTTAAGAATCAACCTGCAGTGGTGCTCCTCTTATCTGGATTTCTTATTTTTCTGCCGATTTTGCTATTTCGCACGAAATCTCAGGAACGCACTTCGCTGATGAGCACGAAGAAAGTACTACTCGCACCACACAATAGCGTTATAACAACGTCGGAGAATAAAAATTATTTTTGTTTGTCACTGGATTTATTGTTAAATACAATTTCAGATTAGAGATATACAGTAGCCGTACAGTGAAAAGTCTACACTGAGGAGCTTACTGAAGATGTTATCTGGATGGCCGCAGCGTGAAGAGTGGCATTCGGGAGCCGGCTTCTTGGATGATTGTTGGTCGCTTGGTTATTGTGGCGTCGATACCGGGGAAGTTTTTACGGCTGTTAGGAGCTCTAATTTTACGCACCGGTAAACGTAAGGTGCCTTTAGGGGTCGTCGGCGGTGACGAAGACTAGAGGTGAACTGCACCCGAAGGGAGATGTCAACGGATGGGCGGTGCTATGTTGCGACTATGGTCATGGACTTTAGAGTATTATGAAGTCGTGAAAGAAGAAAAAGAAGAAGACGCATTCATTGTCACAACGAAAATTGACTTTATTATTTAATCCCATTATACAGATAAATGTAACCATTCATAATATATTAATAAATTAATACGTTCAAAATGTCATTAAAGTGTTTACAAGTTGTATAATATTAAGGTAAAATCAAAATTTACAAAAAAGATTTTTGTCTGTAATATAGTCATTTTGTTTTCTACCCACATAAAGCAATTTGTTATTTTTGGTTTAAAATCAATAATCACTTTAGACCCTTTAAGATCTAGTGACAATTTATTAAATATACGCGGTGCACAAAATAAGACAGATCGTTGACCAAATTTGGTATCCATTTTTGGCACCAAAAAGTATCCTAAGGTTTTGCTCTTAGTTTCCTTTGATTCAGATCGTGAATGCAAAGTTAAGTTTTTCTTTTTAAATAGTTTTAGAATTGATCTGGTAAACAGTTGTCTTATATCCACAACTTAAAAGGATTTAAAAAATTCTTCAGTGTTATATCTAAATGGCCCATTAATCGTGTATCCTTAAAAATGGTATTTGATCTTTAGAAAGACGTAAATATTAGTAAAAATATTTATAGTGGAAGAATATTGACGTATTTCGTGCAAAAATATACCCTAATATAAATTTGATTCTTAAAAAAGGATCATATCTATTTCGATTCTAAATTTTTTGAGGCCCATTTAAAGAACCAGTTTGTGAGGAAAGAGAAAAGCGAGTAGGTAATACGCGTCTCAAAATTAAGAGGTCTGTAAGTCATTAATAATGTATGTAAACGAATAAAATAGTTTAATTGCTTGGTAACAATATTATTCGAAATTATGACTCTAAAAATAATTGATAAATTTTATACTGTCATGTTATACATCAGACAATAATAAAAATATGTAATGTCAGAAAATTGTGACATACATCTACTACTTTCAATGTTCCCTAACCATTTCCCATTGGATGGTACTTAAACGAAATATTATGAAAATATACTAAAAAGACAAATAAATAACAGTGTCTGTACATAATAATGTCTCTAATAAAGTGATGGGAACATCTCTAGACTGAAAAAATCTTAAATATTAATTAAATATATTAATTAGAAAGATATATATATAAATCAATTTTATCCAAAAATATATTGTTGTTGCGCCACTGGGATTCGAACCTGGATCATTATCCAACTATGCTACAGCAACAAATTTTCGAACCTATATGTTATTACATTTAATTGTTCCATTATTTGAAAGAACCATCTACCTTTTTATTACAGAATCTCAAATACCTTTGAGTAATCTGATAGCAGACGCCAGAATTATCAATTTATTTTTATTAAATTTTGGATACATTGATACAACTTTATTATTTGGAGAACATATTCTTATTGTGAAGTTGTAATTATTCAGAACAGACGGTCTGTGATGTTTTAAATATGAATAATGCACCTTCACCGGTTAGGAAAGAGATCCAGGATCAAATCCTGGTGGCGCAACAACAATATTTTTAGATAAAATTGATTTTATATGTATGTCTTTATAATTAATACATTTAATTATTATTTAAAACATCACAGACCTATGTTCTGAATAATTACAACTTCACAATAAGAATGTGTTCTCCTAATACGAAAAAAATCTATTATTGAGATGTAGGACAGCCCCGTTTTACAAAAATTATCTTTTTTATCACATTCAATTAGAAATAACATCTATTATTATTAAATATACCCCAGTCACAATTGTTGGAGGTTTCTGTAGATCAAGATATGAAATGATTTATTGCGCGGGCCACCATTTTTCTGATTAACGCTCCTCGTTAAGTTCACTGGGGCGGTGAAAAGCTAAATTACACTGCCTTATTAGGGGCGGAGCACACCGCCGAGGCTTTCGCGGTTCGGGGAAAACTTTTGCGACCATTACAACTTTTATACTGCCGATGTATTGATGGCACGTACTTACACACATACTTTCGAATAACAACTTCACTTGTTCGTACATTTCGCAGACACTGCTCAACACTGCGTTATGTCGAGTGAGTGTTTTATAGCTTGCAGTCTTTCATAGACGTAAACAACAGCGTTTTCTGGATTCTGTGATTTAATATTTGACAGCTAGTGGCTGTTTGCTGATGGTATACACTGTCGTGAAACTATACCGGAGTTTTGTAGAATTCTGCCGATCGTTGGCTAAATTCTACTCAATTCAAAAACAAAAATTAATATATTTAAAAAAAAAAACGGAATATATAACTGTTCAAAGGTGAAACTTTGTGGAATTCCATGATTATTTTGTAAATTGAGTCAAAACACTGCTTTGTTCCACTATACTTTTCATTGTATTAAATGATATAAAGGAAAAAAGTTAGACATTCTAGAAAATTTTGAAATATTTAATAATAAAAACATAATGTATATTCAAATATCATCCATTACATCCCCTCTTTTATCCATTTTAACTCCACCCCCACCCCCGCCATCGTTAACTCAAAACCCACCATATATTACTGTCTGAAAGTGTTTTTAAATTTTAGATGAACTATAATATTGATAATGGGAAGATGTTCCCGAAAACATTCTATCGTTAAACACAATGATTAATGTAGTGGAATAAAACAGTATTTTGACTCAATTTATATAATAAAAATATATAGGTCAAATTGCGATAATTTTAAATATGAAAATAAAGGAACACTCGGTACCTTAAAAAGGATAAACACAATTTATGAACTGTTGTTAACAACATAACATTCCCTAACACTTAAACTTTACTGTCCATATTCCAGTTAACGACCAAAACCTTCTCTCCTTCCCAAGCCCCGCCCCTCTACCCGAATAGGTTACAAATTGTATTCAGTTTAGCTATCACCCAATGATGAGAGGGACTGCACTTTTAAAAACTATATTAGTGACAATAATCCGACGTGTGTGTAGTACAAAGTATAGTTGTGAAAATTAAAATAACAAAAGACCACATGTCGTGCTTTTTAAAAAAAAAACATATATCACGAAAAACGTTTTAAATTGATTTTTTATCTTAATACTTCATTTAATATTTTGATGATTAGAAACTATAGGAAAACAACAAAATTTTTTTTGCCACTTTATACAATTTATAGAGGTGTTTGAAACTCAACACGCATCATTTAGAGGAGTTTGCCACTCACATTATTTGATTGTCATTGCTATAAGCCAGTGGCATATCATAAAAGACTATTGGTCAGTTTCATTATTGAGCCGTTTGGAAGTTAAGTACTTAATTATATTAGGTATAGACACAAAACATAAACTTGTTTTTTTTTCTATTACTTGTATTATTATTTGTGGTATAAAACTGATTTCAAAAACACTTTTTTTTTTCATTTTTGATTATAGAAGGGTTTGGAAGTAAATGACTTATATGCTCAGATAGGATCGCAGTATCATAGGGAGCAACAGTTCATGTTGTGTTCCTTCCCAAAGTATTGCGAATTTTAATCTCGACTTTATTTCGTCGTTATCTTAATTTGTTCCTCAATCGTTGAGACATCTCATTGATAATGATGACTTCGTGAACATCCCTTATATTAATTAATCGTGCCTTTTTGCTTCCATTGCACGCAGGTTCTAGACGGCCTATAACGTTTCGATCGCGTGTCGGAGGGATGTTGAAGGTAAAGCTGCGGCGCACGTCTTTACCCCCGACAAACGGAATTGGTGTGTCTCGGCTGTGAACACCGGGGGTTCCGGAAAACACGCGGAAAAGGAAGGAAGCCACATCGTTAGGCAGTGGAAACGTTTATGGACGGACAGAGGTTGAAGGTTGTTGGAACATAGTTGTTAACGTGACATTAAGAAAGCGAAAATATTGCTGGCGTTAAATGTTATACTGAACATGCCTTATTCTTCATTATCTTCCTCATGACACTCGGTGTTGCGTACAAAGTATACATGCCGGAAGAACTTCGGATAGGAAGGAGTTTGGCACTCTCATAATCGGGATTCTGCAGACATCTCCAAAATGTGGACTGTATATTTTAATCTCACTATTTCGTCAAAGGTTCCGACACAGTATAGAAGCGAAGTCTCGAATAAGTATAATATTGTAAATTGTACCGTGCACGTATAACCGCACTGCTTCAAGGTCGCCAATCGACTGAGTCATTGGCGAGGTCGGTAAGGGAAGGGGGGGAAGGCACAGTGCATTATTTTCGTTCAATAATAAATATGTTATATTAAGTAAAATAACAATCACTTTGTGTGAAGTCACGAAATTTATCGATGTCGACCGGTTTTGCTTAACTCAAGCTACATCAGGACTGCGAATCGCGGTCCATGGCCGTAAACTCTGCTTCGATGACGACCCGGAGGGAGCTGTCACTAGAGTGCCTAGACTTGTTGGTTTGTCTCTCGACTATGCCCCAAATTTAATAGTTCAGAGAGTTTAGGTCGGGACTGTTAGGAGGCCAAAAGTCATTCGACCGAAGCCAAAACTAAAGCAAAGAGAGCCAATTTTGCACTAAATGGCTCGTGTGAGCGGGTGCTTTATCTTGTTGGTAAATGTACGGTCTCCCAGAGACCAGTCTCCATTCACGGCTTTACTACTGTCCTTACAACCTCTAAATAAATCTCCTTCGTGACCGTTTTTGTCCTTCTGGAAGAAGTGCGGCGGCATGACATCACAGTGGATATTGGCCGGAAACTTGGTCTTGCCCACCGCAGGAACATTCTTGGGGTTATGGGCGTCCCATACAGTTATATACAGTCAATCTTGGGTACCTGAAGAATTATAATATTATGTACAATTTAAAGAGTATCTCCTTTGGGCTAGCTCAGTAATAGAGAGATATCTAATCCAACTTGGACTGTGGGTCGATGTCATTCAATTGGGAAAATTCCGATAAAAGAGATGCTTAGTTTAAAACACAATTTATTCAAACAGGTTATATAAAATACAATAATCAAATTATAGAAAAAATGATATGAAAAGAATGCGGGACAACATATATGCAGATGAATAATATCACGAACAAGTGTGTGCGCCTGGCACGAGGCTGTCGAGTTTAAATTCTCTAATATAATAGTTCACAGTATCGAGTATGGCGGTGATGCATAGTACGCCTCGTTGCTAATATCACTCATTGAATTCAACCCAATTAACTGTTCAATAAGTACCTTGGGTTTATTTAATAAACCTGCAGATGTATGGAAAATGCCTGCACAAAAGCTGTAAGGTACAGGTAGCGGTGGAAGGACTCCTAGTCGGACGATGCTAACTGGAGGACAGGAATAATGAGGCAGGCATCAGCAGAAGCGGCTAGCATGGTTCCGAAGTGGATCCCGAAGACTTACGCGGAATGATTAGGCGATGGTGCGATTCGTTCGGGCTGATGCAATCAGCACAGGATTCACGGCGAAAACCTTGTCGGGTGTGCTCAAGACTTTGACAATGTGAAGCACGATGAGATGGTGTGGAATTGCGAGCTTCGAATGATTCCAGTGCGACCGGTGATGATATTGTAGTTGGTTCGATACGAAGATTCGGTGAGATCATATGGAACATATAATGGCGGTCGAGTAAAGTACACTAAGAATAAGATAGATGCAGATATCTTTGAATTTACAGTGACAATTTACAAAAAAATATGGAAAGTCAAGTGGTGGATCACGATGGATTGGTTTCGAACTGCAGCTTTTTTTTTTTTTTTCCAAATCCTTAGAGTCTACGATACTCTGAGTACTCTACATGCGGCTAGACCGCCTAATTTACTACTACAAGTGCATCAGCGCTAATCGCTTTGACACTTTTACAAACTACCTTATTATTATAAACATCATAAGTGTTTTATATTAATACATGAATTGGAAGGGTAAAAAATTACTGATAAAAAACCCTCTAAACAATTTACTGGAAGTTAGTCTGCAGCTTTTTAAAATCGAGCTGAGTTATATAAATGAAATCCAAAATCCACACGCGACGATGTTTGTACTCTGGGCTCGCTGGGGAGATTCAAAAATGTGCAAGAAAGCGAGGGACTAGACGTATCGCGCGTCGTTTAATTATTTATGGCAGTAGGCACTCGAATATTAAAATAAACTCACGACACCGTACTTGGGTTGACAGGCTCGGCCATTTTGAGCTTATGAAAGTCTTAATGACATATTTAGCTAACTTCAGCGCCAACCAGCGCCTTACCCTGAATTAAAATACAGCGGGAACTTCAAATACAATTTTGTCTAGATTCTAACGGCGCACTCTGTACAAACATATTTTTAAAAAAGGTGTCTTGTAAAAGTTTTTGTAGCCTAGTAATGAATCGTAAAATATGTTATTTACATTCGTGAAATTGAATTAAAGAACGCAATATTGCTGTAGTAGGATCTAGTCTGAACGTGTTTTGCTTTCTTAATGATCTGGTGCTTACGTTAAACTTTACTTTAGAGGTCAATGTACTGCCGAAAAGATTATTAACAATTTTGTACACAAACATATTGAGACTTTTTAATCAATTGTTTATGTTCTTCTATATTCAGTTCTCTTTTAGTGGAGGAACTTGCACTTATTGCGGTATAAATACAAACATAGGGGAGGAGTCTCCCAAGGGTAGACAAATATTCCATATTAGTATTGTTTCAAAAAATCTTATTTTCTTTTTTTTAGCTTCATGAGACTCCTATACTTGACGAATATGTGTAACTGTAATATATTGCGACCTACAAATAGACCTTCGCTTTGTGGTGTATTCAGCTATCCGGTATTCGGTAATAGAAACTCTTAAGTATGTAACAATTATAAGGATTTATTCTGGTAAATATACAATATGCGATACACAAGATATGATCTTAACTGTATTGCGATTGAGCAGAAAGAGACGTACCCAACTCGTTGCGTTCACTTGTAACAGTTTTCTAACACACATACACACATCTCGCGTACTTCTCGGCCCGCGGCTTCGGTACACACACATATTTATATGCAACTTCCCAATTCTTTAGTAAACACTTTTAACATACATCATGTGCAGCTAGGATCTGTTCTGTGTCCCATATTTTATATTTTATTCAAGGCTTGATAGACTTTTACCATATGCAATAATACAAGATTTCGCTTAGACAGAACATATTTATTTTTAATAATAGAACCTTAATTTTATCGAAAAAAATACGCCACTTTTTATGTTTTCGCTTAGAGCAGTAGTTTAGGATTGGGATGCTGCAGGTAGTGTCCTATTGATCTCTTCCCATTAAATAATATATCTTGTCCAAATTCCGATGCTAATCAAACCCGTCCCCCGTGCTCGGAAGGCGAGCACTCTCGCCACGGCGTCATTGAAATAAATCAAATCAAAAAGTTTAGATTGGATTTCTCGGTTGGGCTGTGCCAAGCTGTTTTAAAAGTTCTTGTCTTCTCAGATATCTGGTGTCAAAAACTCCAGGGAAACATTTTGCAAGGTTTCCAAATCCATTAGTCACCATTTTTGAAGGATTCCTTTAAATTATATAATATTTTACACATTTATAGAATTATTTTTGAAGGTTATGTTTGCACATTGTATTATATAAGGATATCTGAAGGATTAAATGGGATCGGTAATCCGCCTCTAAAGTTGTTTTACCATTATGTGTATGACAGGCGAGTACGTAGATGAGTAAAATAAAATGTTACTTTCAGTTGGACTGAGTTTATTTGTACAAGTTACAGCCGAGTCTTAATTTATTCTTAATACGGAGTCGATGCGAGAAAACCGTTAAAGCGCGTGTATGGGTAGAAAAAGTTCAGTACCAGTCAATGCTGCTTCTAAGATTGGATAGGGGTGTATATTAAGGACCAGATTTATAATATATTTTTTGTGCGCTGGGGGAGAAAATAATTAAAACATTACCATATAAGTGTAAAGCTACTGGTAGGGCCTGGCTTGACCTCATTACAAACAAATATGTATTAAGAATGCACAAATAAATTTAAAGAACTAATAACAACTATTAAATAAAGTAAAGCTACATTCTCCGCAATGAACACATGATATTTTAAAACTAGATATATTTGATAGGCGATATTTAGGTTTATGTAGAAATAGATTATACTGGCTCTGTAACCTCAGAAAGCGGTTCAATTATCCAAAATGTTGGTCATATTTCACAGGCTAAATCAACACACTGCAATATGGACACCAAAATTCGATAGAAGGTGGCACACGAAGAAGAAGTCTTCTTGAAAAATTGTGAGCGCGCTATATTTTTTCGTGTGCGCTATGATGCCAAATCGAGTGCGCGCGCACATCCGCACAACCTTAGCGGCCAGCTGAGTGCGGTCACGCAGCCTCTCTGATGTGCACCGGCGTATCTCAGCCGCGGTCAACTATCCCGCCGCCGGGTGTGTTAAGCGATGTCGGCGGGCGTCCGCCAAATATTCTTGAACATCGTGTTTTCACAGATGTAATTTTTTTATCAAAATATTCTACATCTTAATAGGCATCTTATCAGTCTGGGTATTTACCTACTTCATCTATAACTTGGTATTTATACGTACCAAGTTACAGACGAAATAGGTAACATGAAATTTATTCGCGTTGGTTGTTGCACTACATACAATATTTCATTATTTAGGAGAACACATTTTTATTGTGAAGTTGTAATTATTCAGAACAGACGGTCTGTGATATTTTAAATATTAATTAAATATATTAATTATAAAAATATACA
Organism: Eubasilissa splendida; assembly: GCA_031772225.1. Lineage (NCBI taxonomy): Eukaryota > Metazoa > Arthropoda > Insecta > Trichoptera > Phryganeidae > Eubasilissa > Eubasilissa splendida. The sequence continues at coordinate 641,751 of CM062865.1, read as the reverse complement.
TATAAAATCAATTTTATCGAAAAATATTGTTGTTGCGCCACCGGGATTCGATCCTGGATCTCTTTCCTAACCGGGGAAGGTGCATTATCCAACTATGCTACAGCGACAATTTTCGAACCTATATGTTACCTTTTTGATATTAATACATTTAATCGTTCCATTATTTGACAGAGCCATCTACCTTATTTTTACAGAATCTCAAATACCTCATTTTTATTAAATTTTGGACACATTGATATAACTTTATTATTTTTAGGAGAACACATTCTTATTGTGAAGTTGTAATTATTCAGAACAGACGCTCTGTGATATTTTAAATATGAATTAAATATATTAATTAGAAAGATATACATATAAAATCAATTTTATCGAAATATATCGCTGTTGTATAAGGTAGATGGATCTTTCAAATAATGGAACGATTAAATGTATTAATATCAAAAAGGTAACATATAGGTTCGAAAATTGTCGTTAAAAATATTGTCGCTATAGCATAGTTGGATAAAGCACCTTCCCGGTTAGGAAAGAGATCCAGGTTCGAATTCGGTGGCGCAAAAACAATATTTTTCGATAAAATTAATTTATATGTATATCTTTCTAATTAATATATTTAATATTTCATTCAGTCTTGATTATTTTTCTGGTACATTTTATGTTTTCTGATCGTCGTGGCTTAATGGAGCTGCACAGAATACCCACTCGCCTTAACTCTCCCCTCGGTCCTGAGTCACGTCGAATGCTGCGCTTAGTGAGGTGCCGGTCATCTCTTTTGTTCCAACTGATTATCTTCATGGAGACCGTCTCTTTGCTCGCTACTCTTGAATATACTTCCAATGATTACTATAGTTGCAAGACTATTTCCGTATCATCGGAATTTTATTTAAATATATCCAAAGTATGAGAAAATTCTTTTTCTGCGTGTCGATGATAGTTTTAATTGATAATTTTTTTGACACTACGCATTCTCCGGCCAAAGGACCAAATATGTTAACTAACTCCACATGATTGCGCGCGGGATAGGAATACGGATAAAATAATAAATAATAAAATTTTGTCTGAATTTTACTTCACTGTGGCCACAGGTCTTCTGGCTTCAGAAGCACGCACTTTGTTGATCCAAATGTAGCACTCTTGATTGCACACTTCGTTGATAGCGCGAAGTGGGGATAACACGCACCGTGCCCAATAGCAGTGTGAACAATTTAAGTATTAAACCCACACAGCGAGACTATAATTCACAAAGTCTGACGAGGTCGATAGCAGGACGACAACTTAACGGGGAGAAATAGGTAGGTTATGGGTTAGGAACCATTATATATATTACATTACATTATATATTATACATATATCAATCATATATCTATCATACAGATCGGACTGATAACTTTTGTGAATTATCATTTATGTTGTTCACTTTTGTTTCATCTACTAGCTTTTGCTTAATCTTCAAGTACTCTCGTTCTCTTGAATATTTATTTTCTTGGCATCCCGAAGATCACTAAAGAAGTGCATGTTTATTTTCCTCTCGGTCGGTCCAGAGGATGGGGCGTTTTCCTATTCCCCTCCGTTCTTTGATGTGGTATAACAAAACAAGCTTTTCCTTGCTGTATTCTCTTTTTGCAGGATATCAATAAATAGAAAGATTCAACATAGCCAAAGGTTGAGAGTCTATCCTTGAACTGTTATTTTATATCCGTGATATACGCAGCATGTGCCTCCAGCACCATATGTCAACGGAATCAATTCTTATTTGACATAGATGGGCGAATGTCGGGAGGTAGCGGACGTTCGGTGGACTACACCACGCAGGCGATGTTAAGGTGGCATGTCATCTGACTTGAGTCCCATGAGACCATAAAAGAAGAAGACGATGACCTAATGGTTTATTTATTTAAATAATTATGAATCTAAAATATATTAATTTTATCATACCTTGTTTAATTATTAACAGTATCTAAACATAATTGCTTAAGGTTTGATGTAAAACTCGTCTTTAGAGGGAACTTTATATAATTTTTGATTTAAAATCATATATTATTAACTACCTTATACGTACTAAAACAATAATGTAATACATGATACCCAAAATACCCTTCTCTGTATTCCCATAGGGGTTGTAAGCCACTTCTATATGTCTTCCCTGGCAAGAAAAGATAGAAGCAGCCGATGCCACACGTTACCACTCTAAAAACACAACACTCGCTCTATCTAATTCCATAAATCTCTTGAAACACGCACGGGGGGTTATTTAGGCATCTCAATATTGATTTAATATGTATATAAAACAAGAACATATCCAGGAGTACATCCATTAGATTATCCTTTCATCTTCTCTCTGGAAGAACCAATATTGATTTAATTTTTTTTTATCCTTCAGCATTCAGTATTACATATTTTTATTTAGGACTCAAAAAAATTACCGTATTTACTACAGAGCGCCATCCATTCCTTTGATTTCGCCGTTATAGTCTAGTCTGCATTGAATTCATCTGTTTATTGCTGGTCCGTGTAGACGTTATCTGTTCATTCCCCTGTCGGTTTTGATCCTACTGTAAGTTAAGGGGCTCATTTCAGCCTCCTACTGTGTATATAAAAAAATCTGCTTCTATAGATAATTCTTAACTATTTAAGTACTATCTACCTACCTGTAACATACAAATTTCAGTTTAAGTGAAGAGATCAAATGAAACAATTGATACTTGCTCATTTATTAAAACTGAATCTATTTTACATTTCAAGTTTTTTTGATCCTGTTGTAAATTCCGACTCATTTCAGTCTTGTTTACCTTCCTCGGCATATCTGCGGCATTCCTGAAGTTCCATAATGTTGTCTTCTCCGTTTTTCAACTAGGAAATCATATGCCTTAAATTAAAAATTAAAATTTGATGTGATGTGAAGTCATATGCCTTAAATTTATAATTAAAATTTGATGTCAGTACAGGGAAAAAAATAGTTACAATTGTTATCTCCTAAAGCGATGTCCTTGGTCCAACGTTTTTTCAATTGCACGAAGTAGTATTCAATGTAAATCTCCGTGTGGCTGTTAAGAGCATGCGTCGTAATCCTTTCCGCTTCCGCTCGCGATCTCTTATTATGATAATTTGAGTCTTTTTTAATTTTGAGGAATATAAATGGACTCAGATACTCGTGACCAACAATTTAGAGATGTAATTATGATATTTTAACCTCCAGGTCTCTGTTCCATTCTTCGTCAGTTAATTTATTCATTACTGAGGTATTACGTAATCTGGTGACGTCCCTGATGACTCAGCTCCACATTTCGCATCAGATATTCATTTCAATAGAATAGCTAGAATGATTTTTGATCTGGCTGGTCCATAAAGTTGGAGATCGCTTTATTTATTTTATCCAGGTCCTATCTGTGGACGATGTGTCCAATAAATTGGAGGATGCGTTACAGACAGACCATGATATAATCTATCATGTATCCCTAATTGTTCTACATTTAAGACATTAGTGTATATTATTGCTGTCCAAGAGATTGTAAGCATTTGCTTCGTAGAGACCATGTGGAAAAAACAAAAGACTTATCTAAACGCATTTCTGTGGTTATGTTTTTGGATCTAGTTTTCCAGATTATATATCCATCTTTGATATTATACTTTTTGCCATTCACATTGACAGTTTCAAACTTGAATAGGAGTATTTTACATTTAGCCAGATCTTTTTCAAAATTTTCTGAAAAATAAAATTTCAATCTCAAATTACAGCTGCTCTCCGTCGTGTGCATTAAGAATTCACACAAATTAAATTATAACTTATTAATAATTTCTTGATTTATTTCGGAACACAGCAAGTTGGCAAACTTTGCCAACGAAAGAAGGCCAAAGAAGTTATTTGAAATTCACTTCCCGCGGGGATAAACTTCCCCGCAGTGAAATTTGAGCTTCGCCCCTCATGTGTCAATTTACATTGTTAACACGTTGCATCGGTTCAACGTCTAGGGTAAACATTTGTCTGTACACATTCTCCAGGGCGCTTCTTGCGTCAGCTGTAGTGACGTCACTTCGGATCCGCAACATATTCTTCTCACACTCGAGCAAGTGAACCGTACAATTCTCGGATAATTCGTGCGTCTATCTACAGACGTAATGTTACTTAAAGAAAATTTACAGCCACAATTTGAAACATGTATCGAGCATTATTGGGATACTATCCAGAATAATATTACACTTCTCCCCATCTACATTTGAGACTTTCTGGATGCCGGCTTCAATTGTGTTATTATGGCTGTATAGTGCTCGCTTAAACGGCCACGTCTGTGAGATGCGACCAGGGAAGATAGATTACTTGAATGTTTTTTTTTTATATACATTCAATAACAGTAAATAAAAATATATTCAATTTGAAATAAAAACAAATTTTAGGGAAATCGTGTATTGACATCTATCATCTTTTTTTATATCTTACCATAGAAATTGCGTATCCACGATTCTTATATGTCATTTTTCTTCGCTTTGATAGTTAATGTACAAAGATGGAATAATTTTATTTACGTGTGGTTTGTTTTGAGGAAAGTTCTATCATTGAAATATAGATTATATTGAGAACCTGACCGCGCAACGGTTACCAATGGCCGCGCAGCGTCCCCTATTAGCCGCGAAGCTCGCAGACACTAGCAGAAAACAATCGGCGATATACTAGTATATAATATCGTAGTTATTTCAATGAATGTAAGAAATTATTTAAATTATATCCTACATAAAAAAAGGGAAATTGATAAATTTCAATGGTGGTTTCAACCAAAATATATTATGTTGCAGCTGCAAATAATTTTAAATTGGCAACTCGGAAGAAAGAAGATAATGTCTAGCGTATAGTAGCATTGCTTTATCAAGAACTTCACATACCTGGCGCTACGATTTACCAGTCTGTCCGAAGTTAAATCAAAGTCGTAATGATGGACGATTCTCATTTTCATGTTTAACACAAATGTATGTATTAATGTGTATGTGTACAAGGGGGTGCGGAAACGGGGTGTGCGAAAGGTGGTACGAATTTGATATAGAGACAGGACAGTGAAGACTCAAGGACCAACTAGAAAAAACACCACTTACTTTTTCTCCGCTGTAGCTCTCCTAAACGTCAGGAACGTAATCTTGGGCACGCACTGCGAGAACCCGAATACACAATAGTATTTTAATTCAGTGTAACGAATTCGTCGCAGAGCATTCACATTTTTTGACTCTTCACAAGTTCATAGATAACACACAGATAGAGTCGTACTGTGAGGAAAGAGAGGGAGAGGGAACAGATAGGTATAGTCAACACAATGGAGGATCTAAAGCGCACGGCGATCTACGTCATAAATACTGAACAGTATGGTTTATAAAAAATATTATAGAAATATTTTTTTTTTTCTGTACGTCAGTTATTAGTCCGTTTAAATATATACAACTTTTGTTTAAATTTCAGTGCAGAAATGTTATATTTCTTATAAGTACAGCGTGTTCCAAAAGAATTTTTCATTTTGGTTCATTCGCTGCGCCAACGCAACGAGCGGGAGAGGGGCGGGGGGTATGCCGATCGCTTGCCGCGTTCTTGGAGTCTATGGAGTGTGTCCTTGGAATGGGGCTACACAGAAAGAATCCCCCCTTTCTAGACTCTTTCCAAAATTAAAAGAAAATATCTGAGCAGTTTTGCCTCCTGTTTACAAGAGTGGTAGCGAAATAACGAATCACATTTAGAAAACATAATTTTTAAGAAATAAACTCCCAGGAACTGTACTTAAATGCAAAACAAACATTTTTTTATTAAACCCATCCATTATTTTATTATGAAAAAGACTTTTGAGACACCTTGTGTTAAATTATGATATGTTGTAGAAAGAATGGCTCCTAGGATGTGTATGCATGGAGAGGGGAACGTATAGAACTAAATAGTTCAACGGTAACAAACGTTGATAACCCAGTATACTGACATATAAAAACAATTTCATATAACTTAAGATAAAAAAAAGGTATTAAAAAACATTTAAAAAAATGCTGTACTCATATGTGAGAGTTATTTATAAGAAATCCTTTCGCTATCCTTCAAATGAACTCTTCAAAGAATGTCACGTCCTAGACATCCGCCAAATGTATATTCTTGGTATACTAAAACACTTTTACAGACATAAACAAGATTACCAGCAAATTACGCACCCATCTTGTGCCAAAGTTAAACAAAACTTTTGCACAAAGATTCCATTTGTTTTTAGCACCAAAAATATACAACAATAATGAAAAACTACAACCATAGTCTTGCATATTTTTCGCGAAACGTGCAGTTCTGGCTCCACAAAATGGGGAGAAATTACGCTCAAGAACTTTTGAATGTCCAAACTTGAGATTAGAGCTGCTACAACAGTATATTGAATTACCTAATTGTATTTTGTTTTACTCTTTATATATTTTTTTTATATGCTATCTAATCTTTATATGTATGTAATTTTTTTTTATACATTGTACATTGTACATTCAACTTACTTTAAATTTTACGTTTTAATTATATGTTATTTAATTGCATCGTGCTTTACTCTTTACATATACCATACATTATATCGTATATATTGAACAAGGCATTTACGTTAAGTTTTACCTAATCTAATGACATCTTGTTTAACTCTTTATACAGGGTCTTTCAATATGGACGCTCGATTTAAAAATGTAAATAAAACAAGTTGTGTGTGAGATATCTACTCAATTTCTTTTTCATTTGAAAGTAAATTTTATAGAGTTAAGTAGGGAATATAACGTCGTTCTAATATCCGCCGCGGCTTTGCTTGGTGGTACATATTCGGGAGGTCCAATTTTCAATGATTTTGTCGCATAAATCTGGCTGAATTTGCTGGATAGCGTTTGTTATATTGACTTTGATAATTGTTCGCAAAGACTTGCAATTTAAAATAGCCCCAATGGAAGAAGTCTAAAAGTGTTAAATCGCACGATCTCGGTGGCCAGTTCACGTCACCGCCGCGCGAGATAACCATGCCCTCAAATCTCTCGTGCAGAATGTCCATCGTGGCATGTGCTGTGTAGCATGTAGCGCCGTCTTGTTGGAACCACATATTATCGGTATTCATATCATCTAGTTTAGGCCACAAGAAGTTACATATCATAGATCTGTAGCGCTCGCCGTTGACGGTTATGGTAATGCCAATTTTGTTTTGGAAGAAGAATGGACCGATGATTCCGCCAGACAAAAATCCGTACTAAACAGTAACTTTCTCGGGATACATTTGGTGCTGGTATATCTCGTATGAATCTAATAATTTTGCTTGTATCTATTCATCCAAAAATGGGCCTCGTCGCTAAAGAGGATTTTTGGCGAAATTTGGGTCAACTTCCAACTGCTCTAGAGCCCAATTAGCGAATACACGGCATTGTCTATGGTCATTTACCTTAAGTTTCTGAGTTAGTTAGATTTTATACGGGTGCAAACACAAGTTCCGATGCAAAAGTTGAAGTCACAGAAAGGCCATGAATGACGAAAAATTGACTGCCTCATGTTTTCCCGTACTTTCTCACGCACAGCAGCGATGTTTTCAGCAGATCATGCGTTTCGGTGACGTACTAGTGTTGGCCGATTATTTACCGAACCGGTTGACTCAGATTTGGCCACCAAACGTCGAATAGTCGACTCGGCAGGACGGTCGTGTCGAAGATAAAAATCACGTATTGGGCGGAACGTTTCTCGAACGGAGCAGTGACTTTGATAATAAAATTTGATGATTTTCACACGTTGTTCAACATTATAACCTTCCGTGGTGATTTACCGTACACTACTAAACAATTGATAATAAATTTGACAGATGTCTCTTTAACAACATGGCTTCTATAACCTAACAAATTTCGAGCATCCTATTGAAAGACCCTTTATAATATGTATATTTTTATAATGTGTAAAAATATTGCTATAATACAGTATGCTACTAGTGTAGCAGGCAGGGTACCCAAATATATGGCTTACTTTGCTAAAAATTTTATCCGATTATAAAATAACACACTGTACTAAGAATCAAATTAATAAATAATTAGTAATTATATCAACGAGAATTAAGGTGCGTCATTCTCCAATACATATATTTACAATAAATTTGTAAGTAACTTTGTTTTGACCCCCGTCCTAGGGACGGGGTGTGGATAAACAATAGACAAAAAATATGTAAATTTCCTGTTTTCGGCACGAGTTCGCGTACCCGGCCTGGCGTGCCGCCGTGCCGCCGTGCCGGGGGCGGGGATGGTGGGGTATTTGAGAGCGCAGTTTTTCCTTATTAATTTCGTCGCGTAAACTGAAAGTTGGAGAACTCGGTCCCGCGGGGCAGGGGCGGGGGAGAGTGAGAGAGGTCGGGGGAGATAGTGGAAACTTCCCTCGCTCCCTGTCGACTGTTTGCAGAACATCTGCGGGGTGTTTTTCTTGCGAAGCCTACTAATTCGTGTAATTAAATTCTACCGTGGATGCTCGGAGGGTTAAAACGTTATCAATATGTGTATTTGATAATTTGGCCTCCATTCTGTACAATCATTTATCAATTGAAAATTGAAGGGGAATTAATTCCCATTTAAATACAAATTTTTAAGATTAAATTTTAACTTATTCGTTAAAAAAATTGTCGTGCAGAAGAACTGTGAGATTTGCATTCACTGCTTCATGGGATTTGAAACCTCTCTGGAGAGGTCGGAGATACATGGCAGAAAAAAAGTGTCTCAGCTTCAGTAAGATCTGTACTGTTACGTGAGAATGAATATTTTTAAACTATATCACTACACCTTTCTCACTCTCCATACCTTGAGCGAATCAATTTATATTTGTTAAGATCACTGAACCTTGTATTGAATGGGAAAACATTTCTAAATGATGGAAAGTTCATTACTTTGTCAGTACATAAGTACATATAATAATATCAAAACCTCAACAATTCTTAAAAGAAGGATATAATAAATTGTCATCTAAATGTCATGGCCATGTAAGGACTCGCTTATCAACACGACACTGCTCAAGCAGCTAGCGATCACTTCTTCGCAGACCGTCCTCTCATAGACATCTCCATTCAACAGCATCTCGAGTTTAACTGTATAATTCATAAACGAAATTTTGTAAGCGCTCTTTTATTTGCACACCCTGTTTTAGTTACAACAACAGACACCCTACATCGCGACTCCTACAAATGCATAATTCACTAAACACATTTAAATAAAAATTTTGGTAGTTAGTTAAATAAAACTTTAAGGAAACAAAGAGTAACGTGGTAATAGAATGATAAATTATGAGATATGTGCGAGTGAGAGTGCTTATGTTATGATTCTCTAATAAATTATACCCAGCGTTGGCAGGTTCTTTTGTATAATATCGCGGAGTGTATGTGTAAGTGTGTGCAGCTGAAACTAAAAAGACTACTTACACTTGTCAGGAGTTTATTGGATGCTTGAACAGAGTTACAAATGCAGTGAGAAGTCTACGATAGTTGTGAGAGAAGTGGCGCGCATGGGTCGGCTTCGCAGACGGCTACGGGGGCGCTACTGTTCCAATGTACCAGGCGTGCTTTTGAGGCTGATGAGAGCTTGGTTCTACACCCAGGTATATCCAGGGTATTCTCAGGCGTTGTTGGTGATTGTGGAGGCGATAGACTTCTACATACATATTGTTCGGTATTTAAAATAGATCCATGTGGATGCTTCATTAAGCTTACAATACCTATATGCTCCTCCTCTCTCCTTACCGTATACCTTAGAGCATGACTTTTTATATGTATTGTATGTGTTTTTTTGAACAGTCAAGAAGTGAACGTCCATCTGATTGTGCAGTAACTATTGCCATTGTATGTTTCGGTTTTCTCGCGGCGCCTGCCGAAATCATTTATGTGTTCAGAATGTTTCTTATTCAGAAGTTCAGAAGAGCCGTGAGTGCAGCAAGAAAATTCAGGTAAGTTGTGCTTCCTGGTTGATCCTTGAGCCCTTATTGTTCTGTCCCTATACCAATTTCATATCAATGTTGGTTTACTGCAATAGATGTAGTCTTGATGACTTAATAACTGAATGGAGTTACCGGAATATTTGAGTAGACCTACAACATTGCTCCCGGAAGATAAAAGGATATAACGCACTACGAGAAGGTATGTATGATGAGTTAGGTTGTCGTCATTTCTAGGAACATCTCTGCAGGTCGAAGTAGAGTATAGAGTAGTCTCAATCTTCCCTGTCGAGCCGCAGACCGTCTGTTCTGGTGATATTTCCCGCCACGAGTTTAATTGAAAATACCTCCAAGATGTATAAATTGTACCGAATTTCCAGGTAATTTATTAAATGTACCATTTTGAATATCCGCCCTCAAAAACAGAATAAATTAAAATATTTAGATACAGTAAAGTAACGCGAAACGTGTAAATTGTTTGAGTTTTCTTCCGGCTGTAGGATCTTGGGATCTCGCAGGGTGGAGCTCTTGGGTGAATAATCTTGGTTCGTTGGTTTGGCAACGGTGACGCGTGATGTGCGTGCGTGGAATATTTTTACAAATATATACTCGGCTTCTTCTGCTTCGTGACTGAGGATCGCGATCTTTACGACCTCCCGCCCTGTTGGCCCTGTAGGTATCGCAAAGTACACCGTGCGAGATGCAAGCGGGCAGAAGGTATGATCAATGTAAAACGCTACTTATTATTGCGCTGAATTTATTTTAGCATGTTACAATCGGGCTTTACTTAATTAATCTCTCGCAGCTGGCTGACAGAAGCTGCACGGCATATGTCGATATTTATTTTATTTATTTACACCTATCCCGAATCGTTTTGCGAGTAATTTACCTTCGTTTCGATTCGTCAAAATTACATATATTTTTATTTATTTTATTACATTCAGTCTTATCATCATAAAACCATCATAGGTTGGCTCCGGTATCGTCGTACCAGAACCATACTTGTACAATATGAGAGAGACAGCAGCTAGAAAAAAGCTATAGAAATCACACACCTCTAAAAGGGGAGGGTAGACGTCACATTTATGTGTTTCAGTCACAGTCAAGCAAAAATTCACCCTGTTCAGGTCGCAAGAGTGCGAGTGAGAGCCAGTACAATGATCCATTAGGTCTCTCTAACCACTGCTCTTCCGGGCATCGCCCATCCCAGCAACCCCCAGCGGGATACCCACACCCTAATAAATACCCGGAAATGTCCAAGATTCCTTTAACGTGGATAGTGCCTCGTGTACTTATGGCTATGGTTAAGCACCGCATTGCAGGATGCATTCACCGATGTCGGTGGTCAGATTAAACCACACGCCAATCTACCTACTTTAACTTTTGAGTTTATTATTTCACACCATAAAAATATTGTTAACGTCTCAGATTGTAAAAGTCTGATTCTTCGTCATGCCTGGGCGTCGCATGAATTTTGATTTGCTACTACAGCGACTATTGTAATTGCTAACATTGAAAGAAATTCAGTTTCAACGAAATTGATGTTTTTTTTTTTTTTTTTGATGGAACGATTAAATGTATTAATTTCAAAAAGGTAACATATAGGGTCGAAAAATTGTCGCTAAAAATAATGCCGCTGTAGCTTAGTTGGATAAAGCACCTCTCCCGGATACACAATATACAACAATGTTTGCTCATATTATAAACTATATGTTGAACCTAAAAATCATCATCCACATTCTTCTCGACGTTCTCACGACACACACTATCATGCATGGAAGTCTCTCACCAAACACTATCACATATCAGTGAGAATCGAGTGACCTGCGTAACGTCACAATATATATGGAGTGTCAGATATCTTGGATGATATATAGTGTTGTTGCAGGGAAGATTATTTAGAAATTGCTTGTAATAGTATTTTTATTATTAGGAGAACACATTCTTATTGTGAAGTTGTAATTATTCAGAACATATATTAATTATAAAGATATACATATAAAATCAATTTTATCGAAAAATATTGTTGTTGCGCCACCGGGATTCAAACCTGGATCTCTTTCCTAACTGGGGAAGGTGCATTATCCAACTATGCTACAGCGACAACATTTTTAGTGACAATTTTCGAACCTATATGTTACCTTTTTGATATTAATACATTTAATCGTTCCATTATTTGAAAGAGCCATCGACCTTATTTTTACTGGTGGCGCAACAACAATATTTTTCGATAAAATTGATTTTATATGTATATCTTTCTAATTAATATACTTAATTCATATTTAGTATTTTTATTTATTTTATAAGGTTGTTTAATATTTCACTGGATGCCTCAGCAGATATACAACGTTGTGGCGTTCGTAACTCAGATCTGCTCGAAACCGATATGCAGTGTTGTTGCAGGCGTGGTCTTAATTTTTGATCAAAGAATCAAGAAGATATCAGTTAAGTTTGAAAGTTAAACTGAGCAGACGCTTGAATTATACTGGACTAATCGCTTGCGGCACGCCGGTTGGAAACCACCGCTCTAGAAAGACAAGTATCTAATTCTTTTCAGGAACGGATCCATTTCTTCACATAATACGTGTACTTTGCTGAAGTGAAAATACAAATACAGAACTATATTAGATATTACTGTGTATTGGATATTCATACATTCTAATATATGCGAGAGTGCTGGCGCACTTCAGTTCATTTCGACTTCATTCAATTTACACCTTTTGTCTTTTGCTAGATGCAGGGCTCACTTCTGTACTTCAGTGCCCGTGCCAGAACTTTGCTATGCATAATGAATCTTGCACACGGTGAATTGCACTCACAACCCTCTCCTCCAGTCACTTATCATGCAAACAATATTCCTAACGGCTTCAAACCAAACACTAGATTAGATGATTTATTATTGCAATTATGGGAATTTGACCGTGGTCAAATAAGGAGGGGTACTGATATTCCGATACTTGTATTGTTAACCGGTCGCGCCCTGGTAAGGGATGCCTGGGACCTAAAACTGAATTGCGGTCTGTTCAGTCAGTACACAGAGCGAGACAAAATCTCAAGTGTCAGTAGGATATCATGAACATATTAATTAATATAAAAGAAGATGTCAGACTATTATACTGAATTATTTTGATTGAAAGTTCATATGTTATTTCGGATATCTTATAAGAAATGTAAATTATTAACGAATTTAATTTTGTAACAAAGGAAAGAGCCTCTGAGGTTACTTCTAGCGTAGAAGTCTTCTAGTCTTTGAGCACTCAAGTTAACTTTATCACCGACATGGAACAACAAACGGAGATTCTACCAGGAGGCCTGACCTCTAAGACCTCCGATCTAGGAGCCAGAGGAAGACCAGAATGATGACGTCAGATGACCACGAAATACCAGCTGCGGAGACTGGTGGAAGACGTCGGAAGTCCAGAAAGAAGTCAGCGGAATATCAGAGTGAACTCTCTCAGGAGCCATTGCAGAATGACGAATATTTGGAACCGTAAGTTGATACTGCTGATTCGATTGTTAAAAGGGGGAGGGGTAAGGGCTGAGCCTGATGAGGTAACAACAATGGCGTAAGATTTTTTGGGGGACCCTATTTGAGGAACATGGTGAAATTATTTGTTTTTAATATCAGGTAATTTTAACTTTGTATATAATTGTATAAAGTAGTAGCAGAAATGAGTATAGTTTTTATATATTTTGTTAATTCTTTTTTTGTTTGATTTTGTAGAATTTTTTACAAATTTTAATATTTTTAGTGAAAGTTTTTAAAGAATCTTTTTATAAATTTTTACCATGTTGGGTAAAGAAGTGAAATCGGACGAAGATAATGTGATGAGGGATCATAAAGGCCGAGAGAGTTTATGGAAGGATTTGGGATGGAAATTAATTTAGAATAAAATTTCGACCATAAACCGTGTATTTGAGTGAGGGTATGTTTGAGTCTCTATGAGTGATTGTGTTTCTGACAAACCAGATGAGTTTGTGATTCTCCTAAGGATGTATGTTTGTTTGAAATCTAAAATTTTTGTGTTACTTGAAACTCAGATGGGTCAAGTTTATACAGAGTGTAGAATTTAGATTGCATCTGTGCAGATATACTGTAGTCTGTCATCAAAAAAGATAATACTGATGTGGAAACACTAGCGATTAAATGAATAAAAAAATATCAAATCTGTATTATTAATACAAAGTGTCCCAAAATTCTTTTTCATAATAAAATTTCTGCAATAAAATAATGGATGGAATAATGTTGCATTTAAGTACACTCCTTGGGAATTTATTTCTTAAAAATTATGTTTTCTAAATGTGATCTTTTATTTCGCTGGCACTCTTCTAAACGGAAGGAAAAATTTGCCAGAACTGCTCGGCACGTGTTCTATGTGATTGCTGCCATTTCTTCTCAGATATATTTTTTTAATTGATCCAGAGAAAGAGGATTGTTAGTGTATACCTTTGATTTAAGGCAAAGTCCATTTATGTCTCAATTTTCCAGGGACACGCTCTTTAACGACTGAATTCTCAAGGACGCGGCTAACGATCGGCATACCCCCCGCTCGTTTTGCGTTGGTCCAGCGAATGAACCAAATTGAAAAAGACTTTTGGAACACACTGTATAGCGAGAGATGTGAAGAAATTACGATGACGAGAGAAACATGAAAACAAGCCCTTGTAAGCGGGACGTGTAACTGTTGTAGATGATGTGCGCCGGAGTCACCGTCCCGAAGGGTAAAGGGATTTGAAAGGGGAAAGGGTGGGGAAGGGGGAGTACACGTGGCGAGCTGTCCGAGAGCGATATCGCGTAGAGAATACGAGAAACTATTGCGGGCTTTCTTCAATAAAGTATGTGTAACTCTGGAATTACTGATCAATAGTGCCGCTGTAGCTTAGTTGGATAAAGCACCTCCCCCGGTTAGGGAAGAGATCCAGGTTCGAATCCCGGTAGCGCAACAACAATATTTTTCTATAAAATTGATTTTATATGTATATCTTTATAATTAATATATTTAATTCATATTTAAAATATCACAGACCGTCTGTTCTGAATAATTACAACTTCACAATAAGAATGTGTTCTCCTAAAAAATAATGTATATGTCTTTATATTATAAGATTATAATGTAAGTAAATAGGTACTATCAGTGTGTGTTGAGGTCCACTATCGTGGACCCCCATTTTCATTTCATGGACCCCCAAATTTTTTTTTCGCTGACTTAGACCCCTTGCAGGTTATCATAGACCCCTGGGGGTCGATATAGACCACTTTGGGAATCACTGATATAGACAGATTATACAAATATATTGTTGTTTCTTTCCTTTCGCTCAAGTGAGAGCGTAGAAGCTATATAATACTTTAATATTTTGGAAATGACATGTTCTCGATTACACAGTGTGTATTTTTTGTTTCAATTATTTCATGCAAGAGAAAGGGTATAGGATATATGTATGAGCAGTAAGATTATTTCCCGTGCAAGTGTGCTGCTGTGAGCAAGGCAAAACGCACGTTTTTAGAATATTAATAAATATATTTTGACACTTTCAATCTCGTTCTAGGGGAATGTAATACGCATACGTAAGTGTCAATTTGTAGGAGTATGGATTTTTGCGAAATATCTCACGGCGGGCGTGATTTTACATAGCGCTTTATTATTTTTTAGGAGAACACATTCTTATTGTGAAGTTGTAATTATTCAGAACAGACGGTCTGTGATATTTTAAATATTAATTAAATATATTAATTAGAAAGATATACATATAAAATCAATTTTATCGAAAAATATTGTTGTTGCGCTACCGGGATTCGAACTTGGATCTCTTCCCTAACCGGGGGAGGTGCTTTATCCAAGCAATCAACTCAATTTCGCAAAAGTTTCCAATATGAAGAGCGTTATTAATTACCCAGGACAATGTTTGTCTTCAATCTCCCCACTCCCAGCGAGCAGTTGTACGGAGTCCCGAAGTGCCGCGGAGGGCATCTCTCTCGGTAAGTATTATTCCAGGGGGTAGAGGAGTATTAAACAGGGCATGATAATTAGTCCCTTTGTTTTATCTCGATCCATTTGTTCCGTAGAGGACCATCTAATTATACCAACAATTACACTGCCTGCCTCAGTGTTCCCTTTGTGACGATGAATAAAGACCATTTTCGCCCGAGTTTCAGCACAAAAATTATACAACTGCGGAACCTCCTAATGTTGTTTGAAGTTCTCCGAGTGGAGAGGGCCAATATTGCTTTGCCCGACTTATAAATGTTTCGCGAACAAATTAATTAGAATAAATTGGCGGTAAAAGTCCCGACGACGACACGGGGCTGTGCTCATAAAATTAAAACACAATTTATCCCTTTAGTATCTTCTGAATTATCAATTTTGAGAGATATTTTTAAGTGATTTTAATTGATGTAATTTTTCCATAAAATTGTTTATTGGCTTCTAACAAGACCTATTTGGTTTGCCTGGTCATAGCAAGTCTTCCACGGACGTCATTTGTCAACACTCGCAAAATACTCGTATATCACAGGAAAGATGTACATACAGATAAAATCAATTTATAAAAAAATATTTTAACCAGAAACTCTTCTCCTATCTGATTACATCATGTCAGCCAAGTAAGTTTATTTATATAATTCTTAACATAGTGCATACATAAGCAACAGGATTAAAGTCTTTTATTTTACTAATACCTATCTTTTACATATCTGGTCAGTTTCACTTTAAATCTATTCAGTTTCTCCTCCTTTCTTATGTTTTCTGGAATTTCATTAAAAATCTTCATCGCACTGTACATTGTCCACTTATGAGATTTGGCCTTTTTCCTGAATGGCAGTCTCGGTCTATCCCTTCCTCTTGTACGATGCTTGACTTATTAATACATCTATTATTCCATTTTTTTAATAGATAAGAAAAGTTCCTTGTTCAAATACCGGTTTTTTAAAAGCTATCATCTTTTATTGCGAATACCCTAATATAGGGCGGCTCAAATCGAACACTGGATTTAAATTTCTCTATATTTTTTAATTTGCTGTTGGTAATTCTGATATCTATGATTTATCCGATTATGAAATGCGAATTGTTTACTAATCATACTCACCGCTGACAATTCGCCAGTTGGTCGGTAGAGCATCATAAAGTGGACTCTCAATTTTCAACTCGACAGTTTCGTAAACAAACAAATTTGTCTCATTTTGGGCTCGGAAAAACTTGCACGATTCACGAAAAGCAAATGTGTCTCAAATTAATTAGAAATCGTGCAAATTTACAATCAAAAATTTTGTGAAAAGAACCAAAATTTGCGACAGAACCAATGCCGAAGTGGTCATTTATCCGACATAATTTTTCATATTTAATCGGAGAGTGTGCACTTTAATGCTCAATACAAATCTAATCACAAATTAAATAAAAACGTCGTTTTATTTCATATTTAACTCCGGTGTTTGCATTTTGTCCTTCCAAATAAACCTTAATATACCTTTCTCGCTCTGGTCAACTAATTACTTAAGGATCTCACCGACGTGTCAACACATATGTTTATTTTATCGGTCGAGAGTAATGCCGTGCGTAACGCGAGGACTACGAAAAAGCAGCGGTGTTTTTCAGCATCAGGAGTGCAGTGATATCTCCGTTCTTAAGTACAAAAGTGCGAGTCAACTGGAGGTGAAACTTGACGTCCAACCCAGGAGCGAGATCAAGATAGGTAATCTTCCATTCTTGTTCCAATTCGGATTGGGTCAACTAACCATTAACTTTAATCGATACAGTCCACGGGTTCTTGTCCCATCACCTTACGCGTAACACAGATTTTGCGTAAAATATACAAATACATGCAGAACGTAAAAATATATATCGTAAAATGTAATCAATATGTCAAGCTACAATATAAATACTTAAACCCAATTAAAGCAGTATTTTAAACGCTATGAAAACGAGCATAAACAAAATCTTTTAAACGGAATTAGACAAATTGAAAGCACAAACAAAGCAGACAAATGTACGGTACTCTCGTTGTTTCAAAGTGCGCTTAACTAGAAGCTTCGACTTTCGTGTTCTCTGAGTGAATTCCGTTTTAATTATTGTCGTCACATAAATGTACAAAGTAGTTTTGCAGAAACTGCTCAGACCGCCGCTCGCCGCTCACTGCTGGCTGCTCTAGTATTAATAATTTACTGCACACTTGTCTGCACAAAGGGAAAACGGTCCATTAACTCTGGAAGCAACGCATATTTGCATGAGAAATATTTTTATTTACTAAATATTTACGCATTATCTAAAAATAATGATTCTGAGATAAGTCTACTTGTATAATTAGAGGAATGATATTTACTGTTAACCATTATAACTCCTTTGTTGCGAGGATGACGTCTGTTATGAGTGATGCCTTTCGTTTCGCGCTGAACGCACCCAGAAGTACGAGCACGAGCTAGCTCCTTTTCTCTTCCGCACTCTGTATTATCCAAATTAGTTTAATATTGAATAGAAGATTTGTAACTGTCTGAATGAGGGATTGGGAAAATATGGGATGTAGGAGGGGTGGAAGTAATTTTGGAGAGGAACAAAAATAGAGAAGATGGGAGATGAAAGACAGAAAACACGACCCACCTGTGAAGTGCTCCTTTAGAAATCTGGATTTATCAGTGGTGGTGAGATTAGATCCTGTGGACTGTAATCTAGAATGGTATTTGACGCAACCCAAAATGGAAGTCTAAAGGAACATAATGGCTAATGGATATGGCCTACCTTGCGTTGAAGTCCTGGGTTGGGCGTCGATTGCACCTCCGGTTGACGAGAACGTATATTATGCCGAACCGAGATCTCTTTAACGGCACTTCCTAAAATGATTCACTTCCTCTGCGCGGTCCAAGCGATACGCACGGCGTGCGTGTAGAGCGGTAGGAAGAAGCACAAAAAAATCTTAATGCTTCGTGGTTGAAGCCCAATCGGAGAGCGGTCCCCGGCGGCGAAATGTAAGGTAATGGGCCAGAGCGGGACAGGTATAAATGATTGGATGGACGAAAGAGGACAGGAAATTAGTATTTGACTTGCGCCAACAAGTGGATTTACAGATTTTCCGGCTCCAGTACATATACTCCATTGCACTGCACGAAGTATTCACGTACACGAAGTGTGACACAACAAGCATAGTGCACAATAGCAAGATGTATAGGATTCGGCACGCACGGTAGCGAGAAACCAAAATAAACATTAACAATAATAGCCCCACACGGCAGGACGATAATTTATGCAATTTCACAGCCTACCGTACCACCGGCAAATGATATCTGCCAGTTCAAAGATTTAACTCTAACTAATCAAAATAACTATAAAAAATACAACCATAGAAAAAGTTCATGTTCTGGGTATAGGAGAGGGGTTAGTGGATAAGTAATAGACAGGAACTAGTCAATGTATATATCGCGTTCATATTGCGCACACACGGCGACCGGCGATCGTTGGATAGTCATAAAGGTCGAACAGTAATACCCTTCGCACCTTACTCTTCATTACGCAATACATTTCATAACCTCCAAACTAATTTGAACCTACGCGAGCTCCAATGAGCCTTACACTTCACACCCACAACCCCCTGCCGATTGGATTGCTAAAGGTGTAGGTGGCGTTGCACTGTACCACGTTGACAATAATGAATTGAAACGACTGAAATGTTCCGTTATTTTACAGCTTCTACCCTATCAATTTACAGGGTTTATTGGACTGGAATGGATATTTAAAGAAATAGTCAAAGTACAAATAATATTGGTAAGAGAACCGAGCGCTAGACTATTAAACTGGATTCATATCAATGTCGAGATTCTTCAATTCTTTCATCTCTTCTTTTAAATCTGTACAGGGTGACTTTGATTGAATTGTGCACTGCAAGTATGCAGTTGTTTTAAATGCTAATATATGGGCAGCGTTCTATCAACCACCGTATCGTTTCATTCATCACCAGCATATCAATCGGTGAGCATGAAGGTGTGGGTTTAGCTGGAATGACTCCTGCTCACTTACCTTTAGCTGACGACCTTTCTCTTTCACCTGTGGTACATGTATAATAGTGTACATTCAGAATGGTAGGGAATCTAACCTAATTAATAAAAGAGGTGAACTTCACTGGACTTGTTTACACAAAAGAAATCGAATATTATGGAACAATAAATAAACACAAAGGCATAATAATCGGATTCGTGTGGCAAGCTTCTCGGATCTGATATCACCCCAAGCATATGCCACACCTGGCGGTACAATCAGCAAGTTATAGAATGTTGCAACAAAAGCAATCCCACCAGATGGTGATCTGTCGTCCTAATAGCTTTGCAGTTAACAAATAAGTTGGTCACATAACCTTCAAATCCTGGATGCCGTGTCCGATGCATCCATTTGATCCCCTAAGCACAGTATCGCGAGACCGTTACGTTGGAAGTGCTCGATGTCTCCTGCATCCCAAATGGAGACTAACTTTCATTGCACCACCACGTGACGCCAACTCCACAACAAAACTGGATGCCGTTGCACGATTGGTCATGCACAAAGTGCCCGTCATCTCGCACCTTGGAGAAGAAGTCTGGCGCCCTTGCGATACTTGCGCACGGATCAGTATTGAAAGTATATAAACGTGGCCAGTATGAATAAAGATTTCATACAATGGAAGCAAATACTAACATAACATCGTATGAAAACGGAATACAAGAGATCGATCTCCAATAAAATGGACATACCGAGTCCGAGGTACGACAAGAACCTCACTACACATCACACTAAAGTATAGCGAAGGCAAGCAGCTCGCGCTGTAGAAGCAGATGCTCAATCTGACAGATCTGAATTAATTCAGTATTCTGCCTAGCTTCGATTAATCGCTAGGTAGTATTAGCGATATAACAATTTAAAATATTAGAATCTCCCGCCTATTAAGCGGTCGCCACCCGGAATAAAATGATTTAGATAAAAGCCATTTTATTTCGCCCGGGGAGCCTGATGATTCCTGACGAGGACGAATTTCAAATTTGAAAGTGGAATGGAATAAACGAACCATAAAAAATATCTTCGGGTTAAATTGTGCGAGGGGGTGCGCAGTACAAATTGATGTTGTAATCTCCATCCCTTACCTCACATTCCGCGCTACATTAAGTCCATGCTACATTTTGTGATTGAAAATTTAGATTTTCCCGACTCGACGAACAATTTTCCAAATTTCGCTGTGTTTTTCCACGGTACACAAGTTTGTCAAAATGGGAGAAACATAATTTTTCAATATGTTTTTTGGGATTACGTCTAATCTCATTTGATTCCATCTCCTTCTATTCGAAAATGCGAATGCAGCATTTTCAAAAATTTATTTATTGACAAACATATTTTTGTTATAACAGAGGTGAATATATTATAATATAACATTGTAATATGTTTATTGTGTGGGGTGGAGTAGACTCCACCTCTGATATATACAGCGTTGTCCTGGCTACTTTGCTAGACTGAAGTCTGTGTTAAAGTAGCCAGTTATTTTCGAGCTGTTATTTAAGATTCGACGGGAATCAAAATATAGAAAAAAAAATGTATATATATATAGAATAAAAGAAAATAAAGGAGTGTTGTAGAACTAGTGAATTATTAGTGTAGGCCCTGTATAATGGTTATGTTAGAATGTTGGATAGCGATGCTTCTGAATGATCTCTACCCAATTGGATCACATGTTGGGTCCATATTTGTGTAATCTTATTGAAGTTGAACGATTTCCAGTTGGTACTGAGTGTGTTGTACAGTTTCGGAGCTAAGAACATGTAGAATCTTTGATAAATGGTCGTTATTGCTCTCGGAACTGGCGGGCAGATGTTCGTTGTTTGTCTCAGTCTCTCAACATAAATATTTGTCTAGTGTCTAGGGCATTGTACTCTTTACATTACAAAAAAACTATACATAGTTGATACATATCCGAGGAATGATCCTCCTCGGATTCTCACGCATGCATATTCATGTTACGGAGCGTGCGTGCGAACATAG
Source organism: Eubasilissa splendida (assembly GCA_031772225.1). Taxonomy (NCBI): domain Eukaryota; kingdom Metazoa; phylum Arthropoda; class Insecta; order Trichoptera; family Phryganeidae; genus Eubasilissa; species Eubasilissa splendida. Next base: position 619,857 of record CM062865.1, on the reverse strand, counting down.
GTGTTGGTGTTGTGGCTAGGGTAGGTTTATTAAATGAAACAGGACTTATTTACAGGAAATTTAATCTGTTTGCATGTTAAATTGTACGATAAAGTTCGTGAATAGCGAAGCTCACTGGAAGCGGTGCCGAGAGATGCATGCGTGAGAAAAGTGATCACGTCAGCTGACTTCTCGGTCCGGTTGCGTCGCGAATTGCAATGTATTGCAGTCTGAATTTTTGTCGATACTCGGCGGCGTAGAGTGGCTGTAAAATGACGCGAGCTGGGACTCCTCAGATCCTCATCTCAAATACTTCAAGTCGTCTTATTATTTATTTAATTTGATACGTGTCCAAGATTTCTTTTAATATTTTGATATTATTTAATTGAATAATCATTTCACAGTGATATGTCCTCATGGCTGGGAATCGTGAACCCTTTGCAATTTTGTAAGCTTCTGGATGACCAAAGGTCTAAACGACTTACATCATCTGATAGAACGGAGTAAAGGTTATCCCGTCATCTCCTTCGTCTTATCATTCTATCCGAGTGGCGGATTTATAGAGTCGCGTAGGTTCCAATTGCGAAGGGTCCCACTTACCAAAAGGACTCCGAATTACTGATAAAGCGGAAATAAAAAAACCCTTAATGCAGCAAAAACAGAATTTATACTCTTTTCCATCACAGAGGTAGAACACGATAACCCAAAAATTTATATAATATTAAATTAAATATATTAATTATAAAGATATACATATAAAATCAATTTTACCGAAAAATATTGTTGTTGCGCCACCGGGATTCGAACCTGGATCTCTTTCCTAACCGGGGAAGGTGCTTTATCCAACTAAGCTACAGCGACAACATTTTTAGCGACAATTTTCGACCCTATATGTTACCTTTTTGATATTAATACATTTAATCGTTCCATCATTTGACAGAGCCATCTACCTTATTTTTACAGAATCTCAAATACCTTTGAGTAAACTGATAGCAGGATAAAGCACCTTCCCCGGTTAGGAAAAAGATCTAGGTTCGAATCTCGGTGGCGCAACAACAATATTTTTCGATAAAATTGATTTTATATGTATATCTTTATAATTAATATATTTAAAATATCACAGACCGTCTGTTCTGAATAATTACAACTTCACAATAAGAATGTGTTCTCCTAAATATTAAATTACACTTAAATGCTTGTAAATATATAAATATATGTAATTGTCCTAGTATAGCAAGTTGTAAGATAATGAGACACACATGTGATGGAATGTTCATTTAGATGGATAATCTAAAAAAGTACGAAAATGTATAAATGTATATGTTTAGCATAGGTGCTTAGAAATATTCTGAATAAGTAGAAGATGAAAACTGTGTATTATCATCTTTCACCAGGTTTACATATATATCAAGTAAGCCTTGTTCAGAAGGCTGTAATCAGAGTAATACACTCCTGTGACTTTTCCCATCCTTCAGAGGCACTTTTTAGGGAATTTCAGGTTTAGATGTAAGATAATTACATGTGCTGAATATATTACTAGGAGAACACATTCTTATTGTGAACAGACGGTCTGTGATGTTTTAAATATTAATTAGAAAGATATTCATATAAAATCAATTTTATCGAAAAATATTGTTGTTGCGCCACCGGGATTCGAACCTGGATCTCTTTCCTAACCAGAGAAGGTGCATTATCCAACTATGCTACAGCGACAATATTTTTAGCGACAATTTTCGAACTTATATGTTATATGGTGGCGCAACAACAATATTTTTCGATAAAATTTGTTTTATACGTATATCTTTCTAATTAATATGTTTAATTCATATTTATAATATATTACTAACCAGCTTTCATAGGGAAATAAGCGCTCCGTGTGTGAGGATTGAAAGATAAATATTATCTCACGAGAGCAAATAATCTAAAAATTGCTGCAAGAATTATTCACTTTTGAAGCTCAAAAAATATATAATCAAAATTGAAATAATATAAAAGCGGTAAGTGACAAGCTTTTAGAAATAATGTTTTGTTAAAATGAGGTAGAGCAGACTGAGAGTAAACTATTGTATATTATGAAATAACTCTGCGTTGAGACTATCAATTCAAAATGTCCGGTAAATCAGTCCTTTGCACCATAAATCCACCCCTGATTCCGACGTCACTAATTGGAAATAAAAAAAAATGTTTTGCCAAATCCATTTCACAAATTTTCTTACAGCAATAATTGAAATTTCCAGTTTAGATTATATTACATTGTATCAAATGTACGAGAGAGGTGAATTTATTTTCGAGGCTTTCATATTTTTATGGATAAAAAGTTTTCTTAAAGGATTACTTTAGTTTAATCTTGTATTTTCAACATGAAGAAAAGTTTATCGCGTTTTGTTTATTTTCTAAATAATTTGTTCAATTGGATTCGTACATTTCGTAGGGGATATTGTTTCTATAGTCGTTTTTTATTTTTCTAGGCCCCATAAAAATATATTCATTTTTCCATCACAACGCGGAGGAAACGTCGTCGCTGTATTGTCCTAGCGGGGGGAAACAAATGCCTTTGTCTTCCGGAAGGGGATGATTCTCCGATACTTTATGGCCGACTGGATTCTTCCGATGAATCTGATCTCCGGCACTTAATTGAATTGATGAAGTCGGGCCCGAGGAGCTCGGCAGCTGAACAAAAATCGGAAAAATAAATTTGCTTTTGTTTTTTACCGTCTGACCTCTGTCTGATCTCTAGCGACACTTTTACCATCGCCAAACACAGGACGGAGAAAGTGAAAGTATTTTGTCTTCGATATGAACACGCGTTTGTCAAAAGGTGTTAAATCACATATTTTGCAATTTTATGTTTATTTACATAAGGTGTTCACCATGGAGTCGAAATATGGACACTGAAAAGGAAAGAATGAAACACGCTCGACACTTTCAAGATGTGGAATTGTAGTGGCATGCTGCGTGACCATAGACAATGAAATGAATGAATATCACAATTTTTCAGGAATTCCGCACTAAAGAAAGGCTCTCCACAACACGTAGGAAAATATTTTTTTCGTAAAAAGGTTTTCACGGTAATTCAGAAAGCAATTGAGGCAACTGAAATATTATATATTATTTGGCCCAAAACAGGCTTGCCTAGGTGGGCAATGTATTTAAAATGTGTGTAAAAATATGTTACAAACTGTCTTTTTTTTTCCTTTCTGCTGCTGTACACATTCGAAGTTGAATTCGTCAATAAAAAATATATGAACTTATGAAATGAAATATATGAAAATACAGTGAAATATAGAGATGACGGCCTGAAATTAAAAACCTCGCGGTATCTGGCTCTTCAAAGCCATAGATATATACAAATTACACAACACAATAGGTCTCGTTTCACACAACACCTGTTTTGACACGGTATTGCAAAACGGTACCTAAAAACGACACAGCCTGCTTTAGGTACTTAATAATAACACCAACATCACATAATGGCTCCTATAATGGGATTCGAAACGTCGGCTAGAAAGGTCAGATTAGCATAGCAGATTAGTTCAGAAAATTGTACATAGTAAATTCTTTTGCACTTTGGGCATGTTGCTAGATGAGACAGTTTGGAGAAATTGGTGATAGTGTGGAACATGCGAGGACTGCGGTCGATTTCCAATCCAGACTAAATCCTAGATATGACAGGTGCCTCCCTATATGTCGCGCAAGTCCCGAGATCCCAGTGGAAGCATCATAGAGGATCATGATTCTCAACCGAGAGCTTACATTCATGAGATTTATTAGAGCAAATAAAGTCTAAGCCACAAAGCTGGACTGAGTTCGTTCGGACGTTTGAATATGATTTTCAAAAGTGATCTTTTACTTCGGGCTTAAAACGAAAAGTGTTCAACCATCTAGATGGTTGCATCTCTCGAGTAGCGCCGCGCTCTCAACATATATTATTGTAATTAATTTTTTTTTTTTTTTCTTAAAAATTATTCGAGTAAATTTGTATTAAGTAATGATTTGAGTTAGGTAATAAAAAAATAAAAAAAATTTTTCTTTTAAAAATAGATTTTTAAAAATAGATTCTGTCAAAGAAACAATGTATGTTTTAGTTAGTTATGACATCCTGAAGAAGAAAATGGTATTTTTCGAAACCGGTAGATGTATTTAAACTCATTTTAGTGGTTAATTAAACAAAGATAAAAAATAAAAATATGAATCTTAACCACAAAGATAACATTGCTTATTTTAAAAGTATAATTAATTTATTGAATAAATCTATTAAAAGTTTATTTAAATTAACACAATTTGAAATTATTAATAAACAGCTTCTATAGATTGATACAGTTTTATTAAATCTTATTACATGTCTATAATACATTTAACATAATGTATAAAATACATGCTAAAAATATGTTTTTCTTTAGGAGAACACATTCTTATTGTGAAATTGTAATTATTCAGAACGTAGGTCTGTGATATTTTAAATATGAATTAAATATATTAATTAGAAGGTATACATATAAAATCAATTTTATAGAAAAATATTGTTATTGCACCACCGGGATACGAACCTGGATATCTTTCCTAACCTAAAATAAGGTAGATGGCTCTGTTAAATACTGGAACTATTAAATGTATTAATATCAGAGAGGTAACATATAGGTTCGAAAATTGTCGCTAAAAATATTGTCGCTGTAGCATTATTGGCGGAATCTCGATGGCGCAACAACAATATTTTTCGATAAAATTGATTTTATATGTATATCTTTATAATTAATATATTTAATTCATATTTATAATATGTTTTTCTGTTGTGAAAGTATAAAAGTATCATAAATTCAGTTAAATAAATAAAATACTAATTTCTCCGGCTCGGAACAGAATCCCGGTCTGGTGACTGTCGGGAACGCTATCAATCGCACAATTGACGAATGAAACGTTCACAAATTTTAATAATTTTAGCTTGTTTTTAAGTTCACCAGGGGTAAATCAGTATTAAAATTGCATTAAAAATAAAATTAACATTATACATTTATATGATAATTTAATACCAGGTTCACTAAATGATTAGTCAAGTGCCAACTTGATTGGGCTCGATACTCGGTGCCCACAAAATACATTCGATTTCAAAAAAATAAAACAAGGTGAGACTATAAAAATGTTACAATATTTGACTAATATCGAGAAAATGTATCGGATTTTTGCGAGCGAAAAATATTTTTTTTCCCGTACAATTGAGTGCCTGATTTCAAAAATGAAAAATATCCGGTCGCATGTATTTAAAAAGTTATCGTACTCCATTCTATAGGAAAAAATATTTACATGTAAAAGTTCGAGAAGTGACTATTCTCGATACATGTCCAATTTTTATTTTATTTTATTACATAAGCAAAATCTGCGTTAAAAATAACAAATGTGTATTTTTTTTCTCTACCTCTTGTACCGATGCGAGCACTACCCTGTTAGTACTATCGAATATTTTTGAAATGTAGAAAGTCAGGTTTGTGTTGCGTTATATTTCCTCGGAGCATTTGTCGGATATTTTTGTGCTGTATCCGATTAACGCCCCCCTCATTAATACGTTAATATATAAAGCGGTCATAATTCCCTCCTAGCCTCGCCAGTTCACCCGACGGAGATCATATTTAAATTTTGATGGCTTTACTTTCTATCTTTGTGGAGATGGATAATTGATGTAAAATGGCTTCGTTTAATGTTGGGGATTATTTTTGGCGGCTGGGCGCGCACTTCATATCATTTATCTGAATTGTTTTGTTACTTTTTAAAGCGATTCCAGCCCTTAATGTACGTTTTAATGTTGTTTCGGAGACAGAACAGACTAGGCTTTTTTTAATCCTCAGCACACCGCGATACTAAATATACGCACGTAGCCACGATGCCAATTTGTGTTTCCGTAAGGAATTTGTGATTTTTAAACATTTTAAATGAGAAATAAATGCTTTTACCCGTTTCTTTGGCTGTAAAATAGTTGTACATTTTCTATAAATATTCTTTATCGTAAGCTTAATACTGAACATCGTGATCTCCTGAAATATCTTGAACTTGGTAATTTACTATGTCTCCATGCTTCCCGGTCTTTAGCTATGTTGATTACTAAGTTTACCTCATTTCTCAACTGTGCATCATCTCTTCTGGCAGTGTGTGTGATCAAAGTATGGCAGAATTCTTCTCCTGTATATTATCGAAAGTCTCAGATAGAGTGGTCGTTATTTAGTGGTTACTATACTCGACTAGTGGTCTAATGGTCGAGGATTCGAGCCTCGTTTCAAGAGGCTATCAATTTAGAATATAGATGTGACACGTATTTCGTGTACACATCTATATTTTAAAAAAATCTCCTGGATGGCAGAGACATTTGTGCGATACGCGGTCTACGGGATACGCAGTACCCCCTCCAGAACCATATTTTGAAAGCATCTAACATGTTCCTTTTCTTCTTTCAATATCAGAGTTTACCCAGATGGATTTTGGATCTTTTTAGGATGGATCATTTTCGTCAGACTGGCATCTGTAACCGATGGTAGCTGGTCGTATAAGAATAACGTCGGTCTGCAGTGAAAGTTTTTCTGACTTGAAAATACATTTATTAATTTCAGTATGTTAAAACCGAATATAACATTTAAAATGCTTAGTTTATTACAATTTTACGCGATTCAAAATACTAACGAAGCTATGCAGTGGCGTTCGGTACCCAGTACACAAAATAATAAGTAGCTTACTTCTGACACACAAATGCATTTTTTAACTTGTTTCATCTGTTGAACATGTGATGGGGCGCGAGGCGGGCAGGGGCGGAGCTCCCGCGGTGGAGCCCGAGTGAGGGCAAATAAAGTGCGACGTACAATATTGACCGGAGCTGAGTGGAAGCCCGGCACCTGATACAGGACGCGGGACGCGGGACCAGCGGCTCGAGTGGTGAGCTAGAACAGAGGGCTGTTTGTCTTACGGAGGCTTCTCGGCAAAACCTTTTACTCAAAGTGGAGGCGATCAAATTACCACATTATATTCCTGGGAGGTAGCGCTCGCAGCGGCGGCTGTGACTGATGAATTACATCCAAAGGAAATCTATCAATACAAAATATATGCAACAGGAATATACTTTCCCTGTTTTTAGGGGTAATCCGTATCGTAATTTATTTTATTCTGGTACCAAAGAGATCAACGCTCGGAAAATCCTTCCAGGATAGTTTGTTAGGAATTGTATTGGTCGTGTATAATTGCGAGACTCCTTTTGAAAATATAAACACCGTTTACTTTCACTAATTTATTTTATTAGAACGTTTTCAATGCTGAAGCGTGATCTTCAGTAATATTACTAATACTAAACTTATAACTAAAGGACTGCGTTCTATTATGGTTGAAGAGTGTAAGGGAGGGGGAGGGTTAAAGTAGGGGGATGAGGCGAGAATTGTGTCAGGACAGATGAGTGTGGCGCTCTATCCTCTCTGCCTAACTTAACAACAAATAACTTCAAGTTACTGATGAGCACATAGCAAGACATCCACTCTCCTTGACAGTTGAAAATTCATAGACAGTGCATACAGAAAAGTTGTACTCTGATGTGTAGGGTACAGGGAGATTGGTACAGTAAACATAGTGGAGCATCTACACACACGCACGGCGATCCGCCGATCTATCGTAAATATCAAACAATCGGCTTTACCGAAACCATCTAATTACCCATAGAGGAAGGGGTAACTAAAACCACTTAAATAAATCGATAGTACGTGATTTATCCAGTTTGAAAATGGCCTAAACTGCCGAAACAGCTGTATAAATTACGCGTTACGCAAACTAGTAGAACTCAATAATAATATTTACTAAAATTAGATTTTATAAATATCATTAAAAAAAGGTTTCTTCAGATGTTTAAAATTACAATTGAAGCACATACTACAATACATAAATTGTTTGGATACGTGATCAAGCGCCCTCTTTTAGGATAGGGAGCGTGACTGCACGTCCATATACTATTCAAGAATTGGCGAACAAGAGCGAAATTATCATTTGTATTGAGCAGGTACAATATCACATTTCGCTATTGAATCGTAGCTTAACAATGGATTTCTAATTGACTGGCTCTGAATAAACGGGCTGTATCAGCTTTTCCACATCCCCGTCTTCTTTTATCTCCGCATTTTTCACGTAATATTTTAAAATATGACGTCATTGAAAATAATTGGAGCTACATTAAATACAGGAATATATAGAAATGGGGCTTAATATGGAATAATATTTTAAAATACTTGAGATTTGTATATTGTGATGTTTGAATTTGCGCGCTGGAGTCGGGGCAGTCTGCGGCAGTTGGCTGTCAAAAATGACGGGTCAGGGACGAGAATCTGACTCCTGCGAAGAAAAGGGCGGTGGAAGATATCGGAGATGAAGAGTGATGTTACCGCGGTGGATCCAGAGATATATGGGCCTGGTCCACTCTTGGATTGAGAAGAGACCCCGCTGCAACGAGGAAAGAGGCAGCATACGAGTGATGGCCGAATGGATGGAGTGGGAGATGAGTTCTGGCGTGAGGCATGCAGCACCCTTGGTTAATAATATGTAATTATTATCATAAATGGCCCAAGAACCCAGTGTGGGTTCAGGCTTCTTCACCTTCCATCTATGGGTAAGTAAATATTTATAAAATAAAATTACCTACCTATGTAATATAAGGCAGTACCTACAGACGACACACCCTGCTTTCGACATGGTGCTGTAAGCCAGTTCTTAATCACACCACCAGTCATACTTCACAATAAACCTGATGATGAGCCCTGCAATGGAATCTGAAACGTTGGCCAGAGAGGTCAGATATACACGGCAGTTTAGTTCAGAAAACTGTACACAGATGAAGTATTATAAATATTCTATATACATTAACTTTCAATTCCAATTTTCAAATATTTGATAGTAGAAATAAAAATGTACCTTCAGAACAACATATCGTATATATCCACTAAATGTGTATACTTCAAAGGAAAGTGATACTTTAAACTCCAATAGCTTATTTTAAATATGAAAAATATTAAATAAAAGATGTCCCAAAAGTCTTTTTCATAATAAAAAATCTGTAATAAAATTATGGATGGGTTTAGTAAAATTTATGAGAATTTATTTTTAAGGAATATTATGTTTTCTAGATGTGATCCGTTATTTCGCTGGTACTCTTCTAAACGGGAGGCAACATTTCCGAGAACTGCTCGGCACGTATTCTCCGTGATCGCTGCCATTTCTTCTCAGATATTTTATTTTAATTGATCCAGAGAGGGTGGATTATTACGGTATACCTTGGATTTAAGGTAGCCTCATAAGAAAAAGTCCATTGGTGTCAAGTCGGCACTACGTGGAAGCCAGTTTATGTCACCTCGTCGGAATATCAATTTTACAGGGAAAATTTTGTGAACAATTGGTAAGAACACGCTCCATAGTGACTGAATTCCCAAGGACGCGGCTAGCGATCGGAAAATCTCCCCCCCCCCCTCACCCACCCGTCGTATTGATATGAAAAAGAGTTTTGGGACTACAGGTATTGTATTTCACACTCGATCGTCGACCGGTACAAAGGGTCGCGAGTATCAAAACTGTGAAAACACATAAAAGTCTTTGCCAATGGGGGAAAAATTGTGTTCAGCGCGGCCGATCCGTTCAGTCACTGCCAAACAAAACCATAGCTCATGCGCAGGCTTCGATACACAAAACGATAAATATCGCCTCCCTGATAAAGCCGTCATAAGTCAACCCTTATGGAAATATTTACAAAAGCCTACCCGGAAGAAACGCTCACCTTTCGAAAGCAAAAAAAAAACCTTTAAATACTAAAAAGGACATATCAAACTTTAAATTATTTTAAAAATACAAACACTGTTTATTTTCATTAATTTATTATTTATTATAATGTTTTCAATGCTGACGCATCAACTTCAGTAATGTTACTAATACTAAAATTAAGACTGAAGGACTTCGTGCTACTTAGGGTTGAGGAGTGAAGAGGGGGATTAGAGTTGGGTGAAAATGAGGGCGCGGTCAACAAGCGCAGGAGAAAGGACGTAATATAAGGTGTTTGAGTATTAATTACATTTTTGTTATAATTTATCGTTAAGTTTTATACCCCCCTCTGTACAGCGGATGCACGTGCACAATATGTGGAAGGATATGTTTGAGAATAGGGCTCCTCAGCCACACTCGGACTCATAATCGATAACCTTGGCAGACGTCATCCTCGTGACGAAGGACCGCCGAAAAAGAAGATGATAGAAGACTCCTTGTTTATCAGATTTACCTTGATACAATTTCCATACCGTTCTATAGTTGCTGACAATTATTATGGAATTATGAACCCTGAAGGTAAGGAAGAGAAAACGGATTGATGCTGGAGATACGTCATGTTGCGCATACCATGGACGGCGAGACGTACAAATATCTCCATTCTGCAGGAGCTGAACATCAAAGACAGACTCTTAACCTACAGCCTAAGATGAATTCTTTAATTTTTTGGGCATTTTGCGAGACGAAAAGATACTCGTAGCTCGGAGAAGCTTCCTGTGGCCCTAAAAAATAAGTTACATAGATGTTTTTCTATTAAAAGTATGTAATTTATGAAAATTATTGTGGTGAGTGAGACAAGGCACGCTTTAATATGCAAGGTAGAACACAGTCAGCAGTCGCCACTCAGAGTTCACTTCCTTTCCATAGCCAGACCATTTATGTAATCTTGCTATAATGAATTTTGTAAAAAATACAAAAATACATTTAATGTTCAAATACCCTTTACTTCACCTATAACCAAGTTTAAATTAGCGACACGATCGCGCGTGTGAAGCTGGCTTTAGAGGCAGCCACACAGCCTAAATCTTCAAATAAGTCTCAATAATTTCAAAGAATCCTCCATAATGTACATATATATAAAGTTTTTTTAAATCTATGCGAGTAAACGTATTTGACGTATTTTTTATTATAATGTTTAAATTTTCGTTCGATCGAATCATATTTTTAAAAAAAATCGCGGAGCTCTTTGATTGCGCGAGTGGCACCGAAGTGAAAATTTTGGGACAAGGAATTTGCGTTGGTTCATGCCTAGTTATTCGGTGGCCTGTGATGATTTCTCATTTTCTCACAAAACTGACTTCGACACAGGCTGTTTGAGAACACTTTCATCAAAGACAACGTCACAAACAGACACCAGAAAGAAATGAATCACACCGTATGGCCCGTCAACTAATATATTCAACTTTAAAATAATATTTATTCCAGTCGCATAAAATTTAACCCGCCAGCGGCCGCGCCCGTCCCACACTCTTGACGCTTCACGGACCCGCGCCCTAACCAGAAAGGTACAACTTGTTTATCTTTGTCAACTGGAACTCTGGCGTGTTTGTTAGCTTAGTTATAATAAATTTTCATAGGTGCCGTTGCAAACTTTTTGATAAAGGACGCAATACGTAACATAGTTTTGACTGTAGTGTCATAATTATAAATTTATACCTAAGCACGTATAATATTATATTACTTTACAAGCGAATAACATTTGAAAAGTAGAACTTTAATATCATTTTGAACAATCATAGTTTTAGAATCGGATTTACCACTTTAGAAGGTTAGCAGTTATAAATGTTTGTGTGAGTGTATGTGTTTATGCGCGTTTGATTCCTCAACTAGCACCCTTGTTTTTTTTAGCGACTGGCGCTAATTACGGTCAGTAGTTCGCCCGAAGACAACCCGCGAACAATCCGCGTTCCGGGAGTGAATTATTTCCATCGGTCGAAATATGATCCCGATCATTTCCCAGTTTGTACTAAGTGCGCGAACTAATATTGGAGGCGGTTTTTAGAAATGCTGCTTATGAGACGCGGTCGGTCCGGACGTTAGCTGTGTTTGCATTGTTACGTACCGTCGGTACTGGCACATGGTACATTCTGGAGGGAGTTGTGCTACAAGTACCGCCTTGCTGGGTGCGATCAGCTTCGCTGTGCTGTTTTTAGATCAAGTCAGTGGCATTTAAAATAATAATTTCTATTTTAACTGGACTAAGCGACTCTTTTCCCAGTTGGTAATTACTCTAGTATGAATTTCGGAGAAGGGAAGGAGGGGGAGGTATAAGATGTTTAAACGTCAAAAAAATATTTTTAAGCATGTTAATGAAATAAAAAAATAAATATGAAAATGCCTTGATTGAGAAGAATTAAAAACCATCCCCAATTAAAACTTTGTTCAGAGTTGTTTACAACAAATCATAAATACTTTTAAACAATATTAATGGGTCTCCCAGTAAATAGAGTGATTACATTAAACTAATTAAAAATCATATCAAAAATATTAAGAACCGCAGAGCAGAACCCAGAAAGAAAATTACTGATAAAATTTAGCCTATCTGAGCTCAATCAGCCACTGAAAGCAGCATTGGCAGTATATTGTACAATGAATGGTCAAAACTGTATGGAATTATTAAAATTAATTTCAACTTGAAATTAACTAACGACCATTTTGTTTTTCCACAGAAATAGGCAGAAATCTAAGAACGCTGCACTATCCTGTTTTGATATATCACTCTTGAAATTTGACCAACGCAGAACTGTAGTGGGACATGAATCCCGTGGTGGACTGTATCAACGCTAGTTATTGTTTGACGCAACCCCATTTGGATTATGAAAGGTATAAGGAATCTGGTCTTACCTTTCATGAGCTGGACGGCCACTTTTCGCCTTTCTCGACTCGCACTAAAGAAAGAAGGTTTCACTGCACTTCGGATCGGATGCTGTCGAATTCGGTTTCACGGTCTGGATAACGCGTGTGTTGACTAAACAAATATTTCCATACTTTTGAAATGAGCACAATTAACTTTGTGGTTAAAATTCATTATTTGTATTTGTTAACTTTTGTTTTATTGACCACTTATTAAGTTTAAATACATCCACCGGTTTCGAAAAATACCTTCAAAACCTGTATTTCTTATTAAAAATTTACAAAATCAATATTCCAATAAGACCGGTAGTTTCATACTGTAATGCACCAACTTTTAAATTATGTTCATTTATTACAAAAACTATAAATAGACTGAATATTTTTTAACCAAAATACGCTATAAAAAAATCGTTACAATTAGTGGATATATTAAAGGATATGGATCTTCCCAACAATGTTAAACTTGTTTCTTTTGATATTGTTAATTTGTTTACTAATGAACCTATTAATGAAAGTAAAAATTTTATTTTCGATTTACTAAAGACATCTAATTTACCTAATAATTTGGCAAAAGATTTATGTCGTCTGTTAAACCTTTGTATGAGCTAAAATTATTTTCAATTTAATAACATAATGTACAATCAAACAGAGGGTGTTCCTATGGAAGCACACACAAGTCCACTAATAGCAGATATTTTTGTAAATAATTTAGAGAGGAACATTTTTGATTGTGATTCTCCATTGTTAAAAAATGTTTTGTTGTGGAAAAGGTAAGTGAATGATATATTATATATTTGGTTAGGTTCACAACGTCAACTAACATTTTTAAATTCCATTAATTCATTTAATAATAAAATACAATTTACATTAGAAATGGAAAATAATTCGACCCTAATTTTTTTGGATCTAACATTGATTAAAAATAATAATAAAATTGAATTCAAGATTTTTAGAAAACCAACTTTTACAGATACTACCATACATAGTGAATCTAATCATTTATTATCACACAAGCATTCAGGGTTCCACTCCATGATACATTATTTTGTCAATATTTCTATATGTCAACATCCAATTTCAATATTGAATTGAATACAATTAAAAAAATAGCAGTTAATAACGGATATAATACAAGTTTAATAGACACTATTTAAAAAAATAAATTAAAAGAATATAATAATCAATTTTTATATAAATCGCAGATAAAATATAATGATAATAATGATTCTTGGCGTAGGATTTTATACATAAATAACTTTATGAATCAAATATCTAAACACCTACCATTAAACATTAGACCGGCATTTTATACAAATAATAATATAAGAAATTTACTCATAAACTCTAAAGATGAATATGATAAATTTAACAATTCTGGTGTCTATAAACTTAGTTGCAAGGTTTGTGCTGCATTTTGTATTGGTAAAATGAGTAGAAATTTTAATATAAGAGTGAGTAAAGGAGCATATGAGATGTTTGAGCAATTGTGGGTCTTCAGAATTTGTTAATTTAACATATTGACATCCTGAAGAAGAAAATGGTATTTTTCGAAACCGGTAGATGTACTTAAACTCGTTAAGTGGTTAATAAAATAAAGTTGACAAATAAAAATAATAAATATTTACATATGATTAAAAGTTTTTTTATTTCTTCTTTATTACATATATATTAATTAAAAATTTATTTTTTGCAATACTGTATGGCAGTTTTATGGCAAGGATTGCATTTTACATAGTTAAATATATACTTATTTTTTTATATATTAAATATAACAAGGGGGGTGGAAATTAAAAAAGTTAGATGAATTACTTAGAAAAATATAAATATTGTGAGGTAAAAGACCTAAGTCCTTCCCTTTCATCGGCTAGACGTGTAGAACATGAGATACGCGGGTTATTTTACCTTGAGCACACATACCCACCTCATTTTTGTCATATTCTGCTATCATCCTAAACTGGGAAAAATTTATAAAACCTGGAGGTGATTAATAAAAGATGTTAGTCTTTAGTAAAAGTCAGACATCTAATCAAGAAAAACACAAGATTACAAGAAATAAAACAAATCCAGACTACAAATCCTCATGTCGTCAGGTTGGGCGCGAGTTCGACGTCCTTATTGTATGGGCCACCAGATGTCTTGGCATCACACCATGTTTTGGCCCACAGTATCCAAGTCGACGCGATCAGACGTGATTTGTTGTAGATCATCATGATAAAATTTGTCGCCTTTAGTGAGGTGACTAACTCCAAGGTAAATCCAAAATCGAAATTGAAGTTAAAAAAACAGAGGTATGCAGCAGTGGCATAAACCAGAGGCAAAGCTCAGAGGGAAACGTCTTGTTTCCTGTAAAGATCATTTACCATGCGATTAGATTAACAAGTTAACATTAAATTATGCACTAGTGATTGAACAATAAAAAAATACTTACCCTCTAGGTAGAGTGAATCACACACGGCTACATTTTAGTCTGATAGATCTGGCGATGGTTTGAAAATGAACCATAGATTTAAACCGTTTTTGTAAGCCGAGACACCGAATGTGATACCAACCTGAAGGTAACTATTTGTGAAATGTCAAGGTGCTTGACAAAAATAAGTGACGGGGAAATTGTGTACGCGACCCCCATTTATAACGTCACAATATATATATAAATATAATATATATATTAAATATAAAGAAAAAATTCAATCTTTCGAAAAGATATACAATTTTTACAGGATGTTAGAGATCTAGTCCACAGTATTTTATGGGTGGATACCAGAATATAATATAATATAACAAGGAAATAAAAAAATAGATAAGAATACGTTAACACAAACATTATTATTCTTGCAGAACCTCCTTTTATTGCTCACTTTAAAAAATGTTCCTTTCTACCCCTTCTTTCACTCGATATTTTTCGCCAACGGTTTAAAGGAAAGTTTTCAATTTATTAACCCAAGCGCCTCCGTTTTACAATACAGATAATATCCGCACCAAGTAATCCAAAGACTCGCCATAAAATTCAATCACAACATTTTTCCATCTGATACAGGGTGTTCGGACGAAAAAAATACATATTACTTTTAATATTAAAATAAATAAATGTAAACGAATGATAAAAGTAGTGAAATTTTTTTTATTATAAAACAATCAAAGATTTATATAAACAATATTATTACTATTATTACAAACTATAACTCAAAATAAAGGTACTTATTTAATTTCAGTGTCCTGGCACAAAAGATTATCGAGATATAAGAAAGATTTAAAAGGCATACACAAGTCGCAAGTTGACACCGAACAATGCCATAATTTGAAATGGTATTACAAGCAAACGAATGTTTGGATTTGCTCCATCTCTGGACTGTCTCTTCAAATATTGATTTATAACATTTCTTAATAGATTACGGCACTAAAATCTAATTTCAAAAGTAATTAGGAAACTTAGATGCACTTACCACGACTCACCTTTAACTAAACTTTCTGACTTGTTTATTTATTGATAACTATATAATATATAAGAAAAAATGAGGTTGGACTGTGCCCATCTTACTAGAGAAATTTTATGTTGAGACGGGCATAGTTTACAAACAATTTTACTAATAAATTAGTATTACAAGTATATAAAAAAATATATTACAAAGTGGACTTACAAATAAATTATTTTGAAGAAATATGTGTATACCTCGTACGTAAAGATCTAATAAATAGACTATGTAACAATTAATATTTTATTACAATAAGCTAAAATTTCGTATAAGGTATATCTCTCGTATGTCAAAACAACTAAGCCGATGAACCGCAAGCAAAGAGAGAGAGACGCGCGCACTCCCGCGTGTTATCTTTATAGCCTCACATACCGCACCGGCGGTGCGGCACTCATACACACATACACACACAATCCCAAGGACATCACAATATGTGGCAATAATTATTAAAGGTTTGAATCAATTTGTTTGGGTGAGTGAACCAATACTAGTTCTACCCATATTACGAATCCAGGTTTTTATTTTCAGTTTCATGTTATTGGAACAGTTCAATTGGGTTAAATCTTTGAGCATCCTATTAAATAGTTTAGGTCCAAAATAGTTGTAGTTACTTTGGTCATATGTTGTATGTGGTCTTGGGGCTTGCAGGTCATGTGTATTTGTCCTTGTGGCAATTATATTTTGAGTTGTTTTAAATGAAATTACAATGAAAATATGTCAAACTACTATTTAATATAAGCTCTCTTGATGTCTATGCATTTTTGAAACTGATAATTTCCTCGTTGAACCAGTTGACAGTGTATCGTGGAAGCCATCATCGGTCTGCATGCTTTTTCCGTCCAATTTGATGAAATATGGCACCAGGTCTTGGCTGAATGGAGGATGATCCAGTAACTCCCAAACGAATCATTAAACGCACCTCGCAATCGGTGAGTTTAATTGATAGACAAGGTTAATAAAATAAAAAATTTAAAAATATATCTGATGCATTGAAAAGGTTGGAATTTATAGGAAAGGATATGGAAAAGTTCCTTCGATACCTTGTAAAGGATTTGGAAAAACCACTAATTAATAACAGAATATTCTCTAATACTTCACCTTTATTATCCATATTCCTATTAACGACCGAAACCTCTCCCTCTTCCCAAGCCCCGCCCCATGACCCGAATAAACTACCATACTGTATTTAGTTTAGTTATCACATGATGATGAGAGGGAAAACTCTCCTCTCGAAACTATAGTAATAACATTAACCTAACGTGTGTGCAGTACAAAGTTTAGTTTTGAAAATTAAAATAATCCTTATAACATCACATAACGTTGTTAATATACGCAAACGATTAATACTTATAAAATGGCCTTCGTACCATTAAAATATAGTACAAATTCGCTGGTCTCTCGGGACGTGGATCAAACAATCAACAATTGAACAGTTTTCCACTGTTCTAAAAAATGATGTATTAGCTACATGAAAATTTCTAGAGAAGAAATATTTCAGTTTTGAACGACTCAGATTGAATTCTCGAGGTTCCATTCAAAATTGACTTAGATTAGGTTAATTCACCTTAGGCTAGGTTGGATTATATTTAATATATAGCTTTTAAAGTGACTAAGATTTTAAGTCAATAAAGAAGTCATTATGTTGGTTTTCTGGAATATTCGAACGCTTAGTTTGAATGGCTTTATATCGTAAGTATATATCAATCAATAGAATAAAAATACAAGTATATTATTGATAGAATCAAGGTTAACTTTGTAGAGGTTCATCATAATGGATGGATAAATAAAACAATGTTATAACTCTACTTGAGTTTATTAGCACAACTTGAGTTTCGTGAGAAACAGTCACGGTAGTGTTTGTGTGTAATTAGCTTAATACTTCACCTGTCGAAGAGAGTTACTATTTCTCTCGAAACTTGAGTTGTGCTAATAAACTCAAATAGGGTTATAACATTGTTTTATTTATATCCATCCAAAAATACAAGTATTTTATTTTCACATATCC
This sequence comes from Eubasilissa splendida, assembly GCA_031772225.1. Taxonomy (NCBI): domain Eukaryota; kingdom Metazoa; phylum Arthropoda; class Insecta; order Trichoptera; family Phryganeidae; genus Eubasilissa; species Eubasilissa splendida. The sequence continues at coordinate 601,731 of CM062865.1, read as the reverse complement.
ATAATTATATCCTTCTGCATTTAAACATGAATCTTCAAACATAATTTATTTCTGTCCCATTTGAATGTAATGGCCTGTGTCTAGGGACAACATTTCTCTAGGAGTTCTCATAAAGGACAGTTCAGCGTGAAGCGATTTATGGATCGTCACCCCATTTGCTTTGCACGCGGATTATAATTACGCATTCAGTACGCACGCATATTTAATGATTCTTAGAAACCAAAGTCTTATTATGGAGGCGGGCCTTAAGATTTAATACCCAATAGCGACATTTTTTGAGATGGAAAAAATAGGAATTAACATTACAAGCTTTCATATGAAACTCTCTTTTTAAGAGAAGAGAATTATTGTAAGCGGATGTTAACAGATAAAATAAATTGATTCGTGACACAAAAAAGACTTTCTTTTGAATTTTTTACGAATTTTTCTCGTCTCGTGCGCGATTTGGAACACCTTGTAAGATTACGTTTAATTTCAATTGTACCAAAAATTATTTTCTTGCTACAATAGGAGAAGGTATAGTGGGGGGGGGAGTGGGGGGTGGAAATGGAAATCCGTTACAAAGCAAACGGAACAGTCCTTTCCGGTTCATTAGCCGATTGCTCAGCGGCTGAGAGCGCGGGCGACGGCGGGTTGCATTGTTGTTCCTTTCTTGGGCAGGAGGTCGCCACTACCTGCTTTTGGAGGTTGCATGAACAACCTAATGATTTTTTTTTTTAAATATAATATTGACATACAAATAGGTACATAATTTAAACTTCACTTACAAGTGGTCTACATACGATATAGAAAATAATGAAGATATTTTTAAATATGAATTAAATATATTAATTATAAAGATATACATCAATTATATATATCAATTTTATCGAAAAATATTGTTGTTGCGCTACCGGGATTCGAACCTGGATCTCTTCCCTAACCGGGGAAGGTGCTTTATCCAACTAATCTGTCAAATGATGGAACGATTAAATGTATTGATTTCAAAAAGGTAACATATAGGGTCGAAAAATTGTCGCTAAAAATAATGCCGCTGTAGTTGGATAAAGCACCTCCCCATGTTAGGTAAGAGATCCAGGTTCGAATCCCAGTAGCGCAACAACAATATTTTTAAGAATGTGTTCTCCTAAAAAAAAAAAAAAATTTAATGTGTTGGTATTAGATTCAACGGACGTTGGGTGTCATCATTTTATTCATTGTTACCCAGGAAAAGCTCCACAGTAAGCTCTTTAGCCATGATTTTCTCCTTCTTCCAGGTCCCTGACTTTTAGTAATCTATTAGGTTGGCTAGAAAATTATCGCAGCTAATGACTTTCATTAAACAAATATCAGATCTCTCATAGGGACAAAGCTACTTTTAAAAATATTTTAATGGAAAATATATGGGGTAATCTCCATATTTATCAAATTTTTTGAAAGTTGTATATATGTTAGTATGCTCATAGTGAAGACATAAATGCTCTTTAAAGAATTGAAAAATGAATTATAAAATTTGGTCCATAGATGGCGATGGTGTAGTGGTACTCGAAGCGAGTCTACATACTAACATATATAAAACTTTGTAGGTAAAAATCCAGTAATTGTGTGTTCTTGGACAAATTCAAACATTGCTAATGACTTTCATATTCAAGTGCCGAAGTTTGAGAAATTTATTATTTGTCTGTAATGAATACCAATTTAATAAAATAAACACAGTTAACACCGGAATACGAGTTCGTAACTTTAATAAACCTTACTAAAAAATAAAAAAACAAACATTTTTGAGATTATATTTTATAGGTTAATTTGTAATACAATTTATCAGCAATGTAAAATGTAATGTGATTCATCTTTTTCTTTTTCTTTATCGTACGCTCAATACTGAGCCCTCTGAAATATCTGAAACTTAGTGCGACGCACTCCTCTCCAATCCTCCCGGTCTTGAGACATCCAAAAACACTAGAGACAAAATTATGGGAGAATAATAACGAAATCGTGTATTAATATATATAATATTTTAATTAGATTTCAAAAAAGCGGAATTATATCTCAGACCACTATATAACAGTAGAATCGCCCTTTACAACAAGGAAAAGGGAAAAAGTCGTAAAAGAGAAAAAAGTAATTAACAATTTACAAGATATCGAAAAACTAAAGAAAGTTGACAAGGAAGCATTCATACAAAAACATTCGTGGATGAATTTATAAGTATATTTAACAACATGTATAAATAATCTACATATCTAGTAAAAAAAACTGAAAACGAAACAAGTTAAATGGATGTACAAATAAATTATAAATCTCACGGAAAAGAGAGATCAACTATTCGAAAATGGAATAGCCACCCGAGTAACGCATATTACAAAAAATAATTCAATCAATGTCGAAAACAGGTAAACAAATAAATTTATAAAGCCAATAAAATATACTACACAAATAAATTCAGCTCATTGAGTAACATCACAACAATTTAGAAAATAATACATGGTCTATTAGGGAAAGAAACGAAAAATATATAGATGAAATATCAACGCTGATGGATAAAGTATTATATATCAATTCCATATGACTAAACTTGATCCTTTTTTAATCTTATTCACTATGTAAATATCAATTTATCCATTGAGGTACTGTATTCTGAAAAATTGCAACATAAATTATAATTATTATTTTTTTCTCTCTCTTAAATATTTTCACGCAATGTATGTATTCGATCTTACTGTGTTTTGCCTTAGATGAGTTTTGGTTTTATAAAAAATATTAGTTTATCAATTTGCCCTAAAACAGGCTTGCCTAGTTGGGCAATGTATTTAAATGCGTGTAAATATGATACATTTTGAAAGAAAAATTCAGCTAAAATACTATTATATTATATTAATGATAACAAAGAAATAATCAATGCTATCAAAAAATACTAAAAGATGAACATGTATTCCGAAATTTATCATATTTTTATTTCGTCATAAATATAAATTTTATTTTATTATAATCTATTTATTGTAAACAATAATTATTAATATGTAATCCTCTTCTCTGCATTGTTTTGTATCATTGTAATTATAACAGATTAATAAATAATAAATCAATGGACCAGTTGTACAGAATTTACGAGATATATTCTGTTGAAATAAAATTGAAGTTCCGATTTAATTGCTCTAATATAATAAACTTTTATACATATAAATAATACGATAAGAAAGAAAAACTTGCAGTAAATTTTGATATATACGAATTAAGGAGCATTTGAGATGTCTAAATAGCAATAATTATTCACAATTTTCTAATCACCTTTTGAAAACAAACCTTTCTTTTGACATTAATAAGGGTTTAGAAATAAGAAAAAGTGTTAATAACCAAATTTTTTCTGCAAATAGTTACTCATCCATTTACGGTTTTTTTTTCGTCTATGCTTATATTTTTAATTTTAGTATACAATTTGAATCCTGATGAAGGGACCATTGGTCTTGAAACATGTTGATTTATCAATAAATAGGAGTTTAAAAAAAATATATGTATATTTTTAAAATTAGCAATATTAACTTTGTAGTTAAAATTCATATTTTTATTTATTATCTTTGTTTTATTAACCACTTAATTGAGTTTAAATACATCTACCGGTTTCGATAAATACCATTTTCTTCTTCAGGATGTCATAACTAACTAAAACATATATTATTGTTTCTTTACCAGAATCTATTTTAAAAAAAAAAATTTAGTTATGACATCCTGAAGAAGAAAATTGTATTTTTCGAAACCGGTAGATGTATTTAAACTCAATTAAGTGTTTAAAAAAACAAAGATAATAAATAAAAAATTAGTTACACACTTCATGACTTCACTCAAATGGATCACATGGTACAATTAAGTACATATATCGTCAATAGGTAATCAAGCATACGGAGAAATGGTTTTCTGTCATATAAGGGTGCAGCGATCTCTCTACAAATAAAACAGACAACGTGCTTAATCGATTTCTACAGCTGTGAAGTTCATTCCAAACGGCCTCCCTAGGTTAGAATGTACGCACAGACACGTCGCAATGTGACTTGTGTCCGGCAGTTAATCAATTTGCATCGCTCTACAAGGCTAATAGAGCCATTCGCGCTGCGATTTCATAATTCAGTCCGTGCAGAGCTGGTCTGGGTATCGACCCGTCCAATCTTCTAGGGTTTCGATAACGTCGAGATTTCCCGTTTTGATTAAACTTCAAAAAGCTCGATGGTCATCGCGTAATTTTCCCTCTCGGGGTTCTGTCCCTGCCCAACCCTCGAAAGATCACTAGGAGTTTCGACTATGGCTGGTACCTTCAATATAATGTACTCTCTTTAATATATATTTTTTAATTTCCATACTTTGTTTACAGTCCCTTGCCAAATTATTAGATTCACTGTAAAAAATCATTAATATCTGAGAATCAGACGATTTATTTTAAAATTACTCGCGATATTTCATTTTTTTTCTTTCACATTTTAAAATGTTTCTTTTAACACTCATTGTGGAAATGTTCAGATCAGCAAGTTAGTCCAATTTTCAAAGCATAAGTATCCAGCTTAGTTTTTTTTATTTATTTCCACCCTATCCCGAATCGTTTTGAGAGTTGCTTACTTTCGTTTTGATTCATCAATATTACTTCTTTTTTTAAATAAATTCAGTTCTTCTTCTTTCAAATAGGCAATCCACCCTTCAAAATAAATTAAGTTATTAACATCTCAATACCTTCATAGGTTGGCTCCGGTATCATCGTTCCAGAGCCACACCAGTACAATTTGACGTGAGACTCGTTATCACATTAAATTCATAGGGCAGCTAGAGATAAGCTATAGAAATCATGCACCCCTAAAAGAGGACGCTAGATGCCACATTTATGTGTTGCAGTGCAAATTTACCCTGTCCAGGTTGCAAGAGGTGCGAGGGAGAGCGACTAGAATGCTCCGTTAGGTCTCTCTATCCACAGCTCTTTTCGACATAGTCCTTTCCAGCAACCCCCAACTGGAGACCCACACTCTAATAAATTTTCGGAAATATCCGAGATTCCTATCAGTTCTTAATAGATTATCGTTTTGGGGGATCCGACGACCTATTCCATCTAATCCCGCAATTATGCATTCATAATCACACAGTCTCAGAGGATGTGTTCTGGCGTCTGCCTCACCTGAGCTCCGGCGTCTGCCTCACCTGAGCTCCGGCGTCTGCCTCACCTGAGCTCAAACACACCACGATTAAATTAAGTAAGAAAATTGGTGTGATACGAAATACATTTGGTCCTTTTCGAGCCGGCAATCACATCATCATTATTTTCGTTCAAGGGTATTTCTACGATTATCATTATATTTATATATTATTTTATGGTTATTTTGTCACTCGGTTTACAGATAATAAGATTTAGTGGGTAATACAATATTTAACCGCGCGGATAGCATATATGTTACATGGTACCAACGGTATATTACTTTAAATATAAATTAAATATATTAATTATAAAGATAAAAATATAAAATCAATTTTATCGAAAAATATTGTTGTTGCGCCACCGGGATTCGAACCTGGATCTCTTTCCTAACCGGGGAAGGTGCATTATCCAACTATGCTACAGCGACAATATTTTTAGCGACAATTTTCGAACCCATATGTTACCTTTTTGATATTAATACATTTAATCGTTCCATTATTTGACAGAGCCATCTACCTTATTTTTACAGAATTTCAAATACCTTTGAGTAAACTGATAGCAGACGCTAGAATTATCAATTCATTTTTATTAAATTTTGGACACATTGATACAACTTTATTATTTAGGAGAACATATTCTTATTGTGAAGTTGTAATTATTGTTGAGATTCTGTAAAAATAAGGTAGATGACTCTGTCAAATAATGAAACGATTAAATGTATTAATATCAAAAAGGTAACATATGGGTTCGAAAATTGTCGCTAAAAATATTGTCGCTGTAGCATAGTTGGATAATGCACCTTCCCCGGTTAGGAAAGAGATCCAGGTTCGAATCCCGGTGGCGCAACAACAATATTTTTCGATAAAATTGGTTTTATATGTATCATTTCCATTCATTTCAATAATTCGTTAAGTGAAATAGAAAAACTTCAATATCTATTCTCATGTCTAGAAACGGACGCCTTGAAAGTCGAAAGGCGACCTTGAAACGGTGCGGTAATTTATGAAACGAAGTATAGTATTAAATTGAGACGTCGCGTCTAATACAGTGCATTCTAAAGGACCCCTGACGAAGAAAGTGATAAATTTACAGTCCACCTTGGAGGTGTCTGAAGAACTGGATTGTGGTGAGTGTAAACCTCCTTCCGAATATCCTGTTTCTTTCGGCATCTATGCTTTTACGCAATATTTGGTATTTAATATGTATTTAAAAAAAATCGACTGTGTTACATTAAATTGCTGCCATCTTAATAAAAGATTTTTTACAGTGAGTTTTATAGTTTGAAAAGAGCTGTACCTTAGTGAGTAAACGCGAATGTACTTCAGTAAATATCTTTTTGATATATACCTTTGTTTGTCTACACATATCCTTGTATCTAATCTTCTTCTTCTATATCGGATGCTCAGTGCAGAGCGTCTCATCCTGATCTTGATGAACGATACGTTGGAACAATTGGAACAATGCGATAAGCTGCAGCGTTTACAGAGGACCGTGTTAACTCCTTTATTTTATCAACCCATCTCTTCCTCGCTTTTCCTCAACTGTCTTTGTGATCACGAGCTTCTCGAGACTTTCGTCATCTTTTTTATTCCCTGGACCGCAAGGCGTACGAGTGTCTCTTTTCCCAAAATTGTCCCATCTGGTCATTTATTTTTGTAGTCTTCAAAATCATTTGAACAAAAAAAATATGAACTCTGTAGACAAGGTCTGAACAGTACGTCACGAACAAGTCAATTTTGGAAAAGGAGCCTATAAGTCTATCAGTAAGATGGAAAGACATTGTAAAAAAATGAAGGAGAGTATATTTTAGATTATGAGAGAATTTTGTTTATCTTAAGTTTGATAAATTAAAAAAGTAGATAAAAACCGCATTATTTAATATATATTAGTGAATTGACATATTGTCGGAAGAAATAGTGAGAGTCTCAGTCTTCTTCTTCTTCATCTTCTTTATGCTAATCTGGGGCCGTTCTGTCCTGCGCTGTTGATGACTCGGGGCCACCGATAGTTCCATCTTTATTGGCAGTCTCTCCATTTGTTTTCTCCGTCTTCTCCTGGGTCGTACTACAGGTTTTCTTCCTTCTGGCACTGGATGAGTAAATTTGTTTAGGTAGTCTTTCGTTTCGTATTTGTCTAACTGTGATTTTTATATTTGGAGCAGCAGCGGGTTTGTCCCAAGATCCTTTCGAATCTCTTAATGTCATTCCCGCTACTCCTCTTAAATATCTCATCTTCCCAGTCTGGATTCCTCTCCGTCAATATCCAAAGTTGATGGCCATAGATCAGGGTGTCTTATTGTTGATCTCTATTTTATTATTACTGAGCTATATTTTATCAATTCCCTTGTTCAACAGTTCTCTCAGATACTTGAAGGTGTCAAATTGTTGAAGTCTGGATTATGCGTTGCTGTCCTTCTTTCTACCAAGAGTTTTGACCTGAATAAGGAGTTACGAATGCGATCCATGTGGCTTACGGTGTATGGAGAGTAAAATCCACCCACACACTGTGTCCCACAACATATGTTCATGGACCAAACCACGATCCTGACGTCACAGGCCACAGCTCTCGTGTTCGGGCTGCAGTAACGAGTGCTGTGTAAAACAATGGAGCCAACAGTGCAGAGGTTTTATTTTATAGGAACACTTTTCCCCCCCATATATGGTGCTTGTAAATTACGTGTAACGTGAAATAAAATAACGCGGAATGTGCGCCGAATCGCGATTTTTTGTATTATTTAAAATTGTTCACTTTACTAAATAGAGGGTTGTCCAAAAACTCTAAATTGAGTAGTATTCATAGGTTATAATTAATTTGATATGTGTTTACCACAAAGCGGCTATGCACCGTAGCTTATCTCGTGTAGACCAGTGATGAGGAATATTTTGGTCTCGGCGTGTCAACAATTTGGACAATCTAACTTAACTGTGCTGGCGGGTCACACCCCCCCCCCACCCCCCACCACCCCCCACCACCCTCACCCATATTTTTTTTCTTCATATTTATTTACATAAAAATGAACAATTTATATTTTCAATATTTTTTTTTATTTAAATTTAACTGAAAAAAATATGAAATACATAATATTTGTGATTTTATGTCAATTAATTAATGACTTATTTCAATTAATAGCTTTTTTCATAAATTGAGATCAAAAAGAGATTGATACATACCATGTAATATTTTAATAATGAAGAAGAAGAGGAAATTATCAATCGCATTAGTCACACACGGCACTGACTTCTGTTGACACTTTATTGAAATGCATCGATCAATAGAAATGTGAATATAATAGTATAATAGCTCTATGCTAGAAAATCATTGAAAGATTCCTGTAAACAAACCAAAATAACAGATTTTAACGATTGAAAAATATCCCATTAAATATGTCAGAGCTAAAGTTCAGTATCTACACAAAGTTCCATAGAAAGTTAATAATAATATAACGTTCACGCGAAGTCGGCCTTCGCGGTGGTGTTACTTAAATGATGAGGGTCTTACCTCGCTCAAATTTAGGCCATTATGTCTCGGCTCGCAAAACGGCCGAGATCGATACTCCTCACCAAAGCTAATCAGTCGCCATTCGGCACAAACTAAAGTCAATCAAAATTCGCCCAGTCATCTGGTAACGCGGCTGACAAAGGACAGAGTGACATTGTCGCCAACTTCACGTCGGTCACAGTTTGCCGTCAAATTTGTTACAAATGGCGGCCGTGATTTTGGGTTACAAGAGGTGTGTTGCGTAAATGGGCTTTTCTCTCAATCGTCGCTCTCTTAATTGTTAACTATCTGGAGACGTTATTCTTCACTTGATTCCACCAGGTCATCAGAAAGCGTCCGCTGAATCTAATTTCTGGCGTTTTTTCGACCACATACACCTATAAAGTTCTTCTTTGGTTACAGAACAGGTTTATCAGTACCGTGTCAGGTGAATGGGCCAGATGGCTCATCCATTTTCTAAATCTTGTTGAAAATGACGCCTTTTATAAGCTTCTTAATTTAATTATGAGGCTACCGCAGTACTGTCAGTGTTCTGTACAGGAAACAAGAAATGTAGACATGGGTAGTTTTCCGATCTCCACTTCTCTCAACTGGGGATGATGATGATGATGATTAGGAGGTCGGAAGTAATGAAAAACAAAAGATGTTCAATCCACGTACACTACGGTGCGAGAATGCGATTCCGCTCGCTCCTCATTTTATTTTAGTTACAAATAGTACATTAATTAATTCATATTTTTCCTTCTGTATAAGCAAGATGCATTTTATAAGAAATACCTCGCTGATGATTACATCTCCAAATCACTGCCTCGTGTCCAATCACGTCAATTAATTGACGTCACCTCGGCGACATCTCAATCCTATGCGATACAGTCAGTATATCACAAGTAGAATGCACTCATAACCCACGCAGAAAACTAATGCTTTGTATACTGATAAGATTGACCGGGCCTTCTTCGCTAAGCCGCCACTATTTAAATTGTCACCTGGATCCTGGTTGGTTCTGTTCTCATCCAGGTCTCATTCATAGTCCACTAATCATGTAAAGAAATGGTAAAATTAGCATCAAATAAAGTCAAGTTTGTCCTGTGAAGCTCGTGCATTTTTACACATTTTTACTCCGGCGTCAGAAGTCTCGGCACCCAATGAGCAAAAAACTTCGATAGGTATAATCCTGAAGTTTAGAGGAATTCCACAAGATTTGACTTTTTTCTGTCTTCCACTGCGATGGTCGTCTTAAACATCACGCCGTTCGCGCTTAGACTCGTCTGCTGTTGAATTGAAACAAACTGAATTAAAATACTCAAATGTCTCGAAAGTTAACGAATATTCAAAATGATGTCAGATATAGCCAGCAGAAATAAAAAGTTCAATTTTAGGTTCAGGTAAGTAAAAGAAACTGTGTTTTTAATTAATCGATGGCCGATCGGAACCAGATGGAGCGGGTCGCGGAGTCTCGGCATTCTGTCGCTAGAGGCCCAAAAGGGCGCGCCAGATGGCTGGACCAACATTCTCTCTCGTAACCTCATCTGTGGAGCCGCGTTGGGCTGCTGATCTCGCCACATAGTTACAAACCGCAGTTAATTAATAACCTCAGGTGTCTTCCTGCCATGTGAATATTAAATTATATTGAAATCATCAGGGAAGCGCAAGAGATGCAACCCTGTCTTCTTTTTACATATTTTATTATTTTTTATGTTAATCCAAATTACTTCCTACTTTAGACATGACAGAGCCGAACATGTAGCTAATATATAGCACTCATTCTTTCAGTCCACATAAAATATCATATTATAGCCGAACCACTCAAAATTTACGCGTTACCCATACCTGTATTAATCCGTGAAATTTCACATACTTTAATGAAGAGTCTAGCCTGCGCTCGCTAGCCTGAGCCGAGTCTAGGGAGCGTTTCGTGATTCGAGCCTGAGAGTAATTAATCATGTTCGTTCAATACCAAGAGCCAGGATGGATGATCAGCTGTTTTGTTCCGCGACTGAGGATGACGGCGGGAGAGGTGACGGTGCCCCCCCGCCGCCCCGCCGCCCCGCCGCCCCGCCGCCCCATGCAGCGACTGTCTGCAGTGCGTGTCTTGCGGGGCTTTGTTACGTTCTGTGATTGATGTTCTGTCATTTTTCGCAGTGAATCAAAGAAAGATTGCGAAGTTTATTCTCGGAACTGATCTGTGAGAGCCGAAGGCTTTGTCTATTCCAAATTAAAAAGAGTGTTTTTGAACAAATCACAAATAGCTTTTTATTTGTGCGCCGGTACCACTGATATTACCCGACGTTGGACAGGACAGGACCCGTGCGTAAAATAAAATTGAAATAAAAATAGAAAATCATAAAATTTGTTAAATAAATAAAATTAAAATAAGAGTCTATCTGGAGGAGAATCGGATCTAGACCTCCCTGCCAATAAGTAAAAGTGTGTGAAAACAATTTAAAAAAGTTTTTAAACTCTTTATTTTACAAAGCTTAAAAGGGGTAACTGATAAAATTTGATTTTAAATCTTAAGAATGTATAAAAAGTGATCTATATCAACAATATAAATCAATGCATTAAATTCTACTACAAAAGTAAGCACGTTAAAAACAACTTGACACTACAGTTTATTAGAGTAATAGTAAGATGGTAGAGCGTTCGTTTAGTGTGGAAGAAGTAGCGAAATCAATCGGCGCGTCTCAAAATCTTTTTGATTTCAAAACCTTTTATTTTCACCATTCAAGGAGAAAATGAAACACGAGGTAAAAATGAGAATATATAAAAATGTTACAATTTTTCTAACCCACTATTTCAAACGCCGTTTTCGTGACAAATTTTACTGGGATAGCCGTGCAATAAATACATTGTATGCTATAAAATGTGATTAATGTTTCTGTGTACAGCTAGAGTGGGTAGATTATGACGTTAAACAGAACTTACGATAGTTGGGTTTATTTTCAGATTGAATTTACACTTGTTTGTCATATTATATATGCAAAGTTCTAGGTTCTAGATTTCCTCGGACTGGTTGCGGCGTGTCGTATTGTTATCTAGTTTAGTGGGTACCGAACGGACTGTACGGCTGTTCAGTGATTTTTATGCAGCTCTGTGAGGCGTGGGCAGAGCCACCACAAATACTAAGCGAAATGTATTTGTTTTAAATTAATTATATTTCTATTTTTATACTTTAATATAAATGTGTTGTAATATAAATTAAATTAATCAATTAGAAAGCTTTACAGAAAAAAATCTATTACATATTTTTCTGTATATCTTCCTAATTGATTAATTTAATTTGTATTAAAAATAGCGCGTAACTATGTTCTGAAATTGGAACCCACAATAAAAATGTGTTTTCATTAAACATTTATTGTGTATACAAATATATTTTCTATTGTGTAAAATACACTGCATTATCCTTAATTAAATAAAAAGTTCATGAACCATGCTTCAATAGAGGTAATGAAAGCGAGCACAGACAAGACAGGTTGATAGTTCAGAAGATATAAGTCGATGACCTGTTATGTAATGATAGAAACTTAGGATTTTTTTAAGAGTTAGTAGGGGTGTAGGTTTCACGCTGGTAGATGCTGGGACGACCGGCCGCCGGTGGACCTGACTCTGTTTTCATGAAGTACTGTCACCGAGACCTGAGTGAGATCAGGAGGATAATGATCGTTGGCCTTTTATTTTATTTTTGCGAGCTGAACATCGCACCGTGTGACGTCAGTCACACGCCACAATGGGCGCTATCCATCTGCCGCTATTGAACCTGTTAACAGCGTTTCATTTCAGCCTCCGTACTTGCATTCCACTGCATAAATATTACCCACGTTATCATTGTAATACTAAATTCAATAAACTTGGTACTTCTCATGAAGGACCTGTATTTTCAATTGTATTTGTGTCGATCGGTATGTGTTAATTATTATTGAATTACCGTATATTTTAAATTATTATATGCATGCAGAATACTTTAAAAATTATCATTTATTAAATTCGTGGAACTGAAAGTAGAGCAACAACTTACGAAACAGATCCAGAGAATATTTGGGCACTTGAATGCATGAAAACGTGTTAAACTTTTAAATAAATGGCTCAACCGTACGACCGATACAGCCACTCTCTAATGAAATGTTTTTAGTGGAGCTCGTCTCTTATCCATAGATGATTAATAAAAAAATACCGAATTTGAGAATCCAAAAATAAATGGAATACTTAATGCTATTTTCTACAAAGAATCAGAAGAAAGTCGGCGCAAGCGATCATTATGGACGGAGCTTTCACCCCGGTCCACAGTGGGTTACTGAATCACTTTTTGGTAAACAAAAATAATTCACTCAGAAGAATAATGCTACGGTTACGATAAGAATTAAATTGTAGAAGTTCAGGTGTGCGTGTTGAAGTTATTCAAACTATTATTGACTCGAGATTGTGTCAGAAGGTTGAGATGCTGTGAGACAGACGCTCCTAACTTCTTCTTGTCGCACGCGTGTTGGTTGTGTATCGCAGTGTAGGGTGTTTGTTGTAACAAGAGCAGGGTATATAAATTGAAGACCACTTACAAGGTTTCGTTTATTGAAGTTGTTGCGTAATGGCATAGATGCCGGAAGAAACAGGATTCGGAAGGAAGTTCCACTCACCACAATTCCGTTCTTCTAGCACCTCCAAAGTGGACTGTAACTTAAAGGTGTTGACACTATCTCCTGGTCAAGGTCTTGACTTCTTCAGATTGCACAAGACACGTAGACACACGTCTCACTCTTGTTATACTGCGAAATCTTTTTGTAACCGTACCGGTTCAGGGTCGCCGATCGACTGACTCGGTGGAAGGTGAGGAAGGGGGGGGAGGTGGAAGGCACAGTTACAGTTTGGTGTTAATGATTATGTAGACTCGTTGAGGTCGTTTGAAGAGATAGCTACTGGTATTTGTGTGAGCGCTTGTGGCTAGAACGGGCGAATTATTAAAGAAACAGTACTCACGATAGGTGCGTTGGTTAAAAAATTGAATTAAGGTAATTTTAGGTCTCCTCGGACTGGTTGCGGCGCGGAGTATCATTGTCTAGTTTGGCGGGTACCAGTCGGGCTGTATGTCTGTTAAGTGATTTTTAATGCAACTCTGTAAGGTGTGAGCAGAGCCACCATAACCGGTTATGTTGCCGACAAATTAAAATATTTTTTGTAATGTATCGCGGCCAGAGATTAATAGATTGCTGCGATAGTGTACCGCGACCGAGCAAAAAGAGTCCACTTATATCGACTCGCTTACATACACACAGATGCACCCATCTCTCGTACTTCACGGCTCGCGGTCTCGGTACACACGCACATATTTACACGCAACTCACGAACATGACATTTTTATGTTTTTTAGATATAATTTTCTCTACAAAACTTGATCAAACTGAGAATGTATACTGAATTAGTCGGCTTACGTTTTTGGTGATTTACTCAAAATAAGGATTTCTCTTAAATTGCTGAAAGGTTTAACGAATTTAATTAATTTAATTTAGAGTCTGGTACATGCACGATACGTGTATTATGTTATAAAACATGTATATTTTGGTCAGCGTTTTCATATTGATGTCTTGTTGAATTTTTCCTAGCGCACTCTGTGCGGCCGTATTTTAAGAGCAATCAATCTAAAGTTGCTGGCGGTCCAGAATCCAATAAGCTTTGGGATGTTTCTAAACCAATCTCCAGACGAGATGGAATCAATGATCGCCCCTCATTCGTTATTCATTCCAAATAAATGTGTTTGAGAAGGACTCGCCTGAAAAAAGACTCATTCACGGTTTTATTTACTTTTGGGTTCAAGTGCTCGGCGGACTCGGCGGGCTCGGCGGGCTCGGCGGGCTCGGCGGGCTCGGTGTCTGGACAGAACGCAATTAACCTCTTAACTGCCAGCTGAATTTGATAAAGGCCACACCTGGACGACATATATTTTTATAAATAATTTAAATATTGATAAAAAGTTTGAAAATCTACAAAAATCATTGTGTTTTCCCATTTGTTTTTTGATTCTACTCGTTTAATTTACCTTGCAGGGGCAACATTGTTAGATATATAATGCCCTTGCAAGGTGAAATGGGTCTGAAGTAAATTAAATGAGTACAATATAAAACAACTGTTTTATTTTCACACATGTGATTATGGAATTCTACAAACTTACCTCGGAAACAGAAAATTATGTTTTTCCATTTTGAGATATTTTTTTTATCCGTTCAACAGATACTGCGGCCTGCAAAAGCTCTATAGTATACTGGCCAAATCATTACCTGTGGTTCTTCAGCCATAATGTTCTTCTTCTTCTAGAGTACCGACTTTCAGCAATCTTTTCCTTCATTATGAGCTGCAAGATCTCGGATGTCTCATTACGTGTAGAGGTATATTTAGATACTAATTTAAATTTGTTTAATTTTAACATACTTGTAACAATGCCATTTAGCCAACTAATAACAGCTTATTTATGCTTTTAAATCACCACTCTATATTTTCATTGGATATAATAAACGTTTTATACAATGAGATCACAAATAGTGTAGAAACATCACTGTCACTCTGTAGTGTGAACGTGCAATCAGCAAGAGCGATAAACACACCGTGTAGTGCGACTATACTATTGTACTTCCGTAACAATATTTTGTTTCATGTGTCGATTTTAGAATTGAACTGAACATCAATGACAGACTCTCAACCGTTTGCCTGAGACGAATTCATCAAATTTTTGGGCATCTTGCGAGAAGAGAAGCTCGTTGCGGTGGGCCACGTCGAAAGATGGAGAGGAAGAGGAAGATTCTCCAAACGATGATAGGGGATGAAAATGATGATAGCCCTAAGATCTCACCAAGAGGGCGAGAGTTCGCGGAGATCACAATCCTCACTCATGAGAAACAGACGTGTATGATAAATAATTAATGATGTTCGTTTTCAATGGTTTTGTAGGGATTGTGCTTGTATTAGAAGGTTTTGCGGTGGTGAAACTGAAGCCTCTAACTATCTTCTAGTCTCACGCGTGTTAGTACATGTCGCAGTGTGTTCGGTGGTCAGTCACGATATATTGGCATCTTCTTATTGGTCAGTTCGCTTCGGCCCTATGCGGCTGTCAGGTGAGTCCCTACACGGCCATGTCTGCGGGGCGCGTGCAGGATTACCACAGTTTTTTCAATCTGGTCTCTATTCTCTAAGATGATTCACATAAAAAATAAAGGAATCAGAATATATCGTCCATGTGTACCGTGCAGGCGCGGCTCGGGTTAGAAATGTATTTCTTTATTATAACTGGGGTGTTTTACGACACCCTAAATTGCCCCATATACCTATATTATCCGCAGTGAAAAGGCACTCAAAGTAAGTTCCTTATTATGCTCTTAAAACTTTTTATCTCACAATCTTTTATCACGTGTATATATGGGAACAACACTGTATATCGGTTTTGGGAAGATCTGAGTATGTGTATGTGTGTGTGTGTGTCAGGAGAGTGAGTAGATGAGTGGTGGGGGGTAAAATATTATAAGAGGCCGTCTCTGGGAGAACGGCTCTCTTCCATCACGGATCCTCCTGAACAACTAGTCAATCACTAAAGTGTGTAATTTCTAATTACTGTAAGTACATTATTGTAATAAACCAAATACTGTCACCAGAAAATACAGAGTTTCACTTACCAGGAATCGGGACACAAGAAATGAGTCTCTAATTAGAGTATAGAACACCTGAGGTATACGGTATACTTCCCAAAACTGTATATCAACCAAGATGGCCGACGCTTCATTTATCAATTTGCATGTGTAAAAACCGTTATGCAGTATTGTTGTAAGAGAGGAGAGAGGATTTTGCACATTTAAATGCATTTTAAATTGCGTAAACTTATGACGCACCCAATATACCCAATACTCATATATATACGGCATGGTAACACGTTCCATTGAAAACCGGGTGGTGAACTATGGAACTGGCTTTATATATATATTTCATTTGAGGTTTCCGCGAGCACTAGTTAGATCGCATTGTATAGTTTCCTCAGGGTAACATACGCCGACATTTCAGCACAGTAACACGTGCTCAAAAAATTAGGGTACAACCGAGCGCGATTTAACTTTCAGTGCTCGCGGAAACCTAAAATTAAATATATATATATATGTATAAAATATCAAAGACATAAATTATTTATTAAAGTCACGAACATTAAGGGGATATAATTTATTATAAAAAACTATCTTCGCCCTAAAAACGTCTTTTACAATATTAAATGCGCTCTTCAATTTTGTAGGAGGGAGAAAACGTTTCTGGAATGTGACAAACAATATTGATGGGGTGCTGTCTGTACCCCGCAAGATTTTATCGTTGACGGTCAGGCAAAGGTTAACTAGCACAATAAACTAAGATATATTAAATGGGACGCCGAATAAATGGATTATTGAGAAGTCTATTATTTATGATTGTCAGAGAGCTGGCTCGCTGCCAAAACGTAGATAGCACAGAACTTTGCTAACAGAGAAAATATTTTAAATGTATTGAAGCTTAGAACATAGGAGAAAGCGTGCATTTTTGAGAGATTGGAATGCTAATATGTGACGTAGGTATGTACATAATAAATACTATATTTCTGTGTTGGCGTAATCTTTTTGTAGACTTGACTGATAATAAACACAGTAGAAAGATGCACGTAAGTTGTGTATCAGATAATTCACGATATACTCTGTCAATAAAAACTCCGAACGTTTAACGGAAGATTTATTCCAGAGAACTGACAAAAAATATTCACAGCATCTTATATAGGTAGATTTACGGGCTACATGCTATTTACTCTCAATTGGCGGACGTGATATATCTATAAACAAGACGATACAGCGTAAATAAGAACAGCTGTTCTTTAATAAAAATATATACCACCAAACCATTTGGTCTCCATTCTATAAAGTGCACGAATTAAAATTAGAAAGGGTTCAGCATAAATTTTTAAGGTTTATTAACTTCAAACTGTGTATACCCGCTGAACAATTGAATTATGATTTTCTAATGAGCACTCTTAATTTAACTAACTCGTGTAGAAGAACTTCAAGTGATTTATTATTTTTATTTAAAATGGTAGATGGCATACTGGACGCCACTAATTTAACTGAACTGATTATATACCACGTTCCTGCGCGGAGTACCAGGTCGACGGTGCTTTTCCGTGTAAATTCATCATTTACTAATTTTTATAGGAATGCACCCGCACAAAGACTTCACAGGCTTGGGCACAATTTTGATCTTATAACAAGTCAAAGATACAACTGATTTTCCATATATATTCCATACTCATGTGTTTTTTATTATGTTTTATACCAAACCTATTTTGTAAAAGCCCATAAAGGCGTTAATAGTTTAGTAAATAAATTTTTAGTGACCACCAAATTTTCTGGGTTGCTTCGTGTCTTCTAGAAACACTCCCAAAGTATGTAAAACATATTTTCTCGCATGCTGTGGAGTCTTTCTTCATTGCGGAACACCCGGTGAATGGAGACACTTCAACTGCATATACAGCTATGAAAAACACCAGGTTTTTAATTTAGCCGATTCCTTGAGATGATTTCATCTAAATTTTAGTTATCGCCTTAGTATATATTATAAATGACTACGATACTTGTCATTTTTAATAAAAATGAATAAAATGTACGGGTTAAATTCCTTTATAATGAATACCAAAGTAGTGACATTTTCAGAATAACGGAATTTTTTAACGGACGAAATAACGAATAGAAATTTCAGTACAACGAATTTCTTAGCCAAAATAGTCTTAACGGCATAAAATATACTTAACGGCAATCGTCGCATTCAGTACTTCGACGAGCGGCAATGTGCTTAGATCAAAGCGGGGATTGTGTGGGGCTCATACGTACTACTGACACATCGGTCGATCTTTTTAAGTACTTCTCAATCTTTTTTTTATTGATTTTTTTTAAAACATCGTATGCGGACAAAAGTGAAAATTGACGTCAGTTTGCGCTGAAGGAAAAATTAACCATACTAGATAAGATAGACGAAGAAAGGTGACGTTACCGAAGAATTTAACTACATCTACCATCTACATTATCGACCATTTTGAAGGGCTGGAAACAAATTAAGACGCTTAACAGACTGCTAAAAGACTACGTCTTCATTTCACAGTGCCTTTGATATTTTTATACAGTATTTTATAAATGTTTTTCATATACAGCACAGTAGGTAGATATATGTGGATGCTCCGTGGTGTGCATGCGGGGGAGTGGAACAGGCGCTTGAGCATATTTTGTGGACTTGTGAGATACTTTGAGATGCACGTGAACGTATGATTGGTGGTTTGACTGGACTTAGACACCGCCCGTCTAGGAATGCAGACCTAATTAGTAATGTGACGAATCTTCTTTAATATTAGGAATTTATTCGGGTATGGGTGACACGTTGGAGCTGCTTAGGTAGGTAGGTGGGTATTTACACTTACGCGCCTACTTATTAATCTGCATACCTCGTGTTTTGCAACTCCGTTAGTCTGTCTGTGTAAGTGTGACTCAAACCATTTTGTGTTTCGTCCACTGTCCCTCTATTGAGAGTGTTTTTGGTGACTGGATCTCTGAGCGTCTGCCTTGAATTACTGCACCTTAATTTATCATCAATTGCCTATCTATATGTGATCTAACTGTGAAATCTATGGATTTATGTTTATAAGTTAAGGAACGCTGGAAGGTCTAAATTTCAACCACATTAAATTTATTTTTTGTTTTTTGTTTTAAATACTGCATAAACTCATTCTGAACCGGTCCCGGGTGGGTGGGTACTCCCCCTCCTGCTGTCCTTTAATAGTAGGCCTATGTTTTTTCTTATATTCGCTATAACATAATTCTTATAATCCAATGAATTTCGCTATAATGGGATTAAATCTGTGTTAGTATTATTATTTGTTTAGGAATCCGTATCCATGGCAGAAGATTGATATAGCTGACGGCACATCTGTCAGGGTTAATGTGACAGACGAATGCTGCGATACTGGGAAGATACAATTTTCTATTACGCGAGGATTTGCCTAGGATACGTTGCCAATAATATTATACTCGTAGGTTGGTATTATGTAAATACAATGTCATGTTTTTCTATTCTTCTGTGGAGATATATGTTAGGGTAAACCGCCGGGTAAACATTGCTTACCCTAACTAAAGTCACAAAATCTAAAAAAATGACACAATTTGAAATTAGTATTTGTATAGTATGTGTTTGTGATATTTGGAGCAATAACTCTGGAGTTATTTATTTTTAATAACTAAACTTAATGATCGAATTCAATCATTTAAGGCAGCGTCTTGAATAATAATTAAAATTTTATCGTTTTTTACGAAAATATGGGTTTTTATTATTCATTTATATCAAAAGTTATACACTAGATTTGACTTTTTTTTAACTATTACTTAGATATGACCTTTATAAAATGAATATTATTAGCCATAATTAAGATAATACAGGCATTATAAGAAAGACGTTGACCATTAAATACGTTTTCCGCGTGCCATCAAATTGCCTTAATATGGAAAATTATTGCGTATACGAAATATATTTTCTTATAATCTTTAAGACATTGAGACAAATTAACAAAATATTAAAAATTAATAGTGTTACAAATAATTCAATTCGCAGGACATATTACTAATTTTCGACGTTTTTAAAATACTTTATTTTAGTGAAAACATACGTTTTTAAATAATATATTCTATTTACTCACATGCTTCAGCTACTATTTAAAACTAAGTTTTATATTAAAAATATTATAATCAGTTTTTAAATAATATATTTTCAGTCTTATAATATAATTGTTTATCGAACTTTCAATACGCCGCTCGTTCCAGCCATGACGGCCGTAGAATCCGCGCTGTCATTATTTTCGTTTAAAAATGCCGAAAATATACGTTTTCACACATATTTCACTCACGGTTCGAATTAATATTAAACTTATTCACAACATTAGTAGCAAATATCATAAATTAGATGTTTTTTTACTAATTTTAAGGGAAAACTACTTTTTCTAAAACAAAGTAAACATTTGATGTACGTTATTTTTATGTATGTCGCATTTACAAAAGTTGTCTGTTTCATAAATAATATGTAATAATGAAACAGACATATCGCCAAAATGCCAATGTGGCGTTTTATATCGATAATATTAAACAAAATAATAAATTGAAGCTGTCAGCTGTAAATTTAGAACATTGATTTAAGCGATCATCTAATTATATGTAGGTACATTGTTTGATTTCAAAACATACTTATAGATCTGAATTGGGTACCCAATAAATGATTTAATTTTCGATTCATTAATTCAAATGACAACACGTTTTTATATGGAATGAAATAATAATAAATCAATATGGAAAATACTACATATGTACGAGTTGTTTTTGATACTTGTATTGAATGAGAGAAAATCAACATTTTTATTATCATCTCTTTCTATTCAAAGCTTCCACTCCAAATAACGTAATTAATTATTTCTCCGATATTTTAAAGAATTTAACTATTAATCTCATCTTGAAAGCATATCTAATTCACGTAGAGTAGAGATACTCTTTTAGGGTGTTAACATGATATGTCTATTAAAATTTAAAATATTATTGTTATAAAATTACATGACATCGAAAATCGTATTTAATGGTGTCTCCGCAAATTCGGAAAGAACGTACAATTATCAATTTTTATTTGTCTGCCAGAATAACAGACAGGCCACCGTGATCAATTTAGATGTAGGGCAATTGTTGAGCTCAGCACTCCATATGAAATTAAAAATAGGGTTGTCACCATCGTCACTAAACATCATTACTTTCGTCCCCCCCGTATCCTAGCAGGGTTGAGGGCCCAAAGTCTCGATAAGGCGTTTCCATCATTCCTATCTTGCGCTGCTTCGATGCTTGTTGATCAATCAATACCTTATCTGAATAAATAGTCGCTCCCTGGCACTATAAAGACGTATCCAAGCCACCTTAACTGATATTTTTTCATTTGTAGAAGTATATACAAGAACCGTCATTTGTTACATTATATTAAGCATACCTATTATATATAGAAAAAATACTGTATTTCTTCGGTTTTATATTATTTTTCAGGTGCTAGTTTTTCCCGTCTTTTGGCTATTTTTAACTATTTTATAATGTTTTGTAGAGAGATGTACGCAAAAACTCAGTTGATAAAAACTCAAGTGGTTTCACGTTGGATTTATTCAAAAGAACTGCTTTAAAAATATTTCCGGCGTCTTATATAGACAAATTACTTTCCTAAGTGCTAATTACTGGTGTACTTTATGTGGCAAACGTGACATAAATATGCCATTTATACTATACGTAAGAAATATAAATATAAAGTATACGCCAGGAAGACTTGCAGGTATTCTTTTTAGCCGCTAAATGTGGCGCACAGAAAATGTTATACATGGTGCATCATGTGATTACCAAAAATAATAGATATGTACAAAAAAATGAAAAAAAAACATATTTTAAAAATGAAAACAAATAAAATATTAGAAGCAATTTCTGATCTACGAGATTTAGAAATACAATTGATGTTCAACACTTAAATATACTGCAACTCAAAACCACTTTATTTATCTAGGCATCAAATTCCTTATTAAGGAGAACACATTCTTATTGTGAAGTTGTAATTATTCAGAACAGACGGTCTGTGATATTTAAAAAAATACTAATTAAATGTATTGTAATAGCATTGTTGGATAATGCACCTTCCCTGGATTTGAAAGAGGGTCAGATTTATAATTAATTAATTTAATTAGTATTAAATTAAATTATTTAATAATCTCCCCCATACAGTCAAAAAATAACAGATTACTATAATTTTTTATCTGAAACCAAA
This sequence comes from Eubasilissa splendida, assembly GCA_031772225.1. Taxonomy (NCBI): domain Eukaryota; kingdom Metazoa; phylum Arthropoda; class Insecta; order Trichoptera; family Phryganeidae; genus Eubasilissa; species Eubasilissa splendida. The sequence goes on along the minus strand of CM062865.1, from coordinate 579,233 downwards.
ATATATATATACAGACACCTAGCAGATGCATACTAATTTTCATCTATACTATACTCCTTCTCAGTACTCGAGTCTCTGACTCTCATGGAGAAGAAAAAAAAGAAGATTATTATGTAATAATGTATTATATCTGATTATTCTTAGAATTAAAAATTGTATTCGTTCGTTTTTAGGTCGATGCACAATGTATATGAATTCTCGGATAATACTGTTATTCACGTTCGTAACACATACCATTGCAGTGAAAATCACTGGATATTTCGTTGTCTGATCTGTGATGGAATCGGGTTTCGTTTCCGAGATATAGCAATCAGAAAGATCTGTACACCATTTTAAACCAGACTTCATTAATTATTTCCTAACAAATTCATTGCAACTATCAAAATCAGCCTTCGGCACGGTATTTTCTAACGCACATTGTTAACGGCAAATAAACGTGTTGATTTAGATTAAAATTCAAGTAAGATTGGCATTCTAAGCAGGGCCGCGAGATACACCGACTTTAAAAAGGAGAGATGTTAATGAGGAAGATAAAACGGTCGTAAATCACGGCCGATCCGGGTCCATGAAAGGCTCACACGCAGATGATACGGAGGAGGCTGCGCTCCCCCCTCTGCTGCTCCGTCATATTTCAGCGTCCGCACCCCCGTTGAAGGGTTGTCCCCGTTCGGGCTCTAATGTCCCGAAAAGTTGGGCTGCCATTTGCCAGGTAATTATTTTAGCGCCCTGCGCGGCGTCTTCGCTTCATTTCAAACTGGGAGACTATTCGGCGGCCGACTAATCTGAATAATGGATTAGAGAAATTATTTAATAAATACAGCTTCAGGTGGTGCAGATGGCAGATCTTCTCATTTACAAGTATTGTGTAAGTATTTAACTAAGTATTCCATGTACCCTCAATAATTTGATACGAAAATTGCGTTAGAAATAGCACTTTTATTTTCACCTTTACCTGTGTCGGGATTAATATCAAAATCATTTTGAAATCAAAAAAAATTTATAGGCACGGATTATTGATCCCGATACCTATTACACGCGCTAAGCGAACGCTCTAACATCTTGATTCCCCCTCCCGTGCCATTTGACTCTGTTAAATAATTAAATATATATATATATATATATATGTTTGTATTTATGATTGCTCTCGGTGTGAGTAGCGTGATAAGAATCTCACTATATAACAATAGTGTTTATTCTATGAGGCTAAACAGTTTACAAGTCAACAGATAATATAATATTAAATGTGTTCCGTTCGACGGTTCTGATACGAGAGAGCGCACCCAACTGCGGGGCGATCTTTTATCCCTTTCGCGTCATCTTGCACGCGCCTCGCATTCATTCCATAGATACACACTACAATAGTTTTAAAATGAGTTTTTAAAACAGGCACCTCTATTGTACATTGCATGAAGTAAACTGATGTTTTCCAATTTCATTGATGTTTTGATTTTGGTCTATCGTGCGGGTGTCCGGAATATTTTTTCGAATCAGAAAAACATATTCTGTGCAGGGGTGGTATGATACACAAGTTTGAGACATACCACCTTTTTTATGTTATTTATTACACCATAAGTATAAGTGATACTAAAATATTTTGTCTTCCATGGAGCACTCAGTTATAACACGACATCTTTATAATTTCAGGAGTTTTAAAGTTTATTTTTTTATTACGAGTATATATATTTAAAACGTTAATCTTTTTTTTTTCACTTCGATCGCATTTATATTTCACGATACAAAAAAGTTTAAGACAAGCGAGCCGCAGTACGCATGGCCAAATTTAAAAAAAATATATTTAAAATTTACGTTTTAAAAATTGGCGAGTTTTGTGTGACGCTGTATTCGATGAGAATGCCTTCAGAGTTTTCAGCGTAAATCGGAGAAAATTACAAGGGAAAGTAAAATGTATTTCTCTTTGAAATCCTCGGGCTTTCATAATTTGCCAGCAGAAAAAATATGCATTGTTATAAAAATTTTAAAAAATACAAAAGACGATTAAAGAGATGAAGACACAAGAAACAATGACTTAAATTTTAATTGAAAGAACTTTTGTGGTTAAAATAAATTCTTCTTTCCCATTCTTCTTCAGCGCACTTCTAAATCTTATTCGTTAAAGACCTGTCTTGTCTTGATTATCCTTCGTATTTTTTATTCAACTAATTTTGGAAATTATTTTTGTAACCTACTCTTCGGTTTCAATTACGGATTGTTTAATTTTAACATGGTTATTTGGATACCCATCTTTACGGAAAAGCGAACGCAGTGTGGCATATTTTTGAGCGACACCAAACTACCACCTTGATGTTAAAGTGGTCAACACTAGGTCAATTAAGAAGGGAAACAATCGGCTATCGCCGATTGATTTCTGCTAGGCCCTGCGGGATCTCAATAGAATCTATATTTCAATGATAGATCTTTAAATATGAATTAAATATATTAATCAGGAAGATATACATATAAAATCAATTTTATCAAAAAATATTGTTGTTGCGCCACCGGGATTCGAACTCTTTCCTAACCAAGGAAGGTGCATTATCCAATTATGCTACAGCGACAATATTTTTAGCTAAAGTTGGATCCCGGTGACGCAACAACAATATTTTTCGATAAAATTGATTTTATATTTATAACTTTCTAATTAATATATTTAATTCATATTAAAAATATCACAGATCTATGTTTTTAATAATTACAACTTCACAATTAAAATATGTTCTCCTAATTATACTTTACTTAAAACAAACAATACGTAGATAAAATCTCAATGGAATTAAAATGATTCTACCTTTCTATGTTAGCTGTCAAAATGAACACAAATGACATAAAAATCACGGATAATAAATACAAAAATGCTGTTTTCGGATGAATGTTTTTCTCAGCAGATTTTAACAAATATTTGTATCGTTTTATTGTTTTGATATTGCGACTAATAAAATGCTTCATTCTATGGCAAGTGCCATAGACAGCACAGATAAGAAAATATGACAGATGTGAATATACTTGCCGGTCGTCACGTACGATTTCGCTAAAATAAGTTTTCTTTTTCTTTCTCGTTATAAATACAATGTACACTTCATTTAAAATTGAATATATATTCACGTACTGTTACTAAATATATACAAGATAAACCATTGAAGTAATCATATCCTAGAGATATTAATAACACGTTCGACATTCAAAGTTTTAACGGGGAAATCGTCAAATAAGTCATAACGGGGAAATCCAATATTTAATATGGATAACATCTTTTCAGAATTTTTCCAACCACCTTTTAGAGACCGGCTACAATTTTGTAAAAGAAAACCGTATTTTAATTTTACACATTTAATAATAAAGACCTTAGATTGGACAATTTAGAAATTCTAGAAATGAAAAACTCAACACTAAGTCCAATATTGCCAACAGCCAATTTTAAACCTTACAAACATCCCACTATTTAATATATTCCCCATTTTAATCACCTTCCCTGTCAATCATTTTCCCACTTTTACCAAGACTCCGCGAACACCCTGTAATGAATGTCGTTTAAATTTTATGGGATAGTTCAGTTGTACGCCGGTCTGAAAAAATATACGTTAGTATCAAAAAGGTTGACGTAGAAATAACACTGTGGTATAAACAAAGTTAAATATAGATATCATGGAATATTGTTTGATTTCGATGCTACGTTGGGTTTACAAATATAAAGTATCGTTTAGTTTACGAGCAGTTTTGTATGCATTCGTTTTGAACACATACAAACATTCTTCATATTTGCTTATTTTCCATGTTTAATTCAATAGCTCAATTTGAATCAAAATTTAATTTATTAAAATGTATAAATGTAAATAGTATGTTAAAACTGAAGTTGATGTTACCAAAATAAAATTCGAAAAATGTACGAGTAATTTTAAATGATATTAACATAAATACGATGAAAATACACTTGAAATCGAAACAAATTATGGTTAATTTCTAAAATGAAAAATATAGAATGAGTTTTATTTAATTATATATTCCTTAAAGATACTAAACCGAAAAAATAGTGAATATTATAGAAAAATACTTAATATTTTACGGGATTTTTTCAACGGTTAAGAAATATAACAATTCTAGAATAGAAAATACGTCACGCGAATAAGAACATGCCACTTTACGAAGTCAATTTACCCGTGCGCTTTTACCACTTTTTCAAAAGTGGCGAGAGCGAGAAATGATTACGTGCGCGGAAACTCAAGGCGGAATTGTACAAAGTTTATTTAGCAAAATGGGGGGCCATTTTACGGTCAGCCCCGGGCGCTGGCGGTCGCGGAATAAATGATACTTTGTCCAGCTCTGCCCAATTAGCGGCGCGGTGCAGAATTAAAAAAGCTCTACGGTAGAAATTTATCAGTGCAATTTTGTGTTATATATATATACAATGAATATAAGGGAAACTAATGTTTAAAGCCAGTCCAAAAACGTACATAGGATGGTTAGCGCGGTAGATAATATCGTGTTCAGATCATAATGAACTAATTATATATACAATAAAATTAAATCACCTTTTTATTTTACGTCCGTATTAATTGATATCACATTGCAATGTTACAATTTTATAAATTATTTGATTGTCAGATAATTAAAAAAAATTGCATTCTTCACTGAGAAACGTATTTTACACTTTAACAGGAATTTGACGAGTTTATTTTTTAATGAGTTTAAAAATATTATTGATATAATTGGCGTTAACTTTGTAGAGTTTCATCGTAATGGATGGATATAAATAAAACAATATTATAACTCTACTTGAGTTTATTAGCACAACTCGAGTTCCGAGAGAAACTCTCATCCACATTTATTGTTAGTTTTAGATACCCCCTGACGAAACTTAAGCTAAGCGAAACCGGTTGGCGTGTAATAAAATTCGTGGTTTAATACAAACTGATTGTGTTTTATTTAATCTAATATGTCAAACCACAAAGTGATAGCTTTCTACGAAAATATATTTAATTTTAATAATTGTATGAGTAATTATAATATACCTACCTTATTTACTGTTTTGAAAAATGTAAATATTTTTAAAACGTAAGAGTTATGTAATCACATTATACATTAAATGGACACACATAAAGATATTAGGATTTTATATACAATGTGGTTTATAATTACTTATTTTCTATGTAAATAAAGAAAACATCCGAAATTAATGCTATTTAGAATAGTCAGAAAACATGATGTTTTCAATTAAACCCGGCATTGGTTACGGAGTCAGTTATTTCAAACCTAAAAAATAAAGTTTTAAAAGGATTGTTCAGATAATAAAAGATGTCACGTTCTTGTTTTCTGTTGAACGATGACACGACATTTGAGTGGTTTTTGTAGTCTGCGTGTCTGAAGTCGGAGGGAACAGAATAATTTGAAGTACCAAATAAAGTAATTTGATTTTGATAAATCTAAATGTTTTAATGTCAATTTGGTTCTGCCCCCGACCAGTTCTGACAGCTCCAACTGGGGGCAAACTCAGATTAATCATTTCGATGTGAAATAATATTAATGGGGAAATTATGTCGTTCGACAACTAAATAAATAATGTATATATAAGAGGATGGGTTGTACATTTGATGAATGTGTTATCTCAGAAGGATAAACGTGGTAGAATAGGAAGATAACTGCCTAAATGATAGTGTTTTAGTAAATTGCTTCGATAGCTTGTTATTCCCGGGTTTCCTAATGATAATATCACCATCTATGCAGAAAAATCATCACTAACCTGGAATTACGGATGCTGTTCCTCTGCTGGTCTTGGATGTGTTGTTCTTCTGTCTACCCGATCTCCGTGTATTATTCCGACTGTCCGAAATAATGAACTTCCAGAGCCGATTATTAGGCAATCCTTATCCGACGGAGTATCGATTGCAATTAGCCCATCTCAAAAAAGCGGCCACCTTCACCCCGCATATATAATCATACCACAACACAAAAACCAGGAGTGCCAGTCAAAGTAATAAAAAGGTGCGTAAACAGTGACTGAAGAAGTCAAATTAACGAGCATCGAAGCCATTATCATTCAGCGACAACTTCGATGTATTGGCCACGTGGTCATAATACATGGAATAAAACTATCAACAGAGATAATGTACTCCCAGCTATCCCAGAGCAAACGCTCACATACAGGTAGAACACGCTTTGTAGACTGCTTGAAAGTGAACCTCGGAAAAGCCAACTAGCTGCAGAAGACAGGCGAAAACGCAAAGGTACGGAAGAGCCGATAGCTCACAGCCACTGTGGGGATGCCCCACAACTTATGGATTAAAAATTGAACTCTTCGGCCGCCTGAGGGCCCACAATCGTGAAGCACAGCATTTTTCGGGCATGAGAGACAACTGATGATGATAGTGTCAGAAGGGTTAGATCGTGTGAGAGAACAGTGCCTTATATGGCGAGTATTGTCTTTTCTCAGATTTTTACAAAAATAATTGTGTGTCCGATTTCAAAAATGATTCGTTTGCAAGTATTAAAAAAGTTATAATATTTTAAAGTTTAATATAAATAAAACTATTAACGTTATATTATTACCGCGCCTAATGGCCTACTGAGGAACACGTGATATACGATTATTGCTATGTATATCGCGTTCGAGTCCATGCGGTTTCACAAACAACACCTGGACTATTTGATATGTATACGCTTTACTGCGCAGGTTTCATGCGCAGTTAACGTGGACTAATTGAAAAAAAATTATTAAGTGTATATGTACACAGTTCTATTTTTACCGCGTCTGCAAGGGCTGTATAATTAATATTTTAAACAAACTGTATAACATTGTATTAAATCGGTAGCTTCAGACCTGATACATTTTAGTTCTTATTTAATTTATTAATTTACGTAATACTGAATCTTTGCGATATATATCTATCTACATGCATATCTTTATTTAATTTGTTTTCTATAATTTTACACAACCATCTAAAGATTGATGAAACCAGCACCGGAAAATACAGAATTGAAATACAATACTTGTTTCTGTACGTAACAAAACGCGCTGCTCAACGTTCTTCGTGACATGGAAATACTAGTGCGCGCTATGCAAAATTTGTGGGCACAGATGTTTGTATTAAATAATGAAAATACAAAAATGTTCATTTTTTCAACGACTCTTTCTTTTAAAGCCTTCTGTTCGCGCTTCGCTACCCTGTAGTGTATCTGGCATTTACAGCCTCCATCCATCCTTTATTTTCCTCTTAAAAGACAGATCGCAGGACTCGAAACTTGACGGGCTAAGGAAGTTTATTATCTCCCGAAACTTTGCTCAAATCTGCGTCTAATGATCCTCGCAGCGAAGAGGCATTTAAAATTATAATTAATTTGAATTTAGTTAAATAATTTAACTATGTTTGTAAATTTGTGACGTGATCGATATACGGCAACAATATAAACCGTTAATTAAAATAAATGAATTTACGTTATTCCTTTTTTGTCTTTATCATAATTTTTATTTCAATACATGTTCACCCAAGATAGAATGAACGGAATCGAGCAAAACTCTATGTCATCGCTGTCAACATTTTGTGCTCCGTTTGACCTGATGATACCTATCATCTTCTTAACGAGAATTTAATTTCTAAAATGTTTATCATCGGTCTTTTCGTATACATGTTTTCGTTTCCTTTTTCTAAGCTTTTATATAACTCAAAAAAATTTAGCAAAGAGTTCACACCCTTCACTTTGTTAAAATGTGTAATTAAATATCAGGTGACCAGGTTGGATATTTAATACTAATAATAAAACACAACTGCCAATACATTTCAATATAACATAAAAACTATGTATATATATATATATTGTGACGTTGTATTTTATCCGTCCACCGGCTCGCTCAGGGAATAGCATGAGATGTGCGGTTCTGATGCACAGAATTCACCATGTCGCCTGCCACTCACATTAGCTACCATTCTCAGGGAAAATAATAAGATTACTTTCAAGTTTTTATAAACACAAAATTTAATGATTTAATCAGATACGAAGACATATGAACCATAAGGTAGAATGTAATAAGAATTCTGTCATTTGAATGTGATTACATAGAAAAATTGATTGGCAAGTCTTGCCTTAATAAAACAGTAAAATTCTTACTACCGCGTGAACATCTAAATCAAAAAGTTATTATCTAAAACTAATGGTGAGTTAAAACACTTAGATTCATTGGATATGAAAATCTTCACCTAGGAAATTATATTACAACAATTTAAATTCCCTGATAAGTTTATCAGGTCAAATATAGCAAAAATCGTATAAATAAATGTGATCAACAAGATTATCCAGTTATTATTTAAAATTAAAAAGGTGAGAAAAAAACTACAATACTTCAAATATTAACAATTTACATCGAAATTAGTTTTACAACCATTTAAATGCGAGGTGTCTTCGTTTTTCGGCCGCGAACCGCAGCCTTTGTCCAAAGTTGATGTCCCGAGGCACCCGTAAATACTTGTATTTCTTTATTTATCAAAACGTCAGGATGGCTGGATCATCTTCTTCCATTTGAACTCACACGGAATCCCTTGTATCTTCTTATGTTGTAAAAAAAGTTCAGTTGTGAAATTATAAAGCATAGGACACCAAATAGTATCCCTGTCCTGCTTTATTCATGAAAAATCCTTCACGAAGAAAAAGTATTGTCATCTATATGACCTCTCTGCTATCATGTAAGGGAGGGATGCTTTCATCCTGCAAGAATATAAGTAAAATAGCAAACAAATCTCACAATATGGTGCAGGATAACACAGATGCCCAATATATTTGATTATTCTCACCCTTCCTTAATTCAATACGAAATCACATCTTCGTGATTTTAGCACCGGGACAACTTTCTCGTGCTCGCAAACTGTCAAAAGAAAATAATCCTACCGAGAATTTTTTCTTACGCGGTGCAGTATTGCCATTTGATAAATGTCAACTCCCAGCACATCTCGTGCGCGGTAGGTATCAAAATAACGTCATAATATATATATGCAACTGACGCCTCTTCTAGGTTAGATCGCGTTTTTTGTAGATGATTTCCTTGGGGAAGCAATACGCCGACATTTTGATATGGTAACACGTGCCATTGTCAAGGCGCTGCCTCATAAAATTACGGTCGAACAATACTTTTACCGAGATATAAATCTTCTGCGAAAGAGTAAATATGCTAACTAAAAATTGTCTCTATGCTCAAAATATACGCACGTGTTAGTTCAATGTCGTCTACGAATACGAAAGAGGGATATAAGGATCCCGTAGTAATCTTGGCGTTGCCAAAGTTGAGGGGCTGTGCATTAAACTGAAAAATGAATTCGTCATCTATGAATAGTTAGCGATGATGAAAGGAGAAATAAAACTAGTGCGAGTTTTATAAAACTGTTATTATTTTTGTATCTTGTGTAGATTTATTTATTATTGCGAAGTTATTGGCGTTGAAATATTTGGCAGTCACATTTGTAATCACTCCGTTTGTCAATCGTGCGATCAATAAACGCGTGCCTACTGCGTTTTACAAAAACAAATTAAATTATTCTGGCTTTGTCTGGTAATATTTTGTATCTTCAAGACCCCTGTTGTTTGACGATAATGTTACTAGAAAAGGATATTAGACGTTTAGTGTCCGCACTGCTCCAACTCTGAACAAAAGATCTTCATTTAGCAGATAATGCTCCCTGGCAAGAATGAAGTGAGCCTTGCCATTGTGCAGAATATCCACCGTACGGTGTTCAGGCCTGTTTGTTGTCGACACAATACCGTCTGCTTCTTCTTTTTCTTATTTCCCACCCCCTCCGCGAGTCGGCTCGCTAGTCTTGTGTTTCTGAGAAAAATACAAGGTGCTAAGTGGTTTTCCCCAAAATAGTATCTATTTGGAGACTGTGAGGCTTCTCGGTATTGTCAAGGATCGCCCGACCTTTAGACGACACGGATAAGTACTTAAGAGGTCATTCAGAACACACTTAGTTCTACATTTAGAAAACACTTTAGTCTGATTTCGGGTTCCGCGAATTCTTTTGACATGGTTCGGATTTACAATTTTGCAAGAAAATTCATAAGCTAATGAACCAATCGATAAACATTCAAAAACTGTAGTGATTAGATTACATCTTAAGAGTGATAAAATTACATTTTAATGTAAATTAATCACTTTAATAAGTATTGTAAGTAAAGTCTAGTCGATATAATTAAGAAAGGGTTATTGGGATGGTTTGGTAATATGGAACGTATAAGGGAGGAAATGATGGTAAAGAAAATATATGAGGCGAATGTTGAAGGCAACCGAAACAGAGGGTGGTATTGTCAAATGCTTTAACAAACGAAAGGTGAGCATGATACACTTTGTATGTGGACGAGATGATAGTCTGCATACCCCTGCCGGGACCAGACATGCAGGTAGGAAGTTTGTTATAAAAATAATTACATACCCCATGTATCGCTATTTGGACCAAATCTATAACACTAGTGATCTGTAGTTCAATCATCATTCAGGGGGATCACCAAGTTAGTGCTTTATTTTACATCTTAAGAGCTTAGTTTGAAAAAGATAAAATTTGATGAAAAATATAACCAAAAATCGTTGTTTTGACATTGCAGAAAGTGCTTTATTCTACGGTATACCATAGACAGTATACATAAGAAAAGATGACAGATGTCAAGTATGTTTTTTCTTAATGTCGATACTTGACTGAATAGAGTGCAGTGGCAAATCAACACACGAGTGCAGTCAGATCATCTCTTGATTATCATATGCTGACCGATATTCGAGAGCGTAAAAGTCGCCGATGCTCGCCACCAGTCGTTGCAAGATGGCTTTTACTTTCAAAATCATTAATTACATGTTATTTTGGAAATAATTGGAAAGTAGGATAACCAGATATAAATACGTTTTTTTATTCATTCTTGTTTCTCATGAATCGAAAAATATATTTCACCATAATTAGTGAAATATATTTTTGATGATCAGATAATTGCACACGGGACAACTGCACACATACATGTCCACACATAGAAAACTGCACACATTTCAACTGCACACAAAGTATATGTAAAGGTCCGGAATCGCTGAACAAGTTCAACAATCGCGTACAGCATAGGTCTAAAAATCTTAGTTACGAATGAATAACATATAACATAAAATATAATATAAAATAACAGTAACAGTTATTTGTATTTTATATTAACTATTTTAAAGATGTGTAACTAACAGAAAATTTTTTAATTTCTAACTATTTAAAAAAAATGTAAAATGTGGTGGGTTCTAAATTCTCAATGTCGATAGTCAATAATGATTCAATATTGATTGAGAGAAACTTTGGAATTATTGAAATATTATACAGATTTGTGGCCTGCTGCTAGTTGTGCATGATTTCACAAAGCCACGACGCTCACGTGCTATTTCGTTGTTCCAGGAATTAGCCAGCGGTTGACTTCAATGGCAGTATGGCACGTGATTTACAATCGGTGAGTTGCATCATTTTATTTTATTTGCGTTCATGCTCGTCCCCCGTACACGGAGGCTCCATCGCAAGGGCTGCGGCCGCTAATTTTGCCAGACACCGGACTCCCAGACAAACAGTCCGAGGGCAGCGTCGAGAGAAAACGAAACACAAATTCAGGGTGACATATTTATTTTATATTATACAAAGAATTAATGGTCTAACATTTCCCTCGCGCTGTTAAAATAAAAACGTGTATTCCGGTGCTGTCAACTCAGTGTACATGTAGACTTGATGAGTCACGAACGACAACATAAAGACACGTATAACTCGGCCAGCGCACGCTCTGCCACTAAAGTGACGATCGGCATCCGGTACTCATAAACGTATTGACAAATTCACGTCAGGTTCTTCGAGAAAACATTTGTTATTATTGCGTACGGTAAATACTTATATATTGTAATTATTTTATCCGATACATAAATATATTACGGAGGAATACCTAAAATATGAACTCTGTATTTATTGTATTTACAGAGATATTCACATAATTAGAGGTAATGTCAACTCGGTTTACATCAACGGAGAGGAAAGGTTAATGATCCAATAAGGTTAGGATAAATGATCCTAATAAGCCTTTTAAAATTACTCCTCACATCCGTTCACTAAAATGTGACTACTATGAGATACTATAGAAGAATAAGGCGAATAAGAATTAAAAATATGGTGTTTTCTCGAATTTTTTACAAAAAATACATTTTCGCGTAAAATAAAAAGTATTAAAAAAGTTATTACACTTAAAAGTTTCAAAATTTCACGATAATAAATTGAAATTTGAATCACTTTATCTATGGTTAATTTTTTGAATTTCTGAAAAGGCGTGATTTCCAATTAACTACGGCATCCCACGTCACAATAAGCAAAAATGACTCTTAAGCCGAAAATATTAAAAAAAATATTTCTTTTTAGTTTCGTTTAATAATAATACTATCAAACCATAACCAAATAAATAATTCTAAAACACACACCATCATCGGACAGTAAAAATATCCAGTCGCAAGTATTTAAAAAGTTATATATTTTAAAACCTACCATTTATTATATTTTACTTAGTACTATGTGATGATGGTACCAGAAATAGAGAACTTGGAACTAGAAGACTTGATACGATCAGGTAAACCTTGAGGATGGTTCTATTTGAACCTCAACAATCGGCGTATGAGAAGATGTATCAATGTGGATGAGGCAAGAATTATATGTCAGGACAGAAGAGTGTGGCGCTCAATCCTCTCTGCCTACCCTCGCGGGGAATCGGCGTGATGCTAACTAAGTTAGTTACCTAGTACTTATGCTCCGCATCAAGGGATGTTCAAGGGTGTTCTAGAATAAAAAAGGTTTAGACTTTTTGTTTCTAGCCAAAAACAGCACTGCTGAAAGTAAATACGTTCTGTACTTTAGTCGAAGTACATATACATTTTCAACTTTCGAACGTCTATGAATCGCGTAAATATAGATATCAGCAACAGTGGTTTCTATCATTCGTTCCGTATCCACAAAGTTTGAAAGTATTCGACTTTCGGGCATGCACATTCAGTTCCTCCTGTTAAGATTTTCGAATACTGTATACGCATTCGTCAACAGCATCCAGCGTACAAAAAACGACTTTAATGCTTATGGGTATAATGCACAGAATATCATACGTATTACGAAGCGAGCGAATTATTTTGAGGATTTTGTTTGTGGTGCATTTTCGAGTCAAATTATTAAAACATTGAATATTCTTCGATTATATATTTAATTCATCATTTAAATAAAACAAAAAGAATCTGCAATTAGGATTTATAGAGCTAATTTGATAGACTATTTTTGTCAGCTGTTGCATCTTGTTTGTGGGCTAGTCAATAGATTTGTATATTTGATAGTAGAAATAAAATAATTATCCAGCATCCCTACCTATCACATACTGCCACTGGTATTTATTTACCATGTTACCAAGCAGCAGTTTAGTTCAAATAAATTTTAAAATGTCAAAAATCAATGTGTTAAAATGTAATTTGTTCCTTCCTTTACGGTGCACATACTATATTCTCAGTATTTACAGAATCACTTGACAGCTATGAACGCACCCTCGCCCCTAACGAAGAAATATCGCCGTGTACACGGACCGCTGCACCGTATCGGGAAGCTGCGACGAGATTAAAATTTCACAAATGGCGGTGAATATTTTAACACGTGTCGTTGTATCACGGAAACTGTGACGTCATTGGCGTCTTCAAATATTAATCGGTGGCGTTGTTGTCTACCTTTCGTGTTCGCTTTAATTCGGTGAGACTTAATTATGCAAATTTGGATTCGCCGTCTCGCTGTGTAACTTCGGTCGTAAATTTTAATACCAAATTGTGATAATTAAATACGTTACATTTACCAAATTTATTATAAATAATTGATGATTAACGCAATCCTGAAACAAATACAACCATAGCAAGTCCTGTCTACAGCTGGGAATAAAAGGTTCTTCGGTCCCGTTATGCGTCAATGCGACGACCTAGAAAAGAGAATCTTGGGCACAACTTTGGTCCAAATAAGATCCGGAAGGGTGCCATAAAGGATAATAAAGGTTTTTAATTAAAACACATTTTTGATGTGAAGTTTCTATGGAACTAAATTGATCAATTAGGAAGATATACAAAAAAAACAAATTATCTAAAAATATTCACTCGTTACTGGGATACGAATCTCTTCTAATTCGGGGAAACGTGTTACCATTTCACTACATCAACCGATTACGTTTACGACAAATTTGGAATTATTTCCTGTGTACTTTTATAATTTAAATATGAATTAAATGTATTAATTATAAAGATATACATACAAAATCAATATTATCGAAAAATAAATAATACATTTAATTCATATTTAAAATATCACAGAACCATGTTCTGAATAATTACAACTTCACAATAAGAATGTGTTCTCCTAAAAAAAAAAAAAAAAAAAAAAAAAAAAAAAAAAAAAAAAAAAAAAAAAAAAAAAAAAAAAAAAAAAAAAAAAAAAAAAAACTTTTATAATTGTTTAATTTAATCTGTAATTTCACAACAAAAGTGTGTTTTCATTAAAAATATATATGTATTCACATTTAATAAAATTGATCGATTTAATTCTGGCATCTTCTAGCGTGTATTTTAAGAGTAATTAAATGGGATTTATCTCATGTATTCTTCATTTGTATACATCTACACTGGACTCTTTTTACACGGTTTCGAAATAACACGGTCTTTGCATGTATATACTACTCAGTACTATGCGGAAAGGGGTTAGGATAAAGCGGGGCGATGAATTTGGCCTGAATGTGTTAAAACTAACCAACACACAACTGAACTGCATTCAGATATAAAATGATCGAGAAGACATTGAAAAGCTTACGATTGAACATATCTCTGAATTGACTGCTGTTCGTTTTAAAAGAACACACCAGCCCCAAAGAAAGTAGTGATGTTGATGAAGGAGGCTCGATAGCGGCGTATTTAAGCCTTGAAAGCCTGCAACTGGCTAATAAACTTGGAAATAGAACGAGCTGTCCAATTTCAACGTGATTTGACCGCTTGCATAGCACAAAGAAACAGTCACATCGATCGATAGCAAATTTAATGGGTTTAAACCCATTAAATCCGAAAATTTGTAAAGAAATATTATACAGGGTCTGGATATCTCAAGTGACGAAATCAATGTCGTACCGAAGTGCGTAAACGGGTTCTAAATATATTAATTAGAAAGATATACATATAAAATCAATTTTATCGACAAATATTGCTGTTGTACCACTATCCTCCGTTATTTTTTATTTTAGTGTACTTTTTTTACACATTTTTTTAAAGAGAATCCAGTAAATATTCTATAGTCTTCACAGATGTATTAGAATTTGTCGTAAACGTAATTAGTTGATGTAGTGAAACGGTAACGCGTTTTCCCGGATAGGAAAAGGTCCAGGTTCGAATTACGGTAGTAACCAAATATTTTTCCGATAAATTGATTAATTTAAATTGTGTTGCATCTGGATTAGAGATACGCTGGAGCTGGAGACCGGCATTTGTGGAGGTGCATTATAAGCCTGATACCATCTGATTGAAGCCATTATATGTCAACACTGATGTAAAGGAGGAATGAAAAAAACTAAAATAATGAAACACATCGGATCAGTGGGGTTGGGGTGGCCGACCGCGGTTCAGATCCTACCCCTGCCGGCTGGAAGCGGTCGGGGCGGGTCCGGCAGAGAATTAGCAAAGGTGAATAAGTGATGAGTGTTTGCACCGGTCGCCGTGGTTACCACCCCGTGACGTCATGCGCCCCCCGTCTCCCCACACACCCCACCCCCCACCCCCCGACCCGTGTGAAGTCTGACTTACAATTTGCGCGGCGGCGGCGGGAAATTTGAGATAAATGGACCGAACTAATTCTGATGGCGGAGTTTATAAATTAGAATGACTAGTTTTAACGATGGCGCCGAGAGATATTCGAAGGGGAAAATAATTTAATAAATTTTCTATTATAGGTATTATATTTAGTTTTTATTATTGTAATTCCAACAAAATGAAATAATCTTAAGGGCGTGCTTTCATTTTTTCAGTTTGAAATTTGAGAAGTTCTACGCGAATTACATAATGTGTAATAGTTAAATTCTTTTAAGTATCAGAAAAATAATTAATGACGTTATTTGTTACTTAAATCATGCGAGAGAGATAAGTTTGAACAGAAAGAGACACCAATAAAATTGTTGATTTTCTCGCATTCGACACGAGTCTTTTCATATTGAGGCTTCTAGTGGTGATCCTCAAGGCTCACACTTATGCCTAGTTTTATTTATATTATTTATTAACGATATTGTTGATACATTTGATAAAGTCGACATATTATTGTTTGCTGATGACCTTAAAATATCCAGAACAATTGAGTCGATAAATTACTGTCTTATTATTCAATCTAACCTTAACAAATTATTTATTATTTATTATTAGTAACTATATAATACTATGTACAAATCAGTTTGGACTGTGTCCGTCTCACTAGAGAAATTCTGTGTCGAGACGGGCATAGTTTACAAGCAATTGTTCAATTAATTAGAATTACAAGTAGTAGATAGAATTACATTTATTACTATATAAAATGTGTATATGAAGAACAATTTTAAAATGGACTTAATTTTTGGATCACTTTGTAGCAATAATTAATATAGGTATGAGCCAATATGTTTGGGTGAGTGCACCAATACTGGCCATATTACGAATCCAAGTTTTAATATATAGTTTCATGTTCTTGGGACAATTCAATTGATTTAAGTCTTTTAGCATTCTATTAAATAGTTTAGGTCCAAAATATTTGTAGTTCCTTTGACCATATGTAGTATGTGCTCTTGGGGTTTGTAGGTTATTTGTATTTGTCCGTGTGAAAATTATGTTTTGAGTTGTTTTAAAATGTGTATTTTTGTATTTATATATGTATTTGAGAGTAGTATTAGCGTATATTTGTCTAATATCAAAGACAAAATAATTACATGAATGGTGTACACAAAACAAACTTTTTTTAAATATTGATAAATGCCAATCTGTAACGTTTTGCAGAATCAAAAAACCCATTGTTTTCCATGACAGCATAAACAGAGTTACTCTTAAAAAAGTATCTCAAATTAAAGATCTTGGTATAAACCAATGATATTATTTGATGATAAACTATCATTCCTTCCACACATTAATGAAATCACGAACAAAGCTATGAAATGTCTTGGTTTTGTATTAAGAACGGTGAAAGATATCAATTCACTTAAATCGCTTAAAGTTTTATATACGGCTGTGGTTCGTAGCAATTTAGAATTTAACTCAACTATTTGGTCTCCATTTTATTAAGTGATTTTGGTATTGTAAATATATTCCGATATTTAAAGTTTAAATACAAAAGTGATATTTTTGATGTTCTGAGTCAAAAATACAATTGTTTTTGATACTCAGCCATTCCGTGTCAAACCTAAATTTTTATTGTTTGTTTTGCTTACTTTAAATATATTTTTAAAGCTATATGTGCATACATTCCATGCTACTTATGTAGCTGCTCATGTTTATCTTTTTTTTTATACCAAACCAACTTTGTAAAAGCCAATAAGGGCGTCAATAAATAAATAAATAGATATATGGAATGAAATAAAAATTTGCGTTATCATTTGAATTAATCCATCGAAAATTAAATAATTTATTGGAGTATGTGAATATGTTTTAAAATCATACAAAGTATCTATATATATATATTTAGATGGTTGCTAATATTAATGTTATAAATATAAAATTATTAATACAATTTCAATTTATTAATTTGTTTAATTTTATCGATTTAAAACGCCACGTTGTCGTTTTGGTGATATGTCTGTTTCATAATTACATACGCTATTTATAAAACAGATAGCTAGTGTTTAAAATACAACAGTGTTATATATAAACGATTTTTTAAATTATTTTATCATTATCAGATTTCAAATCTGTCACAATAATTTTGAATATGTGACATCGTCCATCGATAAGAGTAAGACGTGTAATAAAAAATAACATTAGCAGGTATCATCATTATCGAGTGTTTTCTATCCACTGCCGGATGATGATTCCGTCAGTTTAGCGGGTCTTAGGGCAGGTACCACTGAACGACTGCATTCGTCCAACGCTTCTGATGTGGCCTGCTCATTGCCATTTCATTATTTAATATTATCAATTACTCCTGTCTTTATCTCTTCCTGTAATGGCCAACATACAATCTATTCATGCCTTTTTGTGTTAAATTATTTTTCTGTTGAATTTTCGTTAAACTTTCACGTAAGATACATTTTCCGTCATTATTGGCGTGTTGTATCTGGTTTGATTATTATCACACTTTTACTACTTTACATATTTCCAAAAAATGCTATCTCCAATGGCGAATGAAAGTTTTATTGATTTATTTATCAAAAACTTGTACATAAATTAGGGATGAAATAACCGCCTGTTGACTAATTCGTTGTGGGAAGCGACCCTCATCCCCGGATACCGCTAAGTTAGTAAATGTATCTATTTTTAATTAGCTTAACTACTACTTTTCTAACTAAGTTCATTGTGATAGCAGTGATAGGAAAAATAAACTAACTTGGTGGTCTCGTGGGACGAGGCCTGAACCCTCCACCACTCGGTCTATATGTGAATGTATATCCGCTGGAATAAATCTAACGAAGATCTCGGAAGCAAGATCAGCATAACTATTATTAATGATCATTTTAACATAATATTTTATCAAAACATCCCCCAGGAATTTAAAAAATGCAACTCAGATGTTTACGCGCCTTTGTTTCTGGGATTTTTTGTTGTCGCTATTGGTCACATATGTGTATGAATATTACCGCCCTTTTTGGAAATTGAAGAGCGCGCAAAACGATAAGACGCAATTGCATCCAGTAGACCGTACAGTAAAGAGATCTCAATAATCAGTGCGCATTTCGGTCGGTCGGAAATCTACCCAGAAGAAGAAGAACAATATCGGACCAGCTACTATGCCAGAGCATTAGCGTGCTCAATCAAAGGTTAGTGGAAGTGTTCATATTTCATATCTGACCACAGCAGAAATAGAGAGATCTTTTATAGAGGGTTTGCGGTTTGACTAATATATGAGATTATTTAGTATCTTTGTAGAGCGACTAATGGGGAAGAAATAGGTAAAATCATAATTTAAACATATATGTGAGATTTGTTTTGTATTTTTAAACATAGAATATGGTTGTAATTGCCACGAAAATTAAGTTACAATTTTATATACTCTCACCTTTATCTTAAGTTTTTTTTATCTCGAAAAATTATAAATTGTATAATTGTATATACATGAGTATGCATATGTATAACGCTGATTTTTTTGATTTAATTCAAAGTATAAATCAATTAAACTTGATTATTTATACTTCATTATAATTATCAACGCAGGTGTCTCTCACTCGTATCTACCCCTTTTGATAATTTCGTCAGTATAGCGGGTCTTCCGCTCGATGTGGCTTGTCCATTGCTATTTAACATAATATTTTAAGACTGATTTTTAATTTTATTTAACCTGGTGAACTTTATAGCAAGCTTGTATTTAAAAATAGCATAATATATTTGTTAACGCCACTTTTCACGCCTTTCTCGTAATCGTCGGGGAGATTATTATTTTAAACTACTTTTAATAAACCATATTTTAATACAACCAATAAGAAACACTATTTGCAGAAATAGTATAATATAATACACGTGCCTGAGATACCAGTAGATAAATGAATAGACGTGAAATATAGTGGACATATTGGAGAGGGGAGGTTTAGAATGAGAGGCACAATTCTTGGTGTAAACATAAATCCGATAGATTATGACATATTTATATAACAAAACGTACTTCTAACATTAATGCATATCATATGGTCTGTGTTTAAATTTTCGTTTCTGTATAGTCATATTTTTAAAAAACTTCGCGGAGCTATTTGATAGGGTAAGTGGTGCCAAAGTGATCACGCGGGTGATACTAAAATTAAAATATTGGGACAAGGAACTTGCGTTAGTTCGTGTCTGTATATTTGGTGGTCTGCGGCACATTATGTTAGTTGTTCGTGCAAAGCATGTATAAAGAACTATTACAGAATGTCAAGTTGTTGTTCAAATGTGATAAATATCAACAGCGATATAGAAAATTCAGCGACACTGATGGGTAGTTAGTTAGTAATAACCCGATTGGTCAAGCGATTAATCCAGTGGCTACTCAGCCAATCGCAATGCACCACTGGGCAGGCGATATCTTGATTATTAGTATTTACGACAGTCATAAGAAATTAGTACGTTGAATATGTACTTGTTGAGATCTATTGCGTCCATATGCAGCACACATTTACCAGAGCTCCCAACAGCTGTAAAAACACGCCCGGCACCGACGTCGGGTGCCAATAATATGCGGCCGCGACCATCTGGAAGACTCATATAAGATCTCCAGGGAACATTCATCTGTGCAAACTTTATATTGTACGGATATCGTATAAACTGTTACACTATGCTGTATATACCAACAAAAGTAATAGAAAATATATATTAAATGATAGAACTAGAATAGATCCGCTGAAAAGAAAGAGATGGTAATAAAAATGTTGATTTTCTCTCATTCAATACAAGTGTCAAAAACAACTCTTACATATGAAGTATTTTCCATATTGATTTATTATTATTTCATTCCATAAAAAATCGTGTTGTCATTTGAATTAATCCATGGAAAATTAAATAATTTATTGAGTACCTGATTCATATATATGAATATGTTTTGAAATCAGACAAATTATTTACGTATATTTAAATGGTCGCTAAAATCAATGTTTTAAATTTAAAATTATTATGACTGCTTCAATTTATTATTTTGTTTAATATTATAGATTTAAAGCGCCACGTTGGCATTTTAGTGATAAGTCTGTTTCATAATTACATTCTATTTATAAAACAGACAGCTAGTATTTAAAATGCAACAGTGTTATATATAAACGAAATATTTAATTGCGATATACATAATATGTTCTCTGTACAAGAAAACGTTGTTTTCCCTTAAAATCTGTAATAAAACATCTAATTTATGAAATTTGCTTCTAATGTGAATAAGTTTAATATTGATTCATACCGTGGGTAAGATATGCGTGAAAATATATATTTTCGCCATTATTTAACGACAATTACGTGAGCGCGGACTAGACGCCATTCTAATAAAGAAAATTAAAAATACACTTCTAAGATCGATACAAAAATTATTACGTTTTTGATATCAAACTTGATTTTAAATAGTAGCTAAAGCCTCAAAGCATATGAGTAAATACAATATATTATTTAAAAACGCATGTTTACGATAAAATAAAGTATTTTAATAATGTTGAAAATTGATCATATGTACTTCAAATTGAATGGTTTATAACTTTATTAATTTTTAGCATTTTTCTAATTTGGTTCAATGCAGATTTGTCTCCGTAGTCTTGGCTTCAATACTATAAGAAAATATATTTCGTATATGCAAGAATTTTCTATATTAAAACAATTTTGTAGCACCGCATTCACTTTTAAAAGAACCCCCACCATCTCCAACCCCGATCTCATACCACACCCCCCCCCCTCATGTAGTCGATAAAATGTCTTCTAGTTTTAAGTTTTAGTTTATTACTGAAGATAGTGCAGTAAGCATCGAAAACATTTTAATTTTAATTAAAGCGTTATAGTGTGAAGTAAACAACATTGCGTTTTATTTAATTAATTTTTCTAAAAGTTAATTATATTAAACTTGTATCAGCCGTAAGTTGTTTCTCTTTTCCAACTTGTTCTAGTCACACACACTAACACATAATGTAGATACATCTTAGTTATTCGAGAAAATTCTTGACAACTCCAGATACCCCCCAGACTAATTAAAAATGAACAGTAACAATGATTGTATGACAACAAATTGTATCTTGATTTTCCATAAAGTAAACAAAACAGCGCGAGACAAGGGAAGATGTTGAGACCCTCCTAGGATAAGGAGGCAAAAACAAGAAGAAAAAACAAAAAGAAAGAACAGTAAATATCTGTGTAGTGCCACAGATTCGAGGCACACATGTTACTGATGGTGACAGTACATTAGTGCCATTCATGATTGCTTGATTTTAATTTTGATTTAAAATCTTAATTTCTAATGACTAAAGTAAAATGAAAATATTTAAAAGCTTATTATAGATTAAAAAGAATTCAATAAAATATATAGTTATAGCAAACCCTTAGTTTACGTAACATATTACTGTCAACATGAAACCGCGTCGAGGGAAGAAATCATTTAAAAAAGTTTATTACAGAGTCAGACCCTGGCAATCAACTTTAAGCCCCATTAAAGGATACGAGAGGTTGTTGAAGCTGATTGAAGGTTTGACGGAAGGGAAGAGAATGAGGCAGTAGTGTACCGAGTGAGAACCAAATTAGGGTAAGAATAGATTAACAAGGGATGAGGGCGGAGGTTCACCTGAGTGTTTCAGTAAAGGTGAATTCTACTGGGTGCAAAGGAAACAGAATCTATTTTATAATAATAACACCTTATTGCGATAAGATTAGGGTAATGTACAATCCTTTTAAAATTAGCAATATTAACTTTGTGGTTAAAATTCATATTTTTATTTATTATCTTTGTTTTATTAACCACTAAATTGAGTTTAAATACATCTACCGGTTTTCCGGATGTCATAACTAACTAAAACATATATTATTGTTTCTTTACCAAAATCTATTTAAAAAAAAAAACAATTATTAAAAAAAATTTTTTTTTTAGTACCTAACTCAAATTGTTACTTAATTATTAAATTCTAATTAATATATTTAATTCATATTTAAAATATCACAGACCTATGTTCTGTTCAACTTCACAATAAGAATGTGTTATCCTAATTTTAAATAATTGTTTTTTCTTTTTTTAAAATAGATTTTTTTTAAATAGATTTTGGTAAAGAACCAATAATATATGTTTTAGTTAGTTATGACATCCTGAAGAAGAAAATGGTGAAAATCAATTAAGTGGTTAATAAAACAAAGATAATAAATAAAAATATAAAATAATGTACAATTCTTTGTATATTTATAAATATTCTTGTAAATAAAAGAAAAAAATATTTTAATTAAAAAATCGACTAAAAGTTATTTTATCGTTATTTATTTTTACGGTGCAATATTAATAATAATCCAAATAATTAATGTCATACCATAGACCTCGATTCCGGCAGTCTAGCTCTTATTCTGGCAGTCTTCCACCTCATCAGGAGAGCAAAGCTGTATACTCTGAATCGTGATACACAATCTGTGTAAACTGACGTATAAACGTGACTCCCAGAAGCAGTCCATTTTGTGGTTTCCCTGTCCCATATCAATGGAAATGGAAACTTGATTTTCCATATTTTGAAACACTACGATAGATTGTAATACAAAATTTCCTTTAAAATTTGCTTACAACGTTTCCTTTTAAAACTGCCTATAAAATTTCCTTTCAAATTTACCGACAATTTTTCCTTTCAAATTTGATTACAAAGTTTCCTTTCAAGTTTCAAATTTGCCTACAAAGAAAGCGTTAAGCACAAAGCTGGACTTGTATTTGTATTCGACGAAACTTTACAATATAAATGTGACACTTCAAGCCCTAACACTGTAACCACAAATTATAAAAATGTCGCTGTAAGCCCGACACCTACCTGCGACCCAAGTACTATTTATATCACGCCCCACGACACGTGAAACGACAGCTGAAATTAATTTATGTATTGTTGAAATGTGCCGGGAACTCGGTGTTAATATTAATAATTCTGCACTCACACACAAAATTAGATACAAGGGCTTAGTTTATCAACCTAGTGAGGTAGTGACTTTTAAAATTATTTTTAATTTAATAAAATCACCACAATATATATATTACGCTTCCCCGTCTGCTTCTATGACTTTTGGATGCCGGCTTCGGTAGTGTAATTATGGCTGTACAGTGCTTGATTAATCGGCCAGGTCTGCGAGATGCGAACAGGGAAGATTACTTAAATTTTTTATCTTTATATATTCGATAACTGTACGAAAATATATATTCAATTTGAAATGAAGTATACGTTGTCTAAAAAACATATTTTAGCAAAAGAGTATATTGATATCTGTCATCATTTCTTCCGTCTATGGTAAGGGAGAAATCTTACCATAGAAATCGTCTATCCACGATTTATATATGTAAATTTTGTTCGTTTTGACATCTAACTTACAAAGATGGAATAATTTTAATTACATTGACATTTTATTTACGTTTGGTTTGTTTTTAGGAAAGCTCTATCATTAAAATATGGATTCTATTGAGACTCACCAATGGTCGCGTATCGATAGTTGATTATCTGCTAGTATAGATTTTTTTGGGTATAAAATCTACATTATACATATAGTGTAGATTTTAATACATACTTTGCGGTGGTGGGTCAGATCTGACCCGGGTGTTTGTAAAAATATTCGTTTAATGCTGTTTTCCTTGTAGATAATCTTTTATTAAACATTTATAAATAATTTGAGACACAAATGAATATTATTGGACTAGATTCAAATGAGTTATTGATAAAAATGTGAAAAAACGCACAAAAACTGACCTAAGATAGTTTCTTTTACGGGATTACCTCTCACCGCTCACGCTAAATCATATATTGCCAACCTTTATAGCATTTTTTAACATGTCTTTATTAGTCTCCTTTCCAACGTTCCGTAGAGAAGGTACACAAAGGATTACAGGTATCTGTATATTGTGATTCAGTCCAATTATTGAACACATATTTATTTTGTTTTGACTTATTTTCGTCTGGCGGTAATGTACGTATTTCCCCATTATGGTTGAAACATATTCGCTATTTAATATTTTATTTATAATATTTTTATAACACTGTACTCTTGTAAAAAATTAAAAATATTAATATTTCAAAAATCAATTCAAAAAGTTAAAATATTTATAACCACTGACATACCGGCATGTAGTCGAGCCGACGAGAAAATCACGTATTCAGTGGATGCTTGTATTTGGTCCGAACAGGCCGTCGGTTAATGCGCAAGAATACGTACATACATTATTCGTAATATTTTTTATAAAAACATTATTTTTTTAGTAGAAAGATTACGGCACATCATGCTATTATATTAAAAATAATATATCTATAAAAAATCTCTCAAAAAATGGTTAAAATACCGAAAACTTGGGGTAGGTCTAAAATGACCCACCACCGCCGGACGTGTTTTGTTTTGACCCACCGGGCTGTAAGTGTTAAATGCATTTCGATATACAAATTGACACCTCCTAAAGTGTCGTAAGCAACCATTTATTGATTTACTAATATTTCGCATGTATTTGATACATATTTTGAGTAACGGTGTTTTTTTTTTAATATTGTATTCTATCACTGGATCGTGAAGAATACATATTTTTTTTACGACATACTTTATCGTGCAGACTTATCAAAACGAGAGCGACACCGCGGCTCATAGTGTTTTTGATATTTTTTTGTTTTACGAAAATATAATTCCGTTCTACGAAAAACATGCAGTTAAAGCTAACTAGAATATACGATATTTGTGATTTAGCACGAAGAGCGAGCATTACTTTACTGTTTATCGCGCCGCAAACCACAATTCTCGAAAAATAATGAAAAATTATATTTATTGGGTTAACGCCGATATATCATGCATTCATACGGTATACGGTATTATTTGGTTTATGCGTGACAATTACAACAATAATTAACGTCGTATACGATATTTATTTAAATATTAATTAATGTATTAATTATAAATATATACATATAAAATCAATTTTGTCGAAAAATATTGTTTTTGCGCTACCGGGATTCGAACCTGCATCTCTATTTCTAATCCGGGGAAGTACACTACCAATTGTGTTATAACGCCAGTATTTTTTATGACAAATTTTCTAACCTATATGTTTCACTTTTTTCAAATTAACTATGTTCTGAATAATTACAACTTCACAATAAGAATGTGTTCTCCTAAATAATAAAGTTGTATCAATGTGTCCAAAATTTAATAAAAATGAATTGATAATTCTGGCGTCTGCTATCAGTTTACTCAAAGGTATTTGAGATTCTGTAAAAATAAGGTAGATGGCTCTGTCAAATAATGGAACGATTAAATGTATTAATATCAAAAAGTTAACATATGGGTTCGAAAATTGTCGCTAAAAATATTGTCGCTGTAGCATAGTTGGATAACGCACCTTCCCAGGTTAGAAAAGAGATCCAGGTTCGAATCCCGGTAGCGCAACAACAATATTTTTCGATAGAATTGATTTTATATGTAAATCTTTATAATTCATATATTTAATTCATATTTAATACATTTGTTGTTCCATTATTTTTGAAAGCCATCTACATTATTTTGACAAAATTGATTTTATATGTATATATTTATAATTAATACATTAAATTAGTATTTAATATATCACAATAAGAATGTGTTCATCTTAATGATATTTATTTACATCTTTTCAGTATATCTAATATTTATCGCATAAAAAGTGAGCAGAATTAAACGATATAGCAATACTAGCAGATAACCTCGCTACTTGGAGCTACGAGCGGCTATTGTGGCCAATAGTGGCCGCTACGCGATCAGGGTTTCAGTAGAATCTATATTTCAATGCGGAAATCCCTTATTTAGTGTATTGTGCATCCTAATTATATTGCTTTAGATGAAATATAGATAGACCATGGACTTTGCGGGCACAATGGTAGTTAAAAGCAATCGGCTGTCGCCATTTTTTGCATGAACAGAAACGTAATCGGTGACAGCTCTTAATATTGATCTCCCTGGGATTGTACAAACGGTGTTTGCACATTAACTTTGAAATATATATATATATATATAATACGAAAATACGAACAAAACATCCATGTAATGTTTAGCACATTACTACAACATATGGTAACATTATGTCAACAAACAATATTCAGTTATGCCATGGCCAGTCGCGTGGAGGGGATAAGGGATGGAGGTCAGAGACGCGGGCAGAAAGATTCACCATTTTGGTAATTGTACAACTCACGTTTCGGTTCTACTCAACAATAAAAAGCGGCAATTTTAACATCAAATATAATACTTTATGATTAATGTAAAATTTAAAGAGCTCGGACCTTTCCGAGCATTCATCGAGATGCGGGGTATGCTGGGAACGTCAACCGCGGAGGCGAGGCAGTTGAATGACATACGAGTCTTTTGTGAACTAATCAGAGTGATTATTTAAATTTTCACAACTAAGCTTTGAGTTATTGTCAATATTTTAGTTTCGTTCAGTTTAGTGCAATCCCTCCCATTATCAGGTGATATACTAAATACAGTAGTTGGGGAGGTTTCAGTCGTTAACGGTAATATGAACAGTAAAGGTGAAGTGTTACGGAATGTTATGTTGTTAAACAGTGTTTTCTCCGAATTGTAATTCGTTTGTATTTCAATCCTTTATAAGGTATTGGTAGATATTAGTTTAGTTATCACATGATGATGAGAGGGGCTACACATCTCGAAACTATAGTAGTGACAATAACCCAACGTGTATTTTTTACAAAGATTAGTTGTGACAATTAAAATAATCATGTTACACCATAAAGTAATCGTTATGTCCGGAATGAAGCTGCGCAAAGCGTCCATGTGACGTCCTGCTTCCCAACACGGAAGCGCAGTACAGCCTCCCCGTGGCTGCCTTAAGCTACAACTGCCATCTAAAATTATACTATGTCTGTAACCATATTTACATTCGGTGTACCGTTCTGACTTCGGTACGGTATTACCTGATATCTGAGCCGATTAGCTTCGGGGCGCGATCGCCAGGTCCGCTACCATTTCCGCTACGGCGTAATGGATCTATTAGTGGTAAACACGACATCTACCAAATACAATCACCGCTAGATGGCAACAACTTTTTTTTCTTCGTCTTCGTGTGTGAAGAGATACGTGAGCCGCTTCAAAAGACTACCTCAGACTATACATTATGAGGTACTGAATCTGACGTAATCGGCCATCGTTACTGGTGTTGTTATTGAATCCTCCGTCATAAGATAGAATTGAACCTGGATCCATATTGGGTCACGGATGCGATTGCAGAAAGTGTTATACAGTTTGCTTTGAGGTTATTATGAAAGATGTCACTCTGTGTCCGCTTCGCCGTAGACTTCAAAATGTTGCTTAAGATAAGTTTTTAAACGCGAAATTACAACCATAATTTTGCCGTAAACTCGCACGCGCTATATCACGTGCGAACTGTTGCAATAGTATTTATGCTGACCTGAATTAATTATTAATTCATTATTTCCGGCACTCAATTCTGGCATTCAAACCTGCTAATTATGAACCGGCCATTAAAATATCATTTTTCCCTTTGACCCGAAACTCTGTGCTGGAGCCGAAGACGGAGGAATCAACTCGCCGGAAAATTGGTTTATTGCTCGTAAAGACGGAATATTTAAATGAAACCTACGATTTGGGAAAACGGCGTCGGGGCCAAATTTCGACTAAGCTTTTTCAATTCCGAGAATTACTTTGCCGAGTTTCAAATATTTAAGCCTCCGTTACTTTTTCAAGTTAAACGCGCCGGTTTATATCTTAACCATTTGCGTTGAAGTTTGCCACCCCTAAATATTCACGATAAACCAAAAAAAATTGTCACACGATTCGCATCATCCCTATATATATATAATATATTTCTCCGGTTCGAATTTTTTTTTTTTATAAATTCACTGAAATAAATTTATAAAATATTTAAATCTACCTGGTGGAGAACCAAACCCCGATCCCCCGCACAACAGGCGGGCAAGCTAACCACCACAATCCCGAGGAATCAAACAGGTAAAAATTACTTCTAACTGTTAGGCAGAAAGCCACTTTTATTCTATTCTCTAATATCTAAGTTTTCCAAGTCTTTAGCAGACGTCTTCTGTTTCCGTTGCCTCATATATTTCCTTTACAACCTCTCCTCGCTCAGACACGACCGAACCATCTTTTCCGACCCTATTTTTATTTTACAAGAAGTTCACTTTACAAATATATATTTAATTTTGTTTTTAATCACTTAATTAATAAAACATTTTCTTTGTCAGTATATCAAATTAACTCACTAAAACAATATACATCACGTTATTCTAATGTTTTTAAAAATGTATTTAAAAAAAAATTTAGAATTATTTTAAAATTAATCTAGTACTTTACATAAATTGTTACAATGATGGCAGTTATGGAAATTGATTTAACCATACAAAGTAATTAGAAAATTATATTAAGATTATAATAATACATAACATTTTGTTAAAATTTACACGCTTTATTTCTATCGAATTATTAAAAATTATTCAATTTAACACATACTTTACTGTGGTGGGTCAGATTTGACCCGGTAGTTTATAAAAATATGAATTACGCTACAAATATTCGTTTAATGCTGTTTTCCTGAGATACAAATAAATTTTATTGAATGAGATTCAAATGAGTTATTGATAAAAATGTGAAAAAAACGCTCAAAAACTGACCTAAAACAGTTTGATTGAATCGCAGCGCTTACGCCGAAACATATATTGTCAACATTTTGAGCGGGTAAATACCAAGTAAGCGTTCATGTATTTTTTTTTAATAGAGATGCGTATTCGGAATACATGTCATATCAATATTCTTACTATTTTCAAACTTAGCTAAACGCTTGTGCTATGAAAATAGAACTAACTTGCTGGTGTCCTGGAACGAGGCGCAAACCCCCGACCACTAGATCACTAGGTGATTATTTCTACCTGCTCGTGTGTAATAGCGGCTATAAATAATTAAAACATTTACACGTAAACCGAATGAAAAAAACTTTAACAAAATATTTATAAAACTGAGATAAATATATTATAAATAAAATATTTTAAAAATTACATCTTTTTTATACGAAATGAAATCAACAGTAGTATAAGCAGAAGTAAATGTAATTGACATAATTAAAAAAAATAAGTATTACAATAGACAACTTATACTCAAAATATATATAATATTGATTGTGTTCTGTGAATTCTGATCGAAAAATTGTTTGTTATCGTCAAAATATAATTGTCAAAAATATAAATAACATTAACCCCATGACCGACCCGCTTCTAAACTATGCCGAAACCCGACCAGGTTGAGTCATAAAACTTACAGGTAGGTGCAACGCTTCTCGAATAGTTGTATTACTGTCATTGTTTAGTGGCCGCTAGACGAAAATAAGTCAAAACAAATAACAATACAAATCTGTACAATAATTATTTGGTATGCTTTGTCTACTCGCCGTAAAAAATCAACGCTCAAAATATTGACAATATATGTTTCGGCGTAAACGCTAATATTCAATCCCGTAAAAGCGACTGTTTTAGGTCAGTTTTTGAGCGTTTATTCACATTTTTATTAATAACTAGTTTGAATCTCGTCCGATAACATTTATTTGTATCTCAAATTATTTGAAAATATTTAATAAAAGATTAGCTAGAAGAAAAACAGCATTAAACGAATATTTGTAGCGCAATTCATATTTTTACAAACACCGGGGTCCGATCTGACCTACCACCGCAGAGGATGTGTCAAACATCTTAAATGCTCTTTGACTCTTATGTAAAAATTTTGACCTGTTTTACCAATATAGAAAGAGATTCGCATAAATAAATTTATCAAATAAAGTTAAATTATATAAAATTGAACATTAACCACAAAGTTGAATTTGAAAATGCTAAAAACAAAAGTATATATATCTTATCATTTTCTTCCCCTTAAAGAATCAAAGTCTCGACAAAGCGCTACTATCTTTCCCTTTCTTGCGCCGCTTCGGTTCTTGTAGATTGTTGGTTCTTCGGTTCCAAAACCTTTTTCAAATCAAAAAGATTAAAGGATATAAAAGTGGGTATAAATAAAGAACAAATAAAAGTAACATTTTTTGATAGGAAATTTTCCAACCCAGTTTTCATGACAAGCTTTACTGTGGGACTCACCGTATAAACATATTCATCTCCTACGAGTTGCGAGATCCTTTTCGAATACCGCATATTTAAAAAAAAACCTTTCGGTACTGGCGGCACGTATGTTACAAGAATTTTCTAAATATTTTTTCATCACATCTAATGAGGAGACCCACCGCTAAACCCAGGACCGTTTATAAGCAAAAGCTCTTATATAGATACTACTCATTCACCGCTAAGCAACGACGCACGGCCGCCAATCAAAACATCCCTCATTACACCTGTGACCCCATATAAAAATCTTTATTTGGTCAAATATACAAATAACACAGCTATAGTAATAATTAGGGGAGTACACAAAACAAGACGGGCACAAAAATAGAAGACGTGAAGTTGATTCCATATTACATCGTGTAATGTAAGTCAATGTTACGTCACGCTGTTCTATGAAGTCAAGGTCAGGCTTTTAAAAGTCTGAAGCTATTTGGAATATGTCTGTATCGACGTATCTACCCCTCAGAATAACAAGGATCCATCTGACACTGTTTTGAGATAATGGGGCCAAAAGTGTCGATTGAATTTCAACATATATTCATGTATATTTTGTTTTGAGTATGCAAATATGATCAGTTTTAAGGTCTTGACATATCTTCAGTATTATCAATGACCACTGTGAGATGAAGGATATTAAAAATAAAATTAAAATATTGTAAATTACAATAATAATCCATACATAGAAATAAATAATTGATGCAGTTGGAACTGCAGCTCTTGCTATTTTCTTTAATATCCGTTAAATAGTCAGTGTATATGGAAGAAATAAAGAATATTACATTTAACTCAAATTAGCCCAAAATATTAGTTGGAACCTAGTTTTAAATATGAATTAAATATATTAATTAGAAAGATATACATATAAAATTAATTTTATCGAAAAATATAATAATAAAGTTGTATCAATGTGTCCAAAATTTAATTAAAATGAATTGATAATTCTGACGTCTGCTATCAGTTTACTCAAAGGTATTTGAGATTCTGTAAAAATAAGGTAGATGGCTCTTTCAAATAATGGAACGATTAAATGTATTGATTGATAGGTTTCAAAATATGTCGCTAAAAATATCGTCGCTGTAGCATAGTTGGATAATGCACCTTCCCCGATTTGAAAAAGAGATCCAGTTTCGAATCCCGGTGGCGCAACAACAATATTTTATATATTCATATTTAAATATCACAGACCGTCTGTTCTGAATAATTACAACTTCACAATAAGAATGTGTTCTCCTAATAATGGAACCTTGTTGAAGATCTCATGGGTTAATCATATAACTAATGATTCTTTTCTCCTTTTCTCTATCGATGTGCTAGCGATTGAGCTTTGCGGTTCGTTGTCCTCTATTCCGCTTCTACAGCGCTCTTCGCTATCTCGGGCCTTGTTTATTGAAACGTGCAAAAAGGCTCCATGTTTCAGACTTGTGTCCATTTTATTGGAGGTTTACCTCTCACCTTTCGTTCTTGTATATTACACGTGATAACCAATTTCCCAAACTCTTCTAGCAACATACCCAAAGTAGGAAATTTTTTTTTTTCATGCACGTTCTTTTTGTTTTGAGCAAGTTCCTTTCTTTCCATATAAGGATTCACGTTTCTTGGTCATGTAATATTTTTTTTAAATAGAGACACGTACATGGTATACAATACATGTCACATCGATATTCTTACTATTTTCAAACTAAGCTAAACGCTTGTACTTTGAAAATAGGACTAATTTGCTAGTGTCCCGGAACGAGGCGCGAATCCCCGACCACTAGATCACTAGTTCAGCGCTCTGACCACTACACCAACAAGCTATTCTATTCTGCTTCGGACCTAGACCATGAGGTATGAACTCTCCATTTTTTGACACGAGAGATCTCAGGTAGGCAGATCAAATCACTTAGTAGCTGTCAAGAATATAAGTTCTCTTCCTAAATGATAACATGATTTATGACAGCTCATCGAGATTATCTTTACTGCGTAACCTCAAATAGTGGTTCAATGTGGATAATCAGCCTACTGCTACTTCGTCGGCATTTTACAAAAGACGTCACACGAAAAAAAAGTTGAAATATAGAATCCTGGTATTTTATTTTGGAATGATGGATTTTAAA
The DNA here is from genome assembly GCA_031772225.1 of Eubasilissa splendida. NCBI lineage: Eukaryota > Metazoa > Arthropoda > Insecta > Trichoptera > Phryganeidae > Eubasilissa > Eubasilissa splendida. The sequence goes on along the minus strand of CM062865.1, from coordinate 546,138 downwards.
ATATTATTTTCGGTGATAAAGTATGATTTAAATTACCCCTATTTGCAATGATATATGTTTTAGGTTCCACCCCGGCGCGCGCCACGCACGTTCGTAATATAACTAACCCCCTTACCGCGATTTACTTAACTCATTTCTTGAGTTAAGTATCAAAGGTAGGAAATAATTTAGACAGAATGTGAAACTTTGTTTTAAAGAGCTTTTGTGGTTATATTCCTATGAATTTATAATGTTATTTTTAGTATTAAAACTTACGCCTCTATAGGTTTATTTTAAATCTATTAAACTGCGTACAAAATAGTCATGTATTTAACTAATAGTGTTTTATATTTTTGATGTCGACCAGTTTAAAAGCAATTGTTTTCACTTAGGACACGGAATTACAAAAGTAATTATTTAGAGACAGCTCTCAGCTTTTATAGTTCAAATCGTGTTCTCGCTTAAATGTCAGAGATTCGCTATCTCGCTCTTGTGTTCCGTTAGTTAATTGGGTGAATTTGAATCTCTCCAATAGCAGTTAAAACAGAATAACTATTTGTAATTCAGTTTCTAATTTTCTTTTAAGTTTTAAGAATACATTGTTGTATGTATGAATTTAGTGAGGTGAAAAGGATTCTGTTTAAAACGTTCTTCACTAGCATGTATACCTGCAAGCTCTGGTCGCAATACAAGCAAGGGACGTACAATGGTCTACGAATTCAGTACAATAACTCATATAGAATGCTATTCGAGTTGGCGTATTATTGTAGCGCATCTACATCTGTGCATGGATTCGTTCTGTTTATGAGACATCGAGTTGCTGGCGTAAAGCAGCAGATGGAGCTCAACACTCAAGCGGTACTGTCATGGAAGGCTGGCTCCCTGACCAGCTCTCCTGATGGCATCGACTGCAGAGCAGCTACAGATACAATAATAGCCGTGGCTGAAATTTAGTATTCATATTTTATTTATATATGTGTTGAACTTCTTCATTTTTGCTTTCCTTTTCAAAACATTTATTTATATCATTGCATGATTATTTTGTTACTTGAATGTATTATTTACATGGCTAATTGGGTCAACTGCAACTTTCTGATCAACACTCTGACATCATCACTCACTTTTACCCAAAGAGACATCCCGCCTCCAGCACCATGTGTCCAACATATTCAATTCCTTCTTTTTTATTTAGGAGAACACATTCTTTGTGTTCTCCTAAATAATAAAGTTGTATCAATGTGTCCAAAATTTAATAAAAATGAATTGATAATTCTGACGTCTGCTATCAGTTTACTCAAAGGTATTTGAGATTCTGTAAAAATAAGGTAGATGGCTCTGTCAAATGATGGAACGATTAAATGTATTAATATCAAAAAGGTAACATATAGGCTCGAAAATTGTCGCTAAAAATAATGTCGCTGTATCTTAGTCGGATAAAGCACCTTCCCCGGTTAGGAAAGAGATCCAGGTTCGAATCCCGGTGGCGCAACAACAATATTTTTCGATAAAATTGATTTTATATGTATATCTTTATATTTAATTCATATTTAAAATTCCTTCTTTAGTAGAAAAGTTTAATACAAAAATGCCCGGAAAACCAATACGAAATTTATTGTACAACCGATCGCTTTAGAATCCGGTCTTCCCAACGAATAATCACAAATAAAAATAGGATTCAAATTTTCTGCATCTACGCTCCTGGAACCTACTGGAATATTCCGCCGAGTTAATTTCACATAAAATATAAGGTTAATTAGAGATGGCGTCTATTCATTGGACCCGATCGATACCACCACCACCAGCTGCTCCACCGCGTCCGGGCTCGCAGCTCTTCGTGCCAAATTGTTATCTTTAAAAATTAAATATCAATTTAAAGGAAAAGGATGATTGGAAATTTGATGAAATTAAATTTACGGAAATTTCCTTCGATAATTTCTACGTAATTTTATTACGCGAGACGTTTTGATTGGCCAATTAACGACACGAACGGTTTCTGGAATAGCTTCCAAACAATTGGATATTTTTTTAAATCATTTTTGTTACGTCATTATCACTATCATCATCATCACAAGCCTTATCTTTAATTGGAAGGCGGACTTTTTGTTCAACATAATTATTATTTTTTTAAGACTAAGCTCTGTATTGCACACACACATATATATATACACATTGTTCAATATTTGCTTTAGTTTAGTGAAATATTTATTATTGTCACCTTTTTCCTCCCCGCCTGGACCCCATTCCTCAGTTTCAAAATACCTCGCAGCTCGGCGTATTGGCAATTCGGGCTAGTGGAAATTGTCGAAATCGGAGTGGATTTTTGGCCTCATTGTGAAAACTAAAACGTCAAATTTGTGGTTGGGAGCTTCAGGAAAAAAGACTGACGTCATCGTCAATCTAGTCAAGTCAAGTCTTATCCATTTCCTGATATTTCCTCACAATCTGGTCCATTAATATCGAAGGATTCTATAATTAATTGACCTATCCATTTCTTATATTTGCATAGGATACATACATATTAAGTTATATTTTTGTCACATTACTTTCGCAAGACGTTGATGAAAGGGACTACACCTCTTGAAACTATCATCGGCATCATCTTACTTTCTCTATGGTATATTGAGAATCTTCGTCTTCTCGCCACTGCTAACTATCTTCACAGGTAGTCCTCCAGTTGTGAATGCTAAGCTATCTCAATGTGGTGACCCTATCTTCTTCGAGGCCTTTCTCGTGGTCGCACCTATAGTCGTAATTAAAGAATAACTGATATGTGTGTTCAGAAAGTTTAGTTTATTTTAAAAATATCAATCATATGTTGTTATTACTCATTACAATATTTCATCTATTCATCGAGACTTTGGACGTGTTTTAGGTTTTTTCTGGTGGATATTCTCTCTCCTATGTACAGCACCCTTAAGACGATGTTTCTCTACCTGTAGGCTAGTGTCTGCTGCTGATCTTACCGCGTTCTTTCTACTACAAAAGCGAGAACCCTTAACTTGACTTTGAATCTTGACAAACAGAACATCAAATCTATTGATTATTGATGTTATGCTCGTCAGCTGGGTGAAATTGAATCTCCCTAGAAGGAATGAGTTAAGATAGAATAAAGGTTTGTAATTGCATGCCTTATGTTACGTTTTAATTTTACATTTTAAATAGTTGTGGACTTGTATGGTTCTACATGACGTTTGTACGCATGTATTAAATCTCGCTTTCAAATTTCAGCTTAGAGACTTTCAACCAATGTCAAATAGATATCTATGTAAGTATACGTAATGCTGATATTTATCTCAACCAGTCTCTGAAATACATCTCATCGTGTTTAATTGCTCGGACACTGGCCATAATACATGGAAAACATTTAGAATATTCTACATACAGATGTAGAATTTCCCCTTTGGGCCCACATAATACATAACTATATTTATGAAACTTTAGTATAATTTTATGGCAAAACGTTATCTATAATTTTACCGTAATGTCTATCGCAAAAATGTATCTAGTGCTCGGAGCCCCTAGCCCCTGCTAATAATCGTAGGATCTGGCTAATGCCTGATATCTGATATCATTTTCTGCAGAACAGCGAAATGTTTTACACAAATTTGAGCAAAGCGGGCTTAACCTCGATCTCGTACATTCCCCACATTACGACAGATATTGCTCCCTTCATAATCCAACTAGTATCGTATAACATCTGTAGCGCTCAAAGGCGCACCCAAAAAAATATATTCGGAGGGGTTTCAATTTAAAAAATTGACAAAGTTTTTGAATATTTTTTTTTCTAAAATTGTATTTATATTTAACATTATTTTAACATCAACTGGTTTCAATGTCTCCCTCCCTACCAATCACCTTCCTATTTTTACCGAGATGTCGTTTAAATTTTATGGAATAATTCAGTTGTACGCCAGTCCTGACGAAGCAACGTTAGTATCCAATATAACAAAAAAATAATAATCACGCATTTACATGTGTCATTTTACATTTGATATAAAATTTATTCTTGGAGAAGAAAAAAATATATGGTATTTCAATTTGAACAAACCCATTTAGCAAAATTACTTTTCCATAAGCAATTTTTTTACATTAAAAACTGCTATATGAAATTTCAACTTTACCTTTTTACAGCCAATTTTTTAGCAGAGTTGTGACATTACCAATGTCTTCTATATTTTATATAATGGATTCTGTTGCGTATTCGTATTAAATAAAATAAATTATTATTTTTATAAATGAACACATTTACTTTCATACTTCGTCCTGAATAATGATTGTTAACAGTAGTATATTGTCACCAGTTTTTAGTTTATTCCTACCCCCTTAGTCTGTTCCCAAACCAGTACACATTATTCCTTCGGATCGGATGGTTGTGTTTTTTACATTCGAGGAGAGGAAGTATAGTATGTGATTATTTGTGTTGAATCACTACGTCGCACACGCACTTGCGCGTGGAACTCATCAGACTTTTGTGCAGTGTCAACTTCTACATTGGGTGAACTTCCGGAAGAACAACGTGACGGTGTCATCAATCCGGTGAGTCGAGTTGTTCTTTTGTTCCGTGAGTCCATCCTGGTCTGCTATCGAAGGTCCCCCTCCTATCCCCTCCATTCTTCCAATCCCTCATCCCTCATTCCTATCTCCTACTTCCTGTCTAACCCATCCTTCTGATTCCACACCGGCGACTTGCGTGGGTCACAGATACAATAGGTACAGCTTCCAAAATTAATAATTACATTGCATAATGCTGCTAAAACAGACAAAAAAATTATTCAAATTTGATTTCATTCTGGAATAATTATTGTATGCCACCTCCGATAATGAGCATAACAGAAAATACATAAAACAATTGTTACATAATCGGTTCGTAGGTGATCTGGATGTAGTATGCGATACAGCCTCCGAATGAGGCCAGACGTTCCTCACCGGCTAGACAGGGTAGAGCATTCGAGATTTAGATCCCCCTCTTAAATCTTACTTCACATTCTGGTCATCATCTGAGGAATATGTACTTATTTTATCTGAAATATGATGTATGGATGTGTTGGTAAGAAAAAAGATTATTCCAGAATGAGAGCGGACTATAAATTCAAGTCAATAAATCATTTATTCTATAATGAAATATACAAAACTCTTCGAGATTTACGGATATTGTCCAATAGTTCAATACGCAGTTTAAAATCATCACGTCCTAAATTATTTGTGTCACTAGAAATTAAATATCAGTTTGCGGGAAGAAAAAACGTCTCTGGTGTTTTGACGGGTAGCTTGCGAGTCCAAGCCCACTCGTAGGTCCTGGAATCCGACACACAGAACTCAGTAATCCGTACGTCAAGGTAGTATGCAAATTTTCATCCTTCACGCGGGTCTATACATTTGCCAGATCATCTAATTATGGTAGGTCCATATTATCATTAAATTATCCTTCTTGGGTGCATTTTCCTCCAGTAGAACGGTAAAATGTAACGCGCGGACAGGAGGATTCTCCTTGGCCGCCATGTGACCAAACCTGACATAATAACTCTGCTGGGCCACCGGTTGACGTCTGCCCGTAGGAGCGAGAGCGAACCTCATGGCCGCCTGCCGTCGTAACAGCATAGATAAAAAAAAAGATAATGATACCATTCCAAAAATTAAATTTATGTTAACGTGACCTTACTAGATTAATTTATTATCAAATTCATGACGTTACTTTGTAATGTGATAATATTTTTATCATTTATTTATCTATATCATTTTGTAATCGAGATATAAAAAACTGTGTTTAGAAGCTAAAATCAGGTTTTAGACTCAAGATGTGACAAGATCTCACTTCTCGATTGTTTTGCGTCAAACTTCAAATGTCAGTTGATCGATCTTCCGTTCACGAATTGGGTGAATTCGAAACAACCCTGCAGCAGATAAAATAGAATAGATATTAACCCTTCCCAAACCATGCAGTAACACATGTCTACCATCATAATTAAACCTGTAATATTTTGGTAAATACATGCAACATAAAATTCATATTTTAGATATTTCTAAAGAAAATATTAGCGCTTAGGGTTGACTAGTGAAAAACCAATTATGAAAAGGGAATCGTACAAAAACAATTATTTTTTCATTTAATCCATTGTAAAATTAATACGTTGGTAATTATACAATTTGTGATATGAAAGACAGAAATAACACACTATTTTCACAGTGAAAAGAACAACAAACATACAAATATAATTGTCTGTTTCTCACTAATTAAATGAAGGCAGATAAGAAGGAAGGACACATTATATACGACTTAATGAATGCTCTGAATTATGTTATTAATATTTTTTTCAAAATTGAATGCTCAATATTTAGAATAAATTCGTGCCATTAAAGCTATTTAAGCTACTAAAAACATTTTTTCTATCTGTTATTTACGGTAACACGAGTTGACAGCATGGCTGCGTTCGGGTATTTTATATCATGGTATGGTAAAGGTTAAATTGATTTAAAAGGAAATATACACAATATGGAGCTGATGGATAAATTAATTTCGTTATAAAGAATTGCACTACTACTATTCTATACCTTTTTTATCTCAAGGGCCTGTAAATTCTCTAACAAGAGGCCGAACGCGTACTACCTGCAACCTTAATTTTACAACCGGAAGACGTCAATAAACATTTGCTTATTTATCACATCCCTGATGTTGAGCCGAAGACAGGTCTCGGAAGCCCTGTAATTACCAGTACTCCTATATATTTCCATTAAATATAATAAAAATATCTTCGTCTCTATGAGATATCTATAATTTGTTTAATAGCAGTGCCTTTGTAGGTAAAAATCCAGTATATATCTGTATTATTTATTGATCAACTAAACTATCACAAGAAAATGGAACCTCGTTTCTGTGTAAGGCGAAGCATGACTTTTGGGAACACATCAGTAAAATGTTCTTATGGACGCCGCAATAAAGATACCAAATGATGTACTATTGCTAGCCGCGTGGAGAGGATTGACTAGAGACGTGGTCTGTTACACAAGACTGGTCTAGACCAATGCCAGTAAATAGATTATTTTAAATATGAATTAAATATATTAATTATAAAGATATACATATAAAATCAATTTTATCGAAAAATATTGTTGTAATTTTGAGTCATTTGTCCACCTGCATTTCCCGTATTCCAGTCATGTGTTGGCCTATGGTCGCGAATGCAGAACGTGATACACGGATTGTTTTAAGCATCCCATACCTGTTAACTTTTCTTCTTCTTTCTATTTTCCCGATCCGAATCTCTGAAACTGTCCGCTCTTGACACACACAGTCGACATAACAATTATTGTATAAAGTGACACTTTCAGAGCGGATCTCGGGTAGTAAATCTAATCTACTTCCTCTTCCGCTAGCGTTGCTGCGTCGTCTCCATGTTCACATGCCCCACAAACTTGGGAGAGCTTCCACCGTGCACCGTGACGTCAGCCCGCTCCCGGACTCGGGACAAAGGAAAAACGCTGGGATTTATGATTGTTCCTCCAGTGTTTGGCGCGAGTTACCAGCAGACTCAACTGGGATGAAGACGTTTTACACGGGAACACTTTGGTACTCTTGGAGAGTCATTTTTTTATTTGCTTTATTAGCTTTGCAATAAAACGTTGTACGCTTTTGAGCGTGTTCAAATGAGTATACTTTGGTTTACATATTTAAATATTTAAAAATATGAGAAAACGCGCAGGAGGACCTCCAATGATTGAGTTAGAAAGAATGTAGTAATATACAACTGGAATGAGATGGGTTTTATTTGATATAAAATTGAAGAATTGGTTTTTAAGATAGAATGAAACAGTCAATTTAGTTCCGTATAAAGGATATTTTTTTAGACGACTTGGAAGCCAACATTCATCACATTCACACTGCTCCAAAAAGTGACTTCCAGATCTTGCTTTATTTGAGCCAGCCGAGGCGCCCATATTCGCGAAATCATATTTAAATACTAATGGCATACAATTATCTTTCCAATAAAGCCAATACCACAATTTGTTTGTATTGTATTTAATTTTAAAATTCACTACCTCTAAAAATACACCCTTAATAAAATAGGTGCCTATATTTATTTCAGTTAATCAAGCTAGGTTCTCATTTTATTTTTTACTGTGGTAATTTAGGATATATTCAAAGTACACACACATTACAATAAAATGATGTATCATCAGCTTGTGTCAATCAACTGCAGGATGAAAGCATCTCCGTGAGGTTTCCCCAAGTTCATGTCCCTGGCTTTTGAATCTCGTCAACCCATAGTGACTATGATCTGACTTGTGGTACTCCTCCGAAGATTCAAACTGCATTACGATGTGGTCAGAGGATCTTTTGACCGACCCATTTCCAATTCACAATTTTCATAACGTCAATATGTGTGAGAAGTTTTTGGCAGCGGATCGCTAAGAAGATAGACGAATAGTGGCGTTATGGGGAGGCCGTCATCCTGCAGAGAATTGACGCAAGCTGAATTTATAATAATATAATTAATTTAATAAAATACCTAGATATGACGCTCGACTTACTAGAAAAAAAAACATAAAGCCTAGTGCACTGCGAGCGGGAACACATTCTCGATTCTGTCGCCGCAGTGTCCCTAGAAAGAACACATTTCTGAATTCATCATCATCATCGGCAGTTGAGAGAAGCTTTGTTTTCTTGTGATTCTCGCTTTATGACACCCTCTATATTCTCGTGAGTCGGTTCATAGCAAATTTAACTCTTTGCATTTGTCACGATAGAGTTATGAACCCAGCATTTGTTCGATGATAACAGGCAACTTGCTCGGAACTACCGCAGGTGGAGACAGCTTCTCAGGGTTACTACCTGCGCGTGCAGATAACGCGAGGACCGTCCGATCGTCGGAACTGGCCGCCGGCTAACGAAACGCAAATATTGTCCCACCCCAGGGGCGCGCGCCCCTAACGAGATGCAAACACCGTCTCGGGTGTGCCCTGCGATGATTACGGCCGCTTCAATTGTATTTTTGAATATTATAAAAGTCATATTCATCATTTAAGTGTAAACGCAGTGGCGGAACTATGAGTGGGCGAGAGGGGGCACCGATCCCGGGCAATTCAGTGTGTTATGAAGAATATTATGTGGGCATATAATACATTTTAGAAAACACAAAAGTAGAGTGGTACGCATTGGGCCATAAAATATTTTAAAATCCCGAAGGTTCTCAATGATCCAAGAACACACAATTAAAGGCACCGTTATTAAACAAATGATAGATATCTGATAGAGACGAAACCATTTTTTATTATATTTAATGGAAAATATATAGAAATATAGGTAATTCAGGGCTTACGACCTGTTTTCGGCTGACTTAAGTGATCACTTTATATAAATATAACGTTCACCATTCTCACCTATCAATCTCCATATCAATCAAATTTTTGAAAATTGTATATATGTATGTTAATATGTCGACTCACTTCGAGTTTTATATTTTTCATTAAATATTAAAAAAAATAGCTTCTAAATATGAATGAAATATATTAATTATAAAGATATACATATAAAATCAATTTTATCGAAAAATATTGTTGTTGCGCCACCGGGATTCGAACCTGGATCTCTTTCCTAACCGGGAAAGGTGCTTTATCCAACTAAGCTACAGCGACATTATTTTTAGTGAAAATTTTCGACCCTATATGAACATATAATTACAACTTCACAATAAGAATGTGTTCTCCTAAATAAAAAATAGCTTCGTCTCTATGAGATTTCAATTATTTGTTTGATTATTAAATGTTTGCTCTGCACATATTTTGAACCAAAGTGTTCAATACAAATAGATAACTTATTTTTAAACCGCACTTTAATAGTCATAGTGGACTGTATGTTGGAATCACTAACCTTTTGTAGCCCTCCACGATCAGTAATGTAAATCCCTCGACGGGCGCTACGAGTCACCTTTTAAGACACTCGGAAATTGATGAAGAAGGTACCGCCGGCCACTTTGCAGGTATTTCTCAGGGTGGGTAAGTGCTCGGCGCATATACCAAAAGTAACTGTTTTCGTTGTTTGTAGTGCGGCGATCAAATTAACACTGATTTCGCCTCGTAAAAAGGTTCTAAAAGTATATATCTCGGAAGGCTGTCCGAATCGACATATAGAGATTAGAAACTTTCTCTAACACATATCCCTCCATCAAAAAACAAAATACAGACGTAAAGACTTGTTATACGATCGGATATAACAAAATTCATACATGCAATACTTGCCGAAGCCAAACTTTAGCAGCAATTTCAAGGTTACTTTTTATCCTTTCTTAACCAGTATACTAGACCAATATCCACATTATCTCTCTCAATTCCACCCGTTTCAATAGCCATTGATAAGTTACATTCCATTTGGTTCATTCCTCACTACGGTCTTTTAAAATGAATGAAATAACGCTATAAAGGTGTTATTACCCGCTTGATTTGAATTGATTTCTTATGAATTATATTATTATTGCCGACATATGGACAGTACCCGCGAGGTTATGTGGCTGGTGAGAGCTTATAGTTTGCACCCAGGTTTTTGCCGGGTGCGCTCATGAACCGCCGGCGGTGTTATTGGTTGTGAATTGTTTTCTGTAGGAGTTTTTATAATTTTAATACGGTAGGTGCGTGTAAGAAGAAAAGTATCAAATATTGTAGACTATAATTTAGATAGCTATGTTTTATTTATTACGAACTGTATTATTTCTGCTACTATATGTGTCGCAGTCGCCTCGCTCACCTCTAACAAGGTGTCCGCCCGACCAGTGCTCGCTTTGTATTAAGAACAATAAGTCGTTATAGAGGGCATACAATTCCCCGGTTAATCTGTACTGCAGCGCGCCATGTTGAATGTTTCACGCTCGGGCCTGGGGGATATAAACGAAATGCACACAGTGTCACATTCCCATCGACCCCTCGGACGCGCTGCCTTTTGAAGGCGCACTCGGACTGCGACTGCGAGCTCCGAGAACATTGCGCATTCCTACTGCCGGTGCGCGAGGAGAAAAGGAGCTTAAGCCACTCGGAATGTGAGTTAATTATAATCGGATTGAGCTACACTGATCGCGGTGGAGCGTGCTAAACATTTTATGAAATTATTTCATGAGACAAGTTTTCAGTATCTTTCTTCGTTTAGTTAAGCTTTTAGTCATACTGCGAGCAGAAATTTGCCCACTTTTTTCTTCTGACTCAGCTTACATTTGTATCTTTTGTTCTAGTTCTAATACCGATGATTCATTGTTTATATACTTACATGAGTTCAGTAGATTTTTTTTAAACCATCTGATTCATTGTAATTCTGGTGCAATCTAAAAGTGAACAATTGGGTCGTCTAATAATTCTCAGCGGTTTTTTTAGAATGCTATTTTTCTCGCTAATTGTTTTTTTTTGTGACAATAAATATATTTACGCACCTTTTGTTCCTTTGACTGACACCCTTGGTTTTTCTTGTTGTTTGGTATGAGTCACTTTATGTAGTGTGAATGTTGCCGCTTTCGGAGACCGAAGTATCATAATTAGTCAGGAAAACATCTCTTGACTCCGTAGTAGCTCCGGGAGTACGCATTTCGGTACGTCGGAATAATATCTAGATATAAGAAGTCCAATACATCGGACCAACCCACGACGGCAGCGAAACAGCTCCTGTCAATCAATGTTAGTGGCGATTTTAATTCTGCATACGGGACTATATTATTAATAGGAAACATGGAAAAATGACATGCCCTAAAACGTTGGTGCGCCGTTTTCTTGTATCTTATAATTGTTCTCAGTTTTTGGGATAAAATAATGGAGTATCAAGTTAAGAAAAACTAACATTTTCGACATACGGCTACCTCTTTTCGCCTTTAATCAAGGCTTCGCTTCGTTAGATTATCACCATTTTCGGTCGCTCTCTAATCAAATGCGTGGCGTTACTTTGTATTTAATTATATTTGAAAAACAAACAGTTAATTGATGTAAAAAAAAATCAAAACCAATCTGAAACAATAATATACTAGATACAGTGGCAATAATTAAAAAAATACTTATTATATTGATAAATAGCTTATAAAGACTTTGATAGATAATAATTTTTTATAGAAAACGATAAAGGAATGCGAACTTTCTCTCAAATTGCAGGAATTCAAAAAATCTGTATAAATAAGAGAAATAAGAGAAAAACGTAGAAAACAAAAATACATAAAAGTTACGTTCAACAACGCCGATGACCTTGACGACTATTTCGATACCAGACCAGCCGATTTTTATAGAAAACGCATCGACAAATTGATTGTAATATCGTTATTTTAGTTTGAAGATTTTATTTTATAATATACTAGTGAGTACTCGCCACTCAAATAAAGAAAATGCTTGTATTTTATTTCTGATTATTGAAGTGCTTTTGAATACACACCATTTTTTGTTTATACGAAGAAGTCGCCAGAAAAAGCGTTCGCCACACAGAATCCTAAAAATAGCCAATCAACGTGTCCGTATTTCATATTTCACGACATATGAAACGCAGATGGTTTTCTTCGGTGAACTTTCTTATTGTAAAATGGTTGTACTAATTCAGAAACCTTTGCGGGCGTGCGCATGGTAACTCACCAAAGCTTCATACCAATAAACTATATGAAATACACGCATTTGTTAAAACGACTCGTGCGCCACTTATTGTAAAATGGTTGCACTAATTCAAAAACCTTTGCGATAATTTTTGGAAAATTCGCCACACAGAATCCTAAAAATAGCCAATCAATATATATTTCACATTTCACGACATATTAAACTTTCTCATTGTAACATGGTTGCACTAATTCAGAAACCTTCGTGGGTTTGGGCATAATAACTCACCAAAGTTTCATCGTATTCGGATGAACGGTATAGGAATGCATACGGGACAAACAGACAAATAAACATAAATTTTTATATATGTAGATATTTGAACAAAACCTCAAAGACTTATTAGACAACCCAATATTTGTGGAAGCATTCACTGAATTTTTCAAGCTTGTGGCAGCGATTTGAGTGAAGCAAACTTACCGACCATGTACGAATAGATTTGTTTAAGTTTAAGAGTCATTATTATTAATACAATTATTTTATTAATGTACAATATATTAGTACATAGATTTTTTAAATGTTGAATTATTTTATGGTTAGGGAATGAAATAATATTTATTAATCACATCTTAATAATAATGATTTCTCTTGAACGCACTCTTGAAGCGCCATGCAGCGGACCGGCTTAGTGCAGTGGCAGTAGTGCAGAGATATTTCTACCTTCAATCTTCCTACGTCGTGGATCAGTAATGAAGTGATTGATTTATGATATCTGAAATATGAAACATGGGTTGCAGACTGTAATTGTTCTAAATTTTTACAAAATAATTAGTCAATCTTATTCCCCAGCATCAGTATCACTGTTAAATCATTAATCAACCGACGACTGTACTTCGAAAGATACTAAATTAATATTGCCAGGCTTAAGACGATCGGTCCGCCAACCTCCCTCCACTGACTCGGGCGAGATGGGATGAGCGTAACAAAAAGTGTAACGCACCCTCTTTACCTTCTTCGGCGGTCTCTCGTTACGAGGATGATGTCTGCCGTGGTTCACGATTTTGAGTCCGAGTGTAGCTGAGAAGTCCTATTCTCGAACCGTATGCAGAAGGGTGGTTCTGAGCACAGGATCTTGCTCCATCATTTTTGTGACCGCATAGGAGTGATCCTGCTGAGTACATTGCCGCTCGGCTTATTGGGTCGGCCATGGCAGATGCCTGTGCGTGGGATTGTTTAAGGTGTAGGTGATATTGCTCAGTACCACCCGCACGCGCTCTTGGAATAATGGAAGGCCGGGTCCAGAGGCAAGGGTGATCTGAGACGACCAGAGCTTTCGCAGTCTATGCGCAAGACTTTGTATATACCTCAATATAGTTAGTTCCCAGGTTAGTTAGTACAGGGCAGCATCATATCCATCAATCCTCTTTATACTACCCGTCTCTCCACGGGCGCCGGACTAGTCGCGTCGCTATTGGACAAATTTCGTTTCACTTTTCGTTACACTCTCATTTATAATAATTAAAGTTACGTTCTAAGATGTCTCGCTGCAAAATTTTTAATCCAACTATATTCCACAACAGATTCGTGACAAATGTTAACTTATATCCTTGACACAGAGAGTTGATATTTGCTTTAACATTAATTACTGACAAAGACCGCGTTGGACGGGACAGTGTTGGTCACAAAGGATTACGGAACACGCACATCACCTAAAGAATTATGTTGTCATTTATAAACGTATGTTGCGTGTACATAAATGAGTTATTCGTGCACGACACGAGTGCTATGCCGGTTGCGTATTTAGGCGCATCGTTATTAAATGATCCAGGTTTCAGAGATATATTAATGTATTCACAAGTCCATCCTCAATAATTCATCATGAGCGAGCCTCTAATTACTATCATTAAAGTTGTCCATGATTATATATAATACACTCGTTTTAGTTTCCGGCTTCGTGCGTGATTTTAATTCACAAAAAATGCTCACAAAAAAAGAAAAAAGCCAAAACAATCTATTTATTCCTCCAGCAGCTTCAACAGATCTAAAGAGCTATCAATCAGAACTAAAAAAATCTCTTCAACGGAGTGTCACCAATGCCAATCAAAGAAAGGAAATGTCTGGAATATCCATATACAATAACGGTAATAACGGTGTAAGCTGAAAATAGTTGCGTCGATCTAGAATTTTTAAACAGAATAAGCTGTGCAAAATTTATGATGCCAGAGCTCACCATTTGAGAATTTTTATTACTTCAGACAAACGGATTTTTTGCTTTATGATTCCGATTTTTGAAACATTTAACTATGACTGGTAATGTGTTGATTTTATCGTATTTTTAATTAATACACTATCATAAATATTTGACATAACAAATTGTTTTTTTATTCTATTCGTTTAATTTACTAAAAGGCATTATCAATCTAACAATTTAACTCAACAACTTGTATTTATACCTATAGTGGGAGACAGCTATACAATTTTATTTGCACGAGATGAAAATGGACTGTATAGCTGTCTCCCCCCTATAGATATAAATACAAGTTATTTAGTTAAATTGTTAATAATATTTCAAAATTATTGTGGAAGTCAATTGTAATAATTAAAAAAAAAAACGTTGTGGCTTGACATTATAATTGAATAAAATAATGGTGTAGTTTTAAACCACTTTCTTGTGCACATATACTAAAGTTAACTAGTTTTAGTTGGACCCAATCTTATATATAGACTAACCTAACTACAGATATTTAAATATGAGGTAAAAAAGAGAGAGCAACAGTACATCAGAGTGGAACAGAACATCAGGTAGGGGGTGGTGATTACACTGGAACAACTTTAATATCGGACTATTGGATAGATTGACTTGGTTATTTAGTATCAGGTTATTATTATCGAGTAATGTATTACTTTTTAATACTTCTTAATTGTTCAGGCGTATACCTATTCCATTTTTATGTAACAATTATGCCCCTGTATTATGATTAGAATTAATTAAGTGTTAGGCAAATTCCGAAAAACCTATACTTGTTAAGAATGTAATATATTTTATTTTATTCTTTTAATTAATGTTTTGACTATATAGAAAGCTGAACAATCGCTGCACTTGAGTTTATAGATGCCAGAATGGCTTAGTGCGTCTTCTTTGTCTTTACAATTAGTTAAAAGTTTTCCTTAATTATTATTAGTATAGAAAACTAGTTGACTTTAGTATATGTGCATATATTTTATTTTATTTAAATCAATTAACTTCTTGAAAAAAATTTGTTAATTATTAATATAATACACAACACTTTACATAAATATTAATTAAAAGATTTTTGACCCTACTGCGTCATCGTCAGTAATAAACTGACGGTTATGACGTGAGATATGACTCGATTGGAACGAATATTTAAATGCTGACAATATGATATACATTAATGTAAAAAAAATACGTATTGTTAAATATTTTTGCTGTTCCATAAATGTGTCAGATTTATGTTTGGTTGGATAAATGTGCGTAGAGTGCAAACCCCTTTTCTATATGTACACTTGTACTGTAATCTTTTTATAATGTTAAATTAAAATTACCCTGTTTTATGATTGATAGATAGTTTGATTCTTAATACAAATTAAATGTATCAGTTAGAAAGATATCCGGGAAAATTCAATATATCGAAAAAAATATTTTTGTTGCTACCGAGATTCGATCCTGGATTCTTTACTATCCGGGGAAATGCGTTAACCGATCACATCATACCAACAGCAACTTCACAATAATAATGTGTTCTCTTTAATAGTTTAATTTTTTTTAAACATTTAATATAGCGAATTTACACTTTTTAGTTGCCTTCTTAATAACTATGCATATTCTTCTAACGTCTGATCATCTACGCTATTCAGATATTTAGGTCTAAAGTATAAAAACGTATTGAATACATTCTAATCTTATATTTTTATTTATTATCTTTGTTTTATGAACCACTAAATTGAGTTTAAATACATCTACCGGTTTCGAAAAATACCATTTTATATTTAGATGTATTTAAACTCAATTTAGTGGTTAATAAAACAAAGATAATAAATAAAAATATGAATTTTAACCACAAAGATAATATTGCTAATTTTTAAAGTACATTCTAACCTTGTTTTATAGTTGTTTGCAATACTGACAGAACGACAACTATTGATGCCATTGGAAACACCGTGTACAATATATTAATTTTACAATTTAAGCGAAGGATTCCAAATAATAACTGGACATTATTTATCTGTCTCGACTGGATTAAGAACCTGCAGAGGTGTCTCGCATCCATTAGCATCATCACCGCCCGGCGAAGCTGAACACACCCAGCAAGTACCGGGATATAAACGAAACTCTCATGAGCCATTAAGACTTTTAGTACCGACGTCATGGAACAATAATAACGCGGTCAGCAGATGTAAAGAATCACGAGCGTCACTCTACCTATCGTTAAGTTCCAGTCCACAGCTCCGGAAATTTATTGTTAGGGTAAAATATGTGACTTCAATAAACTCAGTGAAAACAGTGGATTCTTTCGCAAGATACATTCCGCGACTTTAAATTGAACATGTAAGTGGTAGATGATTTATTGGGGTATCCATTCTCACACTGTTCGATCTTTATAACTTAGTCATCACCGGTCGCCGACGTAGATCGATAGTTCCTGTACATTACCCACTACCCTCTTCCCCTATACTAGAACGCGATCTTTTTCTGTCGTTGTGCTCTCTATGGTATTTTGAATCTTCCTATTTCTGTCTCTTTCCTTTCATCCTTCCTGTATCTCTTATTTTACCATCCCTGTGTTCAAATAATTACATCGCATCATTTAAAACAAAACCTTAAAACTTATTTTAACCATATTTCATTTAACCACCCCTAACAACACAACCAATATGTTTCGATACACGCAACCCCCAAACACCTTTATTCCCTCTTCACAATTATTTTAAACTGCCATTGCATGGGATTCAGCACGTTCTAAGCTTGGTCTATTTAACAGCTTTGTGGGGCGTCTGAAATCCTACACAACTGCATCAAAACCTCATTTCACCCATTAAAGGGACTTAGCACCTCGTTTTCCCAGACCCTTTGTGTGTACAGGGTGAGTATTATGTTCCAGGCCGATATTGTTTTTGAATGACTAAGAAATGTATATTAATTCAAGTGAAATTAGATCTTCATGTCCATACTCAATCGGCATATTAACACTGGTGTGCTCCGCTGGGCGGATCTGTGTAATATTATTATATCTATTTGAAACAAGGAGCACAATGTATCTAAACATCTCAATTTTCGAGCCTACTCTAGTTTCTAGAGGTGCAGTCCCTCATATCATCTGGTAAATTTAATTATTTATTTACCTTCATCATAGAACGCCGCAGCCTGGGATGAAAACCATGTCTGTACTTCGTCTTTGAGTTCATCATCTTCATCTAAATGCTTGCCAGGGATGCTTGGCAAGGAACCGCTTCAGATGAAAATAAATATGAAAATCACTTAGCGCCAAATTGAACAAAACAGGACACACTTGGCGATGAATGTCAGCTGGTTTCTAATTTCATGCATTCAAGAAACGAATCGCAAACCGTACCTCACAGTCGGCGGGCTGATCTATTGTCTTGAACATTTCAACCACTCATCCACTGTGAATCCAATGTGAATGAATGTTGGATCCAATGTAAATGAAACCATTGCGTATGCGCATCTTTACAACGATACTTGTACATTGAAATAGAGAATATATTAAATAGCAATACATGTCATTCAATTGTCAATCACCTCTCCATTTTAACCAAGACTCCATATTGCGAATATATATTTTATGTAATAGTTCAGTTGTACGCCAGTCCTTAAGAAGATACGCTAGCATCTAAACGGGTTAACGTAAAAATAATACAGCGTCTTAAACAAAGCTAAATATAGATACAATTTTATATTTTGTCTAACCATAAAGTTGACTCTACAAACATCAACAATTATAAATTTATTAAAAAGCTACGAACTAATGCATCGACCAAATAAATAAACATGTTTGATATATCTGGATCAGAATAACGACGTTTCATTAATCAAATGTATCGCTCAATCCCTACCGTATTCCTGGATTATATCATTAATTATATTAACTTCATCATTTTATCATCGGCTCCGGCTCCGGCTCCGGCTCCGGTTCCAACCAGACAGACAATGGGAAATAAAATAATCATTTGTAAGGAATGAATGGCTACAGAGATATCAATCAGCGCTAGACGTACAACAGTAAACAACGGTGGTTCTACTCAACCCAGCATCCCTATTTCTCTTATTTATGTAATACGAGCAGATGGACCATCAATATTTTATCTCCAACTACAGATCGATGTTAATTTATGAGCCAGATTTTTTATACACCTTTAAAGTGAATATAATGCCAATAGCATTGTGGTCAACCTGAACGCGGATGTGAATTCCGGCACTTGGTCCGCCCGGTACCTGCAGAGATGCAGTTAACAACACGTCGCGATGGACGAGGCTTAGAAACTAGCGAAGGCCGGCCACTTCTCCGCAGCACGTCTTTCCGGTGATACCTCGAGCGAGCATCTGCCGTTACGAGGTATATGTGTACAAATTAACCTCGCACTAACTACATTCATATATACTTTTAAAATTAGCAATATTATCTTTGTGGTTAAAATTC
Source organism: Eubasilissa splendida (assembly GCA_031772225.1). NCBI lineage: Eukaryota > Metazoa > Arthropoda > Insecta > Trichoptera > Phryganeidae > Eubasilissa > Eubasilissa splendida. Next base: position 526,942 of record CM062865.1, on the reverse strand, counting down.
ATATTTTTATTTATTATCTTTTGGGTTTTCAGAATTTTCTAATCATTTGATAGAAAATGGTCATGGTTTTGATAAAAAATTGGGATTGTTAATTTTGCATATAAACGGTGTTTGTCACAAATTAAATAATTTGGAATCGTTGGAGATAAATAAAGCGTGTAAAACTAATCAAAAAATTATAAACAACCAACTAAATTTAACTACGAGTCCCATTCTAAAATTTTTTCCTAAAAATTATTCGAGTAAATTTGTATTAAGTAATGATTTGAGTTAGGTACTAAATTTTTTTTTTTTTAAATAGATTCTGGCAAAGAAACAATAATATATGTTTTAGTTAGTTATGACATCCTGAAGAAGGAAATGGTATTTTTCGAAACCGGTAGATGTATTTAAACTCATTTTAGTGGTTAATAAAACAAAGATAATAAATAAAAATATACATTCATATACACTGCGACACACATCCACATGCGTGAAACTTGAAGAGGATAGGTTCTGTAGTCTCTCCATATACGAAACCTTCTCATCTGACTTGCATGACCTTCAAACGTCAGTCACCCCATGCGAGTGACTCGACAACTCAGATCACACTCATTTCGACTCATATCGCGAGATAAATCTCGCCCCTACAGATTATTATGAATCGCATTTCTAATTTATATATTTATTATAATGTTTTAAAAGCTGACGCATCATCTCAAATGGAAATGGCGGACCACACAAGAACCGAGGGTCATCGTTTCGACAATGATTAATAACGATTGATTGTAACAAAAATGTCATCAATACTCAAATACCTTATATTACGTCCTCTCTCCTGCGCTTGTTGACCACGCCCCTACATCCATCCAACTCTAACACCCCCCACCCATCTGTTCCTCAACCACAGGTAGTCGTAGTCAATTTAGTCTTAAGTTTAGTATTAGTAACGAACGTAGTAAGAACGAACAATCGTCGGACAAACGTAGTCATCCAGTGGTATCTAACGTATATAGTCTTAAAACCCACAGGACTGATAAAATTATCAAACTTTACGTAAACAGCTGGCAGTAAATAATAAATGGACAGGGGTAAGTAGGAAGCACTTAGGCCTTTATCCAGCAATATATAGAAAATGCTGATTATGATATTAATATTAATAACAAAAAGTAATCTTGAAATCAGAGTCCTGGAAGAAGAAGAAGAACATGGTGGCTAAATAACTCAAGATAATGGTTTTAACAAGAATTATGCTTATGCGAGCGGCTGTGCGTTTTATGATAGATAACATCCGTAGACATAAGGACATGGTATCAAAATAATAAGATTAAATAACTTATATTTTGTTAAAAATTGTGGCTGCCGAGTGGTTTGTGATACTAGATAATATACACTATCCATTCTAATCTTAAGAAGCAAGATTCCGATTCCAAGGAGCGGGTAAATGAGGAAAGTTAAAGTTAAATTACGTTTGAAGTAGTATTGAGAGAATTATAAACCTACAAAGGGGATGAGGCCCGAGATAGATAGAGGTTCATGTCACAGATAAGCTTATTAGTCGGTTCAATATTCTTTTCATAAAAACTTCATATAATCTGAGCTATAGCGAATTGTTTGTTTATTTCGTATTTTTATGAATACGTGTACTTATTTTATAAAATATACGCAGAAAAATGTGTCCGTGTACAAAAGTATTTACGTCAGCATGTCGGGTTGGCCAGCCACAAATCCCCTAAAGAAATCACAGGGTGGTCAACATTCGGACGATAGTGTTCCCTGCTCAGATATATTCCGTAAGACTTGCTTGCTAGGCGACCATGTTAAGCTATATCTCAACAGAGGATGATAAAGGTCGGTGCATAATATAACAGTGGGGTCCAATGTAATCTCTAGAACGGCGTTTAAAAAATTAATGTTTGTTGGCCGACGTCCAAATTTTTCTTTGCAGTTCATCTCGGGATCAACCCTGACGTCTTTACAATAAGATATGTCGGAAGCTGTAACGACACCACTATTTGCGTGGTAAAAATTACCTTCAAATATCAGACGAAGGACGAAGAGCCTTAAAAACTATTCGTAGCTTGTAACGAAAACTTCTGGTGGTGTTTTTAAATATATGCAAGTACAGTTATTAATAGTAGAAAGACCTTGATTTGGTTCACTAAGACCTACCTTTGTAGTTGAAGTTGGTAGTTGATAGTTGATAGTTGCCAGCTCTGCGGATAGAACACTTCTCTTTCGTCTCAAGGTTTGCTCGAGGTCCTACTCGATAAAAACAGTAAAAACTTTTTTGTGCCTTCGTAGATCTACAGAAAGCATATGATAGAGTTATAAGAGAAAGGTTATGGAATAAATAAGTTGTAGTAAACTTATACACGCAATCGCATCCCTATACGAAGGAAGTTCTGCGTGTGTAAGAATCAATGGAGCACTCACACCATGGTTTGACATTACAAAGGGTGTCAAGCAGGGTTGTGTAATGTCTCCATGGCTGTTCAACTTGTATATGGATAAATGTGTGAAAGAACTGGAATGTATGAATGTAGGAGCAAAAATGGGCGATTTGATTGTATGCTGTTTATTGTACGCCGATGATGCAGTACTAATGGCGAATAATGAACAAGAACTACAGAGTCTAGTGAGTAGAATGTACGATGTATGCAAGGAAAGCGACCTCATGATGAATGTTAACAAGTCGAAAGTGATGGTATTCGAGAAGGAGGAAAGCAAGACACCGTGCTAAATACTTGTAGGTAATGAATGTTTGGAACAAGTAGATGAGTTTGTATATTTGGGAAGTATGTTTGATAGAAACGGAAAGGCTGAGAATGATATCGAAAGGAGGGTGACTGCAGGAAATAAAGTGAATGGCGCATTGAATGGAATTATATCTAACGGTAATTTATCAACCGAGGCAAGACTAGCGGTACACAATGGAATCCTGGTATCGACACTGATGTATGGAAGTGAGGCCTGGAGCTGGCAGAAAAGGAACGAAAGTAGACTGAATGCAGTGCAAATGAGATCACTAAGGCGTATTTGTGGCAAATCTATTTACGACATAGTAAAGAATGAAGAAATAAGGAAAGAATGTAAAGCTGATGTTAGTATAGTGAGTAAGATTAAAAAAAGATCACTTAGGTGGTTTGGTCATATGGAACGGATGAATGAGGAGAGAATGGTAAGAAAGATATATGACGCAAGTATTGATGGCACCAGAAATAGAAGACGTCCGCAAAAACTTGGCACGACCAGGTAAACCAGATAATGGAGGATGGTTCTGTTAGAAGCCTCAACAATCGGCGAGCTTGTATGAGAAGATGTATGAATGTGGATGAGGCGAGAATTGTGTGTCAGGACAGAAGAGTGTGGCGCTCTATCCTCTTTGACTACCCCCGCGGGGAAACGGCGTAATAGTAAGTAAGTATGTAGATCTGTTCATTCTCCGAGCCCTTTTTATTCTTGGAGCGCTGAGCTTCAGTTGTCCAGCTTCCGGTCTTTGGGACGATTGCCAGGGGACCTTCTAAGCGATGATCTAGAACCCTCCTTACTTTACATGCACATATTATATATATATATATATCAATATCGCCCTTGTTGTCTTCCCCACCTGACAATGTCCTCTGTTGGTCACCTTTATCTAACGCGGTCCCAAAATGTATTTCTATTTTTTTGAAGAGTCGTGATATTAAAAGAATTGGACGAAGATGACAAAGTCAGCCCTACTTTCATGTTCTTGCAGGTACGTCGATGAGTCTGTCTCCCTGTCTCTCTGAAAAGTAATTTTAAAATTTATGAGGAATACAGAAAGCAAATGATTTTAAAGAAAAAGTTTTATCGAGTCCCTTTTTAGTAACCTATTTAGATATTATTTGAAATCAATAATATGCATATAATATAATGGATTAAAAATATATCTTACAAAGGTTGAAAAATGTTATTGAATGTGCGCGGTGGAAACGGAATGGGTCGGAACGAGGAAGCTGCCGTTGAGTCCGAAGCGGGAGAGAAAGAGCCCGCGGCGGCTGTCGTTTGCTAGACGGTGCATGCGGCCAAAGAATTGCACAATTGATACCCAGTGGTGCGTGTCTCTGCTATGACGCGCTTTGCTTTATGGTCCATAGATAGCGGCAGGCATCCATCACAGTTCTGAGGGATCTTATCTCTATCCATACCTACGCTCCATAATCATCATTATTTTCGTCGACTTATCCTATGAGCATCGAAGGCCATGAGTCTTGATCTCTTCATAGATCTATCTATCTAGACTAGAACTATCTTTATACAGTAATGGCTTCTGTTTATCCCAGCTCAGCCTGGGGCGACTCACACTCTTGGTCCGCCTTCCTTTCGGCGTTGCCAAGAAGAAACATATTGGTGGTAGTTCGTCTGTCATTTGGCTTGTATATTTTTATTCTACCGCATACTTTGTTGTTTCGTTAGAAGTCTTAAGCAGCCTTAACCTATCCCATATCGTGATATAAAATACCCATATGCAGCCATGCTGTCAACTCGTGTTACCGTAAGAAATTTTTAACATTTTAATTGTGAAGAAAGCTTTATAAATTTTATTAGTTCAAATGGCTTTATAATTAAAATTATTAATCCTATAAACTTTAAATATTGAGTATTATTTACGAAAATGGTATCAATATCCTAATACAATTCGAACATTCATCGAGTCCTATACAATGCTACCTTATTTCTTATCACTTTTCATTTAATAAGTGAGAAAGAGAGATCATAATTATATTCATGTGTTTTCTATCATTTTTATTGTGAAATTAATATACCATATTTATGTATCTGTCTTACCACAAATGGCATTTTTACCAGCATATTAATTTTACAACTGACTGAATAAAAAAATAATTATTTTTGTAGCTTTCGCTTTACACAACTAGTTTTTCACTAGTCAGTTCTAAGCATACAAATTTTTCTTAGAATTAACTAAAATATTAATTTTATGTTGCGTATATTAACTGAAGTATTAGTTTTAATTGGGTCTGTAGATCTATGTCACAGAATGGTTTTGGAAGGGTTAAAAGTAGTACTGAGCATTACTGCAATTTCTCGAATGCTAAATTGAAAAGGAGACATTCTTCCCTCGTACTCGGAGTCCACCCTGTAGACTACCCAGCACATATTACACATTACATATGTTGTTCTTTATACGCGGGCCGAACAAATACCCTCCACGTCCCTGATTCACGTGCGCCACGTTTTCATCTGACCCGCTACCCTGCTCCCCTGTGAGTCAAGAAGTGGTGTGCGTTATTGTCCGAGCTCCAGTTATCCGCGTACCGGGAAACAATTGTAGTCCACTAATCACAAGACCAAATAATTTCGACCGCAGAAAGGTTTACCTCGCGAGCGAAGGTAAATAAATATAATTGTACAAACGTAAGGGTAGCTGTTTTTACTGAAGTGTTTATTGTTACACCCGCGGTGATCAGATCAGGTTTACGTTCGGGTGTGGCTCACAGACTACCAAATATATAGGCATGAACCAACGCAAATTACTTGTTAGAATATTTTCATTTTAGTGCCACCCACGCGATCACTTACTCAATCAAATAGCTCTGAGACTTTTTTAAAATATATGACTCAATTGGAACGAAAATTTAAACGCTGACAATATAATGTGGACTTAATGTAAAAAATACACCTTGATTACACAAATATTTAATTTTCAAGGGGTAAATACTTTTACTGCTGCATAAATGTGTCGCATACTATCGGATCTATGTTTCCACAAATAATGTATGTTGAATGCCTCTTGTCCCGCTACTAATGCTACAAACCCCTCGCCATATGTACACTTTATTTCATTTACTGGTCTGCGGTGTGGCCCAATAATTTTGAAGGTTTATTAAAAAAATTAGAGATCGAGAACTCAATATGCTATTGAAAGATAGTGTGGTTGGGAAATGAATCTATTATAAATTAATTAGCACATACTCTGGTTAGATCTGACTCGGATGTTTGTAAAAACATGAATTACGCGACAGATATTCGTTTAATGCTGTTTTCCTTCTAAAAAATCTTTAATAAATAATCAAATAATTTGAGATTCAAATGAGCTATTGATAAAAATGTGAAAAAACGCACAAAAACTGACCTAAGACAGTTGTTTTTATGGAATTGCCTCTCACCGCTCACGCTAAAACATACATTGCCAACTTTCAGCATATTTTTTACTCTTTTTTCTAACGTTCCGTGAAGAGGATATGCAAAAGACACGTACCTGGTTTGTGTATTGTGATCTAGTCCAAGACATCCTAGTACATATATTTATATTGTTATTTTTTTTTTTACTTATTTTCGTCTGGCGGTAATACACGCCTCAAGCGTGTTACGCCTTTTTGGGTCCCCCAGAAAGTGTCACCAATAAAGTTTTATGACCGTACCTGGTGAGCTTAGGGTCGGTTTTCCAATATTGTTGATGATTTTGAATTATAATTATAAATGTTGTTTAAAAATACATTATGGTTGAAAAAAAATTAAATGACAAAATGTGGCTTGTTTTACCTACTTATTTTTTTAAATTATGTCAATTGTTATTGTCAATATTTTTAATTTTTATATTCTGAGAATAACAAATAATTTACTAACCGGAATTCACAGAACACAATCAACATTATACTTATTTTGAAATAGCATATCATTCCATTTCATTAAATAATATTTAAAAAGATATATCTATAAAAAATCTCCCAAAAAACGGTTAAAAAATCGAAAATTTGAGGTTGATGCGGTTGACATGGCGCCGACCGTGGCGTGATACATTTATCTCTTTCACACATTCGTCAATCGTACCAACCTTCACGCGCTCACACATTAGTCCCATAGATACATCACAGTTAATTACCGGGAAATACAAGTTTGCAATGTGCCAAATAAATAGTGCAGACGTGCGAGAGTATCGGGGAGAGAGAAAAGAAAAACAAACCTTTTTCTGTCCTTCGCGTGCTTCCAAACAAACATGTTTCCGTGCCTCTTTGTGTTTTTATTGGACTTCTCTTTTGTTGAGAGTCTGGGTTTCTTATGAGCACTGGAAGTATACATAGGTTTTAGACGCAGTGACATAATGCAGTAATACATAAATAAAAATAATTCAGATTAAAAGACCTCGCGTATCACCGGCTGTGACGCGAAGGCTCTTCTGATGTCACGCAGGTTGAATGGCGTCCCTGGCGACAACGGGTGACACTAATGAGATAGCCGGACCTCAGAGCCGCCTTCACATAGCGGGGACAAAGGCAGGCAGAGTTCACGGCTTGGCTTGCCTTTGAAATATGATTCAAGTTTTCGAAAATGTGTTACACATTTCGCTCGTTTTGTATGAGCTACGATTAGTAAAGCATATGAAAGCCAAGTTTTGTAGGGAACGTTAATTTAAATTCAGACGTTACGTACAATCTTTTGCTTTAAATTTAAGGGTACTACGAGGAGTACATCAAACCCCGGAAAGTTTAGTAAAAGGTTTTTAATAATCTTTTAATGGAAGCATAGATATTTACCGAAGAAAAAATAAGGCAACTTGAAGCATGCTCAAAATAAGCTGAACGGATAGTTACGAATGAAAATGTTATGGTTTGGATGAATAAAAAAAAATAAGTATTTAAAATAATAAAAATTATAAAACTGCTAGAGAAGATTCAGATCTTGCACCTCATAATGCAGGGAAAGATTGCTGGAAGTAGGGGCCCAGGAAGAAAGAGAAGAATTCAAATAAAGGTTCTTTTATCATAGTCTTTTGGCAGCCCTTTGTTACGAGGATGACATCTACCATTATGGTTACGCAATAAAGGTGGTTATATCCAAAACCCAGTATCTAGGAGCTGCTGTAAACACTTTTGTTTTAAGGGAAGAAAGGATTCTTCGACCTGACTGGTCTATCTCTTTTAAATATGAATTAAATATATTAATTATAAAGATATACATATAAAATCAATTCTATCGAAAAATATTGTTGTTGCGCCGCCGGGATTCGAACCTGGATCTGTTTCCTAACCGGGGAAGGTGCTTTATCCAACTAAGCTACAGCGACATGATTTTTAGCGACAATTTTCGACCCTATATGTTACCTTTTTGATATTAATACATTTAATCGTTCCATCATTTGACAGAGCCATCTACTTTATTTTTACAGAATCTCAAATACCTTTGAGTAAACTGATAGCAGACGCCAGAATTATCAATTCATTTTTATTAAATTTTGGACACATTGATACAACTTTATTATTTAAGAGAACACATTCTTATTGTGAAGTTGTAATTATTCAATTATTATTATGTAATTATTCCTATGTTCTGAATAATTACAACTTCACAATAAGAATGTGTTCTCCTAAAGTCTATCTCTTTGTCTTGGGACCTTTTATCTCAAGAGGGACTAAATGTAAAAGCAGCTGGAGAATATAACACGCTTATTGCCAACACAGCAGACAAGCACTAAAATATTAATCAAAACGTTATCGTACCTCTGCTTCAGTGCGCATGCGTACCGCTGCGTCCGCACAATTACGCCGCTAATTGCCATTACCTTTGACCAATCATCCCTGTTGTAGTGTTATCTGGTGCACTTGTGCAGTGTGCATTATGCAGGGTGCAGTGTGCAGTATGCAGGGCGCAAGATGCACCGCCCCTGCGTTCGGAGACCGCAACTGCGGTTCCAGTTTGCAGCAAATTAGTGAATTAGTTAGGGGTGGCGAGGGAAGTAATTAATAGTATTATTGAGATCGCTACCATAATGCCATAACATCTCATTCATAATTGGGAAGCATGCTAATATTATTATGATTCTCCGCTTGGTTAAGAATTGATGTATTACTAGGGTCGTCCCAATACGTGCTTGTAGCTTAGTGGTTACGATATTCGCTTAGTGATCTGGCGGTCGGGGTTCGAGTCTCATTCCAGGAGGCCATTAAATCAATCCTATTTTCAAATCACGAGCATTTAGCTTTGTTTGAAAATCGTAAGACTATTTGAAGTGACCCGTTCTCCTTGTACGTAACTCTATTTTGTAAAGAAAAAAGAACAAGAAAGCCAAACATTTCAGTTTTCATTTAAATGAAACTGCATAAAAACATTTTAAATAGAGAAGAAAAACTTTGCTCTCCCGAATCCCAGCATCTGGCGGAGCCGCAATGAAATCTCTCCGCGCTCGTTCCGTCCGCTCTGGCTGCAGTGATTACCCGATCGTTATCGGTCGGACGTTTCCGCCGACGCTCGGCTTCGGGTCGACGGGTCAACCCGTTTGAAGTCGAATGGTACCCGTAAATTTGCCACAAGAGATATAATCTAATTGGTGTTCAGAGGTGGTTAGACGATCGTTCTAAAGTGATTTCGCGAATCAGTTTTGATGTAGCTATTGCGTCTCACGGGGGATTTAAATTGGGCGCCATTTTAGAACGGTCTAACATAAAATTATTTTGTTTGACTGTTCTAGAAACTGTATTTCTTGTTTCCTCCTTCATGTCAGTATTGACACACAGTAGCCTCAATCAGATGAGACTCGACTTGTAAAGCACCTCTAAGTTCCAGTCTCGGGTCTCTCCAGCCAGATGCAACGTATCTGTCCATCGCTGTGGTACTCTTCTTCGGTACAAAGTTTACTGTGTCGCGTAATGTGGCCGAAGAATTGGAAGAATATTTTGTTCGCTACTGAAGATACCACTTGCTGTGGCTAGATTTGTTGCAGAATGTGTCGAAAAATGTACATTCACATGAGTTGTTTCTGTATTTTTTTAAAATAAACTTAACTTTGTGCCGTGCACGTGTTGGGGGATCGTCCCTACCGTAGTTTCGGGACAGTTGGAGTCCTTCTCATCACCAGGTGATAACTAAACTAAATACAGTTTTGTGTTAACCTATTCGAGGGTGAAAGTGGTGTACTTCACTCGTTAATGGAAATATGGACGAAGTATTAGGTCGTGAGAAGTTATTCATTATTGTTTTCTCTGAACTCAAATTACTTTGTATTCCAATGGTTTCTTATTTAGATATTAATCTTATATTGTACCAACCTAGTGCGCATGTGTAGATGCAGAACAAATACCCATATTCATAAATGGATTTAATATCGTAACTTACCGATCCGGCGACATGATGCGACACACAACAATAGATTGTATCGTGTCTCAGTTGAACTTTTGAAATTGGGTAGTCCGATTTCTAGTAAGGCGTCTCAATTCACTCAGCCGGAGAAGTGTCGATATTACCGTGCCACTTCAAAGTAAACAGAGGATAGTGGTAATGTAAATAATGAAACGCGCTGCTGGTGTAGAGTGTATTTGGTCAGAGATAGAGATGGAAGAATATCGGAGTCGGCGGTGTTCGGTCTCTGTAGGCGATGTGTCGTCGGCGAGCTGTCCTGAATATATGTGCAGATGTCGCTGGTGTCGCCGGTGTGCGAGAGAAAAAATAACAGAGGGCGCTGTGGGAGTGGATCGTGGTTCTGTAAGGAACTGCGACCTACTTAGGCCTGCAATTGTTCAGGGACTTTGTGACAGTGTGGGTATTTAGGTGGGAAATCCTGGGTAAGCCTGTCTGACTTGTTTTACAGTTGGACCCTTTCTGAAGAATATCTGCTGGCAGTGGCGCTCGGATAGGGAATCAATCCTATATTTTGTTTGGGTTGATCTCGTTTACCGCGAGAGAGTGTTCATGTTAATCCCAATCGAGTTTTCGGAATATTTTATTATAATTTTTGTATTAATAATAATGATTGAATTTTAATGTACTTCTTGTAAATTATAAATTTAGGTATTTTATTCGCGGTTCTTCAGATAATGGTATAAACGCTTTTGCTTGTAGAACAGTCCCGGTTGAATGGTGGTCCCCTCTCATCGCTCTTTATTGCGACCGGGGGTCCTGAATGTAGATGTCGCCGGTATCAACGCCGGCCGACCCCACGGAATAACAGAATTTAATTATTGCTACACTATAATCTCTGTCGTTTACCGTCTGCCGTATCTGGTCCTACCGCACTGTTTGAGAGTCCTGCGTTGGATTATCAATTATTGATAAACAATTTCAGGTCGTCGGTGCACACATGGTTACGCCACTGCCGTCAGCCCTGGGCACTGCAGCTCGCCCGGGGGCAGTTTTGCCGCCCGCCAAACAAAATGGACGGCTGTCACTTCATTAGCGGATCCGGAGCCCGCACGCAATGAACTCTGGATATGAACACGATTCTGGTTAATTTATGGGGTAGTAATTACATCGGTTTTCTATTCGTTAAGCGTTCAAACTCAAACAGACGAACTGTGGTCGGAATAGCGGTCTGAACCTAAACACCGTAGAAAAACAAACTAGTGGCTATTAAATACATACTTCATTTTATACGTCTTTCTTTAATTCCGCTTGTATTATGGAAAAACGATACAACCGAGATAAGGCTTGCGCAGTCTCTGATTCTACTGTACGGGGTGGAATAATAGACTCTGAAAGCAAAAATGGCGAGACGTAAGAGATCTCTCTTACCACAGGTAAGAAAATATGACTGTCGTCAATATTTTGCGTTTTGTGCATTCAAGCAACGAATCACGGACCGTATCTCACAGTCGGCGAGCTGATCAATTGTCTTGAACATTTCAACCACTCACTGCAACATGGCCACACTATGTGAATGTCTCTAAAAATTGCATGTAGTGAGTCAACAAATTAAGGAAACCATCGCAACCGCAGCGCTACACCTGGAATATCCGGCAACGGTACTTACTTTAAAAATGCGCCTCGTACTTGCCAGTCGTAAAACGACTTCGCTAATGTATGTTTTTTTTACTCGCAAATTCAAATTAAATACAGCTGTTATTGAATATATAAAAGAGAAAAAATTAATGTAATCTTTACTTAGAGATATATTAAAAACACAGATCTGGCCGTTTAACCTAGCACTTTACAGCCACAAATGACACTACGTACGAATCCAATACATTTAGAAAGTCGTAGATAATAGATGTGGAAGCGTGATATTATTATAGACACTTGTAAAATAAAACATTTAATTATTCCATATTGCAGGTGTTGAAAAACTAAATATATTAAACACCTTATCGCATCATCTCCAGTTGTTTCCATAACGTGTTTAATTTCCCAAACACATAATTGTTTCGCGAAACTTTTTCTTTATTAAAACAAACAGAAGTTGTAAAAGTTTGTTCAGATAAATCCATTAAACCCGCTGCTGCAGGTTCCGCGACCGAGATCAGAACTTGGCTGGTTAATCAAAGGTTTAATATTACTTCTGCGGCATCCACGAGCTTACTTGCGTATATTATAGATATCTCATTGAGACGAAGCTGTTATTTTTATGTGGGAAGTATGGAAGTCGCGGGTATTATACAGGGCTTACGATCTGTCCTCGGCTGGCTTGAGTGATCACTTTACACGATGCAATGTTCACCAATTCTACTCACGGTCGACTGCCACACTTGTCAAATTTTACGGTGTCGCCATCTATGGTATGAAATTTGATATTTATTCCCCTGAAATAGCATAGATGTCTCTAATACGAATCTTTTTTAATAGAAGTATGAGAGCTATATAATTACTTATGTATATCACACCATTGGCATGTCGTTAGTATGCAGTTGTCTATTTGTATATTTGTCTTGTGTATAGTTTTTATAGAAACATATTTTGACAATCTTAAACCTTGTTCCCCCAATTCAAAATCTATAATAGTTTAACGAGAAAAGAGACACTCGAGGTTTATTTAAATCGTAAAATTACAGTGGTTCGGTTGAATGTATGAAGAGGATGATCGAAAAACAATCACAGCTGATGCATAATCTTGGGAAGATCAGAGCTATGATGGAGTGACAATGACTTCTAAGACATCTCTGTCTTGAAAATTCAGGGTTGGAGAGAAACGGCGTGCAATAGAGTTAACCCCTTCTCCTTTCAACAACACTGTACATTGGTTTTTAAACACAGTAGTACCAGTATCCACTGCTTACCCAGGACCGATTCAATAAGCTCGGGAAAAACTGTTCAAGACCCACCGGCGGTTGTAGTCAGTAGTTATGAGATGATGATTAACCAAATATAATAGCAACAGTAAAAATAAAATATATTCGTGTGAACTGTGTTCGGTTACCATTAATATATGTGTTTGTAATTATATATTAAATTAAATAAATCGCCCCCACTCCTGACATTTAGAGAATCGACGGCACATGTCGGCACAATCACTCTCCCCATCAACGTCGCCCGTGCATCAGCTTCAGAAGCCACCTCCAAGCTCAGTTCCGGTAACTTGTTTAATATTAATAAATTCAGGGCATCCGTGAACAGATTGTCACGGTATACATCCTCCATCCTCCATGTATACATCCTCATATATTTTGACACAAATATGAGTCACAATTCACTCCGCGACACAAAATAAAACGATGGTATTAGGATATCCAAAAATTTCACACAAATCATATCATGCTCAAAATTTTAATCATTTTGATTGGAGTCTAGTGGAGTCGCACCCTAGGTGCCAAAAACATAGAAACAGGAAAAAGAATCACCTCAGTGGACTGTATCTAAATATCACTATTTCGCCAAAGGTCGATACATAGACTTATCGAGCCTTCGAGGTGGATAATAGCGTTTAACCGTGCTCGCTAGTGGCGGGGGAGGGAAGGGAAGGTGGGAGGCACTGAATATTAGTTCGTTCAAAGTCCAAAAAATAGTCATAAACAATTATATCAACATACTCAGCATCCACCGTGCACTACGCATACTTGAAATTCACCCACAATCATTTATACTAGATTAACTATGATTTATGAGCAATTCACGCCGTAAAAAATTAGACCCCGGGTCCAAAGAGGAGTTACGCCACTTAGATCGGCAATAGTCGTGAAACAATACTACATTTTATTTGTCCGACATCGGCAGGGGTTGATCTGCAGAAGGCTCAGCTGGGCTGCCTTATTTTTCACGGCCAGCAGCGCTGTTGTCTCAAGGCGTCATAAATCTCAACGCGCACAACTCGCGGGGGATGTTTGGTTTCCTAGGGTTAATCCACTATTTATTCCTGCCTGCCTGCGTGGCGGGTGCTTTATTTGTTATTGTCCGGACATATTTACAAACCGTTCGGAGAACTCTCCGAAACCTGGCGAGGGTTTATATTTATTAACCTATCCGGAATAAAAAATAAGTGTTAGTGTGTTTGCCCCTCGATCTTCGGAACCTCTAAAAAATATGTATTTGTGATCCTAGGATTTCGTTATTTTTTTAAAAATATCATCTGGAGTCTCCTGAAATCAAGTATCTACCGCAAAATATTTATTCTCATGAAAAAATCTACAGAAAGAAACCGCTGAAACTAATTTTTCAGGGGAGCAGTAGAAGTGACATTAATGCACCTAGTGAGAACAATCGCGGTTAGAGAGACCTCGATTGAGGTAGCTTGGAAACGTCTTTCTAAAGCTAAAAGAACTATTACCAAGATTCTTGACAACTCCGAAGGAAAGATGGGTGACCTCGGACTATTTTTTGTATACAGATTATCAACGGGTCGTTATTGACTCTGATAGATAATCTTATGTATGAAATGTAGGTACAATGTATTATATAAGCATTTAAAACAATTAAGGTTACGACGTATTTAAAAAAATACCTTTTTATGTTTAAAAAATTAAAAACACGGTAAAAAAAGTAAAGTTATGTAAAAAAAACTGATAGCTGAGGAGAATGAATAATATATTTAAAAATATCGCACAGAAGTACACACGCGCGTGAATTTTAAAGTGAATGAAATCAATTCCCTTGATATGCATGTCTATGCCTATAGACTTCGGCGTTAAAAGCGTTGGTTTATGGTATGCGCGAATTATCTAATATACTCGAACCTAACCTAATACAACATACCCTAGAATTAATGATTTAATTTTGTATTTGATATTATTATTAGATCATTCTTATTCAAATTTCCCCTCCCATAGGCACGATATATAAAAGGAGTGATCTGTCAAAAGAATACCAATCGCAGAAACCAATAAAAGTAACCCACAAGTTTGTGCCTCCTTAATGGCGCCGGTACAGCAAAACTCGCCGTAAACTAGATCAAATAGTCGTTGAACTCTAAGTCCTGGTTGTCGGAGGCTGTTGGGGCTGATGGGGCCGATGGGGGCTGCCTCGCAGGAGATAAGTAAGATTTAGATGTCCCGGTGTTATCTGAAGGGCCAGGGATTTGGCTCGTTATCTGCGCCTTACGTCGGAGAGCCCAGAGGTCACGCTGGGGTTATCGCCCGACCCGAGGGTTCCATTTTCATAATCAGCTTTGCGATCGGAGTCCGGGTCGCAACATAAAATTGTAAATTAATTGTTCAATGAGTTGGAAAAAAATTCTAGAACATATTGTACGTACATTTTTATCTATCAAGGAGTCAAATTTGTTAACACCCTTCCCAAAGATATAAAAAAAAATGTATATTCAAATTTATTACTTAAAGTGAAGAACTTATTAGAGTATGGCTATCGGTGATAGCCGATGATAACTTCTTTGGGATAAGATTCCGTGGACTTAAATTACTATTTAGTTGATGAAACTCGAATTGGATTCAGAAAGGAATAATGGTAGACGGATCTGGCCTGGGTTGGACGACAATTTTTCATCTCCACTCGACTCGCACTTTTGTATTTTTTATTTATTTCAACCCTATCCCGAATCATTTTGAGAGTTATTTAGTTATTTTGACATTATCATCATAATACCATCATAGGTTGGCTCCGGTATCATAGAATTTTGAGTTATTATTTGTTACGTACTAGTTTTCTAAGTACATCTATAAGCACTTCATATCATTGCACTAAGTGATGGACGGAATTGCACAGCTGCCTATTAACATTTAAAAAATGCCAACCTAGCGGCAAATGAAACGGACTATATAATAGCTTTCGCTTATAAACGATCCTGGGTAAGCGGCGGGTCCATCTTCATTACACTTTTGGATGCTGTAGAACACCGCTTATTTTTCGTGGTCCGGATGTTCTGCACGGCGTTACTCTCGACCGTTAAAATAACACACGTGTTAACAGATCCGCGTCGAAATGCAATTTGGTCTCACGTCAGCGAAATCTCTAAGTAATTAGTTGGCCAGAGTGGGAAAGGTATATTGCATATTTGACTCGCGTCAACAGACGCTGACTACGCAGCTTTGCTTTATCTGCTAGTACATACAATATTACGCTTTGTATCAGTGGCAACATTTTACCATAGTAACAAAAGTTACAAAAGTAAAATAATATATGCGTAAACGACTTGTTTGATCGTTGGAAAAAAATACAAATTTTACTATCCTACGAATAAAATCGAAAATCGTTAAATATGGCGGACTCTTCACAGCTGTTTCGAGTCATCTCTAACGTTGATACTTTGAAAGTTGCAGTATGCGACAATGAATCGTTCGCTATTTTAGTGATGATATCGTTGTTTAATATATATTAGCACATAATCCATGATTATTTGTCTTGCCACAATTTGAGGCGAGATTTCTTATCTACGCTTTGACAGTAGTAAATTTGAGGCACAAACAAACCGCAAACGTTTTTTGTCATTGACGATGGTAAAAAGTTAACATGGTAAAAATTTACTACTGAACACTTAGCTGGTGAAAAATCTTCGGTAATATAAATTAAACAGCGAGACCATCATAGGATATTGGGATATTGAATGATTCATTGTCGTATACTCCAATTTTTCAAGTATCAATGTGATGGATGACTTTTGAAACGGCTGTGATAGAGTCCACCATTTTTAACTAACGATTTTACCATCGGATATCAGAGAGTAAAATTAATTTGATGAAATTGCTGTGAATAATTCCTAGACAAAACACTCGATAATTTTTGAATTGCAGTTCAAAATGGTTTTACACAAAATATCGTATACATTAAAAGATAAAATAAAACACAATCACTCAGTATAAAATCACGAATTTTATTAAATGCCAACCGGTTTCGCTTAGCTCAAGCTTCGTCAGGGCGTGTTTAAAACTAACAATAAATACAAAAATAGTGCACTCATGGTTAAAAGGTTCATTTGAAGTATGATCATTCAAAGCAGGTCTAAACAGAAATATTTAGACATACAATGAATTGTTGATAAACAATAAATTTAAATGTCTCAACATTATTACAATTAAACTGATCTGGTCTATTGTTAATAATTTGTTCGACGCCACACTGATGTCTAGAGTAAAGCTTTACGCCAGTACCAGATCATTAAGGAAGCATTAAACATTCAGAAAAGATGCCTATCACAGCAATATTTATTTATATTATAGACGCCCTGCCCTATTTAGGTATTAACTTTTTTTTTTAAATAATAAAAAATCTCATCAGCAGTGCAATACACAAAGAAAAAAACTACAAAATATCAGCATGTTTTCACATAATTAAAATTAAAAAATAATAATATATAAAAAATGTAAAATAGAGCAATTTATCTATCAACATTGAGTTGAGACACAAGAAATTGTAATAATGTAGTCCTACAGAAAAAATGTCGACTACCTAAGAATGCAATCTGGGGACTGCGGAATTAGCTAACGCATATGTTTTGACATTACTACTGTAATAGAATAATGAATTGTGTCTCGATGACCTCAATTTATCAATCTATCACACCATTGATGATCCTGTATATAAATATAAGGTCGGTCATCGCACGTCTCACTGATAATGTTAACAATTTCAGACGGCTAAGGAGATAATCATGATTGATATCCTCAGAGCGTATATTTAGTTTAAAATTAATGAATTTTAAAAACTTTATCTGGATGGTTTCAACCGCCGTCGCGCGAACAATGTAGTGAGGCGACCATTTAACCGAATTATTTTCTACCTGAGGTCTGACTAGAGAAATGTAGATAACTTTGTAGGTGTGCAGGTCTGAAAAGTTGTTCGCAGTCCGCAAAACAAATCCCTTTGCGTTCTTTATTCAGATTTCACGCTTGCGTAGATTGTATAATGACATTAAGACAGTAAATTAGTTAGACATATTCACCAATTTTTTTTTTTTTTTGTTTGTATATATTGGTGCTAAATATTTATTTATAATTATTTTTTAGTTCCTGTATGTAATTTTATTCTTGTATATTATTTTATGCTTTCGTGTACTTTGCATTTTAATTTGTTCAGATATGTGCTGTAATACCTTATTTTATTTGATTGTAGTATCTACAGTTGTGATGGCAAATTAATTATTTAAACCGCAGTTAGCGTATGTGATGAGTATTTTTAAAAAGTTTAAGAGGTTTTAGAGGGGTTTTTTTTTAAGGAAAACAAATAATTCTAATTGATACATTTAATATGTTTTATAATTTTTTTCTTCTTATTTAGTTTAGAGATGCACACACGGAATACGTGATACATTAATATTCTTACTATTTTCAAACTAAGTTTGTGCTATGAAAATAGGACTAACTTAAGACTGAAAGAGGTTCGAATCCCCGAGCACTAGACTACTAGGCGAGTATCGTGACCACTAGACTACAATCACTTTTCCTGCATGTTATATAATCGACTTTTTAGATGTAGAGTTCTTGAAGAATGAAGGTATTTATTTGCTTCGCAGTATGCTACGCAACACCACGTCTTGAAGACATCGAGAATGTTCCTTTATTTCTTTCTCAGGGTTCGTATTTCGATCTCTAGACTGTAGGACTATGATGTTCAAATTCCTCTCCACTACATTGTAAATAGCCTGACCTGAATAATATATTCATGTACGTATCGTAGAGGAGCATATAAGTTGATCGGGATGTAGTCGGAAAATATATCGACCGTATAAGGGAAGTTATCCGCGAACACTCGGTGCAGCCCTGTAATCCGAACAGGGTGCAGGGTGCAGGAAGTGGTCGCTGCCGATTTGGATCGAACGTGTGAAATGTCCGCTGCCGAGTAGTAATAATAATAATAATTGATCTCAATTCCTAGTTCAGAGTACTTGCGGTCTAATAGCGGCGGTAATGCGGTATGGTCATGTGGAACGTACGAGCTAAGATAGGATAGTAAAGACAATATGTGAGGCAAGTGTTGAAAACAACAGGAACAGAGAGCGTCCGCGAAGGACCTGGCGCGACCAGATAAATCAGGTTCATCAGTCCAGATGAAGGCTTCAACAACCGAAAAGCGTACATTATAAGATGTTTGATTTTGGACGAGGTAAGAGTGTGGCGTTCTATTATCTATGCTTACCCTTTCGAGGGAACGGTGTGACGTTATAAAATACTTAATGTGTCGTTCCGGCGATGATACGTATTCACCACGTTATTTATCATATTAATTTGATGAAAAATGGTTGTGAAACGAGAGATATAATATTTAAAAAAATATAAGGTTGTATATTTTCATTCATAGTTAAAATAATAATAATACTAGTGGTGAAAGTGAAGTTAGTACAAACATTTGATAACAACTCACACGGTCAGCATACATCGCTGTGGCTCGTTGTGCTTTACTGCTTTATATACCTATTCAAAAAAACAACAAGTCGTGCCAAAATTAGCTACGCCTTGTTTTCTGCTGGAACAACATTAAAATAATGAGTTTGTTTGCTAACGAAATATGAAAAGTATGCATGTGATAATGTTGCCATACGTTGTAAAAAAATTAAATTATTGCAAGATTTAGACACATTATACAAAATATATTTTTGCTTTGTAACGAGTGTGCTGTATTTTATAAATTAATATATATTTTTAAAAAATGAAAGAGGAAATCAAAGATGAATAGTAAAAGTGAAAGCGTGTTCCGAATCCGAAGCGCAAAGTGTATAAAATACACGGGAAAAGTACCTACCAGTCATAAGAACTAAATTGAAACCAACACTAATGTTAACTATACCTATCTCCCCCACCCTTCTTTTACCCTCTTACCACAGAGTACGACTTTTTCTGTGTGTGATTTATGACTTGCGAACTGTCAAGAAGAGTGAGCGTCCTGCTTGTTAGTTAATTTGAAGTTATTGTTAAATAGCTGGTGCTATTGTGTTGGTATTGCGTGCCGAAGCTGTAATATGAATACAACAATAAAATTCAGGTAAGTCGTGTTCTTTCCGGTTGGTCCTTGAGCCCTTATTGTTCTGTCCCTATACAAAATTCCTACTATACTTCGTACATTCCGTTTCACCGCCCACTTGTGTAAACGGCTATTATTGTTTTTATAGATTGTCGTTAATGATATACTGTACCGTATTAAATGAAATGAAAGATTCCGCTCTGTTGGCACTGTATTCCGAGACCCCATCTCTTGACTTCACATAAAAGCAGTCGTATCTTAATTACTCCAAATCGTGACTTCCTCATCGCAGCATCGATCCAGCGCCAATTTCCTTTTGCTCTGACGTTCCTGCGTATTCGCCGAAAAACAAAGTTCCGCCAAATAACAAACAAACATGTCGTAGTTTGTTTGTTATCGAATCTTTTGTCATTCTGGCGTCACCGTATTGTCTATCTCATCCCCTCCGGGTCGTTGAACTATCTACAGATCAAATTTCCATGTAAATGAACTCAAACTGTTTCTGTCTCCAGTTCTCCGGGAATTATTTTCCTATCCCAGATTAGTCCGGTTGACTGCGCAAGAGGCGCAATACAAAAGATTAATACGAACGAATGAATAATAATTGGTGTTTGATTTTCTTTTATCATATTGAAGAACTGCGTTCTTGGTTTTATTACAACAATAAATAAATAGCAGCGTAAAATCTGGAAACACTTGTCACTTTGCTTTACGGAAATTGCTGTCATTTGCCGTTATGCGGCCATTGGTAAACGGCGCGTGTTCAGAGTCTCAGTAGAATCTATATTTCAATGCGGAAATTCCTTATTAGGTATATTGCTTTAACAATAATGCATTGTAAATTGCTTTGATTGAAATATAGATTCTACGGAAACCCTGACCGCGCAGTTTAGCTTTTCTGTGAGTGAATTCTGTATGTATGTGCTCTCCCTGAAATTGTACAAATAGTTCTCTTACGTATCAACTTAAAGACATTCTTGAAAAATACGAACAAAATATTAATTTGTCAGTGCTACCCTATTGTATACAAAGAACGAAATGACTATGAGACATAGATGAAATGACCGGATGACAGACGCTAAATATACTTGCCAGCCGTAATACGATTTTGCTATTGATGATGACCTTTAAGGAAAAAATATATTTCAATGTTATTGTATTCATTTATAAAATACTGAAAATATCGGCAGAATTTATAGGAAAAATTGAAGCTAATCAACAAAAACACGAGTATCATACAAAATAAAGAGGTAGACCGAAACTGCCATTCAGGTAGAAAGCTAAATCTCAGAAATCGATGATGTACAGCGCGATGAAGATATTTAATGAAATGCCAGAAAACATAAGAAAGGAGGAGAAACTACATAGATTTTGATCTTTATTATATATATTAGAGCATATATTAAAGTACTTATGGATGTACTGTATTAAGTGTAATATATCTTGATGCACGAATGCGTAACGCGCGCAAGTTGGCAAGGTTGGCAGAGTGAAAGGGATACAAGATCGCCGCTCTCTTGCGCGCGTCCTCTCGCATCTTACGTACACTTAAAAAAAGCTTAGTATAATAAAGCATATTATTATCACATTAGGTTATCTTGTGGTACCTCAATCCCGCACACACACACACACACACACAAGGACCGCAAGCAGATATTTGATATCTCAAAGTGACTCAGCCGGCGCAAGTATATTACATTAAGTATAAATAAATAAATCATGTATGTTTCTTTTTACTCGCAATAAAGACAATGCACCTTCATTTCAAATTGAATATATATTTACGTGCTGTTATTGAGTACATAAAAGAGAAAACATTATTAATCTAAAAATATTAAAAACACGTTCGTTTTTGCTCTGCTCGCGTCTCACAGACCTGGCCATTTATTCAAGCACTTTACAGCCATAAATCTACTACATCCAGTAAGCCATAGATAAAAATGGGGAAGCGCAATATTATTACGGATACGACCAATCGTTCTATGTGGTGTTAAGTTTGGCCTCTTACAGGCCTTCGAAAACAAAGTTTTGCGAAAGTTTTACGATTCAATACGCCGGAGAATGGAGAAGATTAAACAACTTAGAACTTCATGTACGGTATACTGCCCCAGGTATTCTAAGGAAGGTGAAAGCGAGGAAGCTGCAGTGGGCGAGGCATACAACAAGGGCAGATGAGTCCCAAAAAAGCCCTCACATACAAGCTAACAGTGTCATGACCGAGAGGAAGACCGAGTCTAGGATGAGGAATGCTGGTGCTCGAAGGACTGGATCATGAAGGCGTGTCCTGGATTGCGGTCATGGACTTCAGAGTCCCATGAGACCCGTTAAAAAAGAAGAAGAAAATCTATATGCAGGGGCGATGATTATCTTATGATATGAGTCAAAATGTGTGGTCTCTGAGTTGTCTAGTCACTCAGATGGAATGGCTGACGTTCAAAGGTTGTACACGGTGAGATTGAAGGACCTATCTCTATCAAATTTTCACGCGTGTGGATGTATAACGCAATGTACACATTAAACATGGTATTTATATGCTATTTAATTGCATCTTGTTTTACTCTTTATACATATATTTTTTTAATTGCTATACCGGAAAAACACAGTCTACTATAATGTTGTAAAATACTAGTGTAGCTGGCAGGGCACCGAAATACATGTCTAACTTTGCTGCCATGTTTTATCATATTATAACAATACTGTACTATGACTCAAAAAGTAACTACGAGTGTGGAATATGCGAGTGAGAGTATATGCTGTGACTAGAGCATGGGTCGTTTATTGCGGGGCGATTCACAATTAAAAGTACAACAATTATAAAGTTAATTTGCACAAATAAAGTTTGTAATTGGAGATGCTCGCTTGAGGTGTTTCTGGAAAAGTGTTCTGGCCTTCGCTAGCTTCTAGGCCTTGTTCGTCGTGATGAATTGTTAACTGCAATTCTGTGGATGTGGATTGACCGCCAGGTACTGTAAGGCACTTCAAGTCACTTATATATAAATATAACATATAGAGTACATACGTTTATTTTATATTTATACAATTTTTCCTCCTTTCTTATGAGCTCTGACATCACATTGAACATCTTCGTAGTACTGTACATCATCGATTTCCGAGATTTGGCCTTCTTCTTGAATGATAATCTCAGTTGACTTCTTCGTTTTGCATAATTCTAGTGCTAATGTTGAATGAATTAATTTTGTGAGTGTATTTTTGTCCATGCCTTTGTCTGTCTTCTTCCCTCAATATTTCTTTAATTTCTAAGGTATGCGCCATCTGAGTTAAGAATATATCTAAACATTTACAATATCATATTTTTGTAGAAAGCAATCACGTATTTTCCCCTCCCTTAATGTTTCGTCTGTCTGTATATGTATTCTGTCTCTCTTGATGTTATATTTAACTATATATATATTTTGTCTCTTATATGTAACATGTATATATATATATAATGGGATGAAACATTTAAAAGGGCAGAAATAGCCACTGCATCAAAACTTAACTCAAAATAAACATATTCTATTGCCTTTCCGTTAAAAAAATTTTAGAACCATGACGTCCTAAATACTATTAAAATACACAAATGCATTTCGGATTTAAATCAAATATGTAACTATAATGTAAAATCGAATGAGATATTTTATCTCAGATTAACATTTGATGAAAATTTACGATGGGTTCCTCATATCGATCGAGTAAGCTCCAAAGTTAGAAAATTAATTTACATTTTCAAAATTTTACGCAGCCTCATAAATATTACTTTATTAAAAATGGTTAATTGTCAGAGTCTCATCAGTTACACAATATGTGCATGGGGCTGTCCAACTCTCACATTAATGGATTCTCTAATTAAGGCTCAGAAATGGGTTATCAGAGTAATAAACGAGAGGCCATTTAGATATGTCTCTGAAGAACTCTTTAAATATTTCCAAGTTTTGGATATAAGATAACTGTTTACCAGAGCAATCTTAAAACAATTTAAAAAAATATTAACTTTACTTTCACAATACGATCCAAAGGAAACTAGAAGCAAAGTCTTAGAATACTTTTCAGTGCCAAAATTTAATACCAAATTCGCTCAACGAACTTTCTTATTTTATGCTCCGCGAGTATTTAACAAAGTGCCACTAGACCCTAAAGTGATTAACGACTTCAAACCAAAAATAACAAAGTGGTTACTTGATGTGGATAGAAAGAAAAATGAATCTAATTTGTCATAAACTTAACCTAAAAATTTTTGTCTTCAACATATGTATATTACAGACAATATTTTTATAACTCTTTTTCAATAATATTTTATAACTTCAGACTGTACTTTTTTCAAATAACTTTTTATAACTTACTTAACATTAAACTTACCTACAACTTTTAAAAACTAGACAGGTAACTGCTTTAGAATAGACCGCGTCTAGTAAAGTAATTACCTTTATTTTTTCATATGTACTATTTATGCTACAAAAAAAAAAATAAGTGCAATCTTTTGATATTTATGATTAGTTTCAAATACGTCCTGATAAAGCTTGAGATAAGCGAAACCGGTTGACGTATAATTAATTAGGTGGTTTCATACAAATTGATTGAACACATCTTTCTCTCCCTTTACCACAACGATAGTTTCAACCTCCCTTCCCTTTCTCCCACCCTTTTTTTATCTTCTTGAACTGCTATACTATGTGTCTGAATTTTTCTGTAGGGATTTGTAATTAGTGTCATATGTTATATATTGTGTGAGTTCTTTTATGTTTACTTACACTATTAAGATCCCTTAATCTCACGCCTGTGGTCTTTGATAGTGTCAATTATTTGATCTCTTTTCTTTTCTCAGGACCTTCACATTTTTTTAATTCTCTCAGTCCAGCTTATTCTTTGTATTGTAGTTAATATAACATAGTTTGTATATCCAATGAACTCATAGTTGTATTGTTCGATCTTTGTGACAGATCTACGGATGCGCGCGTACCACATGCAAATGTATGTAAGGGTTCCTGTCCTATTAACTACCCGTTTCCACCTTTCTTCTCAGAGCATGACTTTTTCTTTTATGTTACGTTGTTTGTGTTGACGTTGACAAGTTGAACCGTTGAAGTTGGCGTTTCACTATTGAGCACGACGAACTGTCAAAGAATTGACATTTGAGTCAACGAAGTCAAAAAATTTGTGGTCACCGCAAGCGGACAAGGAGTGTCAACACTGGCATGTATGTCGTGTCCTAGATGCCTCTTCCTTTCCTGTTCCTGTTCCGAACTCCTTCCATCCGTCTCACATGTCGTCACATATCTCTTGTATTATTTTACTTTCTGGGTAATTATAGTTTTCTAAGTGATCATTGTTTGAAATTACATTTATTGTCGAGATTTCAAAATTTAGGTTATTTTTGTAACAACTGCTAACCCCTTGAATGATATTTAAAAAAAGCTAATTCTCAATATACAATTTGAATTAAAGTTTCTGTTTTGTACTGTACTACCATTACACGGTAGCCTCACGGTACAGTCCAAGTTTTAGTAAGAAATAATAATGTTGTACACGAAATTATAGTGTGCGTTATTTAATGTTAAAAAGTAAGGTTTTACAACGGAGTAATAAATTAAATAGAGTTTCCATTAAGGGCTCGAAGCTGGCTGAAACGTATTTTAATTGCAACGAGGGAAGAGGTACACCGCAGTGGTGTGCGTCTGTGAGTATAGCCCGGGCTGTGGATGTATTAGTAAGCCACGTGACCCGATCCCAGTGTTCGTATATGGTAGTAAAAAAGGCACATAAGCTAATAACTGTAAAACCTTTTATTACGTAATATCCTGTTGCTTCAGCTGCTACCATAATACTACGTCAGACTTGATCGTATTTTGTGGGCTATAAAATAAGTAAACAAGATTATGTAATACTTGTTTACAGATCAGCTTCTGTTTCAGTTTCTAATCTTTAATCTCATATTGTATTATCACGAGCTAATCCGTTGATCCCGCGTTCTCTCCATTATATAATGTTTCAACATAATTTTGAACTATAACTTCTACTATACTTCCTAACTTGTCGTGTAGAAGAATTTTGATTGATTTATATACAAAATAGTAAATGGTAACCTGGACGTCCTCGATTTAACTGATCTGATTATGACCCGTGTTCCTACTCGAAGCACTAAGTCATTAGAGTTGTTTAATATGTTTGTGTTAAAAGTAAAATTTTATTTATTTTTGTAGCATATTTTGTATATGTTGTATATTGGTAAGGTACAATCAGAAATTATAAAAAATATGTTTATCTATAATTTAGTTGGAGACAAAATGTGTAGATTTCATTTTGCGTTTTATCCACATCAAGCAACCACTTTGTTATTTTAAGTTTAAAATCGTTAATCAGTTCAGACCCTTTAAGGTTTAGTGCCAATTTATTAAATATACGCGGTGCACAAAATAAGAAAGTTCCTTGACCAAATTTGGTATCCATTTTTGGCATTAAAAAGTATCCTAAAGTTTTACTCCACGTTTCCTTTGGATCGTATGTGTGAAGTTAAGTTCATTGATCTGGTAAACAGTTGTCTTATATCTAAAACTTGAAAAGATCTAAAAAGTTTTTCAGAGTTTAAAATATTATATTAGATCACCAATACAAAAATTTCGCAAACTTGGTAACAAATTTACTCTGGTCGATAACATTTTTAGCTAATTATTTCTTAAATATTTTTTTATGCTACATTGTAACGTAAATATGATTGATTAGGGTATTAAAGCTGTCCTGGGAACGTGCGACCGTTGTAAAAGAGTTGATGAATCTGCCTAAGCGAAAAAAATAATTATATACTTCGAGTTCCAATAATGGGGGGTTAGCGACGTTTTTGAGTGTATCATGTCATCATGTGTCCAAATCAGGTTGAACAAGAAAAACTACTTACAGTTGACAGAAGTTTATTGAGCTTAGTTACAGTTAGAAAAATGTGCAATTAAAAGTGTACACTCGAGGAGCGTTTGCTAGAGATCTTGACGGGAAGGCAGTCGCGAGAGCCGGTTTCCCGGGTGGCTGCCAGCGCACGTTATTGGCACATCGATCGATATTGGGTGTATCTTTGAGGCTACTGAGAGCCTATTTTTACACCAAGGTAGCTGCAAGGTGACGATGAACGATCCGCATCGTTCTGTTTTAACTTTATTAATGTTTGTGTACATTTGATGTTCATAATGTATTGAAGATATCATAAAAGCACAAATGAGCATTGATAAACAAGTACTATTATTAATATTCGTATAGAAAACACTCTTTGGTAATTTGGTATGGTACGTGAAAGTAGAACATACATTCATGAAAGTAGAATTTGCATAAAATACATTCATTTTCGTTTTACCGCCTTATTAAATAGACCAGGTGAAAGGTGAATAATGACAGGAGAATTTTTTTTTCAAATTTGCAGCTGCTACTTGGATTAATGAACACGTGCGAAATTTGGTGCCGACATTTATTTTTTTAAGTGAAATATCCAGAGATACATATTTTTTCACAATCAGGCAAATGACACGGTGTCGAGCGGGTATAGAATTATTTCAGGTCATTATTAAAAATGTGTCGTACAAATGAGAATTATATTTATACTTTTAAAATTAGCAATATTATCTTTGTGGTTAAAATTTGGTCAGAATTTGCTAATCATTTGATAGAAAATGGTCATGGTTTTGATAAAAAATTGGGATTGTCAATTTTTTGCATATAAACATGCATGCAAAATAATTTGGAATCGTTGGAGATAAATAAAGCGTGTAAAACTAATCAAAAAATTATAAACAACCAACTAAAAAAATTTTTTTTTTTTTAAATTAGTTCTGACAAAGAAACGACAATATATGTTTTAGTTAGTTATGACATCCTGAAGAAGAAAATGGTATTTTTTGAAAGCGGTAGATGTATTTAAACTCAATTTAGTGGTTAATAAAACAAAGATAATAAATAAAAATAGAATTATATTTATTTGGATATCTTAATTTCATTGTTGTTGCCGATGTAGCTTCATTCTTTATCACATCTGTCAGGAGACCAGGCGTGCTTTTGTCATTATTCGCTTCTTGTCCTTTAGTCTCAGTCTTCTATTATCTTCTATTCAGTAGTTATTTGGAACCATTATTATCTTTTCTTTTCGATTGGCAATACTGATGACGGTAACTGAGAGCCAGAAATAAAACGATGGATACGTACGGCAAAAAGTTATTGTCTAAACTTGACAAAATATGGAAAGACCGCGATATTTCCAAGACAACGAATATCAGGCTTATGTAGACTCTGGTGTGCATGCTATATTTTTATACGATGTGGAATCATGGATCCCGAAGGTAAGGAAGAAATGACGGATCGATGCCTTCCTGTTGCGGCAGGAACTGAATATCATGGACAGATTCTCCACCATTTACCTAATCGAATCCTTTAATTTGTCGGATATTTTTCGAGAAGGGAAGACGGCATGGAGAAGTATGTTTTGGTGGGTTACGTCGAAGAACGAATAGAAAGAGAAAGATCTCCCATTTGTCGGATCTACCGAGTGGAAAAGGCAACGGGCACTTCTCTGGTGACAGTCACGAGAATGAAGAAGTTAAGAGGATGGGAGTTCATGATCACAATCCTCAATCGTGAGGAACCGACGTAGATGATTTGATTGTAACATTCCCATCCAGCTTATTTTTTCCTTCCTTCTCCAATACCTAGTCAAAAAACCTCAACCTACTTTGGTGCACGTTTCAATAGTTTTCAATAATATTTCATATGTATCTTCTACTTCTTATTTGCCTCTTCTCATTTATTTGGAGTCAGTTATTTTCACACTCAGATTACATGTTCTGATTCTTGGCTTAGCTTCCGAATGTCTATAGACCGCCGTAATGGTGCTCGACCGAAGGCGTTCCGATAGCTTTCGACGAGCCGCAAGTTTGTGGCTTACTCACATGAAAGGAATGCGCATCGTTCTAGTGAATTCCTTCGACAGCTTGTTATTTCCGAGTTTTATATTGATAATATGATCACTTATACATAGTGACTAACCGAAATTGTAGCTCCGATAGTGGTTTGACAGCGATTCCCCGGTAGCAGAAAGCGGCGACCTTCACACTACATAAATTAATCATACCAACAGCAAAAATAACTAGGGGACCAGTCGAAGGAATTAGAAAGTGCGTAAACACATATTCATGTATTTTTGAAAATCGGGGTTGACAATCAAGGTATGTATAATGTCTAAACAGAACGATTCTGGGTAAGGAAAGGGTCGTCATTAACTTTTATCGGAGTGCAGTCTTTTAATGACCCGTGTCACCCCTGGTCGTACCGTCGGAGTCTGACCCATTTAACGTCTGATATGGGGCGTCAGTAGCGCAGCCATTGACATGTGTTTTCATGGATGACAGTGAAATTCAAAGCAGGAGAAATGACATGTCAAAATGAACCAGAATTTGAGCTGACACAGCAACAGAAGTTCGTCGATTTTTCTTTGTTCTCTTTATATTTTATGGGTCAAATTACATATACTGGCGCAGTTCTTTATTCATTGTTGAAATTTCTTTGTTTCAGGTACGTAGCTGACAGTCATCTTGTTCTCTTTGTCTCTCTCAGTTGAACAGGTAATATATTAATACAAATATGAATAACCTATAAAATGCTTGGTATTAAAAATATTTGGGAAGTTACCAGTTGTAATAATGACCGAAACAAAATAATTAATTAGATAACCGAGGTAGACATATTTTTAAACCACGATTTGATTTTAATCAATGATCATTCTTATCGAAATCAACATATCAAATTCCTCCCAATATCTAATTATGATCTGCACTTGTAATTATCTCTGATGTTCAGAAATATTTCAGAATCATAAATTTAGCAGCATTATTAAATAAATTGCCTCCTTCGGAGGCATCGCACAGAGACGGTGTAGAATTTCATTTTCATTTAAGTGTTACTAATTATCACCTTACATTGTGAGATCATCGTAAATCTTGCAGAGTAATTTATCTTCAGAGACCTACAATCCGCTGCCTGCACCGGCGCCCGGTGCAGGATTCGAGCGCCACATCTTTACAGGACTCTCGATTGTATCGGCGTTGAGTGGAAGTAAGGTTTACTCAGCGACGCCGCTTTGTACAAGTGAGCGAGCATCGCGTGACCCAAATAGTATTCTGAAAATAAATTGATTTTTCAATTTTTATTTCATAAATCAAAGATGTTTCAAAATTAATATAATCAGTAATTCGTTCATGACTAAAAGCAATTAATTATTTTTTAAAAGAGCCAAAAAGTAAACAATTCCATACACTATATATATACTCTTGTTATGATAACAATGCATTGGAATAACCCTTATTCTGTTTCATTTTGTTTTAATGTCTGCTCTAAAGAAATGTTTGCTAGTATTAAATATGTTGCAATTGCAAATTATTACACAGCGCTGTAAAATAGCGATTACGTTTGTCGTGCGTCATGGGCTATGAAGGATTAAAATGACTAATTTTATTAAATTGATTAGGTGGTAAAAAACGTTTAGTTACTGATGAATAATTAACAAATTTTTGTAAATATGTATGAGCGCTAATCCAAGTATGCATTATAAATTAACAAAAACATGTCGAAACCTGCGGAAGGGCTTGTTGCATGACACTTCGTGAGGAGCAACGGAGTACGTATCCTGGAGATAAAAAATCTGTGTATTCAATGTAAATTTCATATACCTTAAGGAGCATTTCACAGGTGGGTCGTGTTTTCTGATTCTGGGTGGTCCTTCAGCCCACTCCGTTCCTTAATCCTGTCTCTCGTAAATTACTTCCACCCAAACTGCATTCCGTGTTTCTCCAACCACCTTGTTCAGACGCTTACATTATTTGCCAATCTACGGAAATTATTAGCCAAATTTTTACATTCATTTTGGTGTTTTAAATAGTTTTACTTACTATATTACATCTAAAATTTATCTAACTACCTATATTAACTAGCCGGCGATTAATTATCAGATGAACCTCTCGGTACCATCGGATACCTTCAATCGAGCTTATCCCGGAGTAAACATTCAAATGCACAAACACGCTCGTCCAGCGCAAGTTGCATCCGACTTCGCGCCACTTCCGGTTCCGGTTCCGGTTTTGCTAATGCAACTTTATGTTTAGAGGGGCTCCTGTTCAGCTCCCAACGATGATAAATCTGCAGAACGCCACCCGCCTCTGAAACTAGGGCTTATCTGGACTAAAGTTTCTTGGTTCTACATTAACATATGCACGTGCTGGCTTTGTTTACCATACTGTATCACCCTTTCATATTTTTCCTCTTTGATGTCCATAACTAAGTTATTTCAGTTCATTTGCGATCTTCCTGTAAAATGTAACTAATATAATTTTTAACTACCATCTAAAATCATCACTATTATCAACCGTTTTATATCCGCTGATGGATGAAGGCCTCTTCAAGTGTCTTCCACTCTTCTCTCTCCATTGAAATTCGCTTCCACGCATTTCCACAGACTTTAATGATGTCGTCATCATTCAAGCGAGTGTAGAGGCAGCCTGTCTGCCTCGAAAAATCCGGGGACAACCGCGAGCTATCGAAGGAACTCAGACGCATACACTTTGACTCATAACCATAACATAAGAGTTTGAAAAATGTTGTGTTGGGGCACTTTTGAACGGTTTTATCCAACATAATAACCATACATGAAATTCGCTTCACTCGGCGGCGGTATCGAGTCTAGGGTAGTTTCAGAGAACAGAGCGATGCTCCCGCGATACCCACCCGCCCCGCACCCCCGGCATCCATCACCCCGGCCGCTGGAGGGGCGGGGGATGAATGCGAATATCCGGTATGAATGCGAATGAGTAGCCGGAAATGAAACGCTGAAATCATGGAAAAATGTATTAATACTGGCTAGTAGAGTAGGGCGGCGAAACTTTGAAGCGGGAATTGAGGGAGGTTTTCATTGGGGTGGGATTTCCATCCAATGGCTCGTGAGTCGACGGGCTTTAGAGGTATTTGAGGAAATTGGAAACAGCAGACTGGTTGCCGGTGTACCTCCAAAATAATAATCGTAACGTTAGAATGTTCTATTTTCTTTACAATACAGAACATATGCAGAATCAAAAGATTTCAATATTATTTACACTTATCATCATCGTTTTATGTCTCTCATATCGGTTATATATATATCATTGTGCATGTTGCGGAACTCATCTGCTCTCGCTACATGTCCCGTCCACTGCAGCCTCCTCGCTTGCACCTTACTCGGGACATTTTGGGCGATATACCGTGCCCAAAGTTCTATGTTCTTTAATCTCTTCTATTCTTCGGTAAGGTTGTCTCGTATTGAGACGTGCAGCCTATATACTGAGAGACGATCGCTTGTATCAGTGTCGCATACAGTTAACTCTTAAAATTTTGAACCTCAACCGTTTAATTTTTTTTATTTCAACTTTATTACATATTATAATGTTGAATATTTGCTAACGTGCAGAATAGTTTTACGGAAAAGTAAATTATTTTTTGAAATACAACCAAAGAAACAATTAATTAGATGAGAATATGTTCTTTCACGTTATATTTTAGGGTGGCCACTGGGGGTCTCATTATTTTTAACAAGTCTAAATATTCGTGACACAAGATGTTCTCTCGCTCTCTCACCGTACACGACATTCGCGATCGGAACTCTCACGGTGCGACCCGACGATCTGGTAGACCAGCTGTGGTGAGGGTCACTATTTATATTTACATTACTTTTGATGACCTCGACGCCAGCAATATCCTTAAAGCAAAGTAACAAGGGTTTCCTGATTGTATCCTGCTATTTATTTCGTGTTGAATGTTTCATAAATTTAAACTATTGCTTGGTCTCTCACAATATGTTACATTGTCAAATTTGTTGCAAAACCTAAATTGAATACATCAGATATCAATAAGAGCTGTTACAAATTGAATCTGTTATGGAATGCTATTAGTTATATTTGTGGATTTCCCTCGAGGCGTTTTCCTCAGAATTACCTCCCTTAAATGAATGGCGGCGTAATGTGGGAAGGTCCCCGGGGCATTTCTGGGCTCATAGACATCCGCACTATTTGTTAAATAGTTGAGAAAAACATGATTGATTTCAGTTGACTTGCGATATTCTGTCGTGCAGTTTAATATAAATAAAACATTTATTTATCTTCATCTTTTTTTTAGGAGAACACATTCTTATTGTGGAGTTGTAATTATTCAGAACATAGCTCTGTGATATTTTAAATATGAATTAAATATATTAATTAGAAAGATACACATATAAAATCAATTTTATCGAAAAATAT
The DNA here is from genome assembly GCA_031772225.1 of Eubasilissa splendida. Taxonomy (NCBI): domain Eukaryota; kingdom Metazoa; phylum Arthropoda; class Insecta; order Trichoptera; family Phryganeidae; genus Eubasilissa; species Eubasilissa splendida. The sequence continues at coordinate 493,646 of CM062865.1, read as the reverse complement.
TGTTGTTTCGCCACCGGGATTCGATTATCGTGAGAAAATATATGTGGGGACACGTCACGAGACAGGTGATACATTGCTGTACGGAACAAAGAGCAGAACGGGGGATATCCCACTACGCTCACGACCTGAGTCACTTTTCGCTGACACAAAAAGTGCCGTGCGGGGGAATGCAGCCAAGGCCAGGACCGGATTGAGAAAATTGGGGCTTGAAAGATGACCTCAGACCGGACCCCTCGAAAGAATGTAAAAATACCATTTGCCAAAAAAGTGAATAACAATTTTCCTAAAATTCATGTAGGAGAAACTGCCGTGTTAGAACTGGAATATATGAATTTATTTTTTGGAGTTAAGAATGCCGTTCTTTAATTTAATATTATTACTCCAATTATATGTTAGAATGATTTGCTCGTCTGAATATTCACGAAGCTTAAAAACACGTGTTCTTGTAACAAATATAGAATTTTGTGGTTGCAATTCATTTTAAATATGAATTAAATATATTAATTATAAAGATATACATATAAAATCAATTTTATCGAAAAATGTTGTTGTTGCGCTACCGGGATTCGAACCTGGATCTCTTCCCTAACCGGGGGAGGTGCTTTATCCAACTAAGTTACAGCGGCATTATTTTTAGCGACAATTTTTCGACCCTATATGTTACCTTTTTGAAATCAATACATTTAATCGTTCCATCATTTGACAGAGCCATCTACCTTATCTTTCTAATTAATACATTTAATTGTATATGTACATATAACCTTCTAGTTGATACATTTAATTTGTATTTGTAATGTTTTTAAATAAATGAACAACTAACTACAAGAGTGTGGTGTACTGTCATGTCTGGCGCAAACGAATTACAAAGAATGTTGTAATTGGAATAGTTTTAGACCTGCTATACCGACCGACTGCAGGCGAAATGTCTTGGAATGTACGAGACTGCCAACATTAGCAGAACACGTGTAGGGCAGGCGACAGCCATGGAATTCTGCAGGAACACGAAAGTACAGGTGTCCAACTATTCCGAAAGGAATTTCGATAACTTGCCAATAAGCCATACGCCTGAAGATAGCATTCAGAGACTAGTTAGCTGGCAGAGGTACTAGGCTAATTGGAGTGTGTTGCGATGTAAAAAAAAATGCCATTGCTAACCTCTAAGCGTTAAGCTAATGTAATTCTGATGATAGTTAAATCGTTATTTAACCCGTTACTGTGACTGTGGTTTTGTTCGATTGTAATGATGATTCGTAACTTAATGACGATGGCGACGCTGAACACACACCCGGCAAGTACTGGTGCGCAAAATGAAGCTTCTATCAGTCGTGAAGATACTCAGTCCGACGCCTTGTAAAAATAACAACGCAGCCAGCAGAGATACAGAATCATGAATTTCACTCTTTCTATTGCCATTTTCCAGTTACAGCTCCGGAAAATACAATTAAACCAAGTGTCATTCGTAACGAGTTTATCGTTCTCGCGACTTGCTCTGGAGCCATACACACGTCCATTTATTAACCAATCACAGTTACAATAATGGTTTATCATTTAATAGACTCATCGCCAATGACCCAATGCCAAGGTTCACCAGAAGAAGTTATTTCGATGAGATTTAGGTAAAGTGCACTTTATATAATCTGTGAGTACAGCATAAAAAATGTACTGAAAATCATCTTCAAACTTACAGATAATGAAAACGAGCTCAAATGTACATTTTAATAGTCTTAAAATAATTAATGTTATCAAAATTTATGTAAAAACTCTCATTTGATAATTAGGATATCTGAGGTTACGATGGAAATCCTAAAAACATCAGAAGCTGAAAAGCTAGGGTGCCTAGTCATTTCAAGCATGCGATAAAAACTTGGATAGAACAATCTCTGATCGAGCATGTATCTAAAGTGTGGTCACTCCTCCAACCTGATAGATATTTAGAGATAGCGTAGCGTGTACGATTGACATTATGACTCACGAGAGACTGCTGCAGGTACCAACTCAGACAACAGTACTGATCAATTATTGTAACATGTTTGCCTCAGTACGGGTGAAACCCAGTGAGGCCAATATTAAAATAACTGAATAATTTAACATAAAAATAGACTATTGGCGGTCGAAAGATGAGTATTTTCATATATTATCTTTACCACTACTGTTAGGACGACATCTAATGGATAACGCCCAAATCATTTATTTCTTGATACAAGAGAACATCTGTCACCCTATTAACCTTTACCATACCATGCTAAAACTACCATACGCAGCCATGCTGTCAACTTGTGTTACTGCAAGAAATTTGAGTTTTTTTAACACTTTAAATGGGAATAAAATGCTCTTACAAGCTTAAATGGCTTTAAAATAGTTAATGTCACAGTTACTATAAATATAATTAAAAATAATAAATATAATAATTAAATACGTTCATTTTATTCTTAAGCATTATTCTTGTAACGCATTCTTCAAAACACCCATCTAACATAATCTTCATCTTTATCTATCATCATTAAAATTAATGTGTGATCTTTTTCACGTAGTACAAGTTGTATTTTTAACGCAGATAGCATGCAATGCAACAATTTTATATAACATTGAATTAAAAAATGATTATTTTTATTATGATTCGCTTTACATAATTGGTTTTCCACAATTTATTTCTAAGTGAAAATGATTTTTTTAGGACTAGGTAAAATGTAAGTTTACATTGTGCATATTTATTGAAATACGATTTAATTAGCTCGGTAGACCTATGTTACTGTATGGCTAGGGAAGGGTTAAGTTACCGTATGAGAATTACTATACACTTGTATACTATATATCTAATCTAATTATTGTAAAAACCACATGGATTTTAATAATCAAACTACAAGTTCAGCGAAGGGATGATTAGGACAACACACATATCAAAAAGGATACTTATTCTGAGTCTCAAGTCTTAGTAAAAACCTCCACAGAAGGTTTAAGAGGAATAATCGTGGAAGATAGTTTCTAAAATTATGAGCCGGAGTTTAGAGCGCGTGCTGTTGGGCGAGAAGGCAATGACGTGTTGGGCCACACCGTGCTGTCGTATGCGCTTAATTTTAAACTAATTATTTTTCTCCGAGTACATTTATTTCCACAATAAAACTTTATTTAAATTCAGGACTTATTTGCGATGTTTCAATTGTTCAAAACGCATTGTTTAGAACAGAATAAATCTATCTGCTTCATTCAACAATTCAGGGCTGTCCAAAAGATAATTTTCCTTTTTATCAAGCGATATAATTGAAATCAACTGAGACATAAAAGCTTCGATTTAACTTCTCTAAATAGTGTTCCAAGTGTATAATTAGTGTGCTGATTTATTTCACAGTTGAACGCTGCAGCGGGGAGATCAAATATTCGAACCATTTTCCACTCGACTTCTCAATAACGTGCAGGACGACAATTAGTCCTCAGGGCATCGAACCAGTTATAGCACTGCGTTGTTTGGTTTTCATTAATATGGTGCACATATAAAGTTCTTCATCAAACAATTCTCTCAAATCCCAGCAGTCCAATAACTGTTGGTTCTAGCAGCGAGCTAATCGCTTAGTAGCGTGGCAGTCGAAATTCAATCCTGATTTATTCGTAACGCAAGTTTGTTGTAAGTTAGTTCTCTAAGTAATATGGAAGATAATTTTGCTGTAAATTATATATTTTTTATTGGAACTCTTTGCACTATATACACATTTAAAAAAACACAACAAAGTGCTGTTGTGAAGTTCCTCTCATCGACAGATTTAAATAACTTATTCATGCGCTATAAAGTGTGGTCTTCAATCCGAGGCTGGCAACTGAATACCAGCAGTAGGCTGATTTATTTTATGTAAGATGTGAGGCGGACATAGAGCGACACTTACAGTCTGAAAATCTAAGCTCAGGGCGGCGAGACAGACTCGCCGACGCGTGAGCGAACTTCGCTGCACCATCCGCACACGGAGAAATCAAGTATCACTTTATGTTTGACAGAGAGCGCGACGAAGTCTGAGCTGACGAGGTCCTGCAGCCACAAGGGCGGCTCAGCAGCTTAAATTGTGATCTCTCGTAGTTTAAATATTGTATTTTTCTAATTAATATTATATACCAGACTTTGCATCGCAACATTTGTGAGAATAATTACGATAACTCCGGTTGTAAGTCGGAATTACCGCAGGGTGGGGTAGGAATATCGGGAGACGGATATAGGAAAGGGTTAGTGGGGGAGGAGGATTGGCAATCTCTGTAAACCGGGATTTGAAAGGTATGACGCCTCCGAAGTCCGTGCATTGGTTGTCCGAAGATGGTCGACGATCTCCGCTCCCAAATGAGGAATGTGATTTCACATTTCACCCCCGGTACACACAAATAACAAATAGTAATACAATTCGGATTTTCATATCAGGCACTCTGTGACAATATTGGTTTGGATGAGCCCTATGGAATATTGAACGAAGTTTTATTATTAAATAACTTGTTGTCTATCAGATGACTTCCCCTAGCTATAGCTAGATTTTATATAAAATTCTTTCTCCCGATGTTTGCATTATTCGAAAGATTTGTTGACTTGTTTCCTTCTAAAGATTTGCGCACCGGAAATTGACATTTTCCTCCGATCAGAGCAGTCGGAAATACTCTAATCGGAAACACTAAACCAGTAGTTGCCCTAGGGGGTTCTGTTTTCAAATGAACGGTTCGTTTCACCCCTTTAAGAATGATTTGAAAAGATGCTGAACTCGCCCCTGGAATGAAAAGTGGCTCTAGTGCAGCGATTGAATTTCCGATGTTACCTTTGTTAAATTTTTTAACCCTTCCCTTAGAGGCTTGTCGGTTTTATTAATGTAAATATATTTATTATATACAATATTAACCTATTAACCTGTGTTGAACATCGTATTAAAATTATGGGAAATTTGAACTTATGAGATTATGAAAGTGTGTTTGATGTGGATTAATGTTTAAAGTTTGTAAATCAGAAGTATTTTCTATAGCGTGAGTGAATGAGTACTCCAGTATAAATCACCCATTTTCTCACATGTTCATTTGATCGTGATTGCGGAGAGTGTGTGGGTGTATGTGTTCAAAACAGGTTGAACAAAATAAACTATTTACAGTTGACAGAAGATTCCTCGAGTGCAGTTAGTTACAGTTTAGAAAATATGCAATAAAAAGTCCACACCTAGAACTACCTATTACTACTAGGAGCGTTTGCTAGAGATCTTGTTGAAAGAGTAATTGCGAGAGGAGTAGCGCTCCGAAGCCGGCTTTCCGAACGGCTGCCAGCGCATGTTATTGACACATGTTATTTACGTCGGTAGCGGACATGTTTCAAGGATGATCAATACGTAGATTTACACCCAGGTATCTGGGATGATTATACAGGCGATTGATCTCCATAAAATTAGTATTGGGTAAGAAAATCATAATGAAAATATACTGCAATTATATAAGCATCCTTAATTATACTAGTTAACTCTGTCATGACAGAGCGTACAATGTATGAGACTACCCCTGCAACAAACACTGCATATCGGTTTCGGGTAGACCTGAGTTATGAATGCTACACCATTATATATCTGGTTGGGCGTCTGATGGTATATTAAACAACCATATCAAATAAATAATAATACTATTAAATACAATATGTTAACAAATCTACCGGCAATTTTTCGTATAAATTCCGCCGATATTTTTTTATTGAGGATTTTGTAAATAAATACCATTATATGAAGGTTGAATTGCAAGTTAAAGTTCGTTACTGGCGAAGATTCCGAGAGATGCGTCTGATAAGGAAATGTGATCGCTTCAGCTGGCTTCTCGAACCAGTTGCGTTACGATGTATTGTTGTCTAGATTTTCAGGCGGTACTGGGCGGTTAGACAGCCAGGTTTGTGAGGCGCAAACGGGTCCTTCAGAATCATTATTGCTGATGATCGTGACCTCAAAGAGATATCCTGACGTTCATGACTGCCGATCCGAATAAATTACAATTTCGCGAATTCGTTGACCTGGTCAACAGTAGCGAGTAGAACATTGTTCTCTTCCACTCCAACCTTTCATGTCTCCTGTTAAACTAGTTGTGTGTTCAGAGATTGGACGACGCATCTCAGGCAAATTGTGAATCTGAAAATGTCGAATAATTTTTTATTGATTCTGGCTCTCATTGAGCGCTTTATGACACATCTGACCAGAGCTGATGGTCTCCCGTGTACCTTTGAGTTATAAATCTCCGACCTTTAAACCGATAATATGTACGCGATGTATATCCTATTAGTTCCGCTGTCGCAAGGTTTTGTGGTAAACCAACACAAAACTAAAAGGTCCATACTTTATATTTTGAAAACCTCGAATTGCCAACTGAAAACGCGCAAACATCTTATCTTATATTCGAAATACGACAGATATTTTTCTCTGCATGTCGATGACAGAACTTCTCAAATGTTTAATTCTTGAAGGATGGAGTAGTTTTATCTTGTTTCTTCTCTAACACCACATCTTGATTTGTATGTAGCAGCGTTTAATGCAGTGACAAATAATCTTTAAAAATATCAAAATGGAAATTGTATGATAAATCTCACTAAGCGTTTCATAATCTCGGAAAAATTGAGATTAGAATCCCACGAACATTTTTAGTAATTCAGTCAGTACATTATTGTCACGCGCTTAAACCAGATGGATTGTAAAATTATACAAATTCTCCACACGGTGCTTCACAGCCCTTCAAATGTTAAATTAATATTTTACGACTGAGCATTATTTTTTATTTGTTTTCTAACTTAATCACAATAAAAATAAGCGAACCAACCGAACGACATCTGTCAACTTTACGATGGACCTGTTTACTTCTCTCCAGATGAAAAATGATAAACGGAGAAATAAAATTTAATGTTGGGGGTATTTTCTTCAGCCCCCCCATCCCTCTCGCCCCGAACACCCCACTCCGCCAACCTGAAACCGCCTGTATTATGATTGTAACTGTTTTCATTTTTATATTTTCTTTTCGTTCTTAACGAAGTAATTTCGAGGGGTTTTCATAGAGAAAACGAACTTTTCAAAATTATCTAATTCATAACATTACCAATTAAATATTATATTATCGTAAAAAGCAATCACTTTGTGGTTTGACATATTAGATGAAATAAAACACAATCTTTTTGTACAAAACCACGAATTTTATTAAACGCCAGCATGTTTCGCTTAGCTCAAGCTTCGTTAGAGCGTATTTAAAACTAACAATAAAATTAAACTATTTATTTTGAATGCTTCGATACAATGTATAGTACATGTTAATATACGATGTTTACTGTTCAACAGTTTGGAGGCAAGAAGCCGCTCCGACCGCGGCGCGATACATTTATCTCTTTCACATATTCATATCGTACCGACTTTCACGCGCTCACGCATTCGTTCCATAGATACATCACAATAACAGAACACATCTTAAGCATACAAACAGTTACGCTATGTTAATGGATACATGTCCGATTCACGCTTTCCCGGAAGACATCTCTCTCATGTTGACCAGACTATAGAAGAGGCTACAACTACATTGGATACAAAGCCCTTTGCCACTTTAACAACCTGACCGTCACACGATGAAAGAGAAGAGTGACAAGTCTGACTTCCTTCTCAGATTCCGGATAATGAATCGGGCGCTCCTTTGTGAAGTCCAGTATACAAGGATAATCAAATAAGAAAGCGTTGATGAAACGCCGATCGAGGAGTAGGCTCCCACGTAAAACCAAGTAATTTAGTAGTCATAAATATTAAACAATTTGTTTAAGGTATTTGTTTTTCATTTCTATGAAAGTTGTGTTTCGTATATTCTACTTGTTGCGATGGATGTGTAGTTTTAGTGTGTGTGTGTGTGTAGGGTATAATGCAAGTATGAGAGAATAATGAAAGTGAAGAGGTACAAAACCGTACCAGTACCACTGAGCGGATAATATGTGCAGTGCCACTTTTCTCGGGGCTGCCTTCCCGATACCGTCTCTAGCAAACGTTGTTGACTTTTTACGGCATATTTTTCTAGCTGTAACCTATTCGCAAGCGTCAATCAACTTCTGTCAACTGTAAGCTGTATTTCTTGTTCAACGCACACAAAGCGTTCGCACACTTTGCGATCATGTTCAAAAGATTACGCGTTTTACGCTTTGTTTTATAAAATTACCCAATATTATAATCTCTCTTTATTAGTTTATTTATAGTTTTGCCATTTTGAACGGATTGTAAATAGAATATATGGGGCGAGTATAGAAGGCGACCGGAACAGAAGGCAAAATACCTGACATGATCAGATAATTATAAATAATGACGGATGACCGCTCAAACAGAATCTTCTGCAATAGAAGAGTATACATGAGAAGATATATAAAAGTAGACAAGGCAAGAGTGACGGATCAGGATACAAGTGTGAAATTCTATCCTCTCTGCTTATCCCTGCGGAGTTATGATCAGTATCAATCTATAAAAATGTACAGACCTGTAATAGAAAAGGGAATTTGAAAACTTAATTGAAGAAAAAATAATCATAAATAGGTCCCAAAGACCGCGACGGACTGGCCATGTTGAAAGAATACCAGAAAATAGGACACCATAGATCATGACCATGTAGATATCCCGGAAGAAGCGACTTAGTGGCAGACCAAGGAAGAGGTGGGCTGACTGCGTGGAAGGACACTATAACAGGACGGGAGAGTCGGGGAACTGGATAAAAATGGCCAGGGATAGAAGTCGTCTGAGAGCAGATGAGTAAGAGGCCAAATCCCATCCTGGGATGTAGTGCCGCGGGAGAAGAAAAATAAGCAAGATATAAGAAGAAACTACAATACAAATTATCGTAGGATTACATACGATAGTTTTTATTGTGAGAGCACTATTAAGTGAAGAAGTAAAAATATGTATAATAATATATCATATAGATGACTTAAAACGGATCTTTGCCAGAGGTTGAATATCAAGTTCCTCTATAATAATATACTATAGTCTGTACAAAGCCCTGTGAGATTTCGTTTCGGACCACCCTTACCACTGGACCGAGCCCTCCATTATTCCGGGGTGGTACTGTGCAATACCACCTGTACCTTAAACAATCCCAAACATAGGCCTGTACTGTGGCCAACCCGAGAAACCATGGCATACGTCATTGTCTCGTCTCGTAACGAGACTATTTACGATGTTACTAATATAGCAGTTTAGTATTATACGTACGGGTACGTGACTTACTACAATGTCTTAAATGTTCAACAAAGGCATTAAATACAACCAAACACGAGTAGATGGGAAATAGCTCACCCCTCAACCTTATTTCATCGCATGGACGCCGGAAGTACAACATTTTATTTTACTACTCTTTTCCTGAAGCCAATGGCAGGTATACAATAAATTACCGGGAAGGGAGAATACATCCTTCAAAAGCCTCCGCTGAGAATACGGTAATGTAGTTATTTAGTTGCGTGTTCCAGCTATACTTGAGATGCCATCCCTTACGTCAATAAATTGGAATAGATGTGTGTAGTTATTTCGACTGTAGTTAACTTGAACCGATGTTTTCTTTATTTACGGCCAATAGCAAGGATTCCTTTACTTAATGGCTTCGTTGAATATTTAATATAATTATTCATACGAAATTTCCTGTTTCCCGTACAATGAAATTACTGCGCTAATTACTATCGGAGGTGTTTTATGGAACTGTTCACTGGGAGGTGGCTTTGATGTTGAAGCGTATTAAAATAATGAAAATCCACAGAAATATTGTGAAGTGCATCGTATCACAATTTTAAATATGGAATAAAACTACATTAGCAGAAAAAGATAAAAACTGGTAGAAGAAAGGATGGGGAGATTAAGGTATAGTATAGGGAGAGCAAGGAGGTGTAATGTCTGCTAAAATTATAATCTAATGCCAAAAAATTATTTGGGTTTAGTAAGGCCACAGACCAGTACATGAATCAACATAAAATAAAGCGTATATATATCTTTTTTTTTCTTACATATGCTTATATCGGGTGTTTTTTTAGAAGTATAGCACTTAAAAATTAAATAAAACACATAAAAACCGTGGTAATAGCCATGGTATTGGCTATATTGGAAAGATAATTTTATTTTATTAGTTTGAAATATTAATTAAATATATCTATTAATATTGTTGTTGCGCCACCGGGATTCGAACCTGGATCTCTTTCCTAACCGGCGAAGGTGCATTATCCAACTATGCTACAGCGACAATATTTTTAGCGACAATTTTCGAACCTATATATTACCTTTTTGATATTAATACATTTAATCGTTCCATTATTTGAAAGAGCCATCTACCTTATTTTTACAGAATCTCAAATAACTTTGAGTAAACTGATAGCAGACGCCAGAATTATCAATTCATTTTTATTAAATTTTGGACACATTGATACAACTTTATTATTAGGAGAACACATTATTATTGTGAAGTTGTAATTATTCAGAACATAGGTCTGTGATATTTTAAATATGAATTAAATATATTAATTAGAAAGATATACATATAAAATCAATTTTATCGAAAATATTGTTGTCTTGACGACAAATCAGCTATCAGCTGTCAAATCACATCATTGTTTCATAACATTTTTTTTTGCTAAAATGCATAGCAATTTTACGGCAAAGGTTTCCCTTCAATTAAAGTAATCTAAAATTTTATCAGTAATATTTAAAAAAAAATGTAATACAATAGAGAAATGAAATAATTAGATAAGAATGTGTTTGACTTTATATTTGAGTGTGTTCACAGATGTCTCTTTATTCTCCATCATGTTTCATCATTCTTTAGTGATTTTACTAAAAACTCTTGGCACTACACATTCTCTCCTTCCCTCACCGTACATACTGTATACTTCATGGTTCGTCCCGAGGATCTGGTAGAATAGTTATGGGAAGGGTCAGTATATTTACATTGTTTATCATCTCTTCTAAAATTATATTACGTGTTACTTTTTTATCAACTGGTAAGATTTTGCATATTGTAAATAATTTGTAATAATCATATTTTTATACAAATACTTTGTTCTGTTATACTACTATAAATTTAAAAAATCTTAATTGTATCTGTTTAATTTTATCAGTATGTTTTTAATTTTAGTCCATAGCTACTGATAACCGAGTCAACCATCGCAGAGACAGATTGACTTCGATAGCTAGTACCGGGTTTTCTAATTGGTTCGCTGAATATTATATATAAAATTAATTATTATTTTGTAGGTGAACACATATATTTCCACACTTATTAATTCAGTTATAATATGATCACTAGTGGTATATTGTCACCAGTTTTTAGTTTATTCCTACCCCCATAGGCCTATATTCCCCTTTGGGTCTACTGGTTGTCCTTTTGGAGGTCGACGAGAGAAGTGTGTTGTGTGATGATATTATTGTTAAATCTCTATTGTTATATCTCTGATGTGAATTGTTATGGTGAACGTGACACTCATCAGAGTTTTTTGTGCTGTGCCATTTACTGCATTGGGTGAATTCGACGGCGTCACCAACCAGGTGAGTCGAGCCTGGTCCGCTATCGAAGGTACCCATCCTCTCATCATCCTCTCCCTCATCCGATTTCCTACTTCCTATATAACCCATTCCTCCACCACCACGACGACTTGCGTCGGTCATAAATATATTCAATCAACCTATGCAAATGAAAAGACACCAACTTTTGCGAAACTGGGCTGTTGCTCGCCGATTCTCGCCCTCCTGCTGTCTTAAACTTCTGAAAACTCGGCTGGCCAGCCTCCGGAGCAGTAGCACAACAGATGATCCGAAAAAATACAATACAAGAAATGTTTTTATATGAGCGCCGTAAAATATAAGACCGACGCCGAAAACGTCTCTGAATAGAAGCAGATTCGCTTTTGTTTTCTGCTTTTAAATCCACACAGATAGAAAGCACATATTCAAACTACCAGGACTATCTATCGAAGTATAAAAACGCGTAAACAGGAGAGGGGTTTGGAACATTAGTTGCGGGATGAAAGGCATTCTACACACATTGTTGGTGGAAACATAAATCCGATAGTTTATGACACATTAAGGCAATAATAAAAAAACTAAAATCTTTGAAAATTAAACAAGACGTATTTTTTACATTCGAGTCTCATATTTAAAAAAAAGTCACGTAGTTTGATTGAATTTTAACATTCATGTATATTTTTAATTATTAGGAGAACACATTCTTGTTGTGAAGTTGTAATTATTCAGAACAGACGGGCTGTGATGTTTTAAATACTAATTTACATCATTATTAATTTACGGTAGCGCAAAAACAATATTTTTCGACAAAATTGATTTTATATGTACATATATATTTATTATTTAGGAGAATTGATAATTCTGGCGTCTGCTATCAGTTTACTCAAAGGTATTTCAGATTCTGTAAAAATAAGGTAGATGGCTCTGTCGAATGATGGAACGATTAAATGTATTAATATCAAAAAGGTAACATATAGGGTCGAAAATTGTCGCTAAAATTAATGTCGCTGTAGCTTAGTTGGATAAAGCACCTTCCCCGGTTAGGAAAGAGATCCAGGTTCGAACCCCGGTGGCGCAACAACAATATTTTTCGATAAAATTGATTTTATATGTATATCTTTATAATTAATATATTTAATTCATATTTAATATATATTTATAATTAATACATTAAATTAGTATTTAAAACATGTATATTTTGTTTTGAGTATGCAAATATGATCAGTTTTAAGGTTTTACTTATTTTCAGTATTACCAATTGACCATTGTGAGATGAAGTAATTTAAAAATAATAAAAAAAACACTGTAAATTAACAATAAGAATTCATAAATTGAAATAAATAACTGATGCAGTTGAAACTTCCAGCTTTTGCTATTTCCCTTAATATACGTTAAATAGAGTTGGTGTGTATGGGAGAAATAAAGAATAATGCATTTGGAACCCATTTCACACTTACTTACTTACCATCACGCCGTTTCCTCGCGGGGGTAGGCAGATAGGATAGAGCGCCACACTCTTCTGTCCTGACACACAATTCTCGCCTCATCCACATTCATACATCTTCTCATACAAGCTTGCCGATTGTTGAGGCTTCTAACAGAACCATCCTCCATTATCTGGTTTACCTGGTCGTGCCAAGTCTTCCGCGGACGTTCTCTATTTCTGGTTCCATCAACACTTGCGTCATATATCTTTCTTACCATTCTCTCCTCATTCATCCGCTCCATATGACCAAACCACCTAAGTGATCCTTTCTTAATCTTACTTACTATACTAACATCAGCTTTACATTCTTTCCTTATTCTTTATTCTGTCATATTTGTCATTGATTTGCCTGAATAAAGCAAATATTAAAAAATAAATATCTGTTAAATTCTTATTACGGTGAATAACCGGATTTTATGCGTAAGAGGTTCTACTTCCAGGATCGTGGAAGAATACCTATGGTCTGTCGGGTCGATCTGGATGGAACGTGGAACGTGGATGCAACGTGGAACGATACGTGGTGCAGCTAACTTTCACAATATGGAACGTGGAACGATCTGAATGGAACGTGGAACGATTGGATGGAACGTGGAACGAAATTAGTTATAATTGACTGGAACAGTCAACACGTCCTTGCAGTAATAAAGATAAGTATTAAATCAGCACGCTCTTCCATGTTCCAAGGTTTTCATATTGTGAAAGTTAGCTGCACCAGGTATGAGTTGACTGATAGATTAGATGTATCATTAACGTGTCGAAGAAACCTATTTTGTATTCGCTCTAATCTCGCAATGCTGCGGGTTCCACATCTGCGAACAAATGCCCATTACAATATTTTAAAGGAATAAGAGTTTTTTAATGTTTTTAGATTCAAAGTATGATTTCTAGCAGGCCTCGGAGGTGATTTTTTTCAATGCGATTCTATCGAGAATTACTAACATCGCTTTTATTTTCTAACCGAGTGTTAGTATGTGTGTGTATGTGTATGTGTATGTATGTGCGAAAAATGATTTCACATAAGTGAGCTGTTCCTGTCAGAGTGCACTGTTACTGCTCCGACGCGAATTTAGTAACTCGTCACATGACAATAGAGTTTGATTGCCGGCCCACAGCTTCGAATACGATAAAGATTTGTCAGGAGATGAATCAGTGTCTTGTTAACTAGAAAACACCACTGGTTGTCGGAATCACAACCCCGAGTGTTGTCTATTGCGTAAGTAAAATTAATGTTGTTGAATTTTCTTACGAATGTTATTTGAAAACATTTTTTAGCATTCAGGAGTTTGTTCACCTTGCGATAGAATGCAACGCAGGTGAGATCATCTTAAATTTGATGGCACTCATCTAGGGAACACACTTTGGAACTTGCGTGGCAGCATTGGTATTGCTGCATGCTGTCGGTACTTAGTATCTTTACGGCTGACGGGAGTTTCGTTTTTGTGTTTTGTAGACCTCCTGGTAATTATCCAGTTCTGACGGGGTTCTGGCGGCGAGTGGTGGCCGCCAGTCAGAGGCTTATAGGCTCATAAGGTGGCAATTGAGGTAATCAAAACAGTATGTTTATAAGCTGTCTATTTTTCAATAGCCCTCACATGTTCTGTACTGAACGCGAATATGATCATTGGTCAAAAGTTGCAGGATGCCGACGCTAGCTGTGGTACAGTTTCAGTCAGTGATTGTACAATTCTCACGATGATAAATGAATGACGAACTCTGGACGCGGACCATATTTCTTAATTTAGCAATCCAAAGTGTTTTCGAAGTTGTTTGTTCAAATAATTAATTACTTCAGCATTATCTGAGTCAAATCCTCGTCAGAGTCGGAACGACTATACAAAATAATATTCCCCAGCGACCCGAAAGCAATTAAGCATTCATCGCGAAGTTTCATTTGAATATATTTTCGTGAAAACCCTAAAAGCAAAATAATTAATTGTGTCCCAAAAACATACCGTCAATGTCACAGATGACATTTGGACCTACAAAGCAATGTCACGGCTCCAAAAAATCACTGTTTCAAAAACGGTATTCTTTGGGTTTTTTTTTTGATGTGTAATCACAAACTGAATTATTGTACTGTACAGAGAAACTGGTAGTAACAAACGTATTTTTTCGATAATTAGATTCATTATAATTGTCACAAATTCTATATGTCGCGTTCATATTTGCGCAAGACGGCGATCCATAGAACCTTGTTATAAAGATTGAACAATGATGTTATCAGAACTAACGTTGGTGATTTATCTTCCACAGTCGCATTGTTTATAATTTGAATTAAAAGAGCTATCCCATGGATGCCTTATGATTTTCTCTGTGAGTTTAGGCAATATTTATGCTTTGAAAACTTCTGGAGATTGAAAAAGTGTACAGCGTTTTACAAATCTACTTTAATCATAACATCTACTTTTTTATCTAGAAAACCCGATTTTATGAATTAAATTTATTTTTTATGAATATAAATGACTTGCGCCTACTACACTCGCAATCTACATAACACCTAGCATTGGTGATTTGTCTTCCATAGGTGCATTGCTTATACATAATTTGAATTAATAGAGCTATCTCGTGGACACATTATGATTTTTTTCTGTGAGTTTAGGCAATACAGTGGTACCTTGATATACATTTTATTTGATATACGTTTTGTTTGGACATCCCATGGATGCATTATGATTTTCTCTGTGAGTTTAGGCAATATTTACGCTTTGAAAACTTCTGGAGATTGAAAAAGTGCACAGCGTTTTACAAATCTACTTTAATCATAACATCTACTTTTTTTTTTAGAAAACCCGATTTTATGAATATAAATGACTTGCGCCTACTACTCTCGCAATCTACATAACACCTAACATTGGTGATTTGTCTTCCATAGGTGCATTGCTTATACATAATTTGAATTAATAGAGCTATCTCGTGGACACATTATGATTTTTTCTGTGAGTTTAGGCAATACAGTGGTACCTCGATATACATTTTCTTTGGTATAAGTACAATTTGGTATGTGTTTTCTATCATTGTTATATCGTGTATTATATCATTGTTCTCGTTTCATTTTGAAGAGGAGGGGGGGGGGGGGGGCGGCATCTTTGCCACGACTGTTTACGAGCGCCAGTACAATTATTTCTACCATTCAGTAAATGATAGAAACCGCGAAACTCTCTGTGAATTTTCACGTGATTTTGTGTTTTTCGCGTAAATTTTTTGTAAATTCGTCAGATAGCTGCAAGCATTCTCTAACTTGTTTCATTTTCCAAAATATCAATGTTGATCGCATTCCGCCAGGGTGACGCAGCGAAGTGACGTCTCCCGCTGTGTAAAACTCCACGAGGAACGGTGCTCGCTGCCGTCGTACCGTTTCTGTATTTCACCTGATCGCCGATTAGCGCCGAGACCAAATCGTTTTTATTGAATTACTTTTCGTATTTCGCCGACTTTGGGGGCGACCATTATTTGTAACGGGTCGAGCTCACGCCAATACCATATATTGCTAATGACATCAGCATTTTTATTTGTAAGTAGGCATTATTTGGGAGTGATTTTGTATTTTTACAAGTTTTATTGAATTAGTATCATAATAATACACGAATTATATTCAAAGTAGTGTTAACCAGTCAAAAATAAGGGGAAATTATATTTATTGTAATCTCCAACTACTGCTGGATCTGGTCTCTCATTATTCTCTGACCATCGTTATTTAGTGTCAAGCTTTTCTGCAGAGTTGGATGATTTCACCAGTGCCGCGGGTTTCAGATAATTTTTTTTTTTTTTTCTTTCTTACCTCTCCAAAAAAGAGACCAGCTCTTGTGCTTGGAGAGGGAGTTACACTACAATAATTTTATATAATACCTTACATATACTATTCATTGTCCATTTGTGTGCTTCTGAAGTATTCTGTAATATTGTTTATTGTCCAATTATGTGTTTTTGAAGTGTTCATTTAGTTTCTTTTTAAACTATTTTATATCCTTTATTTCTTTAATTTGTGTAAGGAGGCTATTGAAATTTTGTATCCCTAAATATATACAATTTTGCTGATAGTGTTTGGTGATGGACGGTTAATCGGATTTAAAGGAATTATATTTTGTTTTTTATTTACTGTTATCATTAAAAAGACACGTTAGCATATCACGTCCTTAAAAAAGTGCTACTAATTATGGCAAAATAATTATTCAAAGTTTACTTTGTTCCACGACGCTTGACGTCGCCACTTGTCTTGGTCCTAAGCAATCCGCTGCCAGAAATTCGCCAAATATTTCAGAAACTCATCTACCCAGCTGTACCGTACCTTTAAGCCTTCTCAGAGGTCTTTTCAGACCTCTCAGATAATTATAAACTCGGCTAGAAGATCTGCCTATACGCATTTTAGTATCTTTGCTGTTTCGATAACAGCTATCAGGTTTATCTGTTAAATTATTGATATTTGTTAAACTCCCTTTCTGGCCGACGCCCACATCGGATATGTCCTTTACAGTAGCTCGCTGTGCTCGCCATGTAACTTAACGCCAATTTACGACAATAATTATCCCCATTTCGAATATATATAATATATCTATATACAATACGGAAGTATAATTTGGACATGTTAATTTTAAAATGTCCAAATTAGCAATAGGACAAACATAGGAATCATACATTGCTCTTAAACTGCATAACCAACTGTCAAAATCAACTGTACAAAAAAGAGGTTTAAAGGCTTAAAGGTCATCAAAATAATTAAATAATCTCAACATTTAAAATTTTTTTTTATTAATTTTCACATTGTTTTATTATAGATCTTGATATTGTTTTATAAAAATGTCGATTATTTGGGGGTGCATAGCTCTAGTATTGTATTATGTTGTTAAATGTAAATATATATTTTAAAATCTCTACATTACATGAATATAATTAATAAATTATGTTAAATTAAATATTCGCTCTGATTACCCTATTAAAACTTTAACATGTCTTAAAACTATTCGACCAAATACGCAATTCGGCTACAATAATACTTTTTATATAATAACATATAATTCAATTGAAAAAGTATCTGCCTTTAGTTAAATCTCTTCCTTTTTTCGTGTGCCTCTTAGGAGTGTGGAGACAGCGATCGCTATCCCCCAGCTGACATCGACACCGGTGACATCTGTGTATCCAGGCTTTTGACTTCAGCAGAGAACTAACCGTCCAGTTTCTGACCTCGCTCGCCGACGATAATTCTTCCACTTCGATGAGACTAAACACCACCGCCTCGCTCTTCTAATTCTTCATAATTCATCATCATCTTCTGTATTCTTCCTCTTTTATCTCTGACCAAATAAGAAAATATATTGTAAGACGTATTTCAAACAAAGAATTAATCTAAAACATATAGATTAAGAAGATTGTAAAGGCACCGTTGAAAGTAATGCGGACATATTAGATGCTGTTATATTATTAATCTATTCCATCTTGGATGGGTTAGGCTTCAATAGCTTGGATAAACGAAATCATACATACTTAATATAATGTTCTTCTTCAGATTTTGCGGTTAATTAACCTTATAGAACATGTTCTTCCACTTATTGGAATATTTGATTTAATTCGAAATATACAAAATTATGTTGCCGTAATTAACTTTGATAGCTAGTCCTGGCTTTTCTAATTGGTTTGTTGAATATATTCATTCAACCTATGTTAATGAAAAGACACCAACCTTTGCGAAACTGAGCTGTTACTCGCCGATTCTTCTACCGATGGTCGCTATGCAATGCTATTTATTTATTGACATATATATGTTTGTTATAACATAGGTGAATATATTATAATATAATATTGTAATATATTTATTGACTGAAGTCTGTGTTAAAGTAGCCAGTTTTTTCTGTGACAGGAATAAAAATAGAGATAAAATAGTGGAAGTGTTGTAGAATTAGTGAATTATTAATGTAGGCACTGTATAATGATTATGTTAGAATGTTGGATAGCGATGCTTCTGATTGATCTCTACCCAATTGGATCATATGTTGGGTCCATATTTGTGTAATCATATTAGAGTACTGAGTGTGTTGTACAGTTTCGGAGCTAAGAACATGTAGAATCTTTGATTTGTTGCTCTCGGAACTGACGTGTAGATGTTGTATGCATATACTCAAAATATAATACCGAAGTAAAAAAAACGCGTAAAAAATAATTATCATTAAAATTACATGATGTGCAAATTCAATCAAGTTAGTATCTGAGAGGCATAACTAAAATAACACCTTTTTGAAATTTTGTATTTCTATTATGATTTATTTTTGTATTATCGGATCAGCTTTCCTTCATTAAAGTTTTGTTTGGTTTAGCCGTAATATTCTAGCCCAGAGACAAGGGGTTGGGAGTTTGATGATCCTCCCGGGAGACCGCCAAGTTTGTCCCGTTTTTATTGCACACAAGCGTAGCCAGAATATTGATGTAACTCCGTCTATAAATCTCACTTTACATCGTATAGATGTCTGGGTAGAATTATTATTATTTCATTATAGAGAATATCTTGTTATTAGTAGATTGGCAGGAAAATAATTGCGGTTTACGACCTTTAAATTTAAATAAAATACAGTGTGTCGCAAAAGTCTTTATCATTTCGGTTCATTCGCTGCACCAACGCAACGAGCGGGAGAGGGGCGGGGGGTGTTCCGATCGCTAGCCGCGTCCTTGATAAGTCAGTCGCTATGGAGCGTGTTCATGAAATTTTCCCTGAAAAATTGATATCTCGATGAGGTGACATAGCTCGGTAGCCCTGACTTGACACTTGAACAAAGGCAGCGTCAGGCAGAATCAAATGGCAGCGATCAAGCTGAATACGTGTCGAGCAATTCTCCCTTTAAGGGTTGCCAACGAAATAACGGATCACATTTAAAAAATATTATTTTTATAAAATAAACTCCCAGGGACTGTACTTAAATGTAAAATAAACATTTTTTATTAAACCCATCCATTATTTTATTACAGATTTTTTATTATTTAAAAGACTTTTGGGACTCATTGTATTATATTACAATTATGTAACAAAATAGTTTACATATTCCGGTGGTATGAAATCTCTAAATGCGCTTTCGACGGCAACTAACTCACAAGCACGCCGTTTCATATTTGTCTCATCTATTTTCACACATCATCTTATTCACGCTCTTCCATAATTGAAGCTTTTGGCAGAATCGTTCTTCAATGCTCGGTCTTGCCAGGACTTTTGTGGACTCTGTTTTTGTTGCCTTCAATACTCGCATCATCGCTCGTTCAAATGTTCCACATGATCTGACGATCTCAGCTAGCCATTTTTAATTCTAATGACTGCTCCACAAATATACCCAAATATCCTCTAAATTTGTTATTTTTTTACTTTATCGTGCGTATGCCTAAGCGTCCGCATTTATACAGCGTTCCGCCTGTTTTCTCTCTTTTTTAGCCAAATCTAGGCTTCCCATATTATATTAATATTTACATCAGAATTCCATTATGCACCGCTGGTAAGAAGTTGTAGATATGCTTAAAGAAGTGATAATCTATTGGCATGCTATTTGGTGAGTATGACAGATGAGGCAATGTTACTTTACCCAACAAGCGTCCACAGCTTTGAATTTTTTGATTTGTTTATTTCGTGCGGCACCCATTTTTCAAGCATTTTGATTTTCCCAACTGTTTTGATGTCTAACGCCTGACATTTGTGCAAGCTCTCCGATTATTGTACGGAGTTATGGTTCATCTAACGCTCTTAGTTGGTCGTTATCAGGTTACCCACGGCCTTCTTCATCTTCAACGCTCTCGACCCCAGCACGACCACTGCACGTGTGTTCCTTAACAGTACTCACACTAAAAGTATCGTTTATTTTACGAGCAGCTTACACTGCTAGACCACCTGTTTTGAACGCATAAAAAAATTGCTTTTATTTGCTTCTTTTCCATATTTAATTCAACAGCTCAATTTGAAGCAAAATTGGTATTAAAACCAAGGTTTATATTACTGAAATATAGGCCGAAAGATGTACTTTAAAATGATATTAAATTGAAACCGATAAAATGATACTTTCATTGAAAATATATATTTTTTAAAAATAATAAGACAAAATACTTTTTTAAACCACTATTTATTGATTATTCAACATGTTTCGATACCTATCGTATCTTCATCAGGAATCAATGTATAATGAAATTAAAAATAGAAGCATAAATAAAAATGTAACTATTAAGTGGTGGGTAACTAAGTAGGAACTAATATGAAAACAAATTTAAATGGTGACTATTTGCAAAGAAGATTTGCTTATTTATAATATTTAGCTTGCAATTAACACTTTTTCTTAATTTTAAAATTTAAAATTTATCTAAATATAAACCCCTAGTATTTGTATTGTATATATAATATCTAAACCCAAATGTCAAAAGAATGGTTTGTTTCCAAAAGCTGATTGATGAATTCAGAATAGTTGTTGCTATTTGATATTTGCTCAATTCTAAAATCAAAATAATTTTATTACGTTCGCGTTTCGGGGAGCGAAGTAATATTTTCATGCCCCACGCATTACGCAATCCTGAATTATTTATCTTGTCCGACTGGAACAGCTAGCGAGTGAGAAATTCCACTCACAATTACGCGAACCGCACTCGGGAAACTTCGGCCACAAATCAGCCCCGCGTGCGACTGCCCCGGGCGCGCCGTGAATGTTCTATTGGATAAGTTATAGGACACACTGCGCGACTGTCTGAGGTCTGTTGAAGAACACCTTGTCTGCCAGTGGATGTTTGGTTTCATGCTTAATAACTAACATACTTAAATGCCGTCCTGCTCAAACAACTAAGAGGGTAGTTTATGATGTCAAAAGGCCATGCAATGATGATACAACTTCACAATTCGTGTTTGAGGAATTTTAGAAAATAGGGTAATGATTGCTTCATTCAATTAAATATCAAATACTAATTAAATGTATTAATTATAAAGATATACATATAAAATCATTTTATCGAAAAATATTGTCGTTGCTACCGATATTTGAGCCTGGTTCTCTTCTAATCCGGGGAAAGTACCTTAACCGATTATGTTACACTTTTTCAAATAATGACATCTACTTTTTTTATACGAAATCTCAATCAGATGGCTTTCAAATAATGGAACGATAGATGTATTCATTTAAAACATAATATAATAAATAAACTATATATTTTTGAGTATAAATGGCTGGCGCCTCTTTCACGCAATATGTTTAACATCTAGCGTTGGTGATTTATCTTTCACATGCGCATTGCTTATTATTTAAATTAAAGAGATATCCCATGGGGACACATTATGATTTTCTCCGTGAGTTTATGAGGCACTATTCTTGTTTTTAAAACTTCTGGAGATAGATAAAATTATACTGCGTCTAATAAGTCGCCTTTATTATATTTTCTTCTTTATATCAATGTCTTTTTATATGGAAAACCAGTTTTTCTTAATTT
This sequence comes from Eubasilissa splendida, assembly GCA_031772225.1. NCBI lineage: Eukaryota > Metazoa > Arthropoda > Insecta > Trichoptera > Phryganeidae > Eubasilissa > Eubasilissa splendida. The sequence goes on along the minus strand of CM062865.1, from coordinate 471,242 downwards.
TTTTTACTTTGTTTTTCTTACTCTTCATATTTTAGCTCCTGTGGGGAAGCAGCGGGCAGGCTGGTACAATATAAAGTGAAAGTTTAATCGAATGTAATACTGAATGTGACATGACAGTTCTTATCGGAGTATTTATTTCACAACCCCCATGACACATTAAACTAATGTACATGTTTTACAGACGGCTACTAGGACATCGAACACGGCAGATTTAAAAAATTTAACTCGAATAATGCGAGGCGCATTTTTTAAATAAGTAACGTTAACGGATATTCCCGGTGTAGCGCTGCGGTTGCGATGTTGCGCATGCGCATTGGTTTCTTTCATCCGTAGATTCACCACATGAACGTTAGAGATATTCACATAGTGTGGCTATCTTGTAATGAGTGGTTTAAATGTTCAAGATAATAATTTATACATAACTCTGAAGAACTCTTTAAATCCTTCGAAGTTTTGGATATAAGACAACTGCTTACCAGAGCTATCTCCACGATCCGATCCATTTAATACCAAATTCGCTCAACGAACTTTCTTATTTTGTGCTCCGCGAATATTTAATAAATTGCCACTAGACCTTAAAGGGTCTAAAGTGATTAACGACTTCAAACCAAAAATAACAAAGTGGTTGCTTCATATGGGTAGAAAGCAAAATGAATCCAATTTGTCATTTGCGCTAACCTAACTACCTACACATTTTTGTCTCCAACTATTGTATATTACAGACAATAATATTTTTATAACTTTATTCAATAATATTTTATAATATAACTTCAGGTTGTACTTTTTTCACATAAATACTTACTTACCTCTAAACAATTACAAATTTTAAAAACTATACAGGTAATTGCTTCAGAACAGACCACGTCTAGTAAAGTAATTACATTTTTATTTTTTTATATGTACTATTTATGCTAAAAAAAATAATAATTTAAAAATAGATCAGCCCGCCGACAGTCAAATACGATCCATGATTTATTTCTTGAGTGCACGAGACATGAAACCATTTATTGTCAAGTGTGTTCTGTTTTATTCTGATTTGGCACCAAGTGATTTCCATATTTTCCTTCATCTGAAGCGGTTCCTCGGTGGCGAGCGTTTTGATGACGATGACGAACTCAGATGGTGTAGAGACATGGTCATCATACCAGGTGGCGTCGTTGTATGACAAAGGTATTAAAAAATTGGTGTGAAGTGCCTTAATAATGGTATCGACTGTGTTGATAAGTAGTTTAAGTAAAGTGTTGTAAATGTGATGTGATTTTGTATGTTCATGTGTTGTAAATGTGATATCGTTTGTTCAGATTAAAGTCCTAACGAAGGAACGGGACTTTATTTCGTAACCGGGTAGCGTTATACAAATTAAGTAATTTCATATTAATTATTAAAAATTAATTTTTTTTAAACAAAATTTGATTGATATCACATTTGATCAACTTCATTCACCAATAAGATTATTCGCTTTACATTTATTGCTCTTAACAGTAAGCAGACGAAATAAATCTATATATTTTTCATCCCCCGCTGATTTCAACGAAATATTTCATTTATCATATCGGAAACCATTTCAAGATTGAAGGTCTCGAATCTTCTAAAAGATCGCTTTTCGTAAATAACGGCCGTCGAGTGGAAAACTTGCGAAATGAAAGTACAATATGAAACTATGTCTGAGACCTCTGTTTGATTCAGTATTGATCGACAATGTCACGTGTCCTGACACTTGACATATTACGTCATTCTCGCGATATACTAGAATTGATTATATTGTATTTATTAATATTAATAATTTGAAACACCGGAGGCTGTGAAACTGAAATTAAAAGGAACAATGATCGTCGATAGACGTAAGACTAATTAATATTTTGAAACTTGTACAATATTTCCATTCAAACAATAATGAGTTAACCATTCCCAAACCATGCAGTAACACAGGTCTACCGCTCAAATTAAATCTGTAATATTTTGCTAAATATACGCAACATATACTTCATATTTCAGTTAATTTGAAGGAAAATATTAACACTTAGAAATGACGAATATGGCGAATATTACAAAAAAATATTTTTTTTAATTCATCCCGTTGTAAAATTAATACGTTTGACAAAAATACATTTGTGGCAAGAGAGAAAGAAATCACACATTAATTTTACAGGGAAAACAATAACAAACATACGAATATAATGGTGTCTCTTTCTCACTAATTAAATGTAGATAGATAAAAAGGAAGATTGTATTATACAATGCAACCTCCTATACAGAACCCGATTAATGCTCCGAATTATAATATGTAAATTTATGGTATTAACTATTTTTTCACATTTTAAAGGCTTACAGAATATCTTACGGTAACACGAGTTGACAGCACGGCTGCGTACGAGTGTTTTATATCACGGTATGGTAAAGGTTAAGGAGTGAGCCACAAAATAACGAATAAACATTTACACACCGGTTCAGAGAGCAACAACGATATTATATCAACGTTTCTACATGTCTTTAGATCCGAAACTACACAACATACTTAACACTAACTGGTAATCGATCACTTACAAAAAAATTACGCAAATATAAACTCAAAATATGATTCAATTGGGTAGAGATCAGTCAGAAGCATCGCTGTTTAACATTCTTAACATCTTAATCTCAATACGATACACTAATAATTCACCTTAGATTTACAACACATTCAGTACCTTTTTTATTATTTATTTATTTCTCTGTATCTCTTTCTATTTAATTTTTATTAAATAACACCGCAATAGCACGGAAAAAACTGACTACTTGAGTACTGATGGTAGTCTAGCAAAGCAGCCAGGACAAGGCTTTATATATCAGAGGTGGATACCTATCGCAGTCCACACGGTCAACTAATAAGTGTGCTATATTATTGAATGTTTAATTATTGAATTTATGTCAAATGAATAAATAAATAAAATTGAAAGATGGACAAATTGAAGAAAATTTAGCAAGACAGCGACAGCGTATTATTATATTTCCCATCATTTCGGCGAGATGCTAAAACAGGCACCAGCAAGATGTATTTTATCAAAAAACTACAGTATTTGCTTTTTGAAGTCTATCTGACGTTTTTCTGGCCTTTCCCCCACCCCCCTCCCCCCCCTCCCCCCCCTCCCACCTCCCCTCCAGCTATGATTATATTTTTAAATTACTGCCTCGTGTTTTTATCACATATATGTAGTGGCGTCACTACGCCGACCACTCAATCCTGTGCGATAATTAAAATGTTTCATCATTATTGGTTAGCAATTTTCAAGTTTCCTTAACAAATAACCAAAACTGTTACAAAAAATAAATTACTTGGTTGAATTTATGCTGTTGAGTGTTAAAGCTTCTAACACAATATTTATCCAGTACATCGTATACCTGGTCGTAAGAATTTTTTTTGTAATAGTCTCTATTTAAGGTGTACTTCACTCGTGTATATCTTTTATGTCTTATTTTAAGGCTGTACTCGTGTTCAGGTATGGGGTTATATGCAGTTGCAGGACCATAGCCTACAATTTACACCATTTTTGCTATCTGAAGTCTGACCTTAACAAGGAGAGCAGTTTCTTGACCCGAAACCATTCCACTTCCGTTTGTTTATTAACCAGAACAGATCATTTATATTCAACCACCGTTTTCCAAAAATTATGATTTGAAATTTTTTTCAACTACATATTTATAGAAGGCGATACTTTGGTCCACAAATTAAATGCCCGAAAGATAAAATTTTATCGCGCTTAGCGGATTATACAATATTATTTATTACTCTTTGTGGAGGTTTTCTAGAAATATCTTGTGACTCATGACTAAGAATCGTGACCTCTCATCCTCCCATCCTTTTGACTATGCTCCTACACTTTTCTCAGCCTGTTGTCACTTCTACTTGGTCGGTGGGAGATCTTTCTTTTCCTCTCCGTTCTTCGACGTCACTCACTATAAAAAACTTCCGAGCTATCTCCCCTTCTTGCAAGATGTTTAAATAATTATATGATCTAGAGAATTATCGAGTCTGTCCTTAATGTTGATGATAACCAATCATTCGTGTTATGGGTTCATATTTGAAGCAGCACGACATCTCAATTATGTCTGTCAATTTATTAAATTATTGTCAAAAGTATCTTTATAATATAGTCGTGACCAATTACCAAATAAAATCGGGGTGTCAACCCTTTAGGGGTGTCAAATAACCTTTCGGTTATTTTTGAGCTTTCATCCCCCTTTGGGGTTATTTTTCGTTTCTCGACGCCTCGCAGTACACATTACTTCCTCCGAGATCGAATTAAAATTTAATTAATGAGCAGACTTAACTACTTAGCACACCGTAATGAAGCGCTGATCATGGAAGTGTCCACGTGACTCGGGCCCTGATAAAATTACAAAGCGTTCTAATTTTCTCACGCGCGGAATATCAGGAGGAGGATTACGCTTCCGCTCTATCAGAACACCATTTCGGAGGGAACCTTCCTCACCCCATAGCTTAACTATTTTAGGGGTAGAAATTGGATTTTTTCGGAAAGAATGAATACAGGGATAGAGCCTGGGGGTGGAAGCCTCGAGCGCTGGGGGACTGAAGCTTTGGACGAGAATTGGGGTAAGAAATTTCCAACAAAATACAATTTCTCTTGAGGCTTCATTCCGTGTTTCGGGACCCCTTTGGTTTTAAAAGGTTTTTCGCTCAGCCCCGAGCTCTTTCAATATTGAAGAATATTATTCTGAATTGGGCGGGCTGTACTTACATTCGCGTCGTGGAAGTTTGGAAAATCATTTTGGCGCTGTTCTCTGATTCCATCCATTTTCAAGTCATTATTAGTATACATTTTCTATTTATTTCCATCTTCATAGAATTTTTATTAAATTCCTTTGGTCAATTTATTTTTTTCATTTTGATAATATTAATTTGTAATCTCTGGAATATAAACATAAGACGATGGCTCGAAAGACCAAATTATGTTGCCGTATGTACTTTCGATAGCTAGTCTTGGGTTTTCTATTGGTAATTTTGAATACATTCATTCAATCCATGAAAATAAAAAAACACTAACCTTTGTGAAACTGGGCTGAGAGTCGCCGATGGTCGCTCTCCTTGCAGTCTTGAATCTTTATGTCATCGCCGTAAAATATATCCGACTCAATCCGAAACCGTATCTCACCAGAAGCAGTTTCGCTTTTGTTTGTTGTTTTTAAATCCACACAAATAGAACGCACATATTTAAATTTTATACAGGGCCCCCATATCGAAGTAAACATCTGTTTTATTAGCATACAGCTTCAAGTGCATACAGTTGCACGTGATAAGCTCAAATATCTCATGTTTTTATAAATAAATATTGCCGAGGAGTTCACACATACGATGGGATATAGATAAGATAAAGGCTGATATAGCCAATGATGTGTCTGGGATATCCCGTTTTTATTTTTCATTGTAAAAATTAATGTTCAGTAACACGCGCTCGCGAATGACGTGTCGACGTATAGGGGATTCCCGGCTTCTATTATCGATTGTATGGTTAAGAATTTTTACTGAACGCGCTTGCGAATGACGCGACTGCATGTTGGAGACCTTTCACATGATTCTACATGATTATGATATGAAAAAAAAAGTATATTTTTCAGTAGGTATTATAATATTTCTATTTTAATATTTTATTTTTTTATTTAAATAGTTGTGTTGAATGTAATGGCGGCTACCCTAGACCGCGAGCCTGTTACAGATTTCTCGTACATAAATACAGATATTTCAATGTAGGGGGTAGAATAAAAATATTCTATAAAGATCGAGCTAATTGCGCTCCTTCTAGATCACTGTATATCTGTCGCATATTTTAGCTGCCCCCTTCATTGTTCTGTTTAACCCTTCCCAAACCATGCAGTAACACAGGTCTACCATTATAATTAAACCTGTAATATTTCTGTAAATACATGCAACATAAAATTCATGTTTTAGATAATCCTAAAGAAAATATTAGCGCTTAGGAATGACTAGCGAAAAAACAATTTTGAAAAGGGAATCGTACAAAAATGATTATTTTTTCCATTCAATCCATTGTAAAATTAATACGTTGGTAAAAATACAATTTGTGATATGAATGACAGAGATCACACACAATTTTTACAGTAAAAAGAACAACAAACATACACATATAATTGTCTCTTTATCACTAATTAAATGAAGACAGATAAGAAGGAAGGACACATTGTATATGAATGCTCTAAATTATGTTATTAATGATTTTTTCAAGATTGTATGCTCAATATTTCGTGCCATTAAAGTCATTTAAGCTAATAAAAACATTTTTTCTAATAGTTATTTACGGTAACACGAGTTGACAGCATGGCTGCGTTCAGGTATTTTATATCATGGTATGGTAAAGGTTAACATTGCAAGTGAACATTTTCATAAACTGCGCCCGTGTGTTGGCAATCTCGATAGCACGACGCAGAATTACAATGCGAATATGTACTACACACACGACACAACGAAGTGTCGTCATGTGTTCGAGAAAGGTCCGACGGAAATAGAATATTCAAAGAGAAAATATCCAATGTGATAAATAAACTTAAGGATCGCATATTTTTCAAGAAAATATATGACATTTACGTGATGTAAGTTGACTATTACACATTGAGGAACAAAAAGTATTTTTTCACAGAAGAGGTAAACTAAGTTTCAAAAAATCATAACTTTTAGTCTATCGGTCGGAATTTTACCATTTATTGAATATTTATCCAATGGAGTATAAACTGCTTTATCTATTTGTTTACGTAAAAAAATATCTTTTATCGCCCTCGGTGAGTTAATTATTTTTTTTTGATTAATTATTATTAGACACATTTTTCTGGAAAAATTCGCGATTGTGACTGTGATTGGTAGTGATTAGGTAACTTTACTTTACTTGAGAAAATATGGAAAGGCCGCCGCGGTATCTCCAAGACAACGAAAGTCAGGCTTGTACAGTCTCCTGGTGCATTCTATATATGAAGACGTATTGATGATTTTGAGATGTGGTGCCGGAGACACGTGTTGCGCATACCATGGACGCTGAGACGCACGGATGTCAATGAATCAACGACATACTCTCAATCATTTGCCTGAGATGAATCCCTAAATTTTTTGGGCAAAGCGAAGATGTTGTGGTGAACTATTCGAAAGAAAAATAAGAAAATTTTGTTTTCCGATACACATTTGTGTGTGTATCATAAATATTCTAGCTGTGTTCCATCATAACGATGATTGATAACTATTTTGAGATTTGCGAATGATCAATCATCGTTATAACCGAACGCGATCACAGCCACAATAACGGCTTAACCGTCACAACTAGCTATTTGTCAATCGAATCCAAAACTGAAAAGTACAACACTCAAAAACAGGTTGAGCGCAGTTGACTAGTGTCATGTCAACAAGAAACAGCGCGGTACTGTTACTCGAATAACTCGAGTCTGTTGAATTCTCGCTAAATAAACGGCGAGGATATCTCACATAATATATTTTCCCTTACAATTTTACGCCAACAGCGCGGACATTTTCCGGGCGACATTGTAACACAAAAGACGAATATGACGTCATTCTTTCCAAAATGACTCTCTCATGTCATGTTGATCCCGTGAAATATACCGAGGATGTAGTCCTCTGACCCCCTCCCCCCGGCCGCCGGAATATTACCTATTCTCTCTTGAAATACGTCTCAGTTTGTCGGACTCTCCCTTTAAGGACTTTCAGAACTGGATATTTGTACAATATTGGCTTTCCGAAGAACGAAATGTTGAAGTAAAATACGGATATGGCATAATGTTACGCGTAACTTATTTGAATTTTTCGAGATTCGTTTACGACGGGTCTGAGCTAAAAGCGCGAAGAGAAATCGTGAAAAGGCGATCGGCGACGGTCGATAAATTGAATTTGACTGGTGCCGCGTAAACTTATATTTCCTCTTTAAAAGGAGTTTACTATATATTACTTTCATGTAGTATATTTGTAACATAGGATATAGTTTTATCAGCCACTAAATTTGTCTTAAACAACAAGAAATAGTTTTATATTAATATAATCTTACTTTTACTCATTCGCCGCCTGGTTGGCATTTTTTAACGCTACTAGACAGCTGTTCAATAGCGCCCTGCATGACAGGGCAATACTGCACAGCTGCCAAAACAAAATTTTCTCCAAATAACATATTTACAATACATTTAAATGAAGAACGAAACATGTTTATATATAAAATTAATAATGTAAATAATACAATTAAAATAGAATAACATGGATAGAATAATTGACAGCGTGATAGACGAGGTGCAACAAGGCCGAGGAGCAGAGGAGAAGTGAAGAAGCACTCCATTCCGGGAAGCGAGACGGCATAAAAAAAAAGCTATAGGAGACTCAACCTCTAAGCACCACTGCCGGCAGATTTAACCCACAAGAATAGTACATCGCAGATCATATTTGAACAGAAGGTAGAAAATAAAAATAACCAAGTGAACAATGATATTGCACAATAGTTGGAAATTGAAAATTATCAAAGAGAAACAAAAGCAGGATTATCAAAGTAAGCGCTAATAAAATGATACGATAAACGACTCTACATCGAAGGCATTCATTCGCATCACTATCTAAACCACCCTCACAATCATCACTGATGCTTCATTTTATGCTCACGCCTGCCAATTACTAGATCGAATCAATATTGGTAACTGAGTTGGGAGGTAAGATCAACGCCTAGTTAGGAATGGCGTTTATGCATTAGACATAAATTATAAATGTATGGTATAAAGATATTTTATATTAATACTAAATAAAATAAAACATATTAATTATAACAATGCTGCACCGACACATCACTTGATAGCGGATTGGTCGTATCGGTCTGCGCAGATCTGACTCATGAATGTCACAACGTTGTGCATATCTTCTCGGGCATCCAATAGTATAATTAACAATCATATCAAATAAATAAAAATACATTTTTTTAATATTAATACAAATTAAATGTATTAATTAGAAAGATATACATATAAAATCACTTTTATCGAAAAACATTGTTGTTGCGACTGGGATTCGAACTTGGATCTCTTCCTATCCGGGGAACGCGCATTAACTGATTTTCGAACTTTTCAATTATAGCATAATCGGTTAATGCTCGTTTTTCGGATTGGAAGAGATTTAATTAGTATTTAAAATATCACAAAACTTAGATCTGAATAATTACAACTTCACAATAAGAATGTGTTATCCTTAATAAAAACACTATTACCCACAATATCTAAGTGAGCTTTCATGTATCATATCAACATAAATTCGTGTAGTAAGTAGGTAGATAAAAATTGTTAGCGCCGTTTAACGCACTCATACACGCACATCGTCTATGCGCAATTATCAAAATTTAAACTTAGTATCTCTTCTCTTTTTTTTCCTAGTCTGTCCCTTGAGCACGAGGAAGAAGAAAAGAGGACGCTGCAATCAACTCTCGAACTGCAACGAGTTTAATGTGTGCTTAGAACTGTATAGTCGCTTCAATTCGCTTAACTACCGCTAATATTAATTAATAAATATCTATTTAATTCCCGCTAATACATAAAAACAATCCTTATTACGTGTTAACAGTGGTTGTTACATATTCTGCGCCGCATGTCTTGTGGTTGGAAAAGAGAGAAAATTGATCCAGCATCAGGTACACCGAAAAATTAAGTGCCTCCTATCTTCCATTATTTCCACTAAAAATAAACTATTTAAATTTTTATAATGAAATTGAAATTATTACATATTTGTTAATATTAGAAAGCAGAACTAGGTACATAAATTATTTTCGACTGTTTCTAGATGCTACAAAATTGGCAGGTGAGATATCTGGGGGTGATAGCATTTCATTTAATACACATTTATATTGAGGAGATGGGGCGACAAAGGGGAGAGGAAAGAGGGTCTGTATTTTAAGCAGAGTCCTTGATTGCTTTTTCATTAAGATTTTTTCAGCTGATTTAAAAATTATGTGTACAATAAAAATCATAAACAGATACCTCTCGAGTATTATACAATAAGATAAAAAATATCTGTCGATAGTTTTCAGAAAAATCGATCGATTTCAAATATCTCTCTCGATCGCGCACGGTGCGTGAAAACGGGAAAAATGCCTGTAACCCTCACAACTTTTTCAGGATGATAGAAGGAAAAAAAGTGGATTGAAAATAGTACTAAAACGCAAGGGTGTGAGTGGGACAGAAGCTGCAGCGCTCTCAAGGGAGAAGACCCCTTCACATGATATACCTATATTTTTTGGAAACGCGAATTTATTTCAGTTTGATAAACTTATGTATATATATATCAGTTATTCGAGAAAACTTGTATTTTGAATTTATGGAAATCACTACCGTAGATTGAAAAGTTTCCACGTACACCTAATAGATAGTTAAATATGTACAGAACCCTATAAACTGCATCCAAATATGAAACATGCGTAAACTACAAAATATTAAAAATCTAAAAACTGTTTATGCTCAATAGTGCATTATTGTCGATAATAATTGTGATATTCTTGGAATGGTGGGATGGTATGTGTATGTGTGTATGTGTGTCGCACCGCCGGTGCGAGTATGTATGGCTATAAAGATGGCGCGCAGGAGTGCGCGCGTCTCTTTTGTCTGCGGTTCATCGTAGTGATATACCTTATACTAAATTGTAGCTTATTGTAATAAAAGATTAATTGTTACAAAGTCTATTTCTTGGACCTTCACATTAAGAGGTGTACACAAAAGACGTACTAAAAAGTCAAGTACATAACATTGGCGCAGTCCGTAGCTGAATAATTGGCGTAACGTTACATTGGATAATGGAAGTGAGGACCATTGGATTTAAATTTGTTTCGCGAGGAAACAAATTAGAGACAAGCGGCGGATCGTGAGAAGAGCAAAGAAGATCGGGATCGTTCTTCTTGGAGCAGTGATCGTCGGCGGACTTCCAGGAGCTGAGGCTTTTTAGAAGATCTTCTGGGTGAAGAAGACCGGCGGCGAGAAGGCTCAAGGCGTGCAGTCGGACGGAAGGCGCCGGACCGAGGCCGAGGGGACTAGTTACAGCAGACGCAGGCTGAGAGGATTCTGATGGCAGGAGCTAAGCTAAGTATTTGTTTAATCTTTCACCTGTGGGTATTATCTGTGAGGCAATGGATAAGAAAATGCCATGTTTTTGCCACAAGATCGACGATTGGTTAGTTTTTAAAGCGAAGTTCAATTGGTTTCTGTTAGCTGATGATGAGAAGGGAACAGAATCCAAGAAAAAAGCAATTTTTCTAACCGCTTTTTCCGAAATACGTTTGAATACCTAAAAAGATTAATGAAGTAAAATTTGAATTTTTATTCTATGTACTCGACAAATATTGCGTGGAAACAATATCAGTGTTTTTACAAAGGGAAATTTTTTTTGAAATAAAACAGTTGGAACGCGAATCAATTCGGGATTTTGTGCTAAGATTAAAAAAATTTAGTCGTAAGTGTGCTTTCGGTGAAAGACTGGAAGACAATATTAAGGATTTGTTTGTCACTGGGATAAGAGATATTAAAAATAAAGTAAGGTTGTATTTAGAGTGATGAAACATTGAATGATTTTGCTCAAATCGCGTGTCATATTCACAATTACGGTCGTCGAAAAAAGAGGTTTTTGCAGTTAATGTTATAAAGTACAAAGCGAGAGCGAAATCAAATAGTGGGATATATCGCGGAAGTTTTAAAAATTCTCAATGGAATGTATAACAAGTAGGTAGCAAATAAAATAATGCAAAATGTTTTGCATGTGGGTTCATTAGAGCACAAGAAAGATGGTTGAAAATTTAAAATGCTTAAAATAATATAAAAATATGTAGGAAAGAGTCAGTAAATAGTGTTATGAAATCAGTTCAGGTTGCGTTTCAGGTCATGTTTACGAAAAGGATTTGAAACATTTAAAATTACAACAAACGGATAATAAGTTGGTCTTGTATGACAACAAACCGTTAGAGATACACGGAACATTGGAAGTTTCAATGAAATTTCACGGTGAAAGATCAAAGAAAAAAAATTATATTATCAGAAATGGAATGGTACCTACTCTGGGCAGAAATTTCATGGTAACTTTTAAAATTGTCTACATGTCTAAAACGAAAAAATGAATGAATTACAAAATAAACTTCTGAATAAAATCAAGAAAGATTACCCGGAGATTTTTTCTGATAAGATTGGAGTGCTTAGTAAATACAACGTTAAGCTAACCTTAGATCAGAATTTTTGTACCATTGAGGTAAAGTAGAAGCGGAAATAAAAAAAATTGTTGAAGACGAGGTATTGTGACTAGTTTCAGCTAGTAAAATAGCTTCACCAATTGTTCCTATCGCAAAGAAATCTGAAGGTTTAAGAATCTATGGAGATTATCAACCAACTACAAATCTATATCTGATCATTGATAGGTTCCCACTACCTAGATTTGAAGAGATTTTGGCTGAAATAAGCCTCAGGTTGTATTTTAGTAAAATAGATCTGAAAAGTGATTATTCTCAATTAGAATTGGAAGAAAGTAGTCAAAAGTTTACAATCATTTCAACTTCGCTGGGATTGTTTCATTATCGATTATTAGTACAACTCTTACAGAATACTGTTCGGATTGGCGCGTTATTGCAGCGCATCTACAATGTTTACCGAACGCCTTATACATTGATTCGTTCCGCTTCTGAGACATCGAGTTGCTGGCGTAAAGCTGCGGCCGGAGCTCAGCACTAACTCTCTGGTGCAAGCGCGCTCTCATGGAAAGCTGCTTCCCTGACCAGAGAATGGCAGCGCCTACAAAATAGCTACATATACAACAATGACCGTGACTGAAGTTGTTATATATGTAATATTTATTTTTTGTGTGAACTTTTTATTAACTTTTAAAAAAATTTTTTTTTTTATTTATTAATATTTTTCTTAGTTTTCTTTTTCATAGCATTATATTTATTTCATAATCTTTAACTACTGTATTGACCGCGATTGAGCTCCACTTGTCGTTTGACAGCAATCCTTTAATCTTCGAAAAGCGGCAACATTCACACAACATAAAATGACCAATACAAATCGACAAGAAACTCCGGGGGTGCCAGTCGAAGGAACAAAAGGTGCGTAAACAATATTATTTCATGTAGAAATATCTACCTCAGAAATGTCTTCTGCTCGCTCTTCAACCTATGAGAACACGTCGGGCCATGTGGGCCTCATACCATCGATCCACCCAACTCGGTTCAATACCAATGAGTTAGAGAGAAGGTACTCAGTCAGTACACGTGTGTTTGAGATAATAATCAGGAGACCTAACATTTCTACATACAGCCTTGTTATACATACTATTATCATTAAAATCATCTGAAAATTTATGAAAACACCTGCACCTGAAAATATATTTCTGTTAAACAGTATTTGTATACGTTACATATGTGGTATTTTTACCAATAGCAAATCGAAAAAACAAAATCGTTGAAGATATTAAGATAATTAAGCAAAACTTACACTCAAATAATATTAATTATCCATTTATAAAATAATGCCATCACATAGTTATTTTACAGCTTGCTGTGTTTCTTAATCGCATAATTTCAATTCGTGACGCCAGTAATTTGTGCACGGTGAGAATTCTGCCAACCCTCATTCATCTATCAAGTGCGCTCAGCATTCATGTTCACGCTGTAATCTGTTCAGTGAGCACCGGATCTTGGCAGTGAGGCTCCACCCTAATGATGCGGGTAGTTTATGTGGGGCTATCGAGAAAATGTAAACCATCGAAGAACACCTAATCTTCTTAATTTTCTTTATTGTACATTTCATTCAGACAACTAACCAGGTTGACATTTGGGATTAACCCTTCCCAAACCATAACATCATAATTAAACCTGTAACATTTATGTAAATACATGCAACATAAAATTCACATTTTAGATAATCCTAAAGAAAACATTAGCGCTTAGGAATGACTAGTGAAAAATCAATTATGAAATGGGAATCGTACAAAAACGATAATTTTTTTCCATTCAATCCATTGTAATATTAATACGTTATTAAAATACAATTTGTGATATAAAAGACAGAGATCACACACTATTTTCACAGTGAAAAAAACAACAAACATACAAATGTAATTGTCTCTTTCTCACTAATCAAATGAAGAGAGATAAGAAGGAAGGACACATTGTATACGACTTAATGAATGCTCTAAATTATGTTATTAATCATTTTTTCAAAATTGTATACTCAATATTTAGAGTAAATTCGTGCCAATAAAGCCATTTAAACTAATAAAAACATTTTTTATAATAGTTATTTACGGTAACACGAGTTGACAGCATGGCTGCGTTCTGGTATTTTATATCAGGGTATGGTAAAGGTTAAAATAATAAGTTGTTCTAAATTGAACGCTTCACAAAAAGCAAATGATGAAGACAATATTATTTTTATTTATTATCTTTGTTTTATTAACCACTAAATTGAGTTTAAATACATCTACCGGTTTCGAAAAATACCATTTTTTTTCAGGATGTCATAACTAACTAAAACATATATTGTTTCATTTACAGAATCTATTTTTAAAAAATCTATTTTAAAAAAAAAATTTTTTTTTTTTTTTTAGTGGCTAACTCAAATCATCACTTAATTCAAATTTACTCGAATAATTTTTAGGAAAAAAATTTAGAACGGGACTCGTAGTTATATTTAGTTGGTAGTTTATAATTTTTTGATTAGTTTTACACGCTTTATTTGTCTCCAACGATTCCAAGTTATTTAATTTGTGACCAACACCGTTTATATGCAAAATTGACAATCCCAATTTTTTATCAAAATCACGACCATTTTCTATCAAATGATTAGAAAATTCTGAAAACCCACTATTGTTCAAATATCTCAAATGCTCTCTTACTCTTATATTTAAAAAAAATGAATTAATTAAATCAATTTTAACCACAAAGATAATATTGCTAATTTTAAAAGTATAGAAGACAATATTTTTGACGGATTGACATGACACAAGTTAACAACAAGTGAGAACAGCTCGCGTACGGAATTAAACAAAGGTTTGCATTGATTACTATCTAAAGCACGAATTTATCTACTTACAGCTTCCACCGTACTCCCACTGCATTGGTAAACACACCAGCATTGAATTAGTTTGAAAAGATTATTGACTTATTATTCGACACAAGCGATGAGTATTATCTGTCATCACCCGTGGATGTGCAACATTGACTGACACTCAGAGATGCCATGACGGTGATGCTGAATTTGGCTCAACGAGCTCAACGCAAAATAAGGACGTGAAAGGTTACGTAGCCAAACTCGAAGACCTAGAACACTTGGTGGCGAAGCTGAAATGGCAGCGGGCGGCGAGAGAATAACAGATAACAGGCTAAAAGGGTGATCGACTCAAGACCTCGAATCGAAGGGTGAGTTGTGGAGAGTGAACCAGAGATATATCAGACGGGAAGAATAATTGAGTAAACTCAATATTTTGGCCGCTAGAATCGCATACCAAAGATTGCCGCCAGCTTCGTTTCTCACTTTTTCTCTACCTTTGGAGTCATCGGCTGGTTTTAGTGCTTCTTTCGTTTCCTCCGCATACAACCGATCAGCATAACTAAACCATTATAATTAAACTTTAAATTCATTAATTGTAAAATGTTTGTTGTTTAATTGAAAATTGTAACGCAATATTCCCTATTGTTGTACTGCTTTTAATATTGTTTAATGGCAAAAATCACTCTTGAAGGGTGGATTGCCTGTTTAAAAGAAGAAGAAGAAGAAGAATTGAAAATTTCTGACAAAACTGCTTGTCATCGTTTTATACTGTAATCAAGAAAAACATCGTGAATGGTAAAATGATTTTGGAGGCGGATTACCATTCGCATCTCATCCTTCTGATACCGTCTAATCATGTAATCATCCACGCCTTAATTAGTGACCCCGACGAGATCAAAATCAGTCTCGTGGACATAATTTCTAAAGTTCTAAACAAATACATACTTGCGGTAGACCAGTCAAGGCGTTGTCTGAAAAAAAATATATAAGAAAATTCAATAATTATATAATTGAGGATATAAAATGATCAGAAATGTGCAATTTTTCACAAGAAAGAAGAGAGAGACAGGACACAATTAGAAAGAAGCAATAAAACAACTAAGAAGGGGAGAATTGCCCGAGATAAATTATATTGATGAAAGAGAAGGCAGAAGATGTGTCCCATTTTGTGGAACGGGGCCACCAGAAGCAACTACATTTTAGTCGCTTCGTAAATACGATGACGTACGGCGCGTGATATAGGGTGGCCAGCGTAAAAAATTCATTATTGAATTGTAATTGCTCGTAAACCATCAGTTGCTCGTAAGTGGCAGGGATATTGTTCGACGCGCGTGATTTGCTGATTTGCCAGTCGCAATCGGTTGAGCAATATTTAAAGTTTGTCACGCTTTTTGTGCTCACTTTAATATTCGACGAGTAAGTGATGGGCCGAGCGCGCAACTTATCCGGTGTTGTGTTCAAAAGTTCAGACAAGAATTGAAGAGTTTGGTTAACCATACTCCTCCGAGACCATCGATATTAGCAGCGATGCCAGAACATGTGGCTCAAGTTTGACGTGAAATTATGCGCAATCCGCGTAAATCGAAAAGGAAGATTGCAGCCTTTACTGAAATTAAATATTAATATTGCACGTTATTTTGAAAAATAATCTACAGTTTCATCCATACAAACTGCAAATCGTGTAGCTTCTCAACGAAAATGACTATTCTTTACGTGAAACTTTAGCAAGAACAATGCTGGAACGTTTTGGAACAGCACGAACGCTTGGAAATATATTGTTTACTGACGGAGCACATTTTCATATCGATGGCTATGTTAATAAACAGAACATAAGATATTGGTGCCTCGACAATTCAAAGGAACGCCTTCAAAATCGTTTGCATTGTCCAAAAACGACAGTTTCTGCCCAAGGGATAATTGGCCCTTATTTTTTTACCAGCGAGAGACAGTCACTGCTGACGTGTATTGTTGAATGATGAGAAGCAGAGGGGAATTTTTCCCAATAAATTAATCAGCAAGTACGGAGACATACCCTGGCCACCTCGGGCACCGGACCTTACATCGTGCGACTTTTTTATGGAGATATCTTAAATCGAGAGTTTACAGCAACAATCCTCGAACAATTCAGACTCTGCAAAAAAATATCCGCCGTGAAGTTGCTGCCATTGAACCGACGCTTTGCTCTTGCGTGTTCGCAAATTTAAGAGCCCGATTGCAAGAGTGTCTTGAGAGAAATGGACGGCATTTAGACGATATTGTTTATAAAACGTAAAAGCCACATCGTTAAACTCCATTTTTTATAAATAAAATATGAGATTAACATTGTAGTTTTTTTTTGAAATTTTTCGCTAGACACCCTTTACAACCGTTTGTGTTCTGAAATATTTTGGAATGGTGTAGATTATGAAAGCTCAGAGCTGCTGGCGCTGATAGTCGCATCCTGACTACCGGAAGACATTTAGCTACTTGAAAAGTTGTTGAAACTCGAGCGATTGGAAGCATTGTTTTTATTTTAAGTCAACCTGAACTAGTTTTGTGAACAGAAAATACCAATCAATCGGTCCAACGGTTGAGTGATCTTCCTCTTCCTCTTCGTCCTTCAACGTGGCCGACTACAAGAGCTTCTCCAAGGCATCACCCCTTCTCTCAACTTACCCAAAAATTGAAGTTTCTTGAGAGTCTGTCCTTGATGTTATTCGATTCCCGCAGAATGGAGACATTCGTACGTATCACCATCCATGGTAAGCGCAACATGTGTCTCCAGCACCACATCTCAAAGGCGTACTTCCGTATTTTCTCCCTTACCTTCAGGGTCCATAATTCCACACCATATAAAATTGACCAGATCAATAATATCGCATAAAAGTAACTGAGTACCTGACCCGAGAAATAAGGATACGTGTGGCGCTAAATTTGAAACCTCCCTAAAACGAGTTTGATTATGTTTTTGAGTTATGTATGTGTGTGTATTTTAAAAGTAAATGTACATATGTTTGTTTCCAAATCATCATTCTGTAATATATTTTTTTTTCTGTATATATCGTTCTTGCAGCTATACTGGATTTTAGATCACGCGGTCTTCAACAAGCGTTGTGATTGGCTGATTTCATTTTCGGGGGAATAGCAACCTATACTCTGCTTTAGGGTATTTTGGAACTAACCCTGATTTTGAACAAGCAATATCAATGGATTTAAGTGATTTTTGCGAGAAACAACAAAAAATCTACAAAACCGCATATTTAACTCAAATTATCAAAAATCAGTATTAGGGTGTTTTGGAATTAGGCGCCACATATGTTTACGTATACATAATACATGATTTCAAATAAAATAATTCCATGAATAACATTCAATAATAATAGTAAATACACTTGCTCGACCGTGAACCGCAAGTAATTCAGAATCCACGTGTGTATATTCTTGTAGAATCAGATCACATATAAATACTACCCTTCCGGCGCTGCGAGAAGGGCGGGAGGGGGGCTCAAAAACCCCAGGACTCTTCGCTACATCATAACCACGCGCTGATGAACAACCCCGAGCCGTGCGATGACACTTCACGTCCAGCCCGCGGTGTGACGTGCGGGCAAATAACACCGGGGACCCGGAGTCTCCGTAACACCCCCACCCCCATCCCCTGGTGGGGAATTGAATTAAGTATAGGAAGAACAAATCCATTCTGCTCGGCACCGTTACTGCCTCCACGTGATTGGTTATATTATTTGTGCTCTTATCGAACTACAAGGGGTAGTTTCATTTGATTTGATGGCGAGGTTAATGTGATTCGGAACCTTTTCATTTCGGCTATAGTAGAGATATTAATTTCGGATATGATTTCTAGATTAACCTATGGATACATCTTTTTAATTGTATAAAATATGATTATTCGGTGAATCCTCGACAATCTAATTTGTTTTTTAACATTTGCAAAATAAACTTTGCGGTTAAAATCCATTTTAACATTGTTTACTTTGTTTTATTAACCACTTAATGAATTAAATATCTACCGGTTTCGAAAAATATCATTTTCAATCAATCAAAAATATATGTAATATTGTTTCTTTAACAGAATATATCTAAGTTATTGAAAAACAATAATTATTTAAAAATAAATTTAGTACCTAACTTAAATTGTTACTTGATACAAAATTATTAGAATAATTTTTAGAAAAAAAAATGTAGAATGGAACTTGTGGTTAAATTTATTTGGTCATACAATCGCTACATCGTGATACATTACAGTACAGTAAAGTAGGTCGAAATTTTAACATGAGAGTCAAAGAGCATTTGAAATCTTTAAATAATAATGGTTTTTTAGAATTATCTAACTGCGACCATATAATGCTACGACAGATGACAGGATGCTTTTTTTATCTATGACAGGATAACAGACGCTCAATATATTTGCCAGCCGTAATACGATAAGAACTTTACAGCAACAAACGACACAATTGAAGCCACATTAATATGGATTATCTTGTGGTCTAGCATACGATTTGTCCTAACTAAACTATTTCTGAAAATACTCGCTTTTTTTGTCAAATTTCAAAGTCTGATTTAATCTTAATCTTTGTCAGGTCATATTGAAAATTTGCATCTCATTTACCCTGTTCTATATTCTTGAGCTGATCCAATACAGAAGGCACGATTGATTCAGTCTTTGTCTTGTCGCAAGTTGTATAAATTCAAATTTAATAAAAAGCAGTAAAAAAAGGTTTATGTCGTTTAGGTAAAAGTCTAGTATCTAGTGAAATGAAATGCAGGAAATAAAACTGGGTCGTAAAAAGTAGGCTACGATCAGAAATTGCTTTAGACTATTTTCAATATATGCGTGCACTTCTTTGTGTCAGCGACAGACGTTCGAGGATACTAATCCGCTAACCTCTGCATATTTTAGTTTTATTTTATTAACATTAATTGTACAATTTATTTCCTTGTCTTACAAATTGCACTGGTGATTCATTTGTATGGTGTTTTAAGTTGGTAAGTTCCATTTTAAAACTACTCTACTAGCTACTCGAGTGTATCCGATTTTTTATAAATTTGCCACATTTTTCCGCAGAATTTGATGATTTCGTGAGTGTTTTAAGATATTCTGTACCACTAGATGACTGCATGCGTCCAACGGTGATCCGTCTTCTGAGCGCAATTTCAATTACGTCATTTACTTCTGTCTGTTCTTCTTCTAATCTACCTCTCCTCTGCAAATACTGTAATTTTGCATTGATTGAATCTTTTATTTTTAACACGGTATGAGAGAACTTTTGAAACTCATATTCAAACATCCGAATGTACAAGCTACATATCATGTGATGCATTTAAACGGCTAAAATAACACGTACACGCTGTATTGCTATGTACTCGCGACCTGCATACCTGAGAACATGTGTTATTATACCTATGTCTCGTCCGCCACCAGACTATCTACCTATATAAAAAGACACGGTTATATTTTAGGACCAGTTCTCTGGAATAAATCCAACGTGTAACAACCTGACTTTTTATTGACCGAGTATACCCTGAATTTTTAAAAATATAACCGTCACGCATCTTTCTGCAATCATCAGTCAAGTCTACAAAATCACATAATTGAAAAACATGCATAATTTTTAAACACCCCTTACTATGAAAATTTGCTGTTCTAGATAGTAATAATAATCCATTTGTTCAAACTAGGTTCCATTAACCATTTTAAAATACAAACATTAATTAAGTATCAATAACAAGCAGTCCACTAGTCGGGCGTACGTCAAGGATGTATAAAAGTGTCCCCCGACAGAACTCTTTCTCACGTTATTAATTTCAGATATTCCAGACGCAAAGCCAGGTACTAAGCGTAGCTTACTTCAGATAATATTTTCGTTTAGAAACATGTACAGATACCCTTTGAGCTTCTCTGCCTGTATATAAGGGCTGAAACATCCCTTGTAATTTTGCAACGGAATAGCTTAACAGAATACAAATTAATACGTGTATTTCAGATACAATTTGACAATTAATCAATCAATGTCTAACTAAAGGAATCGATAATGTGTATTATATTATTTATAGGTATTAGCAATATAAAGGGTGTTTCAATACGAGGTATAGGATTTGTTGCTTGAATAAAATTATAAATAATTACGATAATCAAGATTTTTTTATTCCGTTATAGAGTAGAGATGTAAAGATTATTTGTGAAATAGTACATAATCCAAATGGCCGCCTCGGGTCTTCTCAAGGCCCGTGTTTACGATGATCTAATAATGAGACTTTGATCTCTGAGAGTCAGTAAAGGTGCATGCGTACTGGATGCTTCTAGTTATGATTCTTGAACGTTGAACTGTTTTTTTATGCAAAATTGAGTCGAATCCCAGCACAGAGCGTTTTGATTACTTTCTTGCAATTCTATTTCAGCAGTTAGTGGCTTCGATGTTAGCTTTGAAAGCGTGAAATAACTGTGAATTATTAGCATAGAATTTTCCTTTAACCCTTCCCAAACCATGCAGTAACACAGGTTCTCATCATAATTAAACCTGTAATATTTCGGTAAATACATGCAACATAAAATTCATATTTTTGATAACCCTAAAGAAAATATCAGCATTTAGGAATGATTAGTGAAAAATTAATTATGAAAAGGGAATCGTACAAAAATAATTATTTTTACAATTAATACGTTAGTAAAAAATACCAGAGATCACAGTGAAAAGAATAACAAACATACAAATATCTCTTTTCTCATTAATTAGAGAATTATGAATCATAGAATTTAATGAATGTTCTAAATTATGTTAATATTTAGAGTAAATTCGTGCCATTAAAAGCATTGCAGCTAAAAAATATATTAATTCTAACTGTTATTAACGGTAACACGAGTTGACAGTATGGCTGCGTTTGGGTATTTTATATCATGGTATGGTAAAGGTTAATATGTATGACTCCAAAGAAAAAAGTGATCTTGGTGGCTTATTAGTGTGGCCATTTTTCGAAATTAAACGTTCAAGAAACATGGTGCGATTGTTTCGCCACTTATTTGGCATCTGGCACCATTTTATTGAATATGGAGGTCCGCTACATCCATATTCTATAAGGCCACTATGTACAGCGCACTCTATTGACAGACACTTCAAAGTGTCTATTGCTGAAATAGAACCGCATCTTTGCAAAAAACTTGGAGGAAATGATGACGGTCTCTAAGAAGAGCCTACTCGGCCACTTTAATGTGCTAAATAATCTATATGTCTCAACTCTATTTTACTGAAAAAACAAATTTTATATTACCATCAAAAACGTTAATTATAGCATATCACACTATATGTGAGACCTTCTACAGTCTAGCCGCCAATGAGAAGCCAGCAGATCGACCGATGAAAGAAGGTGTCAAGAAAGATGGGGTCACTATCATTTTTTAGAGAGAGCGAGACTAGAAGTGGACGAAGACGCGAAGCCGTCCGAGATGAGGAATAAAAAGAGGAAGATGGGTGGATAAGGCTGATAAAGACCACGACTGGAGAGGCCAGGCGTGCTTGCCAATTTTGGTGAGATGGCGGCGTGTTTTTTTTGTGCTGGTAAATTCTTAGGCGCTGGGTCGGGATCCGCATTGGCTACCTTCCGCACAGATCTCCACGGCCCCTGGTCTGCAAGATAACATAAAGAAGAAAAATATGTTTGAAAAAGATAAAATGTAGTGGAAACTTGAAACATGACAAAAAGTACGTAAAATGGTGAATGTCAATAAAAATATGGGTGGATTGTAAATGTTTAATTATAGTTTGTATGGTGAATAAAATTTGTTATTATTATATATCCGACCTCCCTTACAGACAAGGGAGACTCTCATGTAGCGGCCCGTGGACTTGAGATGAGAACTCGCGTACCTTGTAAGAGCCGATTCAGATCTCGGTTCAGTCCACAGTGTGGATAGGATGCCCGATCAGCCCGGGGAGAACGTGACAATATTGTTATTCAACATTAAGAAGAAAGTGAAAGCTTTGTATATACTTAATTACATAAGTTAAGTCTTTTGACTAAAACGCGTCTAACTTATGGATAACTTTGGTCTCGTCTTATTTTTCTTTATCGTGTGCTCAATGCTAAGAGTTGTGGTCCCCTGATGTATCCAGAGCTTGGTCCATACTACGTCTTGAGCCATGTTGATCCCAGCGATTGAAGAGGTCCACGTTAACTACTTTATTTAGTCAATTAATTTTGTAGGAGATCTCTGTATTGCATTGTACTTTCGTTATCTTTCCAACAACATGCCTAAAGTATGCAAGAATGCTTCATGTTTTTGAAAATCTTTCGGTAAACATTAACTCCTGAATATTAAACTATTAAACTAACTTACCATCACGCCGGTAGGCAGAGAGGATAGAACTCTACACTTTTCTGTCCTGACGTATATTGCCAAGGTTTATCTCATTCCATGGATACAAACCATTATGCTTCCATCACTTGAAGAAAAAATATTGTCATTTCATTCTGTTTAAGAAAGAATATAAAACTGTATTGAAAAAGAATTACCCCGTCTCACTCTAAGCCATGCTTACCAAATAAACGCGAAATTATACAGCAAATTTAATTTAAAAATTTAAACCGTTCGTGCCATCGAGACGCAAAAGTAAATAAATAACTTTAAAATAATAAAAGAGTAATGAAAGAAACACAATTATGCCAAATAAATCTGCCTTTTTTCGTATTTAGCGCTTCGCACGAAATGGTCCGGACCGCCATTGTCCAGAGTCCAGAGAACACCGACACTAAATAAACAAACGAAATGCAATTTGAATAAAGGCAGTGGGGGCTGCATTGTTCCCCACGTCCAGGCGGAGACTGCATTGTACCCCGCGGGCGGCGCGGGCGGCGCGCTGTTAACGGTCTCGCGAGCAATTTATAGCCAACCGACACTTTAACGGCCGGGGCTGCGGTAGTTAACGGCGGAGCACGCCGCGCTTTCTAAATAAATCGTTAATATTATATATCGCTCGGTCTAATCTTACTGCTATCAGGGGTGTGCTGTCATAACGCAGTCAAATAAATTAGTTTAAGCCAAATTGCGGGTTACACAGCTGCCGCGGACTTAAACATAGATAATCTTGTGTTTTTACATGACCGTATCATGGCCACGCATTAGAGTGATATCAGTACGTATTTAAGAAGAATGCATCAAAAATGCGGTTTGTTATTCAAAATAATCGTTGTCTTCAAATGATTAGGCATTCAGCTTGGCTTTACAGTGAGAAAGATAGGGATGACATAGGGGCATTGGTGGTAGAGCGAAATAAGTGCTTACGGTCAATATTTGATAAAAATAAGGAACGGTGAAGAATTGACGTACCGAACGGAAAGAGCCAGCAGAGCGCCCGTGGCGCCAGCGAGTGCGCCAGTGAGGCCACGCTCTGACCAGTTTGGCTCGAGTTAGATAAAAGTTACGCTACGTCCAGCTTGTATTTTCTAGACCATGGGTAATATTTACCAAAATATAGATACCATTAGAACCTCATAATAACATTAGTAGAACTCAAGAGATTTTCATATTTTTTAAGTGATTTATTTATTGCCTGGGCAGTGATAATTTCACAGAGTTTCTAACCATTTCATAGAATTTTAACAAGAAATATTTCACAGGCTTCTCACTTCTTATCATTGCTTCTGACCACTATGACTCTTCAAACATCGCAAATATTATAATAAATACTCAACTATACAGGGAAGAATCCACAGTGAGTAGAATCCTTATGCCAGAGCATCTCTGAGCAACTATTGGCTCATTGTCGATGTCCGGAGTCCACCAGCTAGTCAATGAAGAATAGTCTTGACCATTCTAGTTGGTTTCCCTTATGCGAATAATCTATTTTCCGAATACAGTCCACTTTTCACTGTGATTAAAGCGAGGTAGGAACTTGAATCTTTTTTGGACCTTTATTAGGGAAAATCCTGAAGAGACCAGCTGCGGTGGCGGTTTGATTAGTTTTCCAGTGGGAGTCCCCGGCACGCCATTGCTATCTGGATGATTTTTGCCGGCAGTGGTGTTCGAGCTGCGAATCGACCTTTGCGTTTTTCGTTTTGCGATCGTGCCTGCTTCGGTGCCATCGCGGGAGACCAGAAATCCAGAAATAGCATTCACTGATCTGTGTAATTATTGCTGTTTTATGTTCACTTTTATATTGAATGAATAATAAAGAGATCTATCGCTCGTAGAACGGTTCTGGGTCACCTCTCACTCTGATGGGAGTCTTCCGTTCACCAGGCTCCCCGAGACCCCAAACGTTAGATAATAAATAAAGAGCTGAACTGCTTAATCTCCATTAAAAATGTAAAGACAACGTTTAAATGTTTGACTTTGACTCGACCATTTGTAGTATGTTCTTTATTTCTGACGTGTGTAGCCCTTCGTAGCGCACGCAGGCGAAAATTGGCACCAGCGACCGCTGTACGCGACAATAATTTGTACCGACATTTAACGACATTGTTCCCAAACACCCCGTTATTACCAGATATCAGATACAACGCGAAATATTACCTAGCTGTGTCGGACAATGTAACGACTTGTCCACATCATTGGTTTACGTGCCAGAATACAAGAATACATTCAGTGTTACATTTTATATTTTGAATTTCGCAAAGCAAATCTCCATCGCGTAATGTATTTTAATTGTGAAGCCACAAGCGGCTTCAATTTTGTAATGTAATATGGATATTTTAAATTTTAAAATAAACCAAATATGCTTCTTCTTCCTCTCGTGTACATAGCGATCATGTTAGCTATCATATTTTTTACAGTAAACTTGCCAAACCATTTTGTCCATATTGCCCATGTTACTCCCAGTCACCCTCTGTTCCCCGGCTTCTGTGTGACGTGTTTTTTATTTTTATATTTTTTTTGTATTGATAATTGTCTAAACGAGGGGAAGGGAAATACAAATAGGAAACATGGGACGACTGAAAGACCACCGGAAACCAGAAAGCATAACTCATCTGTAAAAAGCTCCTTTCATCTTCCGCTGAATCCACAGGTTTTCTGTCTCCAGGACAGCGTATGTGGTAGTGCGAAGTGTCAAACAACACCGTGCATAAAAGCTAGATCTATATATAGCACTAAATCGGTTCGCACGGTAGCGAGTAACCGATTATACATATAAACATCACACGATATTTAACACATGCCAACAATTTGTTCCCACACGGCATGACGAATTTGGCAGCAGTCACGCTGCTTTCAGTTCGAAGGTACAATCTCAACTTCACTTAAATGCACAATAGAGATCACATCCACATAAAATATTGTATTCTGGTTATAGGGAGAGGGGGGTAGTGGATAGGTAATAGATAAGAAACACCGATCTATTTGTCATATTCACATGCGCGCACACGGACACGGGCGATCCATTAATCAGATATCAAGATCGAACATTCCAGTTCGGAATCTGTAGCAGTTCTACTGAGCCCTTCTTTACACCATCCTCCCAACGAAGTCGATGCCTTCCCACTCTTCCACCGCTAGCTCCATTAAGGATTATTTTTGAGATCCACACTTTCTGCACCTCTGGACGTGACCCGCCCATCTGACTCGCTGTAGTTTCATGTGAACGGGTAGTTCGGGATTTTAGTACTCCTCACTGTTTCTCATTCTCAAAACTTTCGTAAATTATTTTTCTTTATTCAACTGAAGTAAAACATCTTCATTCGTAACTCTACCCGTCCAGCTTATTTTAAGAATTTTTCTGTCTGTGATATTTTAAATATTAATTAAATATATTAATTATAAAGATATACATATAAAATCAATTTTATCGAAAAATATTGTTGTTGCGCCACCGGGATTTAATAAAAATGAATTGATAATTCTGGCGTCTGCTATCAGTTTACTCAAAGGTATTTGAGATTCTGTAAAAATAAGGTAGATGGCTCTGTCAAATGATGGAACGATTAAATGTATTAATATCAAAAAGGTAACATATATGGTCGAAAATTGTCGCTAAAAATAATGTTGCTGTAGCTTAGTTGGATAAAGCACCTTCCCCGGTTATGAAAGAGATCCAGGTTCGAATCCCGGTGGCGCAACAACAATATTTTTCGATAAAATTGATTTTATATGTATATCTTTATAATTAATATATTTAATTCATATTTAATATATATATATAATCGTGTTGCAGCACAAAGTAACTGCTATTTCAGTCATAGATATTGAATTAATTAATTGTAGTGCTTTTGATATTCAAGCTACCTTTTGCTAATTACTACCTTGGAATCTAATAACTTACTAGTCCAACAATGGTTGAACCAGAATAGACTGACTGGGAGATTAGTGGAGAACAGATGGTGAGGTCAGAGTGTTGAATAAGTTATGCTCCATCTCTGCCGTGGAACGTCAACATTGGATTATTAACAATTTTGATAAATTAATTTTTTTATCATTTAAGACTCTAAGTATATATTTTCCTTATATCTTATTATTGTAAATTAATCAAAAGTATTCTTAGGGGCCTCTTTTCAAGTATAATTCATATTTTCGATTTTTATACGAAAATGTTAGTTTTTATTATGTACTGTATTATACTTGTTTTTTAACTATAACTTATATAATATAAAACCTAACATAATTTGCCATAATTAGGACAACATAGGCATTAATTGAAACAGTAAATTTCTTTTCTGTGTGCAAGAAAAATTTGTAGGTACGGAAAATTCATACATATTCCGAATATATTTTGTTATGGGTCCAAAGCCAAGATTTTGAAGATATATCTGAATTCATGAAATTATAAAAAATGTATAAATTAATAAAGTTATAAAATGTTAAATTTGCATGACATTATTTCATTTTTTATGGTTTTAAAATGCTTCGAATTCATATAAACAGGCGATATTAATGAATATATTATATTTACTTAAACGCTTTAAGGCTTCAGTTACTATTTAAAATAAAGTTTTGTATTATAAACGTAACAATTTATTATTAAATAAAGCTCTTTAAAATTGAATTGGAATTGGTTATCTAATTTCACCGGATAGGTAGAGGTCTAAGCTTATGTTCCGGTATGGATTATTATGTATTCTCCAGTATTGCTTACGATTGACTTCCAACGTTCTGGCCTTTATTCAATTTCTCGTCTGAATAAATCCGATGTTTTGGAAGTGAAGAAGTAACCAAGCCAGTTTTGAAGAGCAGCGTCGTTATTATTAAAGATTCTTAGAATATTGATTTTTTAATATTATCAATGTGCGGACGGGCATTATCATGCTTACAAATCACATAATGCAGTTTTCTTAAATTGCTACTTCAAGGTGGCGGAGTTGTAGGCAATAAGCCCCAAAAGTGTTAGTTTAATTCTTTGAAAACAATTTATAGGTTACTATAAATTTAACCAAAAAGTTATTTTTGGTTAAACTCAAACTTATATATCTTGAAAAAGGGTTTTTTTTACTTGACACAACATTTACTTAAAACAACGATTTATAAAAAAATCTATAAATAGAAAAATTCAAGACGTACAAAGGTATTCTGTTAAAAAAAATATTGTAGCATTAAAATGACGTAAAATTTATTTCTAAAGCACTTTTGCTTTGAAAAACAAAAATTCATCGACGTACATGAGATGTACATATTCAATAGCCTTAGTTTGTATCATTAACGCCACCACATGCCATCGTACGATGTTGCGTATTTTATCCGATATTTACACTATAGCCACGACATGAACCGCTAGGAATTGCCATAATCTATCACCACGCGGCTGTAATGTACGACGTAATACCTGGTAGTTGTTGGCCATTGAGTCTGGGATCTGGATAAGAATAACCTGGAATAGGAGTCGGTAAAGAGCACTTGTGGAGGAGGCTGAATCCCACTCCGGGATGTGAAGACGAAAAGAGAAAAAAAGTAAATGTATTTGTGAAAACGGGTTGTTTGATCGTTGCTTAAAAATATTTACTTCTCGAAAGTACATCCAGTAGTGAACTAATTTTATTCTCATCATCATCATCATCATTATCCGATATCGATCCGATGGTAAAATCATCAAACGTCAGTTAAAAATAGCGGACTCTTCACAGCTGTTTCAAAAGTCATTTGTCACATTGATACTTAGAAAGTTGCAGTGCACGACAATGAATCATTCAACATCCCACCATTTTAATGATGACAGTTCGTTCGATGATTATCTCGCTGTTTAATTTATAGGACCGAAGATTTTTCGCCAGCAAAGTGACAGATTTCGAACTCATGGGTGTTGTATGTACTTGATGATTATTCGCATTGCCACACAATTAGGCGAAATTTACTTTATTAGGAGAACACATTATTATTGTGAAATTGTAATTATTCAGAACATATGTCTATGATATTTTAAATCAGAGGTTCCCAAACTTTTTTGTGTCGTAGACCCCTTGCCATGTTTTTCGGTTTTTGGTAGACCCACTACTTACCTGATATTGATTTTTTGTAAATTTCTAATTGTAGTGAAGTTTAGTGTTAAAAACTTAAACCACAAAGCGAATGCCTATATCCTACAACTTACACAATTTTATAAACATAGGTACTTTTATAAATAATGTATATGTCTTTATATTATAAGATTATAATGTAAGTAAATAGGTACTATCAGTGTATGTTGAGATCCACTATCGTGGACCCCCATTTTCATTTCATGGACCCCAAATTTTTTTTTTTTCGTTGACGTAGACCCCTTGCAGGTTATCATAGACCCCTGTGGGTCGATATAGACCACTTTGGGAATCACTGTAATTTAAATACTAATTAAATATAAATATAAAGAAATACATATAAAATTTTATCTCTAAATTGGATCTCTTTCTAAACCGAGGAAGGTGCATTATCCAACTATGTTACACCGATATTATTTTTGATGACAAATTTGACAGTAGTAAATTTGACGTACGAACAACCCGCAAACGATTTTTACCTCGGGCGATGGTAAAAGTTTAGCATAGTCAAAATTTACTACTAATTTACAAATGGTCCTTACAATACGACCACAGAATTAACATCTACTTTGTTTAGCGATGCGGGAAGTTCTTCTACTCAAAAATACCCAGTCAGACAATTCCACGGCTGCCATTAAACTCTGTAAAAATCAAATAATCTAATTTGGTTTATTTGTGTTTCTGGGGCTCAGATCCGTTTTATTTTTTGAATGAAACAAATATAGGCCAAAACAAAGGTTTCACCGGGATCCACGCTTGTTTCCGGACTCCGAACGGGGATTTTGCATGCGGGCCAATCCTGCGATCCGAATAAATCTCTTTACAAAAGAAATTCGCGAGCTGTTTAAAAATGGTTTAAAGCGAATATTTAACACAGCGTTTTTGATCCGTGTATCGGTAGACTGCGCTCAGTGATTTGAAAACAGCTCTACTAAGTTTGCTCTTAAAATTCATGAAACCAGAAATTGTGTGATACGTATTTCATATATTCCGCTTATTTCGTAAGATTGATTTTGGAGATTGCAATAAAAAATACGCAGGTCAAACAGCGAGAAATTTGAATACGAAAATAAGGGAACCTCGCCGTTGTCTAAAAAAAACAAATTTTTAAGAATTTTCTTACCACATAATTGAAACACACCATTCTTCCGATAGTCAGCGACTGAAACTTCTCCACTTATAAATAATCAATCATAAATATTTAGGAGAACACATTCTTATTGTGAAGTTGTAATTATTCAGAACATAGGTCTGTGATATTTTAAATATGAATTAAATATATTAATTAGAAAGATAATTATAAAGATTTAATTCATATTTAAAATATCACAGAGCTATGTTCTGAATAATTACAACTTCACAATAAGAATGTGTTCTCCTAAATAATAAAGTTGTATCAATGTGTCCAAAATTTAATAAAAATGAATTGATAATTCTGGCGTCTGCTATCAGTTTACTCAAAGGTATTTGAGATTCTGTAGAAATAAGGTAGATGGCTCTGTCAAATGATGGAACGATTAAATGTATTAATATCAAAAAGGTAACATATAGGGTCGAAAATTGTCGCTAAAAATATTGTCGCTGTAGCTTAGTTGGATAAAGCACCTTCCCCGGTTTGGAAAGAGATCCAGGTTCGAATCCCGGTGGCGCAACAACAATATTTTTCGAAAGAATTGATTTTATATGTATATCTTTATAATTAATATATTTAATTCACAATCATAAATAATTTAGAAACCGTAGAAACGCGAAATAGTTCAATTTGTAAGAAAACATTAATTAATAACATCACATTTCCAAACGCTTCACCTTTAACAAAACTCCCCCCTTTTCTAAGTTCTACCCGAAAAGACTACAACACTGTATTTAGTTTAGTTATCACCTGATGATGAGAGGCACTGCATCTCTTGAAACTATAATAGTGATATAGTATAACCTAATGTATTTTCAGTACAAAGTTTAATTTAAGTTTAAACTAGGATAGAAGCAATTCCGGGTGTATAAATGACGGTGAAGACGATAGTGCTATATGGGTGCGAAACCTACCAAAGCACCGAGTAATTGACCGGCCGGGCGTTTCGTTCGGCGCTTCATTTCTTTACCGCGCTCCATCCAGATAACTGCATCTCTCGCATAGTGCCATATCGTATCTATGTTACGTTAAATTAATCATGTACCTAGTGTTTTGCTCTCATTGCTGGGAATAGTAGAGAAGTATAAAATAATTGTGAAGAAGAAGCGGCAGTTGAAGTTGTGGTGGTTGAAGTTAAGGTCCTCAGTCACGAGGAACTAATATACAGTTAATTCTGCTTGCCATTAGCGATACAGTTCAATTATGAAATTGCTCTTGCAGTAGACAAACATTACCACGTTGGTTCTGTCAAGGTAAGGGTCAATATTATGTTCCAGGTCGATGTTGTTTTTTAATAACTAAATAATTAAACACAATTTTTGAAATTGGTTTCTATTTATTAATTATTTGGTTTATTACAATTATGTATAAAATATGACATTTGCCAAGTGCTTTTTTAACTATATTATTAATAAAATTCTCGCACACTTCGAGCGTTATTTCATATCGAATATTGTCAAATCAGGTGATCGAGGAGGCCATTCGGTATCACCACTTTTTGACATTAAGTGGCTGGGAAAAATTTCAAGCGTAGCTCGAGCTGTGTGTGAGGTGGCACCGTCCCGTTTAAACTACACGCGTTGCAGGCGACTATAGCTATTACCATTAACGGTTACAGCGTTGCCATTATTATTTACATAAAATGTTTTAATAACTTTAACACATTGTTGAGACATCAGATGCTCCATAATAAATTGTAATCAATTAATCTCTACGACTGTTACAAATGTGAACTGATAAATGTCTGCCAAACATTATATTCACCAAATAATATAATATATTTTTGCAATGTAATTATAAGATATTGCATAATTTAAGATGTTCGATTGCTTGATTCAGTGCATGTTTGATCAGTTTTGAAATATTTTACATTTCATTGAAATAGATTTAAAATTCTTTCTGTACTAAATTTACTGTGAAAAACTTAACAAGATTTATCCACGAACGTGCCTCGCGACGGAATCAAACGTATAAAAATATATTGTTTCATAATGATCAGAATATTTTCAGTTCAAAATTAATCTCCTAATGCAATCCCCTTTTCCTCAATAATAATAAACCAACAAAATCCCCCAATAAAAATCAAAGAACCACTTAGCAAGGTAATTACAGGTGCACAAAGTCAGCTATTAAACAAATAACTAAATTATAAGTCATCTTTCGTTACCAATAGCGCTTATCCAGGACCGATGCAATAAGCTCAAGAATCCTATCTCGGTCCTACTCATTCGCCGCCCGGTTGTAATTTTTTTAATGCTACTTAGCAGCTGTTCTATAACGCCCCGCATGACTGTCATGTCCCCGGTTGACTCATTTTATTAGTAAATAATATTTACAATACATTACATAAAGAAGGTACAGATACAGTTAATCGCGACGTCAACTAATGATGTTATATACTAAGATTTTGACTCAGCATCATATAATCAGTAATGTTATCTAAGTGAAAGTGTAAAAGTTCTTCTCAGAGCTATTGAATGGTTCCCCTTGAAAATAATTCGTTATCTTTTACCCGTGAAAACAAATATAACATATATATGATGGAAGATAACTAACCATGTTTCTATAAGCTAAAACACTTCAATATTATCTGTCATAAATTAAATAAATTTAAATATATTAATTAGTAAGATATATTATACATATAAAATCAATTTTATCGAAAAATATTGTTGTTGCGCCACCGGGATTCGAACCTGGATCTCTTTCCTAACCGGGGAAGGTGCATTATCCAACTATGCTACAGCGATAATATTTTTAGCGACAATTTTCGAACCTATATGTTACCTTTTTGATATTAATACATTTAATCGTTCCATCATTTGATAGAGGCATCTACCTTATTTTTACAGAATCTCAAATACCTTTGAGTAAACTGATAGCGGTTGAATAAACTTGAATCCCGGTGGCGCAACAACAATATTTTTCGATAGAATTGATTTTATATGTATATCTTTCTAATTAATATTTAAAATATCACAGACCGTCTGTTCTGAATAATTACAACTTCACAATAAGAATGTGTTCTCCTAATATATAAATCCCGGTGGGATTACTCAATTTTTGATTTTGGGTTTGAGATTCCGTAAAAATAAGGTAGATAGCTCTTTCAAATAATAGAGCGATTAAATGAATTAATATCAAAAAAGTAACATATAGGTTCGAAAATTTGTCGCTCAAAATATCGTCGCTGTAGCAAAGTTGGATAATGCAATCCCGGTGGCGCAACAACAATATTTTTCGATAAAATTGATTTTATATGTATATCTTTATAATTAATATATTTAATTCATATTTAAAATATCACAGACTTATGTTCTGAATAATTACAACTTCACAATAAGAATGTGTAATTTTATCTAACTTTAAGTAAATAACATTGATATATCTCGTGTAAACTTCATCTATTAAGTATGATTCTGTTATATGAATTACTTAAATGTAACTCTGCATACTCTAGTGAGTTACGTCAAAGATTGTGAATACATTAATTTAATCTTGTAAGTAATGTCTTTGATTTTTATAATCGCCCACTCTCGTGGATCGATAAAGCTTCTTCGCTTTTCTCGGTCGTGTACTGTATGTGCTTTACGTTTTGTATTTTGCATAAATTATATGTACCCTCTTTAGTATGATTCTGTCATAAATATAATCTTATAAGTAAGAATCTATAATAAATTGAACCTAGGATAAGAACCTTATTTCATAAGTAAGGTTCTTATCCTAGATAATAATATTCCTGACCTAATAGTATAAGTGAGAATTTATTACATTTATTTCAAAGAAAACACACAGTAGAGAGAATATTATGTGATAGAATTTGAAGAAGGAATATAAAGCCTGCCCTAGTGGTATAGTAGTTGAAGTTTTTCAACTATTTACTAGTTTGATTTTCGGATTTTCAAATCGCAAACTGTAAAAGTGTATATATTAAATCTTTTTTTTTAATACGAAGCTCGGATTTACTGTAAATCGAATAATAGTACACTTTTATAACTATTTATCTAATAATAATAATTATGTGGAAGTCTATCGTATCTACAGCCATCATTACCGCCGACTATCCCATGATCGCACTTCATCTTTATCAGTGCGTAAACCAGCGCTCCTGACAGCTGCAAAAATACGCCCGGTACTGACGCAATAAACATGGTTTCACAATCAAGGAAGATCCAGTCGTGAGCTTCATTGATCACAAACTCCGTTAACTACTGGCGCGTATTTTTATTGTTCGGTCTAATTTATTCTGTAAACTGAGCTCAATAAACTACACACACTGCGCGATTATAATCAAAAGAACAGGCGAGCGAATGGGTGATGCACTCGTGCACGTCGGTCCCTCGTGACTGATGATCGTAATCTTCATGAACTCCCGCCCTCGACTATACTCCTCTCCTTTTCTCGGCATCCTGCAGACCTTAGATCCTCCTTTTCTTTCCTTTTCTACTCGGTCGATACAACGAATGGAGATCTTCTTTTTCCTCCTCGTACTTAACGTGGTCCACCACAACAAACATATCCAAGATATCTTCCTTTCTATCAAAGCTATCAAAAAATTTAAAGATCCGTCTCAGGCAAATAGTTGAGAGTCTGTCCTTGATATTCAGTTCCTGCAGAATGGAGACATTCGTGCATCTCGCCATTCGCGGTACGCGCAACATGTGCTTCCACCACCATATCTCAAAAGCATCAATCCGTCTTTTCTCCCTCGCTTTTAGGGTTCATGATTCAAGTGCCGACTGCCCGGCCGTTCGACCCCCTCGCAACCCCGACCGTCGCTCCAGACCGATCTCTGCGACCCGAGCCTATCGTCCATTCCCAGCACTTGTAAGGGGTAAGGGATGATACACGTATCAAATCAACACGCGAATTTATGATCAAATGATCATTAGAACTTGGAACTTGAAGTGGTATCATGCCCTGTGGAGATTCATCACCTCCATAACTGACAACATCGCCGACGGTTCCTGAACGCAGCCAGAAAATACCTAGGTGAAAAATGTAAGCTCTTATCAGCCACGTAATCATGCCGATACCGACCAGATATTAACAACAATAATATGCGCGGGCAGCCGCCCAGCAAGCCGGTTTCTTTGATTAACATCTCTCTCAGCTCGGCTCCAAATTAGTTTTACATATTCTGTATCTGAAAGTGTGTCAACTGTAAGTAGTCTTTATTATCCAATCTCCTCTAGTCATATACACGCACACATCCAAACACGTACTCCGCGATATTAAGATGGACCTGCAAGTTATGGTGAAAGTCAACAGACTTGACTATAATGGATGGCGCGGTTACGGACTTCCGAGTCCGAAAGGTCATTAAGAAGAGAGCATATATA
Organism: Eubasilissa splendida; assembly: GCA_031772225.1. Lineage (NCBI taxonomy): Eukaryota > Metazoa > Arthropoda > Insecta > Trichoptera > Phryganeidae > Eubasilissa > Eubasilissa splendida. The sequence continues at coordinate 435,284 of CM062865.1, read as the reverse complement.
TAGCAGCAAACTCGCCAGTTCTAATTCCTCTGCTGATATCGAATTGAAAGTCGAAAAACGATCAAGGTGTGGCCCAAAACCGTTTAAAACAAAATAACAACAAATAAACACCCGGTAGGAGGGTGATTTGTGAGTTTGAAAAGCTTCGAGGGCAACCCTGATCGCCATTTGAATGCTATATTTAAAAGAATACAGCGCACTTAACCCTGGAAGTAAAACTTGGTACATTTTACGACGCCAATTTTCAGGAATTTTTCAACGGTGAAGAGACGTATGTTCTTCGGTGCCGGCTCATGGAACAATGAGCTTATTATTTTGACGGCGTCGTTGTGTTTACGTGTTCCGAATTCATTTTTATAACGCGCCTCTATGAAATAAAATAGGTGTACCCCGGCGCAGTGCAACTATCGAAAATACAGATGTCAGCGGTTAAAATGGCTAACGGGACATCCGTACACCAGAATATTACTTCATCCATCCACAATGGATCAATCTCGCCTATAAGGCTTGCTGTGTAGGATGAGACAAGTGTTCACGACAATAGTGGACCAAGTAAACACCATAATTACGTGAAATCGCCGAGTTCACAATGTTTACTATTACTATGCGTACAGAATTTATGCGGTGGAATGATTGTATGTTATTTTCAAATTAAATGTCACAGTTGAGCGTTCATCGACCTGCTGTTATACTAGTTGCGTTCAACACGTGCGTGTGGCTGATATCCCACAGTGGTGGTTGATTACTGTTACAGTGTATTTAGAACATTTAAAAAGCTCCTAATATCAATATCTTTATCTATTTTCACTTTTATTTACTTTGTTGCCATTATTATTTTCATTTGTCGTTTTTCTCTCGCCTGTTATTTTAGTAGTTATTTTAAGTAACACATACTTTTGAATTGCTTCTGGACTGTTGTCAGCCGGCAGTGGTGCTCGGATGACTGGTCAGCTTGTTCTAATTTTGTTTCTGTGTTTTTTTACCTCTTTTTGTGGGCGTATAGCGACTCAACTCCAGTAACGCACGTGCTTATTTTGATTTTAATTTTATACTACTTTTTTATATATATATCTAATGAAACAACTTTTGGATTACTTTGACTAAATTTATTATTTACATTTACATACTTAATTTTTTTTAGCATTTAAAAAAATATCATCCAGGCGGCGAATGAGTAGGACCATATAGGAGCTATTGCTTATGAATTATCTTGGGTAACCGACGGGTCCATCCTCACAGTGTATTTAGATTGGGGTGTTGAGATCCTCTGGTGTATATGCTGTAGTTAGCGGCTTTAAACTGCTTCGACGAGAGCAAAATGCAGAAGGAAAATATACAAGAAAAAGAAATTGTATATTTTACTCAATAGAATTTTTATTTTGATTTAAAAACGTTGTCAAATACGTCACACTCGTTAACGTAGTGACAATTTTAGTCAGTACCCATAACGTAAAACCTACCTCTTGACACTTTCGAAATTTAAATGTTTTAAAAATGAAATATGTACTTTAATGTTCCGGTAAGTAGATATAATGAACCTATGTACTAATTACGGATAAACACAGTACTTATGTAAAAAAAAAAAAAATAATACCTACATACCCAGTATCTATCTTAAAAAAAAAATTAAATTATAAAATGTTTAATATAACCGTATACAATTTTATTCCGTTCTTCCTTCCCGATGAACTCTATACATGGACATGAGTGTACTAATTATAGGTAAGTACCTACTAACACGATTTTTTTTTTATAATAATAATTTTTAATTATTTTTACGAGTGTTGTCTTGTAGGGTTAACATGGTCAGCCAAAACAATGGCAAAGCGGTATTCCAAGGGTGGAATGTTTTCCCATCGACTGGAGTATGTGGCATTGTTTTCAAATAGTTGGCTGTGAATTTTGCTAAACTTTCGAGTGTTTCAAAATTGTATTTATTTCCAGATATGTTTTTCTTGTCTGATATTTATTTTATTGATTTATTTGTTGTCCGAGGTCAGTGGTCGCAAACTACGGCTCGCGAGCCACGTGTGGTTCTTTGGCTACTTGAGTGCGGCTCTTTGACGAATGGCGTGTCTAAAAAACATTTTTTTAAATTGTAATTCAATAGTGTTTTAATACAATTTAAAATTAATTAAAAACAACAACATACTAACTTGACTTATCCAATCTTTCCAAGGAAATGCAGTCATTCTTCACATTAACCTTTTAACTGCCAACAGTATTTGAAATGGAAAACACCACAAAAGGTTAAACTTGGCTATCCTATCTATCCAAAGCTGGGACCTGTCGTTTACAGATAGCAAAATAATTTAAAAATATGACTTAAATCACTGCAAATTTGCAAGGTCTAAAAGTGCGCGTTAACACGCTTATATTTTGGCGTGACATAAAAAATTTGGCGTGTTAACACGCTCATGGCATTTAAAGGTTAGATACGACAATGCTTACCACTGGCCTGAGTAGACATCTAGTAGGTAGCTAGATAGGATGGATAATTACTGAGCAGATCAATGGATGAAAAAAAAAATTAAGTTTCTCTATAAATCTAATACTCGTAGGCAAAAGATGTAGGATATCCAAAGCGGCCTCAGACGGATGACTGTATTTTGGTTATCGGTTTTAAGAAGACATTTTTAAATAAATATATTTTTAAAAAGGTGTAATTCGACACTTCTATGGTGGCATAAACATATTGGAATCAAATTAAATTTTTACCAAATTAAGTTCTGAACTTCAATAATAAATTAATATCAAAAATACTATATACTAAATTTAGTAAATGTTCACCAAAAACACCACTGAATTGAAGCGGTGAAATTTACAACAATCCCCGGAAAGTACTATTTTTGGGAAACCAATTTTTTAAATTCATACTAGTCTGCCCGCTGCTGCTCTACGGTAGCAAATACGTTAAAAGATGAAAAAAAATGTTCAAATCAGAAGTATCATAAAAATTGCTTTTCTATATAAATAATTCTAATAATATAAATATGATGAAGTAGACTTGTTGGACGCAGTACACATTTATCAATCTCAAAAATATTAAAAACATAAATATTGCTTAAACTTACAAAGAAAATCATACTGGGTCCACGGGATAGCTCTGTTTTAATTCAAATTATAAGTTACGTAAATTAGTGTTATGTAAATTGCCAATGTCGAAGGCGCAGGCCATTTATACTCGTAAAAAAATATTTTATTAATACGTTACTATAGAGTCAACAATGTTATTAATTAGTGCTACTATTGTTTAGAAGTTCACAACTAATATTGCTATTTTTCTTTGTTACAGGTGAGCTACTCGTCACTTCAGCAATTTGATTATTCAGAACTCCTCTTGTAAGTCGGACCATAATATTTTATGCCGGGGGTAAGCTATTGAACACACTTATACTATACATATATTAAAGTATGAGAATTTCGGATTCGAGAAAACTTTTTATTCCAGATAATATTAAAACAGATATTTAGGTATTATGGTAAAGGGATTGTGTGTAATGGAAATTCGAACGTTAGGAAGAATCGTGAGAAGAGTACAAACAATCGAATAACGAAAAAATTTTACAGTTATATATTGAAGAAAGGCTTTTGTAGCTGGTCTGACCATAATACAAGGAAAGTAGTCGTAGTCAGGTATACTACCTACTATAGACAAATATAGTAGAGAGTATTGCGTCACTATGGCGTGAATAATCATTTGCATTTGTGATGAAAAAATATTCTGGTCCCGCAAAAATACATAAAAACCTTTAACATGATAAGATTTCGCATATCACGTCTACGAAAATATATATACCTACTTTACGATCTTACTTTCTCTTCCTAGGATAGTGATGGCGAACCTTTTGGGCTCGGCGTGCCAAAAATTCACAAAATCTAACTTAACTCTGTTGGCGTGTCACTCCCCCCAAAAAAAAATTTTTTTTACACTTTTAATAATATAAAAATAAATTATATATATATTAATTTATGTACTTTTTTATTTGATTTGATGTCAATTATTTGCTTACATATTTAAATTGATTGTTTTTTTCACATATTTAGATATAAAAGATATTGATGTATATTATGTAATATTTAGTGATAAATTTGATCGTTGTTATCGGGTAGACGTCTGGTGGCGGGTCACGTGTTCTTTATAGTAACTTGATTTTAGTGAACGCTGGCGTGTCATCTAAAACGCTGTGGTTTCCATCACTTTCCTTGGGTCATCTGTCAATAATATTAAGTCACAAAGATGAAAAACTAGCATCATCACTTCTGACATCTCTACATCTTGGAATGATTCCTGGCCTCCTCCATCGGTCACTGCACAGGGCTGCTTCCCGTCAATTGTTTTCTTTATTCTCGCAATGTAATAGCTAGAAAAAAAAGTAGTGAAGGATTGCCCATGGACAGCGGCAAGATGGAAGATCACGATTTGGATCCCATCCGCTTTACATTGTCTCCGTACGAAAGGAGAAATATTACATCGATACCTTACCGTAGACAACGTCAGCTGACATCAGTAACCCAAATGTTTGTAGCAATCTACTCAGCGTGCGGCATACTCGTCAAGTGTAATAATAAACTTTTATCGAATTGGGCTTGCTCCTCAAGCGCTAGTTATCTTTTACACCTACCGGTGATATTGTTAAGTATAAGATAAAATTTGACTCGCTTCGCTGAGTTCGATATTGACGATCTATCCTGTATTCTAGATTTAGTTTTAACGATCGATTAGTTGTAAAATTCTCGATGACATTAACGTTAATTTCTAATTTATTTCAATATATAATATTTTTTGACAATTATAATGTTGTAAACTTATTTCTAACTTTTATTTATTTTCCCTTAAGAGTGACTGTTGAAGGCAGGTGGGAGATCTAATAGCCAATTCTATACATAGCACTCACGAATCTCATGTTTTATATTGGGTGAAGATTGTGGACGCGTTGGACATATGTCGCGTACGTCACAAAATATCCTGCCATCTCATTTGGGTATACATATTCTTCGTCTTCCTTCAGATTTATTATTGAGCAGCCATTTCGGGGGATCCGCATCATGCATAAGCCTATAAGCCATATAAGCCTCCATAATTTTATGGCTTTCGGCTCATCACACAGGTCGTAAAGTTCCCGGTTATAATGCCTACGTCACATTCAACTTTATTTTCCAAAAACAGCACGGTATCGCGATAAATTATTAACCTACGGTATCACGGTAATCTATTTCCACAGCACAATGAATTGTGTTACACATTTACACAATAATTTCGATTGTATATTTGTGGCGGAAAATAAAGGCTTATATTGCTGTTCGTGTGTTTAAAATGATACAAATAATAAAAATCAATTGCACTGACACTGTTAACTGCTGCAGAGCACGCAGACGCAGTCGCGCTGTGCTAACATGTTTTTATTTCTAGATGCATCGATAGGTTTGCCGATAGCAAAAACAATACGTTCTGGGCCAATGTTTCAATTTTTTCCACATTTGTCTTTTGACTTTGATGTTGTGATCGATGAAAATGCCTCACCTACGTGACTAAGACCAAGGTTCAAGGTAGCACACAATTTGAACAGGTAAAAGTTTGAGTGCACTCTGAGAGTGCGCAAGATGTACGATGAACTCACATTCTGACAAATCTTCATAGATGTTATTTTCGAAGCGATATCTTTTTCGAAATGAAACCTAACCAGAAAGAGAGAAACATTTGAGATACGGTACTGGGAGAAATATAAATGAGATCCAAGGTAGAGACGCACCAATAGTTTATATAGATAGGTGTATCCAGATGTAGTCCGTCTCGTGGATATTTTCATCTACCTCTGTTAGTCACGACGCGAAGATGACTCCATACACTATTTAAAAAAGAATAACTTTTTAGAATGTCTAATCATATTATAAAAACACTTAGAAAATGTCGAAACACAAAAAAATACGGAAACAACACTAATTAATAAAATCACTCTTGTTTTCTATATTACCAATTACGACTGAAAAACATCCCCCCCCCTCCCCTTCCTCGCCCCGCTCCCATACTTTCAAATAGGTCGAAATATTCTCATTTGCACCGGATAATGAAAGAAACTATAGCGGTGAAAAAGTGTGTAGTACAAAGTTTAGTTTATTCAAAAAATTTAAATGTTTCCTCCTCTTTCAAAGTGACAACTATTTCATCTTCCTGAATAAATTGACATGGCAAGACGAAATACGAGATGAAGTGAGAATTAGGGCGCTTTCTTGAAATATTGTCTACTCAAATTCAGTGTACAATGCTTCAACCCATTTAGACATTGATAGTTCTGACGTGAAGGGGACCCTTTGTGAACCATACGTATTGTTATCCTGGCGACCTCGTACATTAGTATTGTTACAAGGATATAGTATTACATTGATTTGAGAACACAGAACATTGGGAAATCTTCGATCATATATTTTTACAGAATTTAAAGCATTTATATACAGGTTGTACTGTTACAACCCATCCACAATATTTTATGGGTGGATACCGGACTAAATTAAGAGTCCAACGTGTTATTTAAAAAGTTAAAGGTTAAAATCATTTCCGTTATTTCAAACAAATGGTACGTATTGAAAAATCCATCTTTAAATATCCTAATTTATATCTGTTCTCTCATTACTAGTCACCGTGCGATGAGTCTATCACTGAGTCAGATTCACATCCGAACAATAAAAAATATTTTCTTGTTTATTCGTAAAATTATTTGATATGCGTTTAAAATATTGAACAACATTATTTCAAATATCTCGGAATTGAATTGAATTTTTGCTCGAATTACTGCAAATAATTTAATTGAGTGCCAACAAAAATATTTGGCTTCATTTTTAATGTTTCACGTTTGACTTTAATATTAAAATTAGCGCTAAGAGATTGGCGTTTTATCCTCCTCACCGACTAGTCAGAGGAGAGTATAAGGATCGCGAGATATTCACCTCAGAAATGCATACTAACCTTATATCTTCTGCCACATTCTGCCTTCATCCTAGACTGGGAAAGTTTATTGTTGACACCTTGGAGCAGCAAATGAAAGATGTATTCAATACAAAAATTATATTTAAAATTTAACAGTTAATACAAAATTTAACAGTTAATACAAAATTTAACAGAACACTGGAGGGCCACGGTACCTTAGTTTTAAACGAGGAACATGGTGCCGGCGTATAGTGGAGTCGTCAGGTGGGCAGAGACGATCTTCTTGGATGAAGCTGATGGAAGGCGTAGGGTATGACTTCTTGGTGGATGCGAGGTCTTCTGGAGCAGTTAGGCGATGGAGAAAGTAGTATACAAAGCGGTGCACAAAGAGACGTGAAATTTATTCAAACGAATGTGAAATTTTCGATAATCTATCACGGCAAAATTCTCATAAGGTTTTGTATATTACAAACGCGATAGGTCGAGATCAATACTTTGGGATTTTGGAAAAGTTCACCGTGACATGCCGAGTAAATTATTATCTCACATAGTTACGAATATTACAACTGTTAAAAAATATTCTCGAGATAGATGGCTTTACCGCGACTGATACATTTTACAAGAAATGACCGGAAAAGATCATGAACCGATAACCTCTCGGACGCGCGCCTCTAGGACGAATAGATGTTGATTTTTATTCTGCTGAGGAGACTAGGTGGGGGTCGCTTATATAGCCATCCTAACAACGGTGTTCAGCAAATTTGGGGAGAGGGAAAGACGAGAACTACAGAACACATTCGAAATAGAAAAGACTAAGCAGTCATTTCCATACAGCCGAAACTCGTGATGCGATCATTCTGGTTTTGTTGGAACAGCACGTGTGCACTTGAATGGTCTATTTTTAGAATGTACTTCCTGTGTACGCGCGATTTCAACGGTTTTGTCTGACGAAATTTGCACGTAATATTAATATTTGTGCGGAGTCAATTTTGAAGATATTTAAAAATGATTATAATTTTTTTTTTTTTTATAAATTCTTGATTATTTATATCGTAATGGTGGCATGTTGTACAAGGAATATATGTTTCTTTTAAGAAGATTTAGTAATTTAGGATCAAAGAATTTAAAACACGAGTATATTGACTGTGGCGAAATAATATACATGACAACTGTTAACCTCAAAATGGGTTCCCATAAAAATAACCTCTGTCAAATCACAACATTATTGTTTCCTTTAACATAAATATGCTCCAGATAACAAATTATCACGGATCGACGTAATTATACGGGATATAATTATTCCCGCTACAACGAATTACTTATCTCACACTAAAGTACGACTGGCTTATTGATCGTAACGCCATAACCGCTTTGAATTGGCAATAATATAATGGTTCAATTTAAAACCAAATAAATACAATAAAATAATCAGTAGGGGTGGACATGAATATGATGACAGCTTCCAGCGCAGGCTTGCGACAACAATAAATGTGATTAACAAAAGATTGTGCAGCCTCGAACTCGAACATTCCATTTGGGTGCATTCGATATTCAACATTGATCCGCCAATTCCATATCTACTGCGGCCGATATCCTCGCCGCTGCATCGTCAGTTCTGCATCCTTCATCTGCTCCCAAGAAGCGTGCCATCGTCGGTCAATTATATTCCCATGCCCCAAGCGGGAAAGGAAATATCTAATCTCTGGAAGGATTGTTCATTATGCCATTAAGAACAAACAAATATAGTACACCAGTGATTGAATAGACAATTGTAATATATTTGATCCCGCAATATAGGCTCGCGCGTCCGCAGGTGGCAGACTGTTCAGACAGATCTGTCGGCTTCGATCGCCAAGCGAATACACCATCGAAGAGTACCGATCCAATACTGCGAAGATCGCGCGTATTACTAACCTCAGACTATTGCTTATGGCATCAAAAATCGACCTCAATTTTGTAACGTCATAATATATATATATATATATATATATGTATACGAAGTCACAATTATTTTTACCAGTGATCCCTGCTGTATGTGGTCGTGCATTGTGGTTTATTTAAGTTATATAGTTTTTTAAATCTTTCTAATTGCTGATAATGAATGAAGATCTTGTAAACCATTGAAATTTTAACCACACCATCCACGTCGGCCTATCGTGACTGAGGATTGTGATATTTTTGCCATTTTTATCGGCATCTTGCATATCTAGAGAAGTGCTTGTTGACTTTTACCTTTTTTTAGTTGGTCTAACGGGTGGGATATCATACTATTCCTTCGACATGGCCGACCACGAAAAATCTCTCCAAACTATCGTGGCTTCTCGCAAGATGCCCAAATAATAGAAGGATTCGTCTTACGTAAATGATTTGATGGTTAGCTGTTGCAGAATGGAGACCATGTATCTCCATCTCAATATCTCTCTTGTCTCCCTCGAGTTGATGATTTTACTTCAAATACAAATATTGAATGCAAGATATACTGCCTTAGTGCGTATACTAGTATGTCATTTTCTAGATTCTGTTTAAATAAACCTTCAACCTAACCAATCTACAAATGTATGTTACGTCATATTTCGCTTGTCCCCGGAAATGGCCCAACTTTTCGAGGCGCGCCCTTTCATGACCTATCATTTTATTGACGTAAACCAATAAAAGCGGTCCATTTATTTAACGTCGTTATTGAGGAAGTAATAACTAATAATGATAACCATACAAAAACGGCGAGTCTCACATGGCGAGGTTTGATTGGGCAAGAGTTGAAGTTCAGCAGCCAATTAAAGCCGCCGTCTCAAACTTGAAGACATCCAATCGAGTCGTAAACAAAGTCAGACGAACCTATTCGGAAAACCTCCCGCTCACATTTTCGGCAGGACCAACTTTCAACGGCCGTAAAACTAACGTTGCTCTTGTGAGCGACTTGTAAAAAATACTTGAGAGAGAAAAGTTTACACGGCGCACAGAACGACTGCAGATCTGAGAAAAGTGGTCATATTTAAATAGAAAAATAAGAATTCTAATAAATAAAATAAAAACGATGTGTTTTAATGCCGACCGGTTTTGGAGTAACTCCGCACTCTTTGGAGAGATATGAATAATGAACCAAATATATTATTTTATTTATTCTCTTCATTTTTATAGGTCACGCAGAAAATTACTATGACGGACAACTTTAAGTAAGAAAAGGCACCTTAAAAAAAAGACTCGTACGTTCCATATTCCACCTTGCGAAATACCTTAGAGACCTACTCTAGGAAAATATGATGTAGGATTCAAAATCGCTAAATCAAATCAATTATTATGCCAGAATATGCTAATAACTAAAATATGATACAAACATCTTTCATATCTTACAAATATTTTCGATTTACCCGTAAATCAACTTTGTAGTTGATATAGTCAGATTATTGTAAAATTTAATATATAACTTATAAATTTTATAGTATGATATAAACGAACACATTGGGTAAATGTCAAACAAAAAAAACGACTATAAATGCAATGGAACTGCCACTATCTCGCTTGCACGCGATTCGTCCTTTTCGCACTTTCTCCAATTCAGACGCCTATTCTTTAATTCTCTGCTGCACCGCTATCTCTCTTTTTCCCGTTCATACTCCACGTGTCGATGGCTTTAAAGACTGATTGAATTTACTGTAAAGGTTTCACTTAAAATGTGATAACATTAAATTATTATTTTTTTGCACACGTTCCTTCGTGTTTAGCCCCACCGTGCGGCGGGCAGAAGTGATGCGCAGATTAAATGGTCCACCGCCGAGAGTAAAGTTTTTATTACTTCGCTATCGAAGCCGAAAGTCGGGCGCTCAACGGCTCTGGCAAATATATTATTACGTTTGTTTGTTACTTTGTTTGTTTCGGTCATCCCCGCGGCACGAGAACACATCCTTCAGCTCGCCCGCAACTTCTGACACTTTACAGTCAGTGCCTTCTCTGGCCCAATATCCGGCCATGTAATAATGGATTAAATCCAACTAACTTAACAAGGAAAAAAACAAAGTTCGTCTATTAATAGCTCTCGTACCCTGGAGAAGAAAACAAAGGAACGTGCTCGACGTCTTCGAGATGTGGTTTTAGCGTCGCATGCTACATACGTATGCCATAAAGAAACGTCTCTATTCTAAAATTCGCACTAAAGAAAGCCTCTATAACATGCAGTATATAATTATTATTTATACTTTGAGTACGTTGTCCGATCTGCTACTGGTCGCGTTTGTATTATTACATGCCGTCAGTACCCAGCGTATTTACAACTGATGGGCGTTGCGTTTCAAGTAACGTCTTTCTGGGTTCGTTCAGCTTTGCTACGCTGTCTCTAAATGATTAAAGTACAGGCGATGGTCCTCCACATACTGTTGTTCTGTACATACGATTGTGTTTTATTAAATCTAATGTGACAAACCACAAAGTGACTGCTTTCTACAAAAATACAATAAGAGGATTCATTAGGAGGATATGAAGGTCCTGAAGTAGAAGCCTAGCACTGGTATTGGTAGTTTTTGAGCTCGATGTAGCGAAGATATCAAGAAAGTGATAGGCAATATACGAATGAGAAGGGATGCAAAATGCATCGAGAAAGCAGGGAAATGGATGGCACACAGACTTGTATTGAAAACTCTCAATACAGTGCCACTAGAGGTAGCGACGCCTAAAAGACAATACTGAATCCATGAATGCTAAATCTAAAGTTAACTTACCTTCGAGATATAGTACTAGATGCGGTTGCTGCGTATTCCGTGAACTGCGAGGCGTGTAAACATCTTTATCCTCCAGAAGTCAATGATTTCCGAACGACTTATAACAACATGCGAAGAATTCCTGGACACTTTGGATGTAAACATATAAAATGATGCACGTCTCAGAGAAAGCTGAGAGAAAGCAAGAAAGATGCATAGACCAAATGAAGGAGTTAACAGGGTTCTTTTTAAACGCTGCGAACAACGTGGTTTAAGACTGCAGACATGAAAACGAATTGTTTACCAAGTTTCAGACATATCAGAAGACCATTGAGCATAAGATGAAAAAGAAGAAGGTTAAGTAGTTGGGCGTGCATATCGATTCAGATCTGAAGACACAAATCAATAAACCTGCCAGTGTCGGCGGTGTATCGGTTGCGGTTGCGGCGCGATGTATTGTTGTCTGTATTCTTGCGGTACTGGACGGACTTGAATGGCTGTCGAATGCTTAGTTACGCGGTTTGTCCGAGATAGGCTCCACACATCTTCTCCCTGAGTGTGCGGTGTCACGTGTGGACTACTGTAATAGTACTTATGCTGACCTGCAGATTTTAGCTTGATCGATTACAATCTATTCTGTGATTAATATTTTGTTTACGTATTCTATCTTCTTGTTTTTGCTGCATTGAAAGCCAAAACCATGTCATTATATGCAAGATAACTTTGAGGGTTATGACTTCTGTAGTTCTAATGCATCTTGACTACCAATCATTAACAACTCTCAATATTCCAAGATTCAATTGACAAAACTGGCGAAAATAGTTGTGTATCTATCGTTCTACAATAGCCGAGGCTCCCAGAATTGCCCCTGGGTCCAACATCATTTGCGCTTTATAATGACTCCTCTGCGGTGAGGATATTGACTTTATCTGAAGCGGAGTTAACTTGCCGGAGGCTCCAGTTCTCGTGCCGTTCTCGGATCGATAGCCACCATTCATAGCTGTTCCCACACGTGTGTTCGACACCAGTCTGTGATGCGAATGATTAACCAGTTTTCAGGCATGTTCCGTTCAATGCTGCTCGTTTAAAAGATGAATGTTCGAAATACGTATTCCACTTCTGACACCTTGTTATTTAAATAAACATGTAATTAAACAAGCATAAAGATGTTCCCAATATTTGATAAAATTTCACTATCAATGGATTAAAGTATGGCCAAGTTTTTGCGGGTTAGTTTTTCAATTAGGAAAATACAATTTATATCGAAAGAGGTTAGATATCTTCGGTGGAATAACCTGATATAACCAATTGACGCAGACAAATACCTAATGAACTACATTTTTTAAATAATTTTAATAGACCAAATAGGTAATGTACCGTTCCGGCGATTATGTGACACACGTGCACTACGTTCCATAGTCATTAGGTAACTATCAAGAGTGCTAATATATTGTATACCACTGGAATTACAGGCGTTACTGGTATAATATAATAATCATATTTATATATATATATATAAGTATAATATTCTTATTTCATAAGCGGCGTTGGGTAGGTTAACAAAACCCTAATTAATTAATCTAATTAGGAGAACACATTTTTGTTGTGAAATTGCAATTTCAGAACCTATTTGTGTAGTAATTTCACAAAAAAATGGGTTTTTTTAAAAATTTAAATTCATGTTGGTTGTTCCGTACAGGAATAATGAGGTCAAAAGAAATGAAACACAAAAGATGTTCAATATAAGCACACTACGGTGATAAAATGGAGAATGCCTGCCGCAGCAAAATACTCCTGTTTTTATTTAAATTCATAACAATACATTCAGTCATTTGCAAGTACATACGTACAACGGCGACAGCCCGCCGCTTGGGACGTTCTTCTAAAACGTCTTTGTTATCGTATTAATTAATACGGCGCCTGCTCGGCGGAGAAATTCCTGTGCAATACATTGGCTTATTAATAAACAGTGGTATAATCAAAATGTTTTTATTATTATTAAAAATGTGTTTTCTTTAAGAAAAAATCCTTCTTTCGATATCTCTCACAGTCTTTCCGTTTCTATTAAACATACTTCCACATTAAAAAATAACCTTTATTGAAATATTGGCCGGGGTCGCCAAGCAGCTTAACAAAAACGATCGGCAAAGCAGATTTCTTTCTGCCGCTAGATTATTATTTAGACTTTGTTTAGGAGGCTTTTACACCAGTTTTGACAGATGGGGTGTGTAAACCTTCCCAGGCAAGGGCAATATGATATATAAATCGACAGTGATGCCCAGAAAAACAGACAGCAGCGGATGTAGGCGGACCCGACGACGATCCATCTAGTAAATATCTTAAACTACTTCAAACTTGATATATTTTATTCATGATAGATCTGCCGCCATAGAAAACATTGAAAGATAACCCGATATCGATTTTTATATTATTTATTAATAATTTTTGGAGTGAGTACTCTGTAAAAAGCAAATGATTTGTGAATATATAATATATATGACTGGTTTACGCGCCTCTTCATATGAAAGGTGATGCCCTCTATTCGTCTTTGTTAAATGGACCCCTGCGGTCAAACAACATTAAAATAATGAGAGTTCCAAAGTGCCGTAAACAAATTAGCCACACTTTATTATCATCGCTGCTTATCTAAATTGCTACAAGCTACACCTGCCTCCATATTCAATGCTGCATCTGCATACATTACAACAAATATATTTTGAATGACATCTTATTCAGAACAAAATTTAATATTTGATCATTAAAACTATATCTTCACTTAAACCTTACTCAAATTTAGTAAGGTTTAAAATATAGATTAGTATACGTGATTCATTCAATTGGATAGAGATCAATTAAGCTAATAATACACTAGTTCTACAACTCTCACTACATTTTTTTTCTATTTTTATTTTACAGCACGATAAAAACTGTCCACTTTAACACAGACGGTAGTCTAGCAAAGTAGCCAGAACAATGATGTATATATCAGAGGTGGAGTCTATTCCATCCGACACAATAAACTACGAGTATAATTGTACCGTATGTTATTATCATGTTATATTATAATATATTCACCTCTGTTACAACAAAAACATGTCTGTTAATAAAGTTTAATAAATAAATAGCGAAGTCTACTAAAACGTTATTATTTTAGGATTATTATATATATTATATATTATCTCCTAAAATAATAAAGTTGTATCAATGTGTCCAAAATTTAATAAAAACGAATTGATAATTCTGGCGTCTGCTATCAGTTTACTCAAAGGTATTTGAGATTCTGTAAAAATAAGGTAGATGGCTCTGTCAAATGATGGAACGATTAAATGGATTAATATCAAAAAAGTAACATATAGGGTCGAAAATTGTCGCTAAAAATAATGTCGCTGTAGCTTAGTTGGATAAAGCACCTTCCCCGGTTAGGAAAGAGATCTAGGTTCGAATCCCGGTGGCGCAACAACAATATTTTTCGATAAAATTGATTTTATATGTATATCTTTATAATTAATATATTTAAAACGTTATTAATTCAAACCCTGTCTACATTGAAATCCTACTGTTGTTGAGTAAATGAAAGCTTGTTAAAGCGATGAAAAGTCAAACTTTATCTACATTTTAACCGTACAAAAATAATACTATTAAATAGATAGACAGAAATAAATATACTTGAATTATATATTGACATTTTTCATTTACGCAAGGGATGTTGAAAATAAGTCACTTAATTTGAATGTATACATTTTAAATATGAATTAAATATATTAAAAGATATACATATAAAATCAATTTTATCGAAAAATATTATTGTTGCGCTACCGGGATTCAAACCTGGATCTCTTCCCTAGCCGGGGGAGGTGCTTTATCCAACTAAGCTACAGCGGCATTATTTTTAGCGACAATTTTTCGACCCTATATGTTACCTTTTTTGAAATTAATACATTTAATCGTTCCATCATTTGACAGAGCCATCTACCTTATTTTTACAGAATCTCAAAATACCTTTAAGTAAATCTGATAGTAGACGCCAGAATTATCAATTTTGTATACATTTTTGTAATAGAACACAGTGAGCGCTGTGAGAACAGATAAAAGAGAAAATAAATTAAATTTAAGAATACAAAAAGTCCATATTTTGATTTGGTCGTCGATATCTATTAGGTTGATGTCAACTTCTGATAGCAAAAATATTCCAGACTCGGTGAAATATCTCGCCACATCCCGAACATTGCGTATTCAAATCCCCAAATGTCCCGACAATAATTGGCAGGAAATTGTGCGAGGACCCCCCTGATGGATGACGAGGGTTCTAGGGTCTGGCAGCAGAAAAGGATTATCGGCTATCAAGTGCGGATATTTTCCGTTCGGCTGGCGGCGCGGGGAGTGACGGGCGGCGATTATTGAGATGTTTACTATTACCGCTGATGATATTTCGTGGATCAATCTTCCTTGGATGGACCGACTGCGGTCTTGACCAGGACTAAAATTGGAATCATGGAGTACTGATTATATCAAACTAATGATCGTATATCTGTCAAACCTGTATCATAATTAATATGTCCTGTCCACGTAGTAAATACGTCTATCTGTTTCTGACGTTATCCCCCATTTTTAATATCATAGCCAGTTCGAGGCCAAAGATTTTCGCTGCCCGACCATATGTGGTATTTCACTAACAGCTATTTTTTAATGTGAAAATGTATTTTATATTGGCTAATGATTAGGTGCATGCCACATACAATCATACAAGCAAAAAAGTGCATTACTAAATGTGATTTCCATGGAATGGTGTGTGTATGTGTGCCGCACCGCCGGTGCGGATATGTGTGGCTATAAAGACGGCGCGCAGGAGTTCGCGCGTTTAATAATAATAATTTGACCTATTCTAGTGTATACTATATCTTGTACTAAATTTTAGCTTAACTAATACTTGTAATATAAGATTAATTGTTACAAAGTTTATTACGAGATGTACACTAAAGACGTCTAAACTACTACTAAAAATTATAGGAAATAAAAATAAATTAAATAATCTTTATATTATGAAAATACCCTATAAAATTCTAGTCGTTATTGCCTGGTTTAGCGTAACCTTGTATATGACGTAACTCATGACTTTTGTCTAGCTGTGGGTTATTTGCGAATCATTTCTAATAACTTAATGTGCACTCTGGTTCGCAATTTACTACCACTTAGGTCAAACCAAGCCTAACTTGTTTTTTCAATCCTTATAATAATTATACAAAACTAAATATGTCTTACGAAATCTACATAAATTGCCGATATCGGCATCTTTACTTTTGCGTTTTTTCTGCATTTTTCAAACAATTTGTGCTTAAGTCTGCTCTCTTCGAAAGGGATTAATCTTTACTGAAAATTACGTAGAATGACATTTCAACGTATTTGTTTTTCTTGACAGACTAAATCTTTGATTCCATATTTTGGTGTTCGCGTAGATTAAATTTATAGGTTATAATTTATTATCTCTCAAGCGAGCAAATGTGCATTTTTCAGGTTATTATATTAAATTAAATATCAAAATACAATTATTTCTGTTTCGGTAATCCGAAGTTTTAAGGCTAGTTATTTAAGTATTAATGTTGGGATTTTCCCTTATATGTTGTTAAGAACAATTACAGGAATTTTTACAGGTTTGGTAGTTACTGAGTAAATTTATATTTATTGGTTTAGTGCTTCTATTAATAGTATAGAATAAACATTTAAAAAATATATATATATAATATATACATACGAGTATGTTGTTTTATTCTGACATCACCTAGCATACATTACTCAAAAGTTTTTTTAAAGTTGAAGGCTATTAAAAAATGAAATAATAGATGTATAATTAATACTATCTTCCTCAGAACAGGTACTTTATATGCACCTAGCGAGGTAGAAAGCGGCTAACAGTTTATTATTTATTTAAATATATATTGATGCAAACTTCAAAAGAAACGTATTTTGCTAACAAATGCCAATATATCCGGTATTGAAATCAAATCATATCAAATTTATTATACTTAATGCATTTGTTAAAAATAAAAAATGGTTCTTCTTCTTTTTCTTGTGCTCTTTCCGCTCAACGGACGTCGGCACATTACATTGTTTACTGCTGCCTAGAAAAGCTCTACAGTAGACCGGTCTCAGGTTCTTCAGTCATGATGTTCTGCTTCTTCCAGAGCCCCGACTTTGTATTGCCAATTATTGCTAAATTATTAACGCAGTTCCTCGGCAAGAAAAAGTTGTAACCAAATATTTGTATATCTTTATAATTGATTTATTTTTGTTTCAAAGAAGGATTTAATTTTTATAGTCAATAAGGTTTATTATATCATGTTTCTTACACATTCAGTACGTCGAGATAAAAAATATTAAATATATTTGTTTCCAAACGAAGTTACCGATATATGAATTATTTATAATTTCATATAATATGTATACTTATCATAATTAATATTATTAATCTTCTGATCATTTAATAATTAGTGAGTAATCTCCTTACTTCCACATCATGGAGCCATGTTCCGGTTATATCTCTATCTTGGTAAATCTTCATTGAGATCATTTCTTTATTCTCCATATCTTCACGTTTTCAGCTGTCACTTATTTATTTATATATTTATACGGTACCATTAACACAAATGTTTTAAAAGTAATTATATCCTTACAGACAAGCATTATTAAGCAAGATTATTTATAGAAAATTACACTTTTATTATTTTATTTATTTGACGTTTTAACAATTTTTTTATGATATGTATTATGTATTTTACATTATTAAAACTATATGGTTTTTCTTTCGCTTACCTCTCCAAAACATACGCTAGATCTTGTGCTTGGAGAGGGAATTACACTATAATTATTTTATATAATATTTTATTTATTGTCTATTTGTGTGCTTTCGAAGTGTTCTATAATATTGTTTATTTTCTAATTATGTGTTTCTGAAGTGTTTATTTATTTTTCTTTCTAAACTCTTTTATATCTTTTATTTCTTCAACTTGTGTAGGGAGACTATTGAAATTTTTTACCCAAAATATATATATTTTGCTGATAGTGTTTGGTGTTACATTTAGGGATTTTAAAGTTATTTTTAAATCTTAATGATGTGCTTGTTTCAAATTTGACTGTTTAATTAATTGATTAATTGAGATTTTTTTGTAAATGTTTTCTATTTTGGGAACTGGGAATTTTTAATATTACTTTGATGATTGTTCTCTGTATTATTTTTACCGAGTTCATTATATTATTGTATGCTCCTCCCCACCCAATTATTCCACACTGAAGTAGTGAGTGAACAATAGCTAAATATACCTTTTAAAATTATTTATACTTAAAATGTTTCTTACTTACTTACCATCACGCCGTTTCCCCGTGGTGGTAGGCAGAGAGGTTAGAGCCCCGCACTCTTCTGTCCTGACACACAATTCTCGCCTCATCCACATTCATACATCTTCTCATATAAGCTCGCCGATTGTTGAAGCTTCTAACAGAACTATCCTCCATTATCTGGTTTACCTGGCCGTACATTGTATTTTTAAAAAATTAAAAAGACTTGTGATAGTCCCAAATTAGATCTGCCAGGTATAAAAAAATGTGTCAGATTTTTTTATATTTAAGTAGTATTATATTCCATATATCAGCGACACCCACGTACTCATTATCCAAGTTTAGTATTCTACTAAACTGAGCAATCGTTGCTGTATTGTTACAATAGTATGATAATATATATATAGTTATAGTATTGCTGGTAGGTATATGAAAGTTGATTAGCCGCAATAACATAATTAATATTAACATAATAATTATTACACTTATGGTTTTCTATCTTAACTCCTCGGCTATGTTTTTCTAGGTCCCTACTTCCCGTCAATAATATGTATGAATTTCACATTCAATTTTTATTTGTAACGAACAGACATTAGAGACATTAAAAACTTTACCGTATACCTGACAGGTAAACCTGACAAATTATGAATCTCAGCGTGGCCATACACGTAGCGGCCAACCTGTGACAATCTCTCAGACAACCGAGGCATTGGTACGGCGCAAGTACGCCGATACGGTAGCGCTAGTAGGTCTTCTCCTCATCCTATGAAAGAGAGAAAGAAAACCGCGAAAAAACTGTTGTAAATAATGTTTGTTAAAATAAGCCAATAGAGAATTAAATGTAGACCCTCAAGATGACTGTAATTATTTAAAAATTGATCAAACAACTAATTTACTTAACCCTTCCCAAACCATGCAGCAACACAGGTCTACCATCATAATTAAACCTGTAATATTGCGGTAAATACATGCAACATAAAATTCATATTTTAGATGAGGAATGACTAGTGTAAAACCAATTATGAAAAGGAATCGTACAAAAACAATTATTTTTTATATACAATCCGTTGTAAAATTAATACATTGGTACAAATACCATATGCGATATGAAAGACAGAGATCACACACTATTTACACAGTGCAAAGAACAACAAACATACAAACATAATTGTCTCTTTCTCACTAATTAAACGAAGAGAGATTTTCCAAAACTGAATGCTCAATCAAATTCGTACCATTAAAGCCATTTAAGCTAATAAAAACATTTTTTATAATTGTTATTTACGGTAACACGAGTTGACAGCATGGCGGCATTCGGGTATTTTATATCATGGTATGGTAAAGGTTAACGCGACATTTTCTTTCCCGCTGGACGGAACGACTGAGACCTGCACAGGCGAATAACACACACACGCGCAAGTTTGCCTGAAGTGAACTCTTCACCGCAGGTAGAAAATATGCATTTTTATATGATTCATATTTCAAAGATGCACGTAGTATATTATCTTGTCAAATCACTACAAATATTTATGTTTTGTTTGTGCTATAAAACCGCCGCTCAACTTGTATCGCTGTAGGCGTGCTTCTGCGCCGGTTCACGCGATTGTGCACACACACGCGGGTCGAGGTCCACACCCCCAGCCGGAGCTGGAAGGACCTGGCGACAGATAGCTAGGTGCGGTGGCCGTCATCAATCCGGATGAATCGAGGGTGGGGTGGGGTGGGGTGGGGTGATATATCGAGGGTAGAAAATTCAATAACGCGGTGATTTCTCCATTTTTTTTGCTATTCTTTAGATTCCAATGTAAGCGGGCGATGACGTTACTCGCTCCAAAGCGGATGGAGGCTCAAAATTACTTAACACGATTTAAAAAATGTATATCAAAGGTAATTTAAGTAATAATGTGTTTCTCTCGGCCGTCAAAGGAGCCTTTCTTTGTCAGCGAAATGCGATAGATATTTTAATATTTTTCTTTGAGTGAGACCTGGATTTAAATTAAATTAAAAAGACGAGAGAGACAATGTTTTTTATTCTATTAGCGTAATTTGTTTTATAATTGAAATATTTTCTTTATTCAAATATATATTAAAGTTGGTTCTACTTTCATAGTACACGCGTCTGGTGTAGTTTGAAAATAGTAAGAATTTTAATGCGACATGTAGCGATACTCGATACGTGTGCAAAAATATCACCTAGAACCACAGATACCTACAAGTATTTTTTTCTGAAAAGTTCGACAATTTTTTTACCCAATTAGAATTCAACCCAACTTACGAACAGAACACAATATTCAGTGAGTCGCGGGATAGCAAATCTCTGATGTTTGGTGTGCACACGGCAGACTACAAAAACCGAGAGATGTCTCCAAAGAATCTTATGGGAGCAAAATCCGTATCTCTGAGATTATATACATAACGTCATTTTATTACTTTTCGACAGAGTATAAAATATTTGTCTCGACGAAGTCGGCATAAAAATACTAGCACACGTAAAAAAAGTTACATTTGCCATAGCTTTGTAAAGCTCGCTCGGCTCTGTTCAGGGATAAGACACTCCTACTGTCAAATTTTTGGTTTCGATTCTCGTTTCGTTAGAAAATACCAAATTTACCTTGATTGATGATAATTTATCACTAAAGATTTTTTAATTTAAATAAATAATACGAAACAGTGAAAATGAATCAACTACTTGTAAAATCCATATCACCCGTATTAGATAAACAATATTATACTTAATAATTCAAAGCGGATACGTATTATTTGTTGATCTTTAATAATATCGGGCCCAGATGGAATCCGTGGGGTACATCTGCAGTAATTTATACACCGAATACTCCGCTTAAAACACCTGGACTTAGAACGAAATAGAAGAACAACTTAATTTAAAGAAACATGGTCATGTAGCTGACATTGACAGATGTGCATCAATATCAACAAATCAAACTGAAGAAAGAACAAAATGAAGAGATGGTAAATAATTTGGGAAATGTAATTTATTGACATAACACTATGGAAGGAAGTGTTCACATATTTATGAATATTTAACAGAAATTTATTTCGTGTAATAAAATGGTATTTGAGAACTAGGTAAATAATTCATTGGTTATTTAAACACAGACTTTTGACAATGTCTGTAGTCTTACATTTCTGGAAAATTTGTTTTCTCCTTACGTACATACGAGTCTCCCTACGTCCACACGTTCAAAATATATAATTGTATTTTATTACGTCGTATGTATTAATGTCAGAATAAACTATTACACTGACTCAACTTTATGAAGGTTGGGTTAGGTTAGGTTAGGGTAAAGTGAATTAGTCAACACGGCTCATCAAAACTTGCCAACCCTTAAGAAATAACCGCAGCGTTCATTATTCTGTGGGTTTGAATTTCTTCTCATTATTTTCTCTCTCTATTTAATATTATTTTGATTTACTCTATAAAATATATTTTGTATACTGGACGTAGCCCAACATTTAGCAACTGGCTAAAAAAACGTAATAGGTATTAGGGGTGAAGAAAATTGTTTGAAATTTTGAAAAAATCTGAATGCGAAATAGTAATACATTTTGCGCATCTGCGCTCAGATCAACAACCCCCGAGCCCCGATGTTTTATGCGACACGAGTGCGATGTCACTTCTTTCTGATGGCATCTGTAATCCGCGGTGCTGAATAGATCCATCACCACCCTAATCCATCCCCACCCCCGACCAGGAGACGTCCCTACGTAATGTTTCTCCTCCGACTGTACCTGTTCTACTAATGTAGCATGTTTACAAGCATGCTCTGTTTTATTTGAGAGACGCTGAAAGAATATTTGTTTAAAATTTTTCAAACGCGTTTTGCGGGTACGGGTCATCATCGTTACGATTGGGGTACCATTGCCTTTACAAAAAACCTCCAGGTGTCCCTGTCCTCCGTTATTTCGGTGACTGCATAACTATGCATCTGTTATCCTCACCCTTGTGTGGGTGTCTTTCTTATGGGATTATTATATTCAGAATAAAGATTGATGAAGGAAGGGTGATAGGAATTTGGTATAGGGACAGAACAATAAAAACTCGAGGACCAACCGAGAAGAACACAACTTACCTGGATTTTCCTTCATATAGTCACAGTTCCTGAACTTCAGGAACCATCAATGATCAGCACAAACCACTGTTATTCACAATAGCGGTTTTGCCACGCATACGCGAGGAACCGAATACACTAGCTAAGTCACAGGACATCCACTCCCCTTAACAGTTGCTCTTGGGGGGGGGGAGGAACAGATAGATATAGTAAACATAATGGAGCATCCACACACGCACACGACCATCGGCGATTTGTGGATCTGTCATAAATACCGAACAGATTACATTTTTTCGTTATCATATTCTTTCCCATTATACCTTATATTATATCAATGTTTTTTTCATTATCCTGAATACTTTAACTGACTGGTAATAATCTGTAGAGACATGCGTGAAGGTTATGTAGTACGATTTCAGGATTGTACTTCGTCAATAAAAATTCAGACTTGTTTCATGTTGGATTTATTTAAGAGAACTATAGAATATTTACCGGCGTCTCATATAGGTACATTTCTTGCCTACGTGCTATTTACTCATGTACCGTGGTCGTGAAATAAATAGTCTCTTCTATAAAGACATGTATTTTTACATACGAAAGGCGTGAGAATTAATCGCGTGTATCTATGGCTTGCAGGTGTTCTTTTTTTGCCGTTAAATGCGGCATGTCGTATATGGGGCATTTATGTATTCGTTTGTATGGTAGATCTCTTATAATATTGTTATTCACGTTCGTAACAGGGATCTTTATGAATAATCTTTCGGGCTCTTTCGTGTCCACGTCTGAGTATTGTAGTCCTTAATTCAGCTAAGTAACGGCGCTCTTCTGGATCATGAGCCGGATCATGGATCATCGAGTTTGTGACCATCAACGAGACATGATACCTTCCACCCTTCATCTCTCCTCTTTATCGTGAGCCTAATTTCCACTTTGAGAACCAGCCCGTATGTTCACATTTTTAGGGGTTTAATCTTATTCATGAGCGACTGGTTCAGGGTTCTCTTTTTACGTGCCGTGAATTCAATCAAGCGCATTGTTCACCCTCGACACCACCCGCGAGTTTATATGGATTCAAATTCCATCACCCCTATTGTATATTTCAAAGCTAAATAATTATTCGAGCAGATTGACGACTTGACGGCCTTCGAATGCCGAGAACGCGAACAACAACAGACGATAAAGTAGCGCTCGCTGTGACGTATCCATTATTACCTGCGGCGGTGGAGGGTGCCACCCGCACGAGGGCTCCTCCCCTGGCGGGGGTGACATCCCTCGCGAGCAGAGATGTATGGACGCGGCCGGGGTGAGCGCGCTAGGGAAGATGTATGTAGCTTCCGTGAGCAAGGGGTTGAAATTCGTATACCCATCAGAAAAATGAAACAGGTTTTAAACATTACTGTGGATGTCTGTGTTTACGCACATTGTTATTCTTTCGGTTGGCACCCCAAATTTTTTCATGTTGGTACCTATAATTGTCCGTGCGAGTGTGAAGTTGCCGCTGTTTCTGCGAGCTCGATCACGGTCGGATTTAAATCGGATAAGGACATACGATTACGCCATGAGAGTTAATTGTCTCGGACGGTTGAAACAATGCGTGGAGTCTGCATTATGATTAGATGTAAGTTGTAGTATATGTTGATTTCAGTTCGGTAGGTTTTAAGATGGTGTGGATATGATTTGATTGGATTATTGGATATTCCAATATTCACCCTCGTGTCCATTTTGTATCTCAGAGTATTGTGGCTCGTATTTGTGTCGTAATATATAAGTATATATGTGGGTGTGAATGCGTGACAGGCAGCAGATTAAAAGAACAGAAACTACTCACGGAAGCATTGAATTTATTAAAATTTAACTTTATATAGATAAAATTTTCTACTTATTGCTCTAACTGAGATTAAAAACAGTTTCTGAAGCTATTGCAGCCCGTCCTAATGCTAATGGCTGCGTCTATATGCACCGGTTGATGTATAAATAATTCACAGTGGTCTAAACAAAGATAAATATTTAAAATATTTTAAATTAGAAAAACTCAAATAAACCGTAACGGACAGGGCCACAGCCCTCTAGAAAAGCCCAAACCGGAGATTGCCCTGAATGAAGTTTCCAATGATATCGTCTGAAACTGATTATAGAAAAACTCACTCCATTCCAAGAAAAGGCACTTCTTTTGAAAAAAAGATAATTAAATCAGAAATGAGAAGCTTTCATTCAAGAAAAAAGAAAACTGAATATAATTTCATAGTATTCAAGCACCTGGACATATTTTGAGCTGGTATTTTTACCCAGATCAAAACAATTAATTATATTATACACGTTATTATCTGAATTAGTCTGCGTCTCTCTACTACCTCCCCTCCCTCAAGGCTTGCCAATCTCACAAGCTCGTGTCCATGTGTGAAATTTCTCTCGGATTAAAGATAAGTACAGAATTTTCAATCTGCACTTCGCTCAAGCGCAGATTGCTTATTTTTGGGTTTATCTCTAAGACAATTGGCAATTTATTAAGTATGCGCGGTGCATAATAAAAGAAAGATTAAATTTCGAACCTAAATGTTACCTTTTTGATATTAATACATTTAACCGTTCCGTTATTTGGAAGAGCCATCTAACTTATTTTTACGGAATCTCAAATTATCAGAATTATCAATTCATTTTTATTAAATTTTGGATACATTGATACAGCCCTTACTTTATAATTATAATTATTATTTTATTTTATACATTTCTATTTATTTGTAAAACATTTTATTGTTTCTCATTTTTTTAATAAATGTAACTTGTATTTTTGCTTACCCTTTGTCATTTTATAACAGGTTCCCTACCGGTAAAAATAAAAGTGAATATGTCAAATATTTTAAGGACAGTTTGCTGCCAAATTTTCCTGAGCTTTACGCTAAAATATCACACAAGTCGCCAAAAGAGAGTGCTCCGAACGCCTAACATTGTATATTCATTGCGTATCGAACGTTTGTCGAAAAGCAAACGCCTGCTTCCGAAACAATTCCATGAATTAGTTGGCGATGGAGTTGTCTTCTGTTTGTGTTCACCTGAGGTACTCCTCACCCCCCGGCGCGGTCCCGAGGGGCGGCGAGTAAATCACCGAGTCGGGAGTCTACGCTCGGAGCGCGTCGGGAATGCACAGGAGGTTAACTAATTTTATGTATGAAACATTCGACTCTGTTATTTATTTTCTAGTGTATAGAGTGTTCATATTTTAAAGATTTATTGATAACTTTACATACTGGTTTTAATTCATTTTAGTATAAATTATAATTTTGTTTTAAACCACTTTTATGGTACACATCAACCGGTTTCAAAAAATACAATTTTCTTCATAAGGATGTCAAATAAACTTTTCTGATAGAATTTTATTTTTATTCTATTTAGGTAAAATCGGTTAGGTTAGGTTAGTTAGTTTAATTGTATAGTCCGATGATGCCTACACCTATTGACGATACTGTGTATTTTTGGATCTTTTCTTTGATAAATATATTATGATTTTTCAGGAATCTCAAATTATACTGTATTTAATTGGAAACCATGCTATTTTCAGAAATGTGAGAAGTTATCAGTTAATCATAAATAAAGTATGTTAAATGTCAGAAATTATTATAGTGAAATTTCGAATCCTTAACCCTTCCCAAACCATGCAGTAACACAGGTCTACCATCATATTAAACCGCTAATATTTCATGCATATAATATTTCATGCAACATAAAATTCATATTTTAGATTATCCTAAAGAAACTATTAGCGCCTAGGAATGGCTAGGGAAAAACCAATTATGAAAAGGGAATCGTACAAAACAATTATTTTTTCCATTCAATACGTTCTAAAATTAATACGTTGGTAAAAATACCATTTGTGATATGAAAGACAGAGGTCACACACTATTTTCACAGTGAAAAGAACAACAGACATACAAATATAATTATCTCTTTCTTACAAATTAAGCGATGAGATATAAAAAGGAAGAATACATTGTATAGAACTTAATGAATGCTCTAAATTATGTTATTAATTATTTTTTCAAAATTGAATTCTCAATATTTAGAGTAAATTCGTGCCATTAAAGACATTTAAGCTAATAAAAACATTTTTTCTAACTGTTATTTACGGTAACACGAGTTGACAGCATGGCTGCGTAAAGGTATTTCATATCATTGTATGGTAAAGGTTAAAGTGACTAACTAATAACTTTTTTAATATTTTACTTGCTAGCAGATATATATTTTTTTAATTTTTGGAATCAGGCCACTAAATTTTACAGGAAAATATTTTTTTGTAAAAATCCGAGAAAAGTCCATATTTTCAATATATGCTGAAATACAATTTATGACAAAAAAAAAATTATAAACTTACGTAAAATGTAATTATGAATTACATAATTTATTGTACCCAGTCGGAAATGAGGACACTTTTGCCTTGGTAATTGTAATTCAGTTAGACGCCACAAAACAAGAAAGAGATATCAGTGTGACAATGGAGGACCGTCTGTCTTTTCGTCATCGCATTAATTCAATAGATGTCAGCCTCGACACACTCGGATTAGTTCTGCGGATGTGAACCATTTGTATTTCAGCCCGCATTACAGATCATTGTGAATGCTCACGTAACTAATTCATCACACATCTTAATTATCGCCCTGATATCTAATTTCCGAACCGTGTACTACTTTATTATCTCTCATTGTTCCGGGATGTCATCCGACTTCCTCGGTTGCTTTGACAATTTCTCTCCATTTTAGCTGGTCTCTTGGTGCATTCAAGGTTGCGGAGTTGCTCATCATCAAAATTGTTATTGGGTTTCCATGGTAATTCATCTTCTGTGCACAATTTTCTACCATTTGTTTGGGTATGTATTATATCCTTCGATCTGGCTATTTAACTTGACAGAAGGTATTGTACCGATATTGGAAGCAATCCGCCATCAAAAACGCTGTAGGAAAATTTTTCTGCGCACTCGACGTATTTGTGGAGAACATACAACATCAGGAATCAGCAGAAGTTCCCGAATCCCGATTGCATCTCGAAGATGTGGCACAGTCTTATTATTAATAGAAAACCCAGTAACGCAATTCATTGTTATCTAAGGTGTTTAACGCGCACACCGTACGTCTCTGATCCTTAAACCAGATTCCATCACAGAGTTCATCATCAGGGCTTAAATCTAAAACTTCATGCACACGTTCACTTGTAAATGTACATAAAAGACTAAACGCCTACTTCTTTGTTTATTCAAAAATATAGCAAGCTCTGCTTTTTCAATACTTTCTGTGTAATAACGTAATATAAGTTGCGTATAAAAAGTCATGCGACACGTTTCCAAAAAGGATTTTCTAATATCTTAGCTGATGCAAGAAATTTTCTCCAGGGACAAGACAAGAAGGGGGGCTAAGGACCAATCAGACATCAGGAAGACATTCCGTCTCTTTCTGTGGCCACGGCCAAATCTCCCGGTTTTGCTGTTTTGAACAAAATCCCAGAAACGAACTTCGCTGATAAGAATGAAGTAAGCACTATCCGCATCAATCTCACGAACGCACACTTCGTTGATAAGCGCGAAGTAAGGACAATACCCACCATGCAAAATATTAAGATGAACAATTAGATAATAGACTTCACTGATACGCATGAACACTTATATTATACTATGTTATATGTGGCAGAGTACAGTTCAATCTGACAGGTACTATTGAGAGCGTCAATGCGTCAACGTCAACTTCAACAATTCAACTCGTCAACTCATAGCAGGAGGTCAACATGTCAACTGATGAGTCATAAACAAAATAATACACTGTTACGTTGTGCGCGGGCACCGGTGGATAGAACGCTAGCGCACCACGCCACCGACTCGACCCAGTCCGTGAGTAAAGTAATGTGTGGTGTCGGTATGCCTATTTCGGAAGGATGGGAATGGTCTCAGACAATAACAACACTAGATTCAGTACATTATTTACAATATAATTACATTAAACATTAGACACCCGACATTGCAAGCACGTTAGAGAGTTCCAGATCTTCTATAACTAGTGGAGATACTTTGCGAGGTTTTCGATTTCACTGATACTTTAGCCATCCTAAGGGTTGTGGTGGCGGCCGTCCTCACGGCCAAAATTGAATCTCGCCTCTGATTGACATCAAAGGCACGCCATTTTATATCGGGCGAAGTTGGTTGGTTTGTTCACTCCCACGGTAATTTCCCAACGAGTCCCAGCAGGTGATCCTTCCTCGATGCGGGCATAGCGGGGTCCAGATTCCAAATATGCCTTGTTGCGATAATCTTCTTAAATTTTTTCGGCGAAGCCTCGCCCGGCGCCCGCTCCACAACCGCGGCCCGTGCGGAAGTTCTCCTTTCGACCGCGTTTTTCTCCGATCGGTAAGGCAGCGCTCTGTATGCCGCGCATTTCAAATGTCACATCACAACACACAGAAAAATATTGTGATTTGGGTATAAGGGGAGATGCCCTCATGCCATCACGCGGTGCCATCCGGCATATTTGTTTCAGAGTTCTCATCCTGCACTCCATATAGTGCTATAAGAAACACAAGGGAGTGAATTGCACAAAAGCCACAAAAGCAAAAAAAAAGCAAACACAGTTCAATATTTTCTAATATACTATCGCAAAGAGTCTTTGCTACTTATTACACTTTTTCCAATATATAAGTTTGTGGGGTTTCATATTATTTCACCCTTTCTGCTGAAACTAGTTCAGATTTTCAGGTATTTGATAAAATGAAGTACCAGCCAATATCCACGTCTTCAACTTTATTTAAGGTTTAAATAAACTCGGCTTCGGAAATAATATGTTTTCAAACTTATGAATCGCGCTTTTGAAATGAAAAATACTTTAATTGTTTATACATTTATATAATTAAATGCCCGTCTATTTTCCCATTGACTGATCTAAAACAATTTTTGCATAATTATTCTTTAGGTCCCTGCAAAGAAAGAGTCGCTGAGATAGTTTGGTCACGTAGAACGTATGAGCAAGGAGAGGTTGACAAAGAAAATGTGTGACGCGAGTGTTAAAGAAAAACAGAGGATGCCCTCGCCTGATTGTCCTGTTTAAACCTTCAACATCCGAAAACCGTTCATAAGAAGATGTAGGAAAGTGGATAAGGCAAGAGTAGCGTGCCACGTTAGAAGTAAATTAGTTAGTTTTATAGAATGCTATAAATTCCAAATTTTGCTTAGTTGCACTCTAGGATCCTAAATTTAGCATTATTTGCTGTTCGTGGTATTCCCATCCCTCAAAAACAATGGCATTCCCACCCCTCAGAGCGCCAGTGTACCGAGCTGAGGTAAAAATTATCTCGAAAATACTTTTTACTACTGAAAGCATTAACGCCATTCTTCAAACCAAACTATATGCTCCCTCTATATGTATTGGGTCCAGATGTGTAAGAAAGTGAGACCCGATGATTCCGCCGAGATTGGTTCCGTGTTAACAGCCGCAGAATGGCTGACCTCTATTCACCCCTCTTCCCGTCCGAACCCCGGCTAGCCAGGCGACCTGGCGTTGCCAAATTACGAGCGCTGTCTGGGTCAAACGTAGGGATGGATATTCCGGATCGGAATAAAATACCGATGTTATTATTAATATCGGTTATCAAAAAATAAAATGAGCAAAGATATGATTTTTCGGTAGATATTCGTAAGTGAAAAATCGTTTGTTTGATCTAGTGGAAGGTTCGCCTCATGACCGATAGATCAAGTTGATGTACCGTGAACAATCGAAGTAAGATAAAAATAATAAGAATGTTTATTTTGATTACATTCATTCCAGCCGATGAAACATGATGAATATTATCTCCCCTGGGTAAGTAATTTCGAGTTTGTTCTCTTATAGTGCTTATCCGGTTATTGAACATTAGCAATCTTTCTTTTTCATCATCAAATGCTTAGCGCTGAGCGTCGTGATCTCCTGAAGTATCTGGAATTTGGTGCGTAATACGACTCCATTCCTCCACTTCTTGAGCCATGTTGATGGCAGTTTTTAAAAATCACCTTGCTAACACTTCTATTCAATCCATCTATCTTGCAGGACACCGTCCTCTTGCCCGCTCTTGCTAAACTGTATCTGTGATCACGAGCTTTTCGAGACTATCTTCAAGTTCGATAGTTGACTTCCTGAACCATTCTTCAGCCAGAATGTCCCTTGTCTTAAAAAACCTCTTCTGCTAGAAATTTTGCCGTGAATGGTGATATCTTGATGCAAAATTTTGCCTTCATCGGGTTTTCGTGATTTTAAAGTTTTTTTTTCTTTTGCATTACTATTAGTGACTTTACGTTATTATTCCTTTGACTGGCAGCCCTGGGTTTTGTGTTATGGTGTGATTTTGTATGTATTGTGAAGATAATCTCTATCAAATCATGGTCTAGAACGGTGGATAATTGCAGTCGGTACTACTAATCGGCTCCGGTAGTTAATTATATCGTACTGTATCGGCGCATCCAACAATACATCGAAGACCAACCTACAACCAGCAGAGAAACGTTTTCAGGTTAGTGGTGATTTTTCTATCTGCATTGAGAGTCATATTATCAATAGGAAACCCGAAAATAACAAACTATCGAAGGAATTTACTAGAACACACTATCCATTAAGCTTATTTTTATAAATCCTCTGTTGATCCACATCTTAAATGGTTCATCTGAAACAGCATCAAGACTGTATTGTATAAGAGTTGTTTATTTCATTAGGGATAGAAAAGAAGCGTGAAATATGAAGAGTGAGAGCAATGAGTGGCGGTGCTCGGTATCAGCCTCCCGTGGAGAGCGTCAGAGCGGAAAATGTATCGCCGGCGAGATGTATCGCCGGATCGGACGGGGTGGCCGGTTCTCCGATGAAATCAGGAACCTGGATACAGATGTCGCTGGCATCGATTTCGACTAAACAGAAGTGAGTTTGAATCGCCATCCCTACAGTTTTTTAATATCTTATTGTTATAATTTTTTTTACATTATCTCAAAACTAAACGAACTTTAATTTAACTAAAACATTATTTTTTATTATTTAATCTGTAAATTCAGAGTTATCAAGTAAGTGCATAAGAATACATACATATATAGATACAGATACATAAATTGATCATTATTTATATAAAAAACAGTAATTTGAATACCGGTAATTCAATATTTTCCATCCCTCGGCGCTCTTCTGTGACTCTCCACACAATAGTTCACGATGGAATAAATGCATATTGTCTCCGTCGAAATGCGCTCGTTAAGAGGGGGGGGGGGGTGGGAAGATAGGGGTGTGTTCGAGTGCGGAACAAAGACATAAGAAAGGCAACTTGAAGGTATAAAAAAAGGTTGACTTTGGCGGTTAAAAAATATGGAAGGACATACTTAATTTATTATACTTTTATTAGTTTGTATAGCTCGAGTTTTCGGCTTTTTCAGACATTTGTGGTCAGCTGCTAAACATCTATTTTTCACCTTGTCCAGTCTCGCCAATAGGCATTAGTGAGGCGGGACATGTCGTTGTGCAGTTTATGGTCCAGGGAACTTTTTCCCGATCGGTTTGCAGTTTTTGAAGTGCCTTATTAAGTGATTTTCTTATATTGTTGAAGTGAGTTTGCTGTCTCTTCAATAATTAAAAAAAAAAGGTGAATATTATAGATTTATGCAGCTTTCATTTGATAGCTATTGTTATTTATTAAAATATATTTAGGGGTCTTAGTGCCTCTTCATTCGTCCCTGGTTCCTTAGATGACGTTTGCCATGGTTTGTAGATTATGAGTCCGAATGTGGCCGAGTAGTCGTATTTCGAACCTCACACCCCTCCACACGTTGTGTACGTGCATCCGCTGAGCAGAGCGGATCTGAGTTATGGATCTTCTTCCTTTTCTTTTTCTGTTTTTTTCAGTAATTGCGTCAGTCTTTTTCCGATCCCACAAGTATTATCAGTCAATGAAAATTGAAAAATTCAGCACCTGAAAAAAGAACAATAACATGGGAACACACTCGTTGTTCTGTACGTAACAGTGTTCCAATTTGAACATTTACAAAGGACTTTGAAGCAAACATTACATTAATTTTAAAATGTCATTTTAGAACAAAAACGTCATATATTCCTGTCACGTCACATACTTGACTGTGTATTCCAAATAAAATTGACACTTCTCTCCAATGTAATGTATCAGTTTTCTATAAAATCTTCCTGCGCGTGACACACGAAAGGACGTTAAATATATTACACCCTTTGCGGGGCTGACTTTCAATATTTCCCTCGTGATTTTATTTCCTTCGCATTATACAACGTGATCTCGGAACGATAAACCCGGAACGCAAATGAAATAAATCCGTAGAACCTTTTGTGCGAAGGGTTGTATCGAAGGGGTGCTGTGGGCTCGAGGCTTTCACGCGTCTCAGCCATTCAGGCGGGCCCTGCGCGTGGACAAGTCGTAGCAAGCCAGGGGAGACAGGTCTCCCGGTGCACACGAGATGATTAAAAATAATTAATGATTTTAAAAAAAGATATCAACAAACAAAAATACATTATTTCGACTGCATCTAAGATGTATTTTACATTTTCATCCAATAATAGAGATACATTTGTTTCAACTAAAAATTAATCATCTCATCGTGTTGGCTTACGAACCAATCTGATCAATTTTTTAGAAAAGTTTGAACTAAATCTGAGAAAAATTATCGCGTTCACAAAATCCGTTACATGTCATACATTGCTGTGTGTGCTGCTGGGTGTAACAGCGCTAGTTCACAATACTTATATAAGATTATGTTCCATTGGAGATATTTTTTACCTCGTGTTCACATGTCATCTAAGATTAAAGATCCTAATGTGACGTGTCAAGATTTCTCTCAATATTAATGTATATATTTATTTACTATTCGGTATAGGTGAATCATTACAGATGTTTGTTTTGATATAGCTATTAATTTTTTTTGTCACTTTTATCATTTTAATGTATAATGCTACTCCAGCCCTGTTCAAGAATTTTGTTGTTTAATTTTATCTGTATTTGAAGAGTTGTGTTAACTGTACTTTTAAATAATATATTGTAAGAAATTAAATCAATATTTGTACGATTATTACTGCCTGAACTCTCCGTAGCCGAGGGGGTCGCCAAAATGGAAAGGTATTCTTTCTGAGCGAGAAACGGTCGTAGAGAGAAATCTGCTGCGACCGTCCATATATCTGCGCAAGACAAGTCGGTGAGGATTGAGGAGTTCATCAGCTCGGGGTGGGGATATCTTGTCGAGTAACAGTCACCGTCACAGGCCGGTTACCGATAATAGTCCAATGGATGTGGTCTAGGCTAACAATTAAAATAAATTTAGATAAATTACTTAAATGTCCACGATGTCTTTCAATGAAACTTTGATCTCTGAGATTCACTAACATCGGATAAAAAGTATCGAATCAATTCAGTCGCCACTGGGATTTGAACTGAGGACTTTGTATTGCGGACAATGGTATGAACGTGGATAATAATATTATCCAATAATTCAGATATGTTGGTGTATCTATAATACCTACAAACAAACATACGTGATACATGATGCTCTATGTACAACATTTCTTGAGTGCCACATGTAACGGTAAAATAAAACTAATTCCCACGTTATTAGTTTGCAAAAGCACGTACCCCGAGGTATAATATAATGGCCTATTTGTGTGACGCCCGCCAGCACGTAGGCATTTATATGATGCCGGTAAATATTTTGTAACCAGTTCTCTTGAATAAATACAACGTTAAACAACATGACTTTTTATTGACGGAGTACATCCTGAAATCGAAACACATAAGCTATACGCACGTTTAGACAAATTATTATTAATCAGTTAAAATATCCGAAAGATTTAAAAAACCAACACCTGAGAAATACAATGAGGATTTACAATCTTTATTATATACGTAATAGATAGCTTTATTGATTTAGCTACAATATGTACGTGTAAAAAGTTGACAAACTTCTGAAAAATTGAAAGTGTTTTTATGCAAAATTTAGCGTTCAATATAAGGGTGGGTGCCTTTATTATGTGCAGGGTACTAAAGAGTGATTATGCAAATTGTGTATAGATACCTCAAAGGATGAAGGTTAGTATCTATAGCAGACAGTCATTTTTTTATATATCATGTAGTTTGGTGTTAGTCATGGTTCATATGAAAAATTTCTATTTATATCAGTTATTTTATTAATATACAGACCTAGTCCACAATATTTTATGGGTGGACACCATAATAAATTACGAGTCAAAAATGTTCAAGGAATATGTACAAATTTTTCAATGTTACGGAAACAATAATTGTTAGAAATTTTTACAAAATCGTATTAAGCTTGATATTTACGTACTTTGAAATATGCGAAATTGTTCCATTATTAATCTATATTTCAGCTTAATTATTTACCAAGAAACATTTTATCCGATCGATTTGCAATGACCTTTTTTGTATTCAATATATAATCTGTAATCAATTAAATATTTCAATTAATCAATATAATCGCACAACTAACTCTGACATGGTTGAAATTAGACACATATCCCTTGAACGTATTCGACTCGTAATTTAGTCAAGTATCCACCCTTTTTTTATTATAAATATTAGCTTATCAATAAAAATAGGAGCTGCCCTCCTTCACTTTTGATTCCCTAAAACTATAAAAGGTTTAAGTTGGATAAAAATGTGGATTAGATTTGTTACACCCTGTATATACAATATTCCTGTATATTTTTGGAATCTAAGAATGGTGCGCTATATATTACTCACTCATTACTGCTTATTGTATGAGCCAAGCGTTCTGCCCGTGCAGCTGCGTTCATAGACCTCGCGAGACCTCTGTCGGCGATAATCTAAGGCTCTCTCCACGTAAACATAAAAAAATTATTTTCCTAAGAGCAAATCTTTTTTATTTGAGAGTTTTTAGAAAATCACGCTTCGGCCCGTTGCGAGTGAAGAACCGGAGTACCTACACGCAGCGATTAAAGGCATATTCGCAGCGTTCATTATTTAAAAAAATACATTTGAAATTCCAACTATTAACATCGTTAAAAAACAATTAGCGCGGGGAACGCTCTCCCGCCGAAAGTTGGCTTCTGTCGGCGTTTCGCAAAATGGCGGCGCGGCGCACAGCTGACTTTTTGTTTTTTCGCTTTTATAGCCCGGAATTAAGTTTTATCGGGGAATTAAAACTGCCGTCCTTTTATTGGATAGTTTTTAACCTTTGTTTTGTTTTTGACTAAATATATTGTCTGGCGTATTAATGACGTTTTAAAACAATAACAAAAATGGCCGTGGTTAACATTATTAATGACATAATTGGACTTTATTCTGGTTCTATTACTGTGTTACGCTGATTGGCTGTGAGTCCAGGCACATAGTTCGCAAAAAGGTCGCAATTTTTGTATTATACACAGCACAAGCAGTTCTGTCTTATCGTATCTTTGTTCGATATTTATGACAGATCTACGTGCACGTATTATATTTACTATATCTACCTCCCTCCCCCTTTATCTTATACCTCAGAGCAAGACTTTTTCTGTGCGTGTTGTCTATGAACTTTGAACTGTCAACAAGTGTGAACGTCGTGTTCGTTATACTTTTTTGTCTGTGTACAGTTACTGTTGCTGCTACAGTGTGTATTCGGTTTCTCGCGGTGCGTGCTGAAACAACTATTGTGTGTTCACAGTGCTTTCTGCGAATCAGCGAAGTTCAGGAGACCTACGACTAAAATAATAAATAAATAATAAAATCCAGGTAAGTCGTGTTTTTTGGTCCTGCCCTTATTCCCCTGTCTCTATACTAAATTCCTACCACCCTTTCTACATCCTGTTTTCGCACCCCTTGCACAAAAAATCTCATTTGATTTATGTGTCGTCCATACCTGTCCAGTTGATCTGAAAACGTAGATTGATATATAAGCCTACGCAGCTTATACCGAACATATAATGTCTTTTAGATTATCCATGGTGAGGTACACTATCATACGGAAATGTCTGTTGACGCAAGTCGAGTACCTACTCCCTGTGCATTTTGTCCTTATAGTATATACCTGTCCCGCTCTGGCCAACTAATGATTTCGCTGATGTGGGAACAGATTGCCTTTCGACACCGAACCGTCAAGATCTGTGTTCTTTTTTTAACGTCCAAAAGCAGCGCCATGCGTAACGCTAAGACCACGAAAAGACGGTGTTCTAAACAGTTCCGAAAAAGCAGTGATATTTCGGTTCATCACTGAAAAAGTGCAAGTCAACTGGAGGTGAAAATAGAATGATATTTCTCCTTAGTTGCTAGCTCAGCGGAGATTGAGTGAGATGTTCTTATCTATAAAGGTCAGCGAGTCTTATCAATCAAATGAGGGCTCTCCAATGAAAATAATAATTATTGGCAAACGACATTTATTTTAACAGTAATTAAATATTCTTAATTAAGATGAGATGGCACGATTCATGTACTAGATTTACAAGAAAATATTCTTCCGAGAACAAATGTATATACCTTACAATTGTCGACAAATTATGTGACTTCTAGTGAATTGTTTTCACCAAATAATAATGCTTAAAGTGTGAGCTTGTGCGCTCGGTACAGTCGCCTCGTAGGCTTATTCACTCACTGAATTTAGCACAAGTTAATAATGTTCACATTAATATTTAGTGGAATTAAATTCACAAACCTGTGGATATGGCAGAGATGACCTGTCAAAGGTCACTGGAGATGTGATGCGGGAGGAGGCGAGGAACGAGGCGTCCGGATTACGGCATGTATTATATCGAGTGCTATATTAAATATTGACAACACTATGTCATTTCGATAATACTCTTGGACCCTATATTTCTTGTTCGAACGACCACGCAAAGCACAAAATATAAGTAACTTAATAACTTCGGGAATATTATTACAACGCCCTTCACAAATGGATCGGAGTACTGACATCGATGATCACTCGGATATATGATGGATAACGAAGAATTACTTCATGTGCCGCGACTCTTTTAATATTCGAGTCGAACCGTTGCAAAATGAACCGCCGGATACTGTTGACGTATCGGGG
Source organism: Eubasilissa splendida (assembly GCA_031772225.1). Taxonomy (NCBI): domain Eukaryota; kingdom Metazoa; phylum Arthropoda; class Insecta; order Trichoptera; family Phryganeidae; genus Eubasilissa; species Eubasilissa splendida. Next base: position 397,241 of record CM062865.1, on the reverse strand, counting down.
TCCCGGAGCTGTCTGAAGGGAAAGAGAACGCGTGCGGAACCAGTAGGTCAATAGTTTGTGGTTTAAATCGTCGAGAAGACAGTCACGAGTGGCGCGCTCGGGGGCGCATTACACGTGCACATGTTGGGGTTAATATCAGGCGTGTTTTTGAGGTTATTGAGAGCCTAGTTTTCCATCCAAGTATCTGTAAAGTGCGTTCAGTGCGATGTTGGCGGTGTTGCTATCATGGTGTGGGCCTTAGACCTTCGTACATACTAGGCGGCACTAAGATTCATAGACCTACAGAAATCATATGATATATGGAACGGATAAATGAGGAGAGAATGGTAAGAAAGATATATGACGCAAGTGTTGATGGCACTAAAAATAGAGGACGTCTGCGGAAGACTTGGCACGACCAGATAAACCGGATAATGGTGGATGGTTCTGTTAGAAACCTCAACAATTGGCGAGCTTATTTGAGAAGATGTATGAATGTGGATGAAGTGAGAATTGTGTCAGGACAGAAGAGTGTGGCGCTCTATCTTCTCTGTCTACCCCCGCGGGGAAATGGCGTGATGGTAAGTAAGTAAGTAAGTAAGTACATATGAATATTTATTAAATATGAACTAACTTACCATTTACCTCATCCACATTAATACGTCATCTCGTGCAAGCTCGTCGATTAATGGGGCCACCAACCAACAGGACCACCTTCCAGTATCTGGTTTACCTGGTCGTGCCAAGTCTTTCGCGAACGTCCTCAATTTCTGGTGCCATCAACACTTGCGTCATATATCTTTCTTACAATTCTCTCCTCATTCATCCGTTCCATATGACCAAATCTACTTTACTTTCTTACTTTTCTCTTAGTGATACTTTCTTAATCTTACTCTCTATACTAAGATCAGATTTACATTCTTTCATTGTTTCTTTACTGTTGTCATAAATGGATATGCCGCATATATGCTTAAGTGATCTCATTGTGTTCTTCTTCTACCAGCTCCAGGCCTCACTTCTATACATCAGTGTCGGTACCGGGTCTTCATTGTGTACCGATAGTCTACCCTCGGTTGACAAGTCCCCATTAGATATAATTCTATTCAAAGCGCCGTTCTCTTTGTTCCATGCAGGCACCATCCTTTCGATATCTTAAATATATATTTTTGAATTAATTAATAATTCATGGTCTCGATTTCCGGGAATTCCCGGGACGAGGAAAATTTTGACTCTCAAGTCCCGGGAATTGTAAAAAATCAAGAATACAGAAATCCTAGTTAGAACTGTATCTAAATTTGATTCGATCGTGAACTACACATAAAAATTCATAAATAAGCTATGTCCCTATTAACCTTACGACTGAGGTCAATAGTGACAGTGCAATTATTATTTGTGTTTACTATTTTTTTATGGTGTTAAATATAACAAACTATTTACTGAACCAGTATTTACTTATTGTGTTATAATGTGTATAAATAACTATAACTATATATAATAATACACTTATTGTGTATAAATAACAAATTATTTACTTATTGTACAACAATATATTCAATTTCATTTTTTATGAGATAAAAATAGACCAATTTATGTAAAAATACCACGTAAACTCAAACACAAATAAAATAAGTAAAAAAATAAAGTTTTTTGGCGTTTGACTTGTTGCCTCATGCATACATTCACTTCGCGGCTTACCAAATTTTAACCTGCGTATCTCCTTCCCTTTCTTTCTTCACCTATCCTTAAGCACAAGATGTCTCAGTGATTAAAAATCTTCCAACTGCATCAAGTTCAGTGCGCTTGGAACTTTTGTACGGATAACTACCGTCGCTTCACTCCGCATTACTCCGCTAACGATTATTAATTAATCTTACTTTATAATAATCCTTTTTGCGAATGTTACTATACACGCTGCGATGCGTGTACTCGTGGTGGAGAGGAATCTATCAATGGACCAGCATCCGGCAGACGAAAGTAAGAAAGTGCCTTCCTTTCTTTCTCATATTTCCACCACATACTTCATAGCAAGATCCACAAATACACTCTTTCAAATAACTCAGGAGTCTAAACTATTCAAGATGGGATGATGCTTTTAGGGGTAGCACTTTCTTTACCGCCTCCCTTATCTTTCCAACAGCTTTCTAAATATCTTCTTCGTATTTCAAGTACCTCTGTCTCCTTGAATAAAATGAATATGTTTTCGACTTCGTCTATTTGTCTACCGAGAAGATAATTTATCTGGAAGTACAGGGAAATAATGTAATACTATACGTAATTAATACAAATTAGGTTCGAATCCCGATAGCGACGACAATATTTTTCGATACAATTGATTTTATATGTATATCTTTCTAATTAAAACATTTGATTTGTATTAAAAATATCACAGACTTGTATTCTAAATAATTACAACTGTGTCATAAGAATGTGTTCTTAATAATATACTATATATTTCTATTCATCCCGTAACATGTCCATATTCACCCTAAATCTAGGTTATAAGCAACACTTGACAGTAAAACCAGTATAAAATATGTATTTATTGGAAACTTTTACAAACAAACAAAACACCAGACTTCAGCATTAAATTATTATTTGTTATATATGAAGGTTTACCGAAAAACCTAATTGCTTAATAAAATTACAAGCTAAGTTTTGCGGCGTAAAATATTGTCCATTATGTGTCATTATGGTCATACTGTTTGTTACCAATAGATAAAAAAAAGTAATAAAACAATCAACTTTTTTCTAACGATTGTACCTATTCTGCCCGAAATTCTATTCACCCCAGTTTACGGTACATATTTTTAATTATCAAAGAACTACTTATATTTTCCCATAGAAATATCTTGATAGAATTGTGATTTTGTTCAACTACAATTTGTTTGTAATATTGTATGTAAATAAAGAATGTGAACTAGCAAAGCACACATGATGTTAATTTGCCCTTTTATCTAGATGTATTAATTTTCCCCGGCTGTAGTTCGCGGTCGCCACGTGACCCGTCGAGGCTGTCATCCCGCCGACAATATTGTTTGGCGCCGTTCTAAAAAGCACTCAATCCATTTGGGAGTCGAGCGAAATATCGAAGCGTCCGGCCCGAAGGGAGCGGTGACCGAATGTAATCAAATTTGAAGCGTGTTTGCGGAAAGCCGCCGCGTCCCTGGCAAATATTGGCCGCGCGTGACGCGTCACGCCGGCTTTTCAACTATCGCATTTAATGTCAATTTTGAAAGTTTACCATCCCCTTGTGGACGTAACATTATCCCGGAGTATGTTCAAGAGAAGTGTTCAAAAATATTTCAATATACTTTAATAGAATACATTCGATGGAAGATAAACATACACTCGAAGGTAGACAAACATACATTTGATGGAAGACAAACATACACTCGAAGGTAGACAAACACGCGCTTAAAGGAAGACAAATACACATTCAAAGGAAGACAAGCACACACTCAATAAAAGACAAAAACATACCCAAAAAAAAGATTAACACACACGCAAGGGAAGAAAAACACACACTCAAAGGAAGACAAACACATACTCAAAAAATGATTAATACACACTCAAGGGAATAAAAACACACACTCAAAGGAAGACAAACACATACTCAAAAAAATGATTAACACACACTCAAGGGAAGAAAACACACACACTCAAAGGAAGACAAACACATTCTCAAAAAAATTATTAACACATACCCAAGGGAAGAAAAACACACACTCGAAGGAAGACAAACAAATACTAATAAAAAAGATAAATACACACATTAGGAAAGAAAAACACACTCAAAGGAAAACAATATTCACACACTTCATTCCTTTCTTCTTCTTCTTATCCTGGTGCAGTATCTGTGTTAAATAGTAGGCATCTATTTATCTGTTGGACCATAAAAAGTGTCTGCAACTTAGTAAGTATATATAATACATTGAAAATATTTTCGTATCTTCACGACCAATCAGAATCTTCTGTGTACACATTTCTGAACTACTCTGAAATATGTCTCCAACCTTTCTGGCCGAGGTTTCGGACTCCATCATGCGATTAACCATCAGAGCTGATGCGACGTGTGAAAGTTGATGTTTTTTAGGTATTAGCTGTCCGGTAATAGGGTAATAGATGGAACATACGTGTACAGACACGTAATAATTTAGATATGGTATTGCAAGGCATGGTATGGTACACAAAAATAAATAATTATATATACTAATTAATTGTTTTTTATAGAAAGCGCCGAACAGCTTAGTACCATTAGGTAATTCGTGAACTATCTTTCATTTTTTTTTTTTTCTAATTCTTTCTCCTTGCTTTTTTCCCAGCTAGGGGTCATTTGGATACTTCTTTTCCATCTCTAGCGAATGTGGTAGTCGACCGTTGTAAAATCAAAATGGAACATGTCTTACTTAAGTCAGTGTCTTTATCGGTGTCTTCCCCGGCGCTCTCCCATCTCCGACAATTTAATTATTTCAAAGCTGGTGGTGATTTAAGCTCGGTCCGCATTCTCATCTTAGGAAGTAGGAAGTCTTCAACTCATCGCACTACCGAGCGAGCAATAGCTTAAAGAAAATTAAATATCTTGCCCCAGCGGTACGAAAGTTCTCAGTAGTTGGACAGGCCTGGAAATTTGGGATATATTTTGGTACTCAAAAGAAAATAGAACGTCACGTGTAAGGTATCCGATTTGACAGGTCGACAGGTCGCTGTCACAATCGACATTTTGAAGAGCTCGCAAAGAAGCCAACTTCGGACAAATGAAATGAGATCTTCAAATAGGGGAGCAATTTTAATAGGGCCGGGAAATTGATACGAAAATCTATTATGTGATTTATTTTAGAAATAATACTGCGGAATTGTGAGTATTATACAGAAACAGGTTTTATCTACACAATTAAAATTGTGTCTTTATTGCATACTAGCCAAAATTATCATAATTGGGTTCAATATTTATTCATTTTCATTTTTTCTTATTTCTTCCTATTTTTCTTTATCTCTATTATTATCTCTCTTTATATTTTCTAAAAAATTCATGATTTCGTCAATGCAGTCAATTTTAGGACGGTCTGTAGGCCTCCTAACTCACCTCAGGTATCACAGGATGACTGCATTTGTCAAATTATTTTGCACGTCCCGCCGATTGCTTTCCTATTAATATTATTTGATTGTCTATTTTCTCACTCACTCATTTCTCTATACTAGATACTTACACCATCTATCTCATCTTTCCAAATACATCCCTCTGATACTGTTCCGAATTCGTAATTTTTTTTTAATAGGTGAACATACTTCCATGTTATTGTATAATGTAGTATTATTGTCACCAGTTGTGTTTCTACCCCTTAGCCCATTCCCAATCAGTACACATTGTTCCTTGGTTGGTTGACTGGTTTGATTTACATTCGTAAAATTCGTCGAGATTTGAAAAGGAAGTGTTTTCATGTGATTATTTATTGGTTCACTATTGCTATCGCTGTGATTTTGGTGTGTTTTGAACGTTGAAACTCATGAGAGTTCGTACATTGGGTGAACTTCCGGAAGAACATAGAGACGACGTCATCAACCAGGTGAGCTGAGGTTTTTTTTTGGTTCCGTGATTCTATCGAAGGATTTCCCCTTACCCTCATCCTTCCCTCATTTCCGATTCCCTAATTTCCATCCACCCATCCTTTCCGATTCCATCACCAACCACTGTGATCGGCGACTTGCGTCTGTCACAAATATTTTCCATTTTTTCGTATACTTCTTCGAGATAATTAATTTTCCACAAGTCCCGTCTCTGTTGAGAATCCGCAGTTGAATGCACGAATAAAAGTTTTCCATTATTTTATTCAGGCTCACGAGTGTTCCATCTGAAATAATGTCGAGGGACTTCAGAAATTTGTGTTACGTTAATTAAAATTAAAATCGGCTATAAAACCTTCATGGCCGAGATGATGGAGAGGGTGGGAAGAATGTTAATACGGTGAACCTCTCCCTACGCTGTTCGAATTCACCGCGGTCCATAAAACCGTGCTAAAAGCGAACGGTAGTATTCTTGAAGTCATTTCGGTAAATTCATTAAAATAGTGTATTTTTTGGGTAACATAGTGGTATGGTACATGTGTCTGAGATATGTAATGCGGTTTTTTAACGTGAAACTTCTATGGTGTAGTATTTTATTCGGTCTTCAGGGCCATCGTTACATTGATTTGTAACGAATATTATTTCATTTTAGTTCATTATAAATACATATTAAAATATTGCTTTCGTTTAAAAAATTCACGTCTTTGCAACCTCGTGAAATATTCCAAATCAAAACAAACTATATTTTCCATGGGTAATATTTTTATTTGAGTTCCGAAGGCGTTTGTTACATTTTGCTGACAGACTTTTCCATGCAATTTATAGGTCTTCATTTGGTCTCCATGTGTTGAAAGAACTGAGATGAATTAACAATGTAAGTATGCACTTGGACTGGAATATTGTCATAACTTGTTAGTAAGGTTGCTTAGGTTGGTAGTCCTAATTATCAAAACTCGAGTACGTGTATTCTATTTTTATGTAGGTAAACCAAAAATAGAATCTGTCGGGACGTGCTCGATAATACATATTTTACGGCGGTATACCGGTTCGCCAGAGAAATGCCTGTTGCCTTTTCCACTCGGACGGTCCAACGGGTGGTGGAATCTTGCTCTTCCTCTCCGTCCTTCGACGTGTTCCACCGCAACAAGCTTCTCCGAGCTATCTTCTCTTCTCGCAAGATGCCCAATACATTGCAGGATTCGTCTCAAGCAAATGATTGAGAGTCTGTCTTTGATGTTTAATTTCTGCAAAAAGGAGACATTCTTGCGTCTCGCACTACATGTCTCCAGCACCATATCTCAAAGACATCAATCCGTGTTTTCTCCCTTGATTTAAGGTCTATGATTCCACACCATATAAAAATATAGAATGCCTGACATTCATTGTTTTGGAAATTCCGCAGTCTTTCCATATTTTGTCAAATCTGGATTACAATTACCATTAATCTCGCCGATAGATAAATTCTACTGCATCTTTGTATTCTATTGTTATATCCGACAACTTGTCTAACCATCACGTTCTAAGACGGGTATATTATAATTTTATTAATAAATTAACAAATCACGTATAATTAAATCTAAATACAAGTCCAGAGGTAGTTTTATGCTTGTGGAATATCCTAGCAGTGCATTTGGTGTTCAGCAAATTGCCAACCAACTAAACGCCGGCGCCGGCCTAAACCAACACCGGGAACAAATTCGCGAGGAAGAAATCCGCTTACTGCGGGCGTAGATTTTCCGTTGGAATATGAATTTAAAATAAACACTCTAAGGGCTTGTGAAAGTATTTTAACAGGAATTTGTACTTTTAACACGTGTTTACAGCGGAGGGGTGGGGCGGAGGTGGGGGATGTACACACGACGTGTGAAGCGGCTAAAAGCCTTTTTCGGGTAAACAGTTTACGGGGTGTTGGAATTGTTTAAATGTGCATTATGGTAATCCGGTTGTAGACGCGCATTACTAAGCCGGAGATAATTTCACTTCAGACGGAGGCGGCGTCACATCTTGCGCTAGTAGCCATGATCTACCGCCGAGTTGTTCAATCACATATCACATATTGCGTTGATTGGGGAGATGCTTCTAAAAATCAAATAAAAAGTCTTAAAATTGTATAAAAACAAATATTAAAGTAATATTCAAGTAGATTATACACACATAAAATAAACAGAGACATCGATCGTTACACTAGTGAAGCCAATGAAGCCTGGGTGTTGGTTAGATTGATGAGTTTGACAGATGTTCCACACAAAAATAAGGAAGGAAATAAGTGAATTGATTGGTTGTGTTTAAGATGTTTAGTGGCGGTTTATGTGGGTGGATTGTGGTAATGAAACAGTACTTACGATAGTTGACACTAGAGGCGGTGCCGAGGTGCGAGTAGATGTATTCGAAGAGCTAGCTAGAAGAGTAGTCGCTTTTAGGCTTACTTGGACTGGTTGCGGCGCAACGTATTGTTGTCTGGTTTGATGGATTCCAGTCGGACTATTCGGCTGTGCATTTTTCTTCTTCGGTGGGTATGTACCAACATAATGTGAATTTAATTGTAGTACACATTGGTATTCTATCAAATAATGCTCTAAGGTTTTCAAACTCTTTTATGATGTTTCTGGGCTATGCGTTGAGGGTTCATGATCAGCTTCACCCCGATGACGGATCCTGATCTGAAACGTCTGCCAGAGATGTCGGGAGATTTTTTTTTCATATGCCATGCTTTCTGTCGAATATTAGCAATCAAGTTGCAGTATTCTGATTTATCTTATGCAAGATGTATAAGATCTCCGGCATTGAGCCACTTTTTGAGGTTACGCCAAGATAACATCTACTTATGCCTTTGCTGTTGCTTTCAGTGCCTCTTAGACCACCCTGTACTTTAGTTTTTTGGCTGGACTCCCGCCCATTCGTGTAGTTTTCCTCTACCAACCAAGCAAGTCCTGATATTTTGAAAACAATATAAATTCAAATAGCAGTCGTAATGCTGACGTTAAGGTACTTTTCGACAAAGAAAACGGATCCAGAGACATAAAAAGACCATTACAGGTGCCAGATCTACCGTGGTAAAGTAGATTTAAAACTAAACCAAAGAAATGGTTCACTTCCAGAATAATGGACAAACATTAAACATATTTTTTTTCTTATATTTCTTACTTACTTATGTACTCTTTAATTTCGCATTATTTCATATTTTCTCATACATCACATATATTTTTGATATCTTTTCTTTAACATTATTTAGTTTTATCGTTCTTTCGATTTAAACTTTTTTGCAGGCTTAATCAAGTATGCCCATATAAATTACGAGCCTGATTTAGAATTGTAATGTGATATATAATGTATTCAACGTCATCGTTATCATATCAGGATAACCGATCTATATACATAGATGTGAAGCTTTGTTTCTCATCTTCGTGTTAGAGACCAGGTTGTAGGTCTTCGGAAATATAGTCTTGCGCAAGATTTGTGGCCCGAAATGCTATAACCTATCCAGAAATGGAAGCACATTAAAGTACTTGTAATATCGGTGTTATGAACGTGTTTAAACGTTATTTAGAGAATTCGAATTCACCCACTTCGCAGTAAATATATATTGTACACACAAATGAAGTAAATAATGAGTAGGATAATATATATATATTTATTTTAACATTTATTTCTTCTCTATGAGAGTAAGACTCGTGTATAGAGAAGGAGTATGTACGAGAGTATAATTTATGTTTCAGTTAGTCTGTATACATATTTTTTTACTTCAGATATAAATTTTACAGTAGTCTGTAATTTTTCTAATTGTGATGGGGAGATTGTTAAAAAATTTGATGCCATGATAAATATAGTGATTTTGGGTTGCGGTATATTTTAGTTTTGAAATATCAATTTGGTCTCTAAATCTTGTAGATCGGAATTCGCTTCTAATATTAAATTTTGATAAAAAAAAAATTGTTTGTCATTTAAGGCACTTTGAAATCTGCGAAGAGTTGGATACTTAATAATTAAAATAATTTTTATCATTTTTTGAGTGATTCTATTCTTTGTGATATTAAAGTTGTACATGCTCCTCCCCATCCAATACTACCGTATTGTAAATGTGACTATATGTCAATATATTATTTTTTGATTTGTAAGTTATGAGATGTTTCCGAGTCTTAAAAATATGTAGGCAGTTTTCCTTATATTGTTTGTAAGATTAGTAATATGATTCTTAGGTACTTGATACAGTATTTTTCTGCTGTATATATTAAGTAAATAATATATTGTTATGGAAGTTAGTCCACGCGGACATTTAAATAATATTATTTTTGTGTGTAAGTATAAGGTTTTATTTCTATCACGTCCGCTCGCTACCACGTGGGAGTAAATAACACGTGGACAACGGTATAGCAACATATAAGGCGCACTGTATAGTTTGTTCTCTGGAATAAATTAGTCGTGTAACATCAACCTGTGTATTTATTCATTGACCGAGTACAGCCTGAATATTCAATACCCGGTATATATGTCTCTATTGCGTTCATTAAATTCTACAATTTCATATGAAGATTGATGAAACAAGCACGATCGAGGCTCAGTTCAGGCTGTAGTGGCACGATCGGAATGTACTACCTTCCTTGCAAGGGGTGCGTCCAAATGGTACTCGGTTTTATCAGAGTTTAGGTAGATGTTCTGGTGGCTGGTGGCAATTGTAGCGATACCTATCCTGGTCTGATTAGGCGGAGATTTTATTCTACTGGGTTTTACCTGTCACTCGTTTTTTTCTGAGATGAAGCGCTTTTTCTGTATTTTAACCCTTCCCAAACCATGCTGTAACGCAGGTTTACCATCATTATTAAACCTGTAATATTTTGGTAAATACATGCAACATAAAATTAATATTTTAGATAATCATAAAGAAAATATTAGCGCTTAGGAATGACTAGTGAAAAACCAATTATGGAAACGGAATTGTACAAAAACAATTATTTTTTCCATTCAATCCGTTGTAAAATTAATACGTTGGTAAAAATACAATTTGTCATATGAAAGACAGAGATCACACACTATTTACACAGAGAAAAGAACAACAAACATACAAATATAATTGTATCTTTCTCACTAATTAAACGAAGATAGATAAGAAGGAAGGACACATCGTATACGACTTAATGAATGATCTAAATTATGCTATTAATCATTTTTTCAAAATTGAATGCTCAATATTTAAAGTTAATTCGTGGCATTTATTCCATTTAAGCTAATAAAAATATTTTTTTAAACTGTTATTTACGGTAACACGAGTTGACAGCATGGCTCCGTTCGGGTATTTTATATCATGGTATGGTAAAGGTTAATAATTCTGGTATTAAATACAATTCCGCCGCATAATTTTCATCTTCTTCTATCGCTATATTATCCGACAACTTTCCTGATGCATTACGTTATTATCGAAGATATTTATTTACTTTTGAATTAACGACTCAAATTGAGACTTTTACCCTAGACAAAATATATTACAGTATTACATAAAGAAAAATATTAATAAAAAAAATAAGTACATCATAATAAAATTTCGTCTAGCATCACTTTTAAAATATAATATACATTATACGTGTAAATATTAATTACCATTCTTTAAAGCTTGCGTTGGTCACAAATCATTTGCCAGTCAAACGAACATGTAAGAGTTCCAATGTATTTCGGTAATACTACATTCCACATCTGCATAATTCCTAATAATAGCTAGATAACATTTATCTGAATTTTAAACACAATTATTTGTATAAGATAATGGTTTAATAGCTGCCAGACCGCAATCCTTATCTGTTCCGCTCGATCTACTGACAAATAATAACATCCAGGTGGAATTAATTCCTAATTATACCTCTATCTCTCTCTCTTTAATAATACCGATAACTTGAATCCTCTCAAAGGGCAATTAAACGGGACAAACTTTGATTTATATAAAATTATATTTCCACAAAATTACCTCCGCGGCCGTAAATTGCCTCGACCGCATTATCTCCTGACGTTATATACACTCCTGGTAGCCTGGCATCCTGGGCCGCTACTGGCCCTGATCTAGATCCGACTATAATTAACTTTTCTCTTTAATTAAACTCGTAATCATTAAAGTTATAAGATGAAGCACCGTGCTTAAAAAAAACTGGCTACTTTAACACGGGCAATAGTCTAGCGACGTAGTCAAGACAACTGCTACTGCATCCCCTACAATAGATATGCCGTACTTTATCAACTGAGATAGATAAAAAGTATTCTGAAACATCTCCTTCCTGAGGCAGTCCATCTATGTAATGCATCTGTGGTGACACCTGTGGATTACTGTTGTTCTGTACAGGAAACAAGAATGTAGACAAGGGTGGTTTACCGATCTCAGCTTCTCTCAATCGGCGATTATGATTATGAAATCGAAAGAAATTTATCACAAAAGATGTCTCCCCGCCAGCAGAATACCCTGTTTTATGTTATTACAATACATTCAGTCATATTTGCGAGTACCTACTCAGCGACAGGGCGCCGCTTGTGACGTTTTCCTAAGACGTCTTGGTTTTCCTAAAATCTATCCCACATGTTTTTTGGCGCCACGCCGATGATTGCGCATTCAAATTTCTGACACGTGTCTTATCATATCAATTAATTGGCGAATAATTTTGTGCACTATAACTGTAATAGTATTTATATTGGACTGCCAATATTTCAGCTGGATAGCTTACAATCTTTATTGAATGCGGTAGCACGGCTGATATTTATAACGTCTAAATTCGTTCAAATAACTCTTCTTCTTCTTCGTTACGAGGATGACTTCTGCCACAGTTATCGATTATCCGAGTATGGCTGAAGATCCCGATTCTCGAACCGCACACCCTTCCACATGTTGTGTACGTACATCCGCTGGGCAGGGAGGTTCTGAAAGACGGATCGTCCTTCTTTTCTTTTCTCTTTCTCTTTTTTTCAGTAATTGCGTCAGTCCTCTTTTAGTGTCCTCGGTCCTGTTCAGGATCTATGCCACATCTACTGAATGTTTTTGAATCTTTGCGTTCACTTAATATTTTTTTACGTAATTACATTAGCTTTGTTTCCCTGAAAGCGTATAAGAAGATACATAACATGGCGCCTCTGTATCTTCAATGATCCCGTGGATCACAAGGCGTACAAATGTTTCTATCTTTCAGAAGTTAAAGATTACAGAAAGGCTTTTGATAACATACAGAATGATTCTTACTTACATTTGCAGAAGAAACGATTCAAGTCTTTAGTAGCTCGTAATCACAGGAACAATTCAAGGAAAGCGAGCACGAGGTTGATCTCCTGCGAGATGGACATACCAAATGATTCTAATCGTTATTCACAGAGACTCAAACGACACATACACGATTTATCTTCTAAATTAATTTCCATCCCAAACCCTATATGATCCCTCAACCGATCCTCATTATCTTCGTCTGGTTTCATACTACTACTTTATACAATTATAAACAAAACTAAAATTATCTGAAATTTCACCCCGTTCAATAGGGGCCCCCCAAAAAATCTTACGCCATTGTTTTTACTTCATATAACAGAGACAAGAGGGCTCAGCACTAATCTCTCTCCTCTTTAACAATCTAATATAAATAATAAGTCCAGAATACTCATTCCTTAATTTCCCGAGAATCCATTTCAGATCCAGATCCATTCTTCCTAAACATCGCATTCGCATATTATTTTATTTTTGACATTCTGTTTTTCACAGATTATGACTCTTGTGTGGGTTAATAAAAGGTACGTAACAGTAAAACAAGATTTCAGCAATATAATACTTAATGATGCTGAAGTAATTCTAGTTAGATACTTCAAATGTAAAAGGAACCCAAATCGCTCGAAGCGCTTTCAACTTGATTTGATTATAAATAATATAAATTTATTATTCAATCACGTTTAGCAGTAACCGGTAACCCTACCCTCATTAAGTCCAAAACTACCCTTAACAGGGAAACCACTTCGAGCCGAAACTAGGGACTTTTTGAAAATCTGCTAACGGGAATAGGTAAAGTTAATTATTTGTATCCTTTTTTGAACCACCTGGGATTTAAATTGAGATCTCATTTTATGATTAATATCCATTTTAAATAGGTCCAATTAATAACCTCTGCTCATTCTGATACTTTAGAGTCGTTTCAAAGACATGATTATATTTGAAGAATTATTAGAACACATTCTTATTGTGGAGTTGTAATTATTCAGAACATAGGTCTGTGATATTTTAAATATATTAATTAGAAAGATATACATATAAAATCAATTTTATCGAAAAGTATTGTTGTTGCGCCACCGGGATTCGAACCTGGATCTCTTTCCTAACCGGAAAAGGTGCATTATCCAACTATGCTACAGCGACAATATTTTAACCTATATGTTACCTTTTTGATATTAATACATTTATATTACAATTACAACTTCACAATAAGAATGTGTTCTTCTAATAATTAAGTTGTATCAATGTGTCCAAAATTTAATAAAAATGAATTGATAATTCTGAGGTTCTGTATAATACTCAAGGTATTCGAGATTCTGTAATGGAACGATTAAATGTATTAATATCAAAAAGGTAACATATAGGTTCGTATAATGCACCTTCCCCGGTTAGGAAAGAGATCTAGGTTCGAATCCCGGTGGCGCAACAACAATATTTTTCGATAAAATTGATTTTATATGTATATCTTTCTAATTAATATATTTAATTCATATTTAAAATATTTGGAGAAACTTGTGTACCTAGAAAAAATACAGATGAAGCAAAATCTTGAAGTGGAGTCGTTGATTTTATAATCTCAGTATCAGTCATGCATTGCTTAGGGTTAAATTAAATGTATACGGCTGGCGGAATATCCTCAGCAACGAGAGATGAAATATGGATAGTAATATAACAAGAAGATAAACTTGCAGGGGCGATGGTTATCTCGTGAAATGTGTGATATTTGTTATCTAGTCACTCGGATGGAGTAACTGACGTTAGTAGGTTATGCAAGACGGATCAGAAGGTTTTGTACCTGATGAGATGGAAGGCTTTATCTCACTTTCAGTTTCACGTGTGCGGATGTATGTTCAAGTGTATATTAATTCAGTTATCAATATAAAATTTGTATTTGTGTAAATATTTAACAATAGCGGGTGAATTGTGATAAAAATGTACTCACAAAAGTTTGTATTTATTGTCAAATAAAGCACAATTGAATTGTATTGTATTTCTGACTAGACGGACTTGAATAGGTGTCAAGTGCACTGTTGCGCGGACATGTGTTTGAGGCACGGGAAGGGCTCTACAGACTCATTAAAAATGTGGTGTAAGTGCTGATGGCGTATGCTGCAAATTTTAAAACAAACAGTTCCATTATTCCATATGTTGAATAACTATCATGATATAACTGCACGTATTGAAATATTTGGCACATGTCACAAGACGTACGGATGCAATGACGAAATAATGGTACAAGGCAGAATCATACCTGGCGAAGTCTGCCACCTGTGGCTCACTGGTTTTGGCCGTGGTATCATAATTGTCACAGCGATCGCGACTGCTCTGCCGAGAAAGGAATGATGTCCTTTAGTCAAACCCAGATATCATCAGAACATACAAAGGAATGCCGACAACCAAATAAATAAATAATAAATCAACCACTAACGATTCAGTGTCATTCATTCAGCGTGATGAAGCCTTGTACCTTCAGTTCTGATTCGATCTCGCATTTCCTTGGAATTAAATGCGTTATTTTTTCTAGTTCAAGTTATTATAAGTTTCTCACTTACCAAGTTGCCAAGTTATTCGTAGGTATGCCTTGATATGTATATACATACTTGTTAAACTAAGATAGGATCCAGCAGTTGCCAATTAACGAAACATCTTCGCCCCTAACTACATTAAACACGCGGAGAAACCGATTAGATCGTCTAATACGGCAACAAGGGAGGGCTGGCTCGGCGGAGGAGGGGGTGGATTACATCCACAGTTTACTGGGAAACTCGCTAGTCAAGTTAGAAGTACGGAGAACTCTCTGGAGACAGTAGAGGGTTGTTTCAGCTGATTGAATCGTTTAAGGCTAACTATTGTTTAATAGAAAAACATGGACAACTTTATGTGTTGTCATATTTTTTGTCTTTTTATTATTGTACCTTATCCATTCAACAAGCTATCATTACTTTGTTTACTGCAACCTGAAAAAGATCTACATTAATAGACTTCCAGCGATCTTTTCCTGCATTATGAGAAGCAAAATCCGATACTTCTCATCATTTTTCCGTGATATTAGAGATTTCTTTTTTCTTCGATCATTCATTACTTTATCCATCCAGATTATTTTGAGCATTCTTCTGTAGATTTAAGTCGCTACAGCCAGCAATATAAATACTGTTAACTGTGTTCTGTTTGCTAATGAGCGTGTATATATATTTTGTATCAATTTAATTTCTAATCCGAGCAGTGTGACGCGAGGCAGGCTGATACACTCGTGTCAGGTGCGCGCGCCGGTGTCGCGCGCGCACAGCGCCGCCCGCTGCGTCGGGGCGTTTGGGAATCAGGCGGCAGAACGAGGTAGGTCGGCGTCCGATGTTGACATAGTTAGGAGCCGTTTTTGGTGGCAGTATAAACATCGATAATTAAAGTCTTGAAGAACCAACAGAAGTGTTATGATTTTATGGAGATCCCTGCACCACCAAAGTACACTTTTAACAATAATAATAGCCATGCACGATCCCATAGACCATTCCTATTATAGAGATCGTCAGGTTTACAACAAGTCCTGTTATAGCCCGATTCTCGCAAAGTATCTACAACTCAAGAGACAACTGTAGAGAATGGCGTCTTTGCATCTGGGAGTTGGTGATTGGAAAAGCGATTGAGAAGCGGAACCGAGTGATTCAACTGATGTATTTGTGATCAAGCTGTAAAGACCACGATTTATTCTGGCGTTACTAACTTTACCCTGTTAAGGGCGAGGGGAGCAAAGGAAGTGCGTGCCTAATTATATTGCATTGAAAGCTCATGCCGTGTACATTACGGCTCGGATGTGAAGATTTTACTCATTATAATGTCTTACTTTTAAAAATTGTTTTAGGTTAGTGTAAAATACAAATTCAAGATGTATAATAAGCAAACATTATGCAGATGATGTTGGTATTTGTTTTTTCCAGTTTACAACTCACTGTAGTGCATTTTAACCGTTTTCAACCCTGTAAAGCATAATTTACCGAAAGACATTTTATAAAGGGGGAAAAGATTTTATATAGACATCTTAAATCTTATTGAATTATACGAAAGTATACACATTCTTGGTGAGTCATAAACTGATTGTAACAAAAATACTTACAGTAACACTACAATGTCTGCACTGTTTCTCACCAAGTCAATAGTGTTTCTGTTACTGATTTCTTCTTCCTTCCTTCTTCATAATCAATTTTATTTATTTTCATCACCATTAACAGCGCTAAAAGTCGGGATGAGTCATGTCTTCTGTCGTCTACTTGAAAATCCCAGTATCTACCGAACATCTAATTGTTCTAGCTGTTCGCTTTCGTTCGAACCAGAGACGCTGATTTCTAACGGCCATACTCTCCCCGGCGAGCCCAGAGTACTAACATTGTCGCGTATGGATTTTGGATTTCATTTATATAACTCAGCTCGATTTTAAAGAGCTGCAGTTCAAAACTAATCCATCGTGATCCACCATCTAACTTGTGTAAATTGTCACTGTAAATCCACAAGTGATCAAAGATATCTGCATCTATTCTTAGTGTACTTTACCCGACCGCCATTATATGATCCACGTGATCTCACCGAATCGTCGTGTTGAACCAACTACAATATCATCACCGGTCGCACTAGAATCACTCGAAGCTCGCAATTCCACACCATCTCATCGTGCTTCACATCGTCAAAGTCTTGAGCACGCCCGACAACCTCCGCCGTAATCCTGTGCTGATTTCATCCGTCCGAATAAATCGCATCATCGCCTCATCATTCCGCATAAGTCTTTGGGATCCACTTCTGAACCATGCTAGCCGCTTCTGCTGACGCCTGTCTCATCACTTTTGTCCTTCAGTTGGCATCGTCCGACTAGGAGTCGTTCCACTGCTACCTATACCCTACAGCCTCTGTGCAGGCATTCTCCGTATATCTGCAGGTTTATTGAATAAACCCAAGGAATTTATTGAACAGTTAATTAGGTTAAATTCAGTGAGGGATATTGCCTACGAGGCGTCCTATGCGTATCAGTCGATACTGTGAACTATTATATTAGATAATTTAAACTCGCCAGCCTGGGGCAAGGCGCACCCACTTGCATATATGTTGTCTCGCATTCTTTTTATGTCATTTCTTTTATAGTTTGAGATATTGTATTTTATGTAACCTGTTTGAATAAATTGTGTTTAAACTAATCATCTATTTTATTAGAATGTTCCCGATTGAATGGCATCGATCCACAGCCCAAGTTGAATTATTACTGAGCTAGCCCAAATACTCTTTAAATTGTACATAACCTCACATTTTGCCAATTTACCACACCCAGAAGTATAAGCCTTACACTGCCTGCATGAATTGTCGAAATTTTCTTCTATCTGTGACATCTCTCTTACACTTCATTATTCCCAGATTACCAATCCACTATCAGATCATCGAGCCGTCTTAGCTCTGGCCTTCTTCTGTGTCTCCGCGGATCACCAAACAATACCTTTTTTTCCTGGTCTTCCATGCGATGCAAGTATGCCAGCCAGTGTAATATTTCAGTTTGAATAGATTTAACCACACTGGCATTTTATTCAGTCTGATCTTAAATATTTGAACATGATCAAGGATACATCCCAGTACAGGAAATAAGGATAAGCATGATTAAAGTAACCAATCCAGAGGATCGGAAAGCTTACAGAAAAAGTTTGGTTATCGGAATGATTTTACTCTTGAATGATTAATCAGTGGAAGCCCTCACCAGAACAGAACATCCACATCGATCTCCCATGACTGAGGATCGCGATCTCCTTGAACTTATACCCTCGTGTCTATGTTCCTCCATTTTTCTCTGATCTGAGGGCTGTGATTGATATATTTTCTAACAGGTGGGGGATCTTCCCTTTCCTCTCCGTTCTTCATCTTGGCCTACCGAGCTACTTTCTTCAAGATGACCAAAAAAGATTAAAATATTGGTACCTCTATCAATATGGATCGCTTTAGTATCAGTTCCGGTTGTTCCAAGGACAACGGCGATTCGCCGATCTCTACTTCTCTCAATTTATCAATCTAGGTGTACACTACGGCGACAGCATCGAGAATGCGAACCCGCCCGCAGAATATCTCCTTTTATTTTGCATACAAACAATAATCCAATTGATTTACATTTTTCCCAACATTTCACCGAATAACCAGGGACAGGACAAATCTTTGTTTGCCGAAATCTATCCTGGACTGGCACAAGAATGCAGCCCAGGGCAAAACACAAAAGAGAAGAATGATTAAAATAGCCGACCCCAAATGAATGAAAAATATAAATAAAAATGTTAGTTCTGTCAGCCGCCAATCAGTGGAACAGGATAATGTGGTACGTTTTCTCTACCTTGTGTCATCGATCCTCGCTAATTAGTTAGATGACATTAAGGAGAACGCACTTTGCTGTAACTTTTTATACTTTTCATAACATAGTCCTGTGGTATTTTAATACAAATTAAATGTAAAAAAAATCTATTTCGGTGAATACGCTACCCCGGAGAAGAAGAAGGTTCTAATCCCGGTAGCAACTAAATATTTTCTATGTATGTCTTTATAATCGATCATTTAATTTGTATCAAGATAGACGGTAGATAGAAGATAGATCTACATGGAATACAGTAGAAGATGGATGTTACCAGACTTAACGTTTCTTGGAGATTGATAATTAAGACTTTTTATTGAACAGCATACGTAACATACCTTGTTAGTACCACCTTATTGCAGCAAACAAACAAATAAGAACTCCAGTCTCGGGAGATGCTTATCATGGATCTTACACGAAGATGGTCCCCATCTTGGAATTCTGCCAGACTTGCGAATTTCTTCGTGTCCTTACACTTTTCTTTATCTTATTTACTTGGGGTCGGGATGTACTCGCGCTTAGATGACAAGTTCTGCAAATAAGTATTGATAATTAAATATCAAAGATAAATGAATGAATTGTAATTCAACAACGCATGAATGAAGCATTCTCTCTCTGCAACCTAACCCCTACCATACAACTTATAATACCATCTATTACATTATACTGCAGATGATGTGGAATTCACTTTATTCAGGTTTTGAACTAGGTTATTTTGTATGGTATACATAAATCTACGGTTTATTTAGAGATTTTTGTTATTTACAGTTTGTGACTTACCGCGTGCAGAATAAATGTCCTCTCGTAAAATTTAATAGTGTTTATCTCGCTGTTTCCGGAAGCTCTCATCGTAATCACAGGGACAATTGAGGGAAAACGAGTAAGATGGATAGCGTCCTCTTTAGATGCTTCAAGAAACGTAGCTCAAGACCGGGAGGAATGGAGAGTATTGTGACATACATGATGAAGAAGAAGAAGTTATGACGTCTAGTAAGCTGTATTTTCGCTCTATTACACTGAACGTATTTAAAAACGCATTATAAAAATACAATCAGGAGAACACATTCTTATTGTGAAGTTGTAATTATTCAGAACAGACGGTCTGTGATATTTAAAATATAAATTAAATATATTAATTAGAAAGATATATAGATATATATATTAAATAAATTTTATCGATAGGTATTCTTAATAATTACAACTTCACAGTAAGAATGTGTTCTCCTAAATAATAAAGTTTTATCAATGTGTCCAAAATTTAATAAAAATGAATTGATAATTCTGGTGTCTGCTATTAGATTACTCAAAGATATTTGAGATTGTGTAAAAATAAGGTAGATGGCTCTTTCAAATAATGGAACGATTAAATGTATTAATATCAAAAATATCGTCGCTGTAGAATAGTTGGATAATGCACCTTCCCCGGTTTGGAAAGAGATCCACGTTCGAATCTCGGTGGCGCAACAATAATATTTTTCGATAAAATTGATTTTATATGTATATCTTTCTAATTAATATATTTAATTCATATTTAAAATTAAAAAGTTATGAGCATATTCCAAAAGGTCTTGAAGTGTGATTTTATATGTATATCTTTCTAATTAATATATTTAAAAATATAATTCATTAAAGGTAATCACACCTTGTGAGTTGTAAACTGGGAAAAACAAAATATCCATACCAATACTGCATACTTTATAGAGTTAAATAATTCTTAAACACAAATTAAATGTATCAATTAGAAAGATACTCGTATATAGGAAAATTCTATTTATCGAGAAAATTAATAATAATGATAATTTTAAAAATAGTTAGTTATGACATCCTGAAGAAGAAAATGGTATTTTTCGAAACCGGTAGATGTATTTAAACTCATTTTAGTGGTTAATAAAACAAAGATAAAAAATAAAAGTACATTGTTTAATTGATACATTTAATTTGTATTAAAATACCGCAGAACTATATTCTGAAAAACTGCAACGTCACAATAATAATGTGCTTTATTTAATTATAATTAATTCTTAAACAATTAATTAAACTACTTGAAGTTAGATAGACAAAGACAGAAACCCGCGTAATCCTTCTGGAGACGGTCACTAGGATTGTTCTCCAATAAGGCCGCCATGATAGGCTCCGACGCCATGATAGGCCGAATTAAGGGTGAGATTAAAGGACAGGCGATGATTTACGTGGATCACTTTTATTACGGCCGTAAAACCTTTCCCAGGAGTCCTGCAGGCTGAAATTTGATTTGTGGCCTAAATTAAGAACGGTCGACGGTGTAGATTATAATCCCCGCTTAATGAAAATCCATCGAGCACGGAGGGGGCAATGTACAAAATCATTGCGATTGATCAGTAGAAGCCTCCCGTTTGAAATCTTTGATTTTCTTTCTTTTTGTGACTTTTCTGTTTCATTATGTACATGTTATAGTGAGGAAACTTGCAAGCGGAAGACAGCTGATGTATGATAGAGGAAAGAAAAGAGGGACACCCGTTACTTAGAACCCTTCTGCCCAGGGGATACGCGTGCACAACGTGTGCAAGGGTGTGCGGTTCGAGAATAAGGCTCCTCAACCACACTCGGACCCACGATCGATAACCGTGGCAAACGTCATCTTCATAACGAGGGACCGCCGAAGAAGAAGAAGTTGGTGATGAATGAAATATCTGGCTTCTAGCTGTAGAAGTACAAGTTTTTATATCTGTAAAATACTGATAATATAAGTACCGTTGCCAGATATTCCTGGCGTATCGCTGCGATTGTAATGTTGCGCGTGCGCAATGCTTTCCTCCATCTGTTGACTCACTACATGCAACGTTAGAGACATTCACATAGTGTGGCCGTCTTGTAGTGAACAGTTGAAATGTTCAAGATAATAAATCAGCCCGCCGACCGTGAGATGCGGTCCGTCATTCGATTCTTGAATGCACGAAACATGAAACCAGCTGACATTCATCGCCAAGTGCGTCCCGTTTTGTCCCGATTTAGTGCCAAGGGATTTCCATATTTTCCTTCATCTGAAGCAGTTCCTTAGTAGTAAACGTTTTAATAACGATGATGAACTCAAAGACAGAGTACAAACATGGTTTTCATTCCAGGCGGCGTTGTTATATACAAAAATTGGTGCCTCTTTATGACTAGTGTCTTAATAATGGAAAATATTATGTTGAGAAGTAGTTTAAGGTGTGTAGCGTCCGAAGAAAGTAAAGTATTGTAAAAATTATGTTGTATCTTTTAAAAAAAATCCGGTACTTAAAAAACGTGCCTCATATGAAACAATAATTAGACCAGTGGTCACTTATGGTTGCGAAATGTGGTGCCTAACCCAAATCGAAGAAAATAAGGAACGCAAAATACTTACAATTTATATAAAATGGAATTTACAGAATAAAAATGAATCATGAGCTCGTAAATTTAAATGAGCAAGAAAAAATCGTAATATTATGTAGGTTCTAAAAACTGCGATGGGCTAGCCATGTTGAAAGAATACCAGATGACTGATGATACCGAGTGGATATATTAATGAAAGCGATCTAGAAGCGGGCTGTGCGGAAGTCTGGTAGGACAGGAGAGTCCGGGAACTGGAGAAGGATGGCCAGAGATAGGAGTCGATGGAGAGTACTTGTGGGGGAGGCCAAGTGGCCAATCCTGCAGTGTAAAAATTAACAAAAATTTGGAATGAATCGCTTCAACTCGTCAAACTTAAGAGCTCTCGTATTCTCCATTACTCTGTATAAAGTATAAATATGGGCCAAAAAATTAAATAATAAACCTACTCGACACCTTTGAGGTGTTATTGGCATCACATGCCGCGTGCGCCAAGTGATTCTTCAAAAAAATTGCATTGAAGAAAGGATGCCAGAAGACATTACGACAGCTTAGAAAAATTAGTTTTAAACCCATCCCAGAACGGACGCGAAAGACTTACAAGGGACATAATTGAAAGAATTACCTACCTAGCAGTTTTACAATATTTAATTATTCAGATTTCTGACAATAAAATGGTTCATTTGAAAAGCTAAATTATGGACTGATTGAAATATTAGGTAGGAAAATAATTGCGCTATTTATCTTATAAATGTTAGCCATAATTTGTGTTATTTAATCGTGTTTATATTAATACAATTTTGAAGCGCATTTCTCGGCCTGTAACAATAGTTTTATTATTAATTTTGCTTCAAATTGAGCCGTTGAATTTTTATTTTTTGAGTTGATACCGACTAACTGAAGGGGTTAGTGGAATCAGAACATCGCGAACCAATTCTAGTACTTGCACAAAGGCGTTAGTCATCCAATAGTTCTGGAGCACTTATAACAGATAGGAAAATAAAAAAAGCTTGACATTTGGGTGCCGCACGAACTGAACGAAAAAATCTCCGTTTAGCAGATTGTTCTTCGCTGTGAGCGCTTGTTGGGCTGTACAAATACTATATTTCTAATTGTAAATCTTTATATGATTTTGTAGACTTGACTATACAATAGAGTGTAGGTTACGCATCAAAATATATATGATGTACTGAATCAATGTTGGTGCAAGGCTTGTCGGTGTAGTGGTCAAGACGGTGGCCTAGTGATCTAGTAGTCGGGGGTTCCGGGAAACCAGCAAGTTAGTCCTATTTTCACTATTTTGTACTATACAAGCATTTAGCTTAGTTTGAAAATGTAAGAATATTGATGTGACATATATTCCGTGCACGTATACCTATTTAAAAAAACTCATGTTGTCATTAAACGGCAGATTTATTTCAGAAAACAGACTTCAGATTTACATTTATATTAAATAAGACCAGGTGCTTCTTCTAACGTGAGAACTAGGACGCTATCAATATTCTTTGTACATCGTGCATGTGTTTTTAATTTGACAGTTGGTATGGCAAACGCAATACACAGTTTGTGCACCGTGCGTCCAACACATTTGCGCAACACTCATCAATGCCTTATCCACCATATTCACCAGACGTCTCGCCAACAGTTTATGACATGACATGATTCAGTGTTTTGACAACTTTTTACAGTTGAAATCAAAAGTTCTCATCAAGTCCGGAATATAACACAATAATAAACCATTTGTCAATAATGTGCATTCTGCGATCAAAAAAGTTAATTATTATCTGAGAAAAGTGTATTTGAATTTTAAGATTAAAATAAAATTTATTAATAAGAATTAGCGTAGTTCATTTAAATAAATATTATTCATATTACAAGTAGAGCGAAAGGGTAAGGAAAGGAAAGGGGTTTGGTAGTTAATATGAGAATTATGCTGTATTTAAATTCCTATGAAATATATATATGACGCGATATTATTTCACACGTTTACAACACGTTATTCAAATTTATCACTAGTCAATTTCTATTTATATTCTTTAGTGCCGACATAAAATAATTTTATGATTATTACAACGAATTACAACAGAACTGAAGTGCCAGGTTAGAGGAAAGATATTTAAAATACTAATTTAATGTATTAATTATAAATATATACATATATAATCAATTTTGTCGAAAAATATTGTCTTTGCACTTACGGGATTCGAACCTGGATCTCTATTTCCAATCCGGGCAAGTACACTACAAATTGTGTTATTGCGCCAGTATTTTTCATGACAAATTTTCGAACCTATATGTTACACTTTTTCAAATTAATACATCTGTCGTTCCATTATTTGAAAGCCATCTGCATTGTTTTTACGGAATCCCGGTAAAAAAAGGAAAATTTTGAGGATCTCTGTGTTATTATTTAATCTAAATTTTAATAATTTCTCTCTCTATCCCTCTGACAATAGTTATATATTTTATTTCAAACATTAATGGGCCATATTGTGATATTTTCATATATCAGTGATATAAAGACACGATTATCAGGATGTATTTTAGAAAGTCCAAAAACGACTGGTGAATCATCTCAGACTGAGTTGAGATAAATAGCAACAAATACAGATTGTCGAGAAGTATGAAGTGAACTGCAGTCGAACTGCTGCTCGTGATCTAAGTATTACAACCTTGGATGGAATATTTGTATGACAGGCGGCAAGTTATATGAACAGAAACTACTTACAATTACACTGAATTTATTGACGTTAAGTTACACAAATGATGAAGTTAACCCTAGGTGCGCAAACTATGTTCGGAGGCGGCTTCTGGAGCTGTCGCTCGAGAGGCGTCGATAGGTAGAGTGACGAGCAGTGGCTGATGCTTGTGTATTATCGTCGCTAGCAGACGGTATCCTACGTCTAAAGCTGATGGAAGTCGGGTTGTAGGAACTATCTAGATGACGAGAGTGGAGGCGATGGTTTTATATATAAAAAAATAGTCAGTTAACAATGTCTAGTTATCCTGATTTGTGTCTATCCGCAACGATTATTCAATACAAAAATTAATGTGTCTTTCAAAATGGACAAAAGTCCTCGAACTAAACGAATAAGCATTCTCCATCGATCCTATACTCCATTTCGTGTTTGTAATTTGTTAAGACTAATCAGCGAAATGTATTTACAGCCGCGGGGAAGATCAGATCAGACCGACAGTGGATATCTACGAAAATAGGTAGAATTAGGTATATATTGGAAACATTTCAAAAATGTTCAACCCCCCTGACTTATTATCAACAACGAGGAAAGTTATCAGTGGGCGAATTATCACAAAGGGAGAAATGATGGAGAAAGCATGAAACAGCAACTAAAGAGGGGAGCTACGGTTTTCTTGTTACTAAGAGTACTAATAAAATTGCCTCCAGGCAACATCTTCCAGACTCGGTATACACTGGCGCTAGTAATAAGATATATTATTTACTAGCTCTATCCAGTAAATAAAATACAATAATTATACTCGTGAGATTATTTTTCAAGATGTTTTATTTCACCATATTGTATCTACTTACTGGACTGTAGTATCAATGCCAGTTGACGACTGACAACTGTATTGCCATCTTCTGTTGTTATCTATATTGCCATCTCTCTTATTTATAGTCATCTCGCGGCGTACCATAGAAGCCGTGAATAATTGTTGGTTTATGACAATATAATTTTTGGTTCTGTTTACGACCTAACATTAGTCAAAATTTGCTCGGGAATCGCCGATGTATATTATTAAGTGACAGCTGGAAAAGGGGATCCACCCTTACCTGCGACCGATTTAGAAGCCAGCGCTCTCTTATCGGTCCCACTCGTCAAAGGTAATGAAAAAGCGACGTTGAATCAAACAAATGTGCACATAATTTCTTAAGTATATAAAATGACAATTTTATGTAATTATTTGCAATCATCGTTATATTTAAATTTAGTTCGGTGCTGTCTTTATTCAATATCAACATCAACCCGTAATGTATGTAGTATAAATATAGGGAAAAGATAAATATAAAGATTCCATAAACTCATAAATATAAAGTAATATACCTTATAAACGCAAGTCATAAATACACATATAAGCATACAATCAATAGAAAAACATATAATTGAACTAAAACGTATAGAGTAGATAACATTATTATTAAAATATACATGTTATATAATTCAATAAAAAATGTAAAATTCATATGTATACTCGTATATCGTAGGAATCAAAAAATTGTTAGAAGAAAACAACGCGGTTCTCAAAGTAAGCACTTTCATACATTAAAAAAAATAATGAGATGATTGTCTTAAGCATTAACCCAACTGTGAGATATTTGACATCTGTCAAAGTGTATGTATGTGTGCGCGGCAGCTTGGTGACAGATGTGACAGGGCTGACCGGGTCAAGTGGGCGCGCGGCGGTGGGGGAAGTCGTTGAAAGTCGCGATCTCTTTCAATACTCTTCGGTTCTCGAGATAAGGTATCAGATTTTAATAGTAGTAAAGTGATATATGGTTAACTATCTCGTTGGACTCTTATTTCTACTACCTTCATCTTACCAAACCTTCAAGGAATCTGTACGATTATTGCCGTGGCACAGACGGAATAGAGGATAATACAGAATCGCGGCCAATTACGTTACAATAACTACGAACTGCTTTGACACGACATTCATTCGTGATAATGGAACCCAATTTAAATAATTATGTCAGCTGTGACATCAAATTTCTACGGCAGGAGTCACATCTGATGAAACTGTTACAGAACAAAGCATTGAATATGATTTTCAAAAGAGGACGAACAAATGTACTACTTTCATGTCAGGATTGACACATAGTACACCGCTGGTAATGCGGTCCTGTATCTCTTCAGCCAGATTCAACACAACCACCCATCGTTATGGAATTCTTCCAGTTCTTCATCAACCTAAAGTCGCCCCCAGGATACGTGACATGTTTAGGAACTCATGTAAATGGTATTACATAAAGCGATTGTTTTCCAAATTATATTTCAACAAAATTACAGAACGGTATATTGTTCTGCGTCCCTTAAGAACCCATATTAAATTTCAAAGAATCCTGCCCCGGGGTACAAAAAATAACAAAGGGGATAAACAAATTTCTCAGAAAACAAATCCATCATTTAAATTGTATTGCAATATAAGATCTTCCTAATGCTTTCTCCCTTAGAAATTTTCATCCATTTTCGAACATTACGAATCGCGAGTGCGAAATAAAATATTCTCTCAATAGAAAACACACCTAAAAAAATATTTTATATACCAACATATATAACATTTGTATAACTGACTACCGATAATCATATCTCTGTCTCTTTTGTATATAATGTTCTGGGCTTTCTGGGTTGGTATACGAAACACTGTTCACACGCAATGTTTTAACCACAATAATTAACGGCTAAAATTGTGCTCGGCGACAATTTTACGCAGCAAAAAATATACACAGCCACTAATATTCGCGGCCACAATTGTTCGCGGCCACAATTATTCGCTTGCACAATTATTCGCTGGCATAATTGTTCGTGGTGACAATTATTAGTAGCGATAAATATTCACAGCTGCAAATGTTCGCGGTCACAGTGGCTCGCTTACATAATTGTGCGAACAATTGTTCTCGGGTGCAACTGTTCGCGAACACAATTGTTCGCGCTCATAACGTTGAAAGTTAGATATAAGTATTTTAGTTCTTAAATTTAGAAAAAATAGTCCTATGTACGTCTTTCGCGTCTGTCTCAGAACGAATTTGATACACTAGTGTAGAAATAACATTCCGTGTATATACACGGCATGTTATTGTACCTATACGCGACGTTTTTCGATATTTATTTGCACATCCTGATAGCAGGATGTATAGACATGTAATTATTAATAAATGCAACTTGTATTTTTTGTTTATTTTAAATAATGAAAAAAGAAAGAAAAATAAAACAGAATTTGAAGATGAACGCATTAGCCACCGTTCATCTCGGAAAGTCAATAACAATACGTAATGAAGATGGATCTAAAACGCTGTGCAAATAATTCATTCCCTTGTGATATCATTATTGAATAATACATTATCCATTATCTTTATCTGTTATCTTCTAGAAACTTTGACTGTCAATAATAATTATTATCATTTTCTCTACTCAATTATTTTATTAACTGACTCGCAAAGAACATTCTAGATCTTCAAAAGTAAATAAAATATTCAATATACTTATTAATTATTATATTCAATACCTATATTTAAGAGTAGCTCTATAAAAAAGATCTTTGATCACCTAGGTGAAAAAATCTATGGAAATGAGCAGAGGGTAGACACCATCATTATTATCGTTTATTACCGAGCTTTTGAAACAAATAAGATGAGGATAATTATATCTATAGGGTTCAGGTTCAAATTCCGGTGGCGCAACAACAATATTTTTCGATAAAATTGATTTGATATGTATATCTTTCTAATTAATATATTTAATTCATATTTAAAATATCACAGACCCAAGTTCTGAATAATTACAACTTCACAATAAGAATGAGTTCTCCTAATAATAAAGTTGTATCAATGTGTCCGAAATTTAATAAAAATTCTGGCGTCTGCTATCAGTTTACTCAAAGGTATTTAAGATTCTGTAAAAATAAGGGCTCTTTCAATTAATGGAATGATTAAATGTATTAATATCAGATAGGTTCAAAAATTGTCGCTGTAGCATAGTTGGATAATGCACCTTCCCCGGTAGGAAAGAGATCCAGTTTCGAATCCCGGTGGCGCAACAACAATTTTTTTCGATATAATTGATTTTATATGTACATCTTTCTAATTAATATATTTAATTAATATTTAAAATATCACAGACCGTTTGTTCTGAATAATTACAACTTCACAATAAGAA
This sequence comes from Eubasilissa splendida, assembly GCA_031772225.1. Taxonomy (NCBI): domain Eukaryota; kingdom Metazoa; phylum Arthropoda; class Insecta; order Trichoptera; family Phryganeidae; genus Eubasilissa; species Eubasilissa splendida. The sequence continues at coordinate 367,897 of CM062865.1, read as the reverse complement.
TGTGTTCTCCTAATATCTATAGGGTGTTAGTTTTTTTCATGTATAATCATGATCAAGTTTACATGCATGCTGGGAATACTGGACAAGGCGGTTCTGAGTGACGAGGCTTCCTCCATCGCTTATTACACCGCATAGGAGTGAACCCTCTGAGTACATTGCCGCTCGGCTTATTGTGGCAGAGGCCTGTGCGTGGAATTGTCTAAGGTGTAGGTGATATTGCACAGTACCACCCGCTTACACTCTTAGAATAATGGAGGGCTCGGTCCAGTGGCAAGGGTGGTCCGAGACGACTGGAGCTCTCCGTTACTCTGCAGCCTTTTCCGGTCTATGCGCAGGACCTTGTACAGACCGCAGTACTGTTAGTTCCCAGATGATCACAGTAATACAGGGCAGCACCGCCGCCGGGTGTCATGTGCGGAATAATGCATACATTTAGTCAATTATGGGCAAACATCTGACACCCTTGCATATTCCTGTTTGTAGGCAATCGGTGTAACATAATAAAGGGCGATTATGACAACACTTGTGGCGTTTCTGCACTTCGTGTTCCGTGTGACATATTTATGTATTTGTCAGTTGACTTATTATTTGTCGAATTTCAGTTAAAACTAGGTAGTGTGTGTGTATGTTTGTCGCCAGATAAGGGGTCATCACATAGCTGGAGCCCTATATCTCCCAGACGTCGGTACCGGGAATTTTTATGGCTGTTGAAAGCCTGACTTAACACACAGATAACTGTGAGGTGCGTTCAGGTCCTCCACATATCCATCAATGAAAAAATAGCAGGATAAAATCAGGAAAGAGAAATAGTTTTTATAAAATTACGAGAAATTATTTTATTTTATGTAATAATACTAATAATGTACAGAGCATTTATGTAAAAAAATACTTTATTTTATAATTTAAAATATATTCAATGAACCTCTTAAAAATGCACGCATTTGTATAATGCGACTATCCACCATAGACTGCAGTGAATCGAACAATCAGATACAATGTTACAGCATATATCTGAACAAATTTTAATGTAAATACATGAAAGCATTAAATATTATATAAGAACATAATTTCATACAGAAACTTTAAAATAATTATAAATTAATATTTAGTACCAACATATAAAATCATGATGTATGTGAAAATAAAACACTTGTTTTTTATTCTACTTATTTTATTTATTTGATACGCGTTTCGCCTTGCAAGGGCATTATCAATCTAACAATTTTAACTTATAACTATACTAAATATAAAAAAGGATTTCACATGTGATCATGGAATTCTACAAAGTTACCTCGGAAACAGTAAATATATAAAACTATGGTTTTGGCAAGAAAAAATGTAAAAACATTTTGCAGCTTAGTAGTGAATGAATGTGTTCAACTTGCCTTTGACGTGTTAATGTCATTCCACAATCACGCATGTGTATCCGTAAAATCGGATTAAGTAATGTATCTTTGGTCTGGTTGTCGAGCTATGCTTAAACCATAATACTCTATTAAAAACCAACTCAGCAGATCGATCTAGAATAGACGATGTTATCATAAATTATCCATACATCCGTATCCCTACTCTCGGGAGTACCCTGGAGTATTTTGAAAATTATTAAAGCGGATTTTGGAATTTATGAACATGTTAGTATTCCTTTTACAAAGTTTGGAACTTCGGTGTATTGCCTTTGATAAGGGATGCAACGCCCTGTCCTCCGGGAGGGTCGGCACGCAGAGGGCTGGACCCCCATGGGGGAGTTGAGTACCTCGGCGAGAAGTTTTCCCGCCAGCAATTGGAAGGGAAGGAAATGCGCATCTCAGTAGAATTAAGAGGAAAAGGCTTTCGCCGAAAACTTGGGTCCTGAAGTAAAATACTTAAGTAAAACATGTTTGTTTTGTTTAATACGCCTACCATACGTTTCCTCGAATATTTCAGAGAAGCGATATAGGGCTCCAATAAATCGAAAAATAATTCAATTTGACTTATCTGATATCGTACCGTGTGCTTACTTGAAGTACTAGATTGTTTGAGTTGTTTTTTGTGAATGCTTTGTGTGAGAACTGTCATTGTTTAATGTATGTGTGTGTCTCATGAAAGTGAGTAGATGAGTGGTGAGAGGCGAGCCTTATAAGGGACCGCCTCTGGGGGAAGAACTGTCTTCCATCACAGCTTCTTCTGACTAACAAGTCTTTTTCTGAAGTGTATAATTATTATTGATTGTAATAATAGTTATACTTGTAATAACAGAGTTATACTTATAAGGAATTGAGACCCAAGAAACTAGACAGTAATCATGGGATAGAACACCGAGGGAATCTGTGGTAATTGAAGATTTATCACACTTTAAAAATAAATTCGCCAATACTTAAATATAAATGTAAAATTTTTGTATTGAAACAATAGTAGATATACATAATTGTGTATGGAATTGTTATTATTGTTCTGTATTTTGTATTTACACTGAATATTTATTTTAATGTTTTACCTACGATGAGTTTGATAAATAATAACATTTTGATATACTTTATTATTTACATATTCTTAACATTCGATTTGAAACCGATGTTTACCGTTGGTGAACATTGTATTATGTATATTTTCACGTCTCTTTCGTATATCGCCGGCGGTGAAATTGTCGCACGGAAGAGCAGAGTTCGGTTCCCTGTCAGTTAGTGTGACTGGTATTTTAATAAGGAGCGCGGGGTTTTTTTTGGTAGGGTGTGCTGGGGGGGGTTTATTTGTGTGGTGTCTTGTTGTTTGTTGGTAACAATTTGGGAGGGTTGTAGGGATGAGGCGGGATGTAGGGGTGATAGGGTGTGTTTGTGTTGGAATCTGGTTATCAAAATGCATTGCGGGTTGCATGGGGGTTTTGGGGGTGAGTGGGGTTTTGGGGGGTATATAGGGCGTGGTACGAGTATAGGAGAGATGTGTGGGGAGGTTTGGGTATGTGGGGGGGGGGGGGGGGGGGTTGGGAGTGGGATGTTTGTTTTGTGTTTTTGGGGTTTTGGGGGGGTTGGGGGGGGCGGGGAGGATGGGTGGTGGCGGGTAGTGGTGTTGGGGGTGGGGAGGGGGTTTTTTTTTGGCAGTGTATGGGAGGGAGTGGTGGGGGTCGTGTTGCTGGGTTGTGGGTGATGTTTTGGTGGGTTGCGGCGTTGGTGTGGGGGATTATGGGGACTAGGTGGTGGGACTGCTTACTTTAATCGGGTCGATTGCTCGCCAGTGCGTGATGGCAAGTAAAGCGGCGAGCACACGCAATATTTGGGATTATTTTCGGCTTCAGCACGAGAGTGTTTGATGTCTTAATCAAAACTTAAATAATATTTTAACATATCGCCCGAGTCGTGACCCGTGACCCGTGACCCGTGACCCGGGCCTGCTTTCGTAGTTTGCTTAACTTTTCCAATTAGAAGGGACTCGGCTGAAGGCGAGACGATGATATCCCCTCCCAGCTTAGGTGGATGAAGTAAGTAAGATATTCAATGTTAAGACAATGAAACGCTTTAATCATTACAATGATGTACCTCCCCATTTCTGAGGGTGACCTTTCTGCCATTGCGAACGGTCTATTAGTGTTGCTCTGTGTCTTGTGTAACTGGTCAGGATGTATGGCAACGAAGCGCGGTCTCGATGCAACAATTCTAGGTCTATTACAATAATAATTGATTACCCAGATTAATACAATAGTTACATTTAAATCAAGAATTTACAAGTGAATGACGCGTATATAAGAGAGCGCTTCCCAAGGGCGCGGCTCCTTATAATGGCTCTCCCACAGACCCACACTCACACAACCATCCGTCACACACACACACCGTTCAACGGACGTTGGCTATCATCACTTTGTCCACTGCGGCTCCTCTACCAACAGTATGATAAAAAAATTATATATGTTAATATGTGGAATCACTTCCAATACCACTACACCATCGCCATCTATGGACTAAATTTGATATCCATTTTTCCTGAAACAGCATATATGTTACGTTACGAAATCAATAATTGCATTCTCCTAGTATATTTTTAAAAACTTGTAATGTGTCCAATGCAGGCAATTCCCTGTGTCACGAACGGGCTTTTGTAAAATAAAAAACACTATCCTTGCGTTTCGAATGGTCCAAAACAAAAAAAAAACACTTTTTCTGGTTTCTTTTGTACCGAAACAGCGAAATTTCTCACTTAACAGATATCAAAGAATGTGGAAAACCTTCCCGGATATACTTTCGGTACGCGCGAGGATTACAAATGCAAGGGTCCAACGTTTAACAAAACATTTGAATGGAGGGGGAGACGTCCAATAATTTAGGCCTCTTTTAGGAATGCGATCTGGGATCGAAACGTGGAAAAAAAACTCATGTTCGAAATTCAAAAATGATATGTATTATTTGATACTATCATTATTTCTAATAAGATATCTGGCGAGAGTTGATTTTTGTCTAAGCCAACTTTTCAGTCTACGTATTTTTTAAATATTTGTTTTTCATGTAAAACATCCTTAATGGCCTTAATTATATAGCTTAATTCAAAAATGTGAGTTATTATTATTCATTTATATTAGAGGTCATACGCTAGACAAGTTTTGTTTCAAAACATTAACTCAGATAAAGCCTTTGAGCTTATTAATAAAACTAACAAACTGAATATTATTTTTAATAATTTTGGCAATATATATAATATGTAAGATATATCAGATAAATCTTTATTTATCAAATTGTTAAAATGTTAATATTAATAGAGTTATAAATGATATTATTTCATTTATTTAAGGTTTTAAAATGCTTTATATTCATATAAAAAAGCGATTTTAATAAATACAAGTATAGTTTGTTTACTCACATACTTCAGAGCTTCCATTCAATGTATATTTTTTACTATTTTTTGTGTCATTTTGCCGAGTCGAGTTGTAATACCAATTCCCTTGAGGGTGTATTTTTATTTTTCCAGTTTGAAATTCGAGAAATTCTACGCGAATTACATACTTTTTCAAGATGGAGCTAATAGTTAAACTTCTAATAAATGTCACGTAAATACTAATTGACGTTATTTGTTACGTAAATCATGCGAGAGAGGAAGGTTTGAATAAATAGAGACGACAAGAAAATTGTTGATTTTCTCGCATTCGAGACATGTGTCACGAGTCTTTTCCACGTTTTTTCATATAAATATTATAGAATGAAAAAATATGTGTGCTATTATTCGAATCAATCCATCGAATATTAAATAATTTAGTGAAGTACCAAATTCATACATATGTGGGAGTAAGCGGTGTGAATGGAATGGAAACGCGCGATTGATGTACAATCGTTTATTACGGCAGATTATAGAAGGTATGCGTGTAAAAATGCGGAGAGTAGATAAGCGAGTGAGATGAGACGAACGGAAGATGTGTTGTCGGCGAGCGATCGAGCCAGACTGTGGCGGCTGCACTTTGCCGCCGGCTAGGTATTAAATGCAGATGTCGCTGGTGTTGATGCCGGCTGGGAAAGGCGGTGAATTTGAACCGTTGTCCCTTATATCAGTAGTCAAAGTACCTACATAATGTTTACACAATGTTCTACATTCAAATTTATTATGACAGCTTCATTTTATAATTTTGTTTATAGAGATCGATTTAAATATACAATGTTACCGTTTTGTGAGCTGTTTGTTTCATAATTACGTAGTATTTTACTACATTTAAAAAACAACGGTATTGTGTATATACGAAATAAACAATTGCGACTTTCAAACAAAATTACATACATAAAATGTTTACTTTGTTCAAGAAAACGTTGTTTTCTCTTAAATTCAGTATAAAATCGTCTAATTTACAGAATTTGCAACTTATTTTGTGAATAAATACAATATTAATAATAATAGTCTAAATATGCATAAAATTATATCTTATCGAGGTATGTAACTAATAATTAAGGTAGCGACAGATTAACATGTCCGCTGTTGTCGGATCGAGCGCCGAAACGAAATGACGCAAATGAAAACAATAAAAAATACATATTTACATGATAGATACAAATATATTGTTTTTCTTTATTAAAACAAAGTGTTTTTGAAAACGTGGAAAATTGATCACATGTCCTGCAAATTTAACGATTTATAATTCTATTATTTCTTTTGCCTTAGTGCGTGCATTTTATTTACTTGCCAATCGAGTAAAATAAAATATTATCTTTGTTGGGCGGTGTTATTAAAAGGAAAGCCTTAATGTATTTCTTCAGTGTTGAATGAATAGCTGGCTTCGCCTTTTTATCGCAATTGAAGTTGACCAATTTGAAATTGTTTAGCTGTATGTGTGGATTCTTGAAATTGTAAACGTGTAAATGACATTTCAAATAAATAATAATAAAATAGGTTCGAAAATTGTCGCTAAAAATATTGTCGCTGTAGCATAGTTGGATAATGCATCTTCCCCGGTTAGGAAAGAGATCTAGGTTCGAATCCCGGTGGCGCAACAACAATATTTTTCGATAAAATTGATTTCATATGTATATGTTTCTAATTAATATATTTATACATATTTAATAAAATTATTGTTAACTTAAGAATACCTTAAGTGGCATTCGAGACAGTGTGCTTGTGGTTTAGTGGTTACGATACTCGCCTAGTGATGTAGTGTAGGTAAATAATAGGTAGGTGAGCAGTTTTTTGGTCTAGTGGTTAAGACGCTGTCCTAATGATCCAGTGGTCTGGGTTTCGCGCCTCGTTCCAAGTTTGTCCTAATCTCATAGCGCAAGCGTTTAGCTTAGTTTGAAAACAGTAATAATATTGATGGACACGTATTCCGTTTCCGCATCTCTATTTAAAAAAAAAACTATTTAATAGTATTTAGACGATGTTCACTGTCTACTTAACTAAACGTATATATACAGGTTCATCTGTTAATATTTAATAATAGTGAAATTTAAAAATTAATTATTTTAATCTCAATTAATGTACCTTAAAATCACAGAATAAAATAGTTTAAACAACAAAACATCCTTGTTCGAGTGCAACCCTTATCTTCCCGTCTTCGGCTGTTCAGCGTTCAGCTCCCCGGCAGCGGGCGACCGAGTGGCCGTGTGGCCGGGTGGCCACGACGCCGGTCCCAAAAAGCTTTCAAAGAGGCCATATTAAACTGTTACCACCATCCCCCGGGAAATCGCTCAGAATAAACTAGACATCCAATAAGACTTTAAAGAAATGTGCCCATTATTAAGAAAGTGATCTAAGTCGTGTTTCTTTCGTTTCGAGATATTTAAAGTATCGCGTTTGAATTGATTTAGACATATTTTTATATTACACAACACAATGTTTTAAAATTTGCTTAGTTTACTAGATTTATAATTTATTTCAACATATAAATGTGGCATGCAGTAGCTTATAAAGAAATAAAAAATAAAAGGTCAAAATGGCTCACACTATTGTCAAAATAGACAATACACTGAATGTAAACGCTTCATTTTTTTTTTTTCAATTTCTTAACTTAGTAATTCTTCCTCTTTGTATAAAATATAAATATAAAATAAAATTTTATTGTAGATCATTTTTTGTAAGAAAAAAATTCTTGTTCACTGCTAATTCAATTTTATTGAATTTCTGCGATCATTTTGGTGGTTTATTATTTTAATTACATCGGCTTAAAACAACTGGACAGTGGTCTTCCCACACCATTAGATTTTTCACCCAGGAAGTCCTTCGTCGTCCAGTTCTCTTCTTTCCGCAATTTTTCCTTGATACTTGCAGAATCTCTTATTTTTCTGGATGTCTCTAGCAAAATTGATTTATTTTTCCTTTCGCATTCGAATCATCGCATTATCGTTTATAACGTATCTAGCCAGTCTCAGTGATTGTCCGTGATTCCATTTCATATACAGTACAAGGAAAACGTAACATAGTATCATTCTCATTCGTAAATTTCAATTTATGGCCCGCGTTCACGGAATGAGATGCGACGATATTTCAGAGATATATTTAGTTGAGATTAATATTTGGCTATTACTTGTTGGTATTAGTTTAAATGTACAGGTGATGAACTCGGCTGTCTCAGGTCGCACTACCCATATAAATAATTATTCATCCCCATTAATCAGAACGGTGCAGGGAGAACGACATCCGGGGTGTGATAAATAAAAGAAGCATACCTTGGATCTTGTCACCAGGTTTATTGCAAGTCACAAGATAATTAACACTTTAAGAGAGAACTTATTGAGAGCACCAACCGCAGAAACATAATGAATTATCGTTGCTGCGACCTGCGAAGTATAGCCGGATAGTCACCCTCTCGAGTGGTGGGAGCCACGCGCGTCGGCCACAGCTTCCGAGTACCCTCGGCAGGTATCACCATGAGTCCGCCATAAATACGTGATGAGATTTAGATTTTGAGATTGACTCAGAGATCAGTTTAATATTGATGAAGAGAGACAAAAACTTAAACTCGCATAAGCGACGTTCAATTTGATAGTGAAACTCGACACGTGCGCCTAAACGTTACCTGTAACTAGTGGTGTAGAGGTGTAGTGGGTCAGGGCGGGTCAGGGCGGGTCAGGGCGCCGCCCTACTACTTTTTTTATGACACGGTACTTACGTTTTAAGTACATTTAAAATATATTTTGATACAAAATTTACATTTTACAGCTCGATAGTTTTTTTTTGACATACGATTGGTTTTAGCGTTTAAAAATAAAAATACCGCCCTGTACTTTTTTTATTTAGCACTAGGGAATCAGTTACGCGCCGCCTTATGCAAATCCGTGCGGCGAAAGGTATTAAACAATTTAGTGACTTTTCTAAATCTTTTTAGTTTTGCGTTAACAGATTTTTAATTTTAAAACGTTTTCACGTTAAACGTGTCCCACTGTATGGCGAATTTTGAAAGGGAATTATCTGATCGGAGACCCTCGGACCCGCAACAGAGGCCGCACATAAGGGCGAGAATATAAATCACCCGCCGGCAGATAACATCATTACAAAATGGCAACCATTAGTTTTGAATGCCGATAAATTAATGATAACATATGATTCCGCATGAAAGCCTTTCATTTTGATCCCAAAATATATTTTAATTATTCAAGTCCACCCGACGCCCGGGCATAAATTGAAATGCGAACATTCACGGTAAAATATCGCGGGACCCTCCCACACCCCTCTGTACCAATAATTGTTTAATGGGGGTTCGCATTGTGCCCGCACCCGGCTGTCGTAGCTCCACTGTAGCGGCACTCGCGCCGACTGCGGACACATGTTTTTGTTCCGTGGAACGGGTGGATGGACTGGACGACTTCACACTTTAGATTACATTCTCATAAAAATCTCATCTTCAAGAAGCAGCGCGAGAATGATGAGACGAGCGAGACTGATGAAGTGCCTGAAAGATTTAAAACTTCGCTGACCACATTGGCCTGTGTCCACGGAAGAGGTCTTACACTCAAAACACTATCTGAGATAGAGATCATGCTCCCATAAGAATCCAACTCACAATCCATCACATCTTATACTTGTACGTCAAATGTCAAATCTGATCTGATAATTAACCCATTCCCCGCGGGTGTCTCATATATGAGTTCTGCCTTACATGCCCACAGCGCGGGTGTCTCATATATGAGTTCTGCCTTACGTGCCCACAGCGCGGGTGTCTCATATATGAGTTCTGCCTTACATTCCTACAGCGCGGGTGTCTCATATATGAGTTCTGCCTTACATGCCCACAGCGCGGGTGTCTCATATATGAGTTCTGCCTTACATGCCCACAGCGCGAGTGACTCAAATATGAGTCGCCGTGTTTCGCCCGCGGCTAGTGCGTACATATGCGCTGAGGAACATATATGGTATTTGGAACTTCATCTTACCGACATCTGTCGATATTTATCAAGGATTATTAGCCATCTTATAAACAAACACGAAATAATAAAAGTTATCGTATCAGTTAATGTAATGCGCTTCAAACTAAAAAGTTAAATTTAATGTCAGTATTTTAAAAAAACTTGTAAATTGTGTGCATTACTCTCAAAAATCAGCGCCTGCGCAGATCACTACTTCACTCTAGTACGTGTTACCACAAATGGCGCTAGTGTAGAGATGGTGTTGTGTTCTCACGTGGATAATTTCGTTTGCGTTATTTTGTAATTAAGGTTCTGATTTCTGTATTTGTTTATGTTCGTGAAGATACTTGAGAACCTTTGCTATCGATTTCTTAAAAACAAATCATAAATTTGTTGCATTATCGTAGTGTGAAGTCGTAAATTATAATGCCACCAAAGAGTACCGCGTATGAAAAATGCTATACGTAAATATGAACGCGACCAATGAGTTAATGAAATCGTGAAATTTGGTTCTCCGCTTTAAACGGAATATTAGTCAACTGTTTGTGTAACATTTCATAAGGTGACGTTTGTGTGCACGTGTCAAATCTCGCTGTCTGGTTTGAGATTCCGTCTCTCTTTATCAATCTCAATCTGTTATCTGAGTTTATATTCAAATCAAAAATTCAACGCGCGTGTACTTGGCGCTGAGATTTATCTCATCGGGCTGTAATAAGACGCAAAGATCAAATGAATATGATACAGAATTACTGAATTTTTACCTACAAAGGTTTTTAAACAAATAATAGATATATCATAGAGACGAAACAATTTTTATTATATAGTGTAGTGATACTTCCATATATTAAACATATATACAACTTTCAAAAATTTGATAGATATGGAGATTGATTAATGGGTGAGAATGGTGAATTTGTATAAAGTGATCACTTAAGTCAGCCGAACACAGGTCGTAAGTCCTGTAATTACCCATACTTCCATATTTTTCACATTAAATATAATAAAAAGAGCTTCGTCTCTATGAGATATCCGCCAGCGACGCGAGCGACACTTGGATTGAGGACGCAAGCCACAGCAAAGAGCGGCCGGATCAGTATGGGCAATATTCTTCCTGTTCTATCCTCTGATTGAATAAACGCCTCCATATCACACGTGTTTAATGTGTTTGTGATTTGTTATCAGTTGATAGACTGCTACTAAGTAGGAAGTCGCGACCTTTTTGAGGATTCGTATTGTTCTCAGTCATTGGACTGTGAAAAATAAGATTTAATAATAGAATTGCAGTCTCAGAAGAGTAATGATCTGACAGAGCAAATAGTCTCCTCCCGTACGACTCCTCGTGCATGCTGGGTGGTGATAGCGGCACACGAAGACTAGCTACCAGGTATGTGTGCTGTAAATGTGTTCACGTTTTAGTGTGCGTGAATGTTGGGCGGTTCCAGCAATCTTAGGTGAACTTTACTATAGGGGAACTTCTCCTAAAATTACATAGGGTAAGTAAAAATACAAGTTCCATCATAATTGATTTAAAATGTTTTTTTTAATTTTAAAAATAAGAAATAATGAAATGTTTTACAATTTTTAAAAATGTATAAAATAAAATAATTATTATAATTAAAAAGTTATCAGCAATTACTAAAAGGTCTTGATGTAGCATTTCACTAGTGTAAAATGACATATATTTGTGTAATTTTACATTTAATATTTTTTAGTTACATTTTTATTGATACATTTATTATCTTTACCTATCTGATTGCTAATTAGAAATATTTAAATTTAGTGAGGGCTGAGGAAGGCGTGTATGTTTAAATTAGAGAAAAATAAAATAAAATTGTGTCGATAATTTATTAAAAAAATATTTTATCAAAAGTCATAAAAACATTTATTTAAATAATTAGCTTTACAAATTACCATAGTCGAAACTTATAACATAATTAATTGTATTTTAACATTTTATTTAATATAGGTATTAATTTAACTTCATAATATTGTAAAAAATGAAAATCACTCGTTTGACAGATAATAAATTATAACGTATAATTTGTATCTACGTAAATACCGAAATATGGAATCGTTGGTCGAAATACACTGAGAACACAAAACATTTAGTCTGTCAAGTAAAACAAATACGTAGAAATGTTATTCTACGCAGTCTTCAGTAATGATTAATCTCTTTCGAAGACAGCGGACTTTAGCACAAATTATTTGAAAAATGCAGAAAATCCGCATACGTCAACATGCCGAAATAGATTCAGTAAGAAAATATTTAATTCAGTTCAACTATTATAAGGATTGTAAAAACAAAACTGTATTTGTAGGGTGGTTCGCCGGTTCGCTCTGTGGTAGCTCGGATTAGATTGTCTGCAGCGTGGTGCAGCGGTCCAGGGGGGTCCAAAAATCTCGTCCAGTGTAGCAGCCAAGTCGTGTGAATTTCCAGGTCCGTGATCCAAAGTCGTTGCAAAGTCAGGAAGCCAGAAGATTCGGTGGTAGTGATGATAGCAGAGGTCCAAATGATGAGAGAAATGAAAAGTCGGAATTTGCTTTGTTCGAGTCCAGTGGTGCGAGAGACGAATGAGACGAGAGTGCTCTTTGCAGCCACTGGACCATTATTTATTATACATCTAAAAACATCCCGAGCGCTACAGGCTCCAGGAGATCTCCTCCAATCACAATGCCGGATCCGTCCCCCTGCCGCCCCGCTGCGGTCCAGCGCAGCCACCCCCTGGCGGCGAGATCTCGAAACTTTGTTCATTTTTCTCGCCGCGAAGTTGAGGACGGCAGACTCTGAATTTCTCCGGCATTTCTCTTCTCCTCTTCATAGTTGGATTCATTCAAGCCCAAGTCCTAGCAAACTGAGGACCAGAATGCACATTAAGTTGTCAAAAATGGTTCGCAAACAACCCACGGCTAGACAAAAGTCGTGGGTTACGTTATAGACTAAACTCACTACTTTGGTCTTTTTTCTTACTGGTAATGTATACTGTCACATATTAAGACATGGTTATGATTTTACCATACATTCTCACTGAACGCTCGAGTCTAGGTGAAGTTCCTTCGTATCTCTTCACGATAATCTGGTATTTGCCTTATAAAGCGGCCCACAATAGAATGTTGATATTTGCGTAGCGCGTGTGAAAATATGGACGCAATATTTATATCACGTTCGTTACTCGCGATCGCAGACCGATATGGGCCTAAGTTTAATTTTAAATGTAGACTGTGGATTAAATACAGTATCGATCGAGTGATCCAAATCCACAGCGACTTCTCGATAGACCTAGATCAAATTAATACGGAGCGACAAATTGAGGAGATATTTTGAGGTGCTCCGTATTTCTGTCTTCAATTGGAGTTTGCTGGCCCAGGATAGAGAAGCCTGGCGTTGAGTTGTATAATGGGCCACAAAGCTACGTAGCGGCAGGAGTGGATTCAACGTAATAAGTCATACAAATAGTCAACCGGCGAACTGCAGTCGGTCTGGAAGTCTAGCAGGATGAAAAAAAATGTCTGCAGCGGACTTCCTGAGCAGGTCGCATATCTGGTCAAGTTTGCGCATCATTTGGTATCGTCAAGGAGGTGTCCATTTAAGGCACGCCTCGCCACAAAAATGTACTTATTTATATAACAAGTGAGTTTAATAAAGAATGTAATTAGTATATTGTTCAGGGCGCACTCTCCGTAACGACGTAAGTTGCCAGTTGTTGAAGGTTAATAATGATACTCTGTACCGACGGTTTCTAATTAGCCGCAGCCTTCAAGCGCTGTTCAGCTGAGCCAGCTGATCGCGGTACCTGCATCGTCTCGTCTTCCCGCGCGGGGAGACTTTCAAACTTTGCTGGCGATTTTTTTGTACTTCATAATTAATGAGAATGGATTACATATACGCGAGTGTTATCAAAAAAAGAGAGTCCAAGTAATTAATTAAATTTACAAATATATCGATAAAAAATAATTATAATTAATACAAATATTTAAAATCGTACTTTTCTAGACGTGAAAGATTAATTGTTCTAGTGAATTCCTTCGATAGCTCGTTATTCCCGGATTTTCTACCGATAATATGAAAGTCAATATAGGTGGAAAAATCACCACTAACCTGGAATTACGGATGCTGTTTTTCTACTCGTTTTTCTTTTGTGCTCCGGTTTCGGGGCTGGATTCACCGACTCGATCTCCACGAATTATTTCGACCAGCCGAAATAATTTACTTCGGAGCCGATTAGCACATCTGGCAAAGTGTCAGCTGCGATTTTGAACCGTTCCAACCGTGGTTTGACAGCGTTTCCACCGGTCGCAGAAAGCGGCGACCTTCACACTATATAAACAATAACACAAATTACTTAAACTACATTTTCACATTCAATTTTTTAAAAAAACTCAACTTACTGTCACGACGTTTCCCAGCAGGGGTAAACGGATATGATAGAATGCTACACTCTTCTATCGTGGTACTCTTGCCGTATCCGCTTTCATAAGTGTACACTCTTCAGTTGTTGAAACTACTCTAATATTTGTTTTATCCGATCATGCCACGTGTTTCGCGGACACCCTACAGTCATATCACCCTCAAAACCCACCTCACATATGTTCTTTACCATATTTCATTTGTTCATTCGTTCCACATGACCAAACCGACATCTTAATTCTATCTACTACGCTTCAAACAGCTTTACATTCGTTTCTGATTTCTTCATTCGTTACTCAATTCTAAACAGTATCTGAAACAGAGATTATAATCCCATTAGATTCTTCAAAGACAATTCTAGGCTTTCATAGTCTATTGTGCACACTAAATTTTTTAAATCAAGCTGGTGATGCAATGTTCAATGCTTATATACGCTATTTTTCCAAATCCACCGTATTCTCCCGATCTTTTCCTATCAGATTTTCATATTTTCCGCTCTCAATCCAGCAACCCCCGAGAAGTATTCATTTTATTAAGACGCTGCTCTTCACAATTGGTTTAACGACTTCTTCAGGCATGAAATCAAAATACGAATACGTAAATAATGCAATAAAATATTATTATTGATTAGTTTAGGTACACGTGTATTTTGTTTATTAATTTTTTTTTAATAAAAATGCTACGAACTTATGCATCAACCCTATTGCGGTTACAATACTTACCAAATCGATTTAAGGGTAATGATTTACGATGGACGGTAGCAAACATTACAGTTGAGGTTTCACTTATTTTTAAACATCATCTTTAACATCATTTTGCTCCCACGACATTCTTTAGAGATATTTCTCAGCTTTTGTAGCCTCTGTGTATATACCACGCATCAGAATTACGTTGTAATAATTAAAAAGTTTCCGAATTTTGTGGCACTTAGCCCTATTCTGCTGAAAATAGACATCATCCAAAAGCAAATATTATTCTGAAAAATTTTTACAATTTTTCTAGTGAATTTTTCGTGCATCGACTCATTTTCGTTAATGTTATAGTGTTTGTTAGACAGATGTTACGGTGCTAAAATAAAAACGCGCATTCCGGTGCTGTAAACTCAGTGTACATGTAGACTTTTGGAATGTTTAAGTTGAATAAACATGAACATTTAACATTTATTAATTATATTTATCATTCAAATAATAGTTCATATATTTAGATACGTAAATAATTTCAAACTATAAATGTATAACTCTCTATAACTCCCTCTCTAAGCACAAGAACTAGTCTCTTTTTTGGAGAGGTAAGCGAATAATAAATCATGTAATTTTAATAATATAAAATACTTATTTCACGTTATAAAAAAATTGAAAAAATGTCAAAAAAATATCAATTATTGGGTAAAAGTGCTATGTCATCATAAACGACAGCATAAATACGCACAAAACATTTCTAACTCGGCCAGCGCACGCTCTGCCACTAAAGTGACGATCGGCATCCGGCACCACGCGCCCCGCGCACTGCGCCTTCCGCACCTCTCCGCACGTATACACATGTTTGTATTGACAAACAGGTTCTTCGAGAAAACATTTTTTATTGTTGCGTATGATAAATACTTACATATTGTAATTATTTTATCCTATACTAAAAAAAATTACATTCACATATTTTTATTAGGTAGGTACACATCGTTTGACCTAAAAATAGTTCCATTATCTTCCAGAAGTTTTAGCTTCATTGTTGATTTGTTTCGCGGCGCATCTCCCGTTTCCTCCCGACGAAGCCACTTTACGTTGCAGTTCGGAACAAAATATGAAAAAAAGTGCAGTTTCCCAACAAAGGACAATCGATAATCGGCTCGGGGGTGGGGCAGGGGGCTGAGCGCTCGGCTTGCGGGGAATACCTAGATCGTTCTAGATATTATAAAGCAAGCCTTTTGAATGAAACTTGTAAAAAATTTACATCGCCTTTGAGGAACAATGTATACATTTTTATATTTCTGTGCAAGCTTGCGTTACTAATCTGCATTGTGGGCGTTCTAAAATATCAGATAACAGAAGGATTTTACAGGTGATGTTCTGAATTATGTGATGTGATTATTGTCGCAATATTCATCCACATGTTGTGTATATAACTAGAGTAGATTACGAGAATGATAAACTACGAGGCGCGTTTTTGCCGGATATTCCAGGTGTACAGCTGCGGTTGCGATGTTGCACATGCGCAATGGTTTTCTTCGTCTGTTGACTCACCACATGCAACATTAGAGACATACACATAGTGTAGCCACTTTGTAGTGAGTGGATGATATGTTCATAACAATAAATCAGATATACGGTCCGTGATTCGTTTCTTGAACGCATGAAACAGGAAACCAGCTGACGTTCATCGCCGAGTATATCCTGTTTAGGCGCCAAGTGATTTCCTTCATCTGAAGCGGTTCCTTGGTGGCAAGCGTATGGTGACGACGATGAACTCAAAGACGGAGTGCAGACATGGTTTTCCTCCCAGGAGGCGTTGCTATGACGAAGGTATACAAAAATTTGTGTCCCCTTATGACAAGTGCCTTAATAATGATGGCGACTATATCGAGAAAATGATATGGTGGCATCGCATCTTACGACGGGTAATAAATTATACATGAATATACAGGGTGGCCCAACAAAAGTGAGGACATCTCGTAACACACGATTTATTTCAAACCATAATATAATTCATTATAATTCTTAATGTAATTTTTTTGGCACAATATTTAGCTAATCAGAAATCATCAAAACACCCCATATTGCATGATTTACTGGATTTAAATCTGGGCTGTTCGGTGGCCACATGAAATTAACATTCTCACGACGAAGAAAGTTCATTGTATTTCTGGCTGTGTGCGATGGGACTCCGTCCTGCTGTAATATCCAGTTATGCTGTCTAGCTATACTTTAGGATTTGTTTTGAAACTCTTTGATCATTTTCCTAGCACCCCAACGTTTTTCGATCCGCAAATTTTTGATCAGAATACGGTCTTCTGCAGTGATTTTTGTCATAATTTGATAAAACCAAATATATACTATGGTAAATTATTAGTAGAACACATTCTTATTGTGAAGATGTAATTATTCAAAACAAGTAAAAATAAGGTAGATGGCTCTTTAGATGGAACGATTAAATTTATTAATATCAAAAAGGTAACATATAGGTTCAAAAATTTGTCGCTAAAAATATTGTCGCTGTAGCACAGTTGGATAATGCACCTTCCCCGGTTAGGAAAGAGATCCAGGCTCGAATCCTAGTGGCGCAACAACAATATTTTTCGATTTTCTAATTAATATATTTAATTCATATCTAAAATTGTAAAATTATCAAAGATTTAATATAAGTAAATAGGTAAGTTAGTTGTTGATATAGTCAAACTAATTTTGATATAATTATATCACATTTTACGAAATGTTCTCACTTTTTTTGGGCCACCCTGTATATTATTATGTATTTCGCGTGTTGGAGTTAGGTTACACTGTGAGAGAAGAAATAAGGGATCGTGAAAGAGGCTTTGTTTATTTAGGCTTATTAATTATGCATGCATGTTCTTGAACCGGGGCGATGTATCCAAAAGATGTTATACCCGTGTCGGTTCTGAGTGGGATCAAACCCACTATCAAAATTATCAGGCACGTTTTACCTAATTCACTTTCAGAATTTGGTATATTTAAATATGTGATTTTCAACTTATTTTTTAATTTGTTACAGAGCCGCGCGTGCTACCGCAGGCCTCCCTCGCTGCGAGCAGCTGACTCCTTGAGGATGCAGGACCGCGTCCCGGCTGGCCGAGGATCCGCCTCCGGCCGCTGCGAGGCCGGGCCAAGCGTCGGAAAGCCGACGCTCGGTGAATGCTTAGAAAATATCAAACTGCGGCAGGAAAGCGACAGCGACAGACCACCTAGCGGCAGTCACGGAGAGCCGAACGCTTCCAGGATCGCGCGACGCTCGGGCAGCACCGAGCTCAGAACCAAAATTGCCAAAAAGTCAATCACACCGCGCATCAAGTTCAAAACAAAACCGTGCAAGCGTCATCCAACAGTGTCTTCTCTTCTAACGCTAACGTGTGCCCTAACTCGCATATTTATCACTTCATTTCTAACTACAGCTGTTGACTATTTAAATTTCGTATCGCGTAGACTGTGTAGTTCAACGCGTGCTTCAGAAGCCGCGGCGCCTCTGTTCGATATCTGCCGACGGTTAAGAACCATTTTGATGTCTTTCTTTACGTTATCATCGAAAAAACTATGTGATTCATCGTTAATTAAATTAATTTCGTCGATTTTATTTCTCGCTAAATACTCGGGCGCAGAGTTAGCCGCGTCGCGCGCGAACTGCGCAACTTCTATTTTCAGATCGAAATGTGAAGTGCTACCGATAGTCAGAAAAAGTGGTGCCCCGTTAGAAGTGAACAAAAGTCGCACCGATCGGGCGATCTTGCTGGATGATGATGCGGTAGCCTCAAAAAATCAAGGTCACTCTGACAAACTGCAATTAATAATCACAATGTGTTTAGAATCGATTAAAAATATACAGCCTAGCTCAATCTATGTCTCACTTAAAAATAAATGTAATTATCGCTTAAGGTCTGTATTTAATATAGCGTATTTAAAATGTTGTGCAATACTTGCGTTCGTTATTTCTGGTGATTCAAAATCCTTTTTGAAATCTGAATGTTGTGCGTCAAAGAGGCCGATGCCGAGTGTCGTCGGCGAGTCGGCCGTTCCTCTCGGTGTTACCAAACTGTTTCGTCTCTCCTCTCTCGTCGTCCTCCTGGCGCTCTGCCGCTGCGTCCAGGCCGCCCCGGAAGCCCTCACTCTGCAGCAGGAAGAAGACGAGGTTCTCCACATCGGCGGCATCTTCCCGATCGCCGGCGAAGGCGGCTGGCAGGGCGGTCAGGCCTGCATGCCCGCCGCCTACCTGGCGCTGGAAGACGTGAACAAGAGAAAGGATCTGTTGCCAGGATTCCAGCTCAGGCTGCACAGTAATGATAGTGAGGTAAGTTGATACTTTGTTATTTGATTGAGTTTTAGTGAAAATGAAAATGGTACATTAGTGCATGAGCTGCGCACGCAGCCAATTGAATAATAAAATACAATATAGATATTTTTTTAGGAGAACACATTCTTATTGTGAAGATGTAATTATTCAGAACATAGGTCTGTGATATTTTAAATATGAATTAAATATATTAATTAGAAAGATATACATATAAAATCAATTTAATCGAAAAATATTATTGTTGCGCCACCGGGATTCGAACCTGGATCTCTTTCCTAACCGGGGAAGGTGCTTTATCCAACTAAGCTACAGCGACAATATTTTTAGCGACAATTTTCGACCCTATATGTTACCTTTTTGATATTAATACATTTAATCGTTCCATCATTTGACAGAGCCATCTACCTTATTTTTACAGAATCTCAAATACCTTTGAGTAAACTGATAGCAGACAATGAATCATTTATCATTATATTTAGGAAAAATGTTGTACATTCACTTCATTCAAAAATTACAATTAATAAATTTACGTATATATTTGTTTTTTTTTTATTATTTTATGGGGTTTTTAAATTATGCAAAAATGACAGTACCCTGCAATGTGAAGTGAGGTTTATTTTACCAAACACCATTTAACGCGTCCGTATTGTTTGTTAATTGAGAATATTCATGTTGGAAATTTTGTATGGGACTCAAATTGACGCCAGGCGGCGCGAATAAAGGGAAAACTTTTATTTTTTTAAATCATGCTCGAAGTCTATTCAAATCCACTTGTTCTGTTATGTCATGACAGCTTTATTTTATTTTGATACAGTTTGCAAAATACAAAAAGGAATAATAATGAACACGTTTGAAAAGTTGGAAAAGATGATAATTATGGTAATTATAAAAGCCAGGGCTGTTTTCATCAAGATGAAAAACGTTTCTGTAGTCACTACCTTTATCTGGTACTTAGGGGAAAATTGGTACTGTGTTATGTATTCTCAATTCTACTGGGTATATGCTGAGGAAAGTTGTGTCTATGTTGAAGCCGCGTTGAAGAAGTAAAATCCGTAATAGATGTGTGCAGTCTCCGGGTTGCACGTCCCGTTGTACATTGGAATTAACGTTGGGTAGGGAAAGAAATCGGGAGATGGGTATAGAAAAAGGTTAGCGGGGAAGGACTAGTGGTCTCGAGGAACTAGAATTTGACTCCCCACTTCGGGCGACAATGCACCTGTTTAACTCCGAGTTCCGGTTCACCGCAGACAGATACCGCCACCAGTCCGCCACGCGTGTAAAAATAAGTTGAAATGATACCAAACCGGTAGGAATTAAGAAAGACAATGAAAATACATGTATCGTAGATATGACAGTATATCTCCGACTACTCGACAACCGCAAGCATCCTAATATGATATTAAACCAAATAAGTAACTGTAACAGTCTGATGGTATATGCCCGCACTACGTTGCCGGTACTAAAACGTGAACTTATATAACGCTACAGAAACGCCGCGTCATTGTTTAACTAATTACGAAGCTCGTGTGAATGACACTGTAAACAGTTGATGAAGTTTAATCCATTTTGTTGTCTTAAAATGTATATCAAGCCTTCAAAACAGGTTAAGTTTAGACACTGTAATAAATATGTATCTGCACATTTTGGTTCAATCCTTTTATCATGTTAAATAAAACAACCAGATAGCTAAAAAAACTGAAATAAAATTTGTTTCGTGAGTTTTGCGATGCCAAATGGTTATACAGAGGTATACGTGTGCATTTTGTATTTAATTTACGTAAAAGAGGCACAAACATGTTACCGATGATCTGTGGAAAGATGTCGCCAGGGATATACAGCATCAGGTGCCGAAAGTGGATTAAGAAACCCACGATAATTATTAATTAAACTATATGCATATGAAGATGATTTAAAATTTATATCGTTGATAAATAAAACTATATTGATTTGATGAGACGTAATTCAGAACCCTGCAGTACAGCGTTAGTAGAAAAAAGTTCTCGCGATGTTCTTTATGGTAGATAATAAATATTTATTTTAAGACTGAGTGGATAAAAACTACCCTCCTATAAAATGCCCAAGATTTTGAAATTTCTACGTGATGGAAAACGTGGAAAATCCAATGGAATTCAGATTAAGGGAGAATTTTCTAAATATTTCTGAGTGAAACTCGCCCATTTTAAAATAGGAAACGCTTTATGGTTTAGTCCTCGGCTTTTTATTGGAACTGGTTGGTGAGCAATGTTATCGTCGTGCGCCCCGGTGTGACGCGACGGTGTTCCAATAGGGTCCATCCATGCGAGAACCACCCCCTACAAAATAGATGGTTTTAATACATTTTGACTAATAATTAATGCATGGGTATTGTCGGATTCAATGTCCGAAATGCCGACGATCTTGGGTTTAGATAGAAGACTAATATCATTATTATTTTTTTGTATAAAATTCCAATATCTTTCTGTCGCACGAAGGGAAATTGATGTTCTTTCGTACGTTCGGAAATTGAAGTTTTGTCTAACGTAGGGAAACTGATGCTTTTCCGCATGTAAAGGAAATGGATACATTTCGTTGGAATGAATTAATCTTCTTTTGGAATGTGGATATGTGACCTTTTTATTAAATTATTATTTTATTAAAAAATATTTGCCGAATGCCGCTGTACTGTAGGGAGATAATTATTTTAATTAACATAAATATTTCTGATGTAGTCGAATATTATCATCCATGTTGTTCCATCATAACTGAATATCGTGTTCTGAATATCCACGCTATTAACTATACTCCTACTTTACTCGGTATCCTGCGGATCTGAAGAGTGCACGTGGTCAGTCCAACGGAATCTACCTGATTTTCCTCTTCTTATACGTTCTTCAATGTGGCCCACCACAGCGAGATATCTTTTCTGTTAGATTCTAGATTATAAACAGAGAAGGGAAAGTAAGTAAAGGGTCCAAGCCGTTTACCTAAATTAGGTAAATAGCCATCTTTAAACTGGAAGAAAGTGATTGAAGCTTTACGTAACGATATTTTAATAGTTATATTAATACATATAAGAATATTGTAATTTTAATTATATTGAAGTGATGATAATAAATTTAAATAAAAAAACTCACACCATCTGTGTTCTCAACAAAATAAGAACCACTAGATCCTTGATATATTCTTTCCGAATAGATGCCATTGGCAATGGCTGTCTCTGCTTGCCAGACTAGTTCGCTGAACTCAGGATCATCTGAAAATTAATTCATAAGTAAAATAGTTTGAAATATTTCTTGTAGTGAGATAGTTTGCGAAACAAAAATAACATTATGGGCAAATTCGAAGTAGTCAGTGACATCCAGGACCTCCAAAATTTATTCAAGGTAGGTTATTTTTGAAATATTTTCCACCCCACGCGGGATATAGTTTGAAATAAGGGTGTAAGGTAAAATATAGTTTCCAGATATTTATGAGTCAAGTTAATTACCTTTTTTTTTCAAATTAACAAACAATATATCTCTTTTTTGTGCAAAGAACTTACATCATCGTCTGCTATAATTTTTTAGCACCATTGTGTATGAATTTAATAATTTAACTAGAAGCCAAACTAATGAATTATTTTAATGTATTAATAATCATACAAAATACTTAGTTTAAACCACTATTCATTAATTATTCTACATGTTTCGATGCCTATGGTATCTTCTTGTCCAAAAAGTTGTTGGTTGTGAGTCTATCCTTGATGTTTTGATCCTGTATAATGGAGACTTTTGTGCTCGCTGTTCACGGTGTGCAGCTCGCATAGGTCTCCAGCACCATTCGGTCTTCTCTCTCTTACCTTCAGAGTCAGTGCCCCTTCTTTTCCGCTTTTCAACTTGGCCCATCGTAACAAGCTATCTTCTCTCATCTTCATAGGTTCGTCTTAGGCTTTAAGAGTTTCACCTTGATATGAAGAGTTTCACCTTGATATGGCTTTGAGAGTTTCACCTTTACTTTCTTCGGACGTTACACACCTTAAACTACTCCTCAACATTATTAAGGCACTAGTCATAAAGAGGCACTAATTTTGTATATAACAACGCCGCCTGGAATGAAAACCATGTCTGTAGTCCGTCTTTGAGTTCATCATTGTCATCAAAACGTTTGCCACTGAGGAACCGCTTCAGATGAAGGAAAATATAGAAATCACTTGGCCCCAAATCAGGACAAAATAGGACGCATTTGGTGATGAATATCAGCTGGTTTCATGTTTCGTGCATTCGAGAAATGAATCACGGACCGTATCTCACAGTCGGCGGGCTGATCTATTGTCTTGAACATTTCAACCATTCGCTACAAGATGGCCACACCATATGAATGTTTCTAACGTTGCATGTGGTGAGTCAACAGATGAAGGAAACCATTGCGCATGTGCAACATCGCAACCATAGTGTTACACCTGAAATATCCGGCAACGGTACTTACTTAAAAAATGCACTTCGTAGTTCTGCTACCTGACCTGAAGCCTGACCTTAGTTGTTTTGGATATACCACAATCTTTCCATATCTTCTCAAGTCTGAACATAAAACTTTTGTCACCCTTATACGTCATTTGATTTCTGGTTTGCGGCTACCATCGTCAACAATTGAGACTACCCCTACAATAACACTGTATATCAGCTTTGGGCAGATCTCAATTATGAATGCTACAACACTGTATATCGGTTTATAAATAAAAATACTATTTCTAAGTAAGCTTCGCTGAAACAATACTGTATATCATTTAACATTTGTAAAAACCGATATACAGTGTTATTGAAAAGAATGTCTCAGTTGTGCCCGTTATTATGAAAGTGGTCCAAGTCAAGAAAGGTGTTAAATTAATATGATATGATGCAAATTGTGAAAAATTTGAGGCATTAAATTCAGTGTATTGTTACGAAGTTCAACGGTATTCCGCTAGTCTTTGTTTTGATAATATAATAATTTCGACCATATTTTTTTTTAATTCCTTTATAACCTACTGCAACATTTACGTGTCGAAATTAATTAAATCTAGCAGACTAAGTACATTTAGAAATATTTTTTAATCAATTCAAAAGCAAACCTTTTAATATCTCGAAACGAAAGAAACACGACTCAGACCTGGTTAGGTTTCAAAGGTCTGGAAGGATGTCTGTCTGAGACAAGTTAAATCTATCTATCGATGATCGTCTGCTTCGTTTTTTCTTTATTTATCTCTGCGGCCATTATTCATTGTGATGTAGTAATTAAAGTTATATCATTCGCCTACAAATATTTAGATAGGTGATTATTATTTCAATATTAAAACGACAAACGAAAAACATTGGCCATTAAGCAGTGTTTGTGTGAAAGATCCAGTTCAGAAAAGGGGTAGCTTAAACGAATACCCTCCTAGAATTTTTAATACTAGTACATGAATATATTCTTGAAAGAAATCAATACAGTCGCCTGCCTTCTATTTCCCAAGAAAACATGCTGACAGAATGATAGTGGATAATTTAAACCCTAGATAGTAATTTTCGTTTTTTCACTCCATTTAGTATCGGTCTCGCATTACAGGGGAGGCGCACGTCAGGAGCCAGGAGCCAGGAGTCAGCCTTGCAGGCGGCGGTATATATCGCAGCTAATGACTATTGATTATTCTCCATAGCCCTTGTCATAACCCAGTTGCGGACTATTTCCGCCAGACCTGTCGATACATCTAAATTATAGGCCAATACTGCCGATGAATTATTTGACACTACATGGAAGGGGTGTTATTCTTGTACCCGGCGGATATACATATTTTATATTTACATCTTATGTATTTTAATTTTAGAACATGAATAGAATAGATTTTAGAATAATGAACGAGAACTACAGAGTCTAGGGAGTGCAATGTACTATGTATGCAAGGAAAGCGACCTTATTATGAATGTTAACAAGTCCAAAGCGATGGTATTCGAGAAGGAGGAAAGCAAGACGACGTGCAAAATACTTGTAGGTAATGAATGAATGAATGCAGTAGAAATGAGATCACTTAGACGACAGATCTATTTATGGCAGCGCAAAAAATGAAGAAATAAGAAAATAATGTTAAACTGATTAGTGAGTAAGATTAAAAAAAGATCACTTAGATGGTTTAGTCATATGGAATGAATGAATGAGTAGAGAACGGTAAGAAAGATACATGACGCAAATGTTGATTTTCCTCCTGCCTGGCGAATTATCAACTTTCTATTTTTTTATTTTTCAAAATTCGCATTCAAAAGGTTAAGCCATTTTTTATATTATTCAAAGCGCATTTTAAATAAATACCTAATTAAAATATGCTTTGATAAAGACATGTCAGTCAATATGAAGCTAAATATAAAGTATTCTTAAATTGTATATTCCCCCAAAATCAGAATCATATCTACGTAGTCCAAATATACTCGTATGGCATTTTATGCAATATTACAAAAATACAAGATCTTTGATCAAATAATCACTTTTTTATTGTAAACAAACGAGAGTTGAATCAGTACCGCATTACCGCACAGCGCAAACTAACATGAATTTATATCTGAAAGAATCTTTCAAGTACAGGAAACTTTACCACGTGATATCGACAACACGGTAGTTTTTTTTTTTTTTTTTAAAAGTGCATCTTTCCGTTTTTTGAAAATAAATAAGTACCTATGATGTTGTTGAAATTAAAATAAGATTCACTTAATTTTAAAAATTTAATATCGAAAATTGAATTACACAGATTTGCGAAAACAGACTTATTTTCGAAGTAAATACACTTTCAAAGTAAATATCTTTATCCTTTGATTCAATGACACAGCATCTGAAAAATGAATTCCCTAAGTCTCGAGGAGATTTTTATGTATGACGTAATATATAAAAGTTATCTAATCTTTTTAACCCCCCATTACTCGCTATATAAACATTTATTTAATCTTAATATAAAATACAATATCTCATTCTAGTAAATGGACCTATTTAAATTATAATATTTTTTATTCATCAAAATATTTTTCGTTCCACATATATTTAAAAATATAAATAAAAATGTTTACAATACTTACCTACGTACGTTGAAAAATATAAACATCCATCCAATATTACGTTCCGCCATATAATTTTAATATGCGAAGTAAAAAGGGATCAAGACTGCTTATTGCCGTCATGAATGGTGTCATATTACTTACGATAAAAAACACCGTTACTAAGTGCGATGCAATTCGCACTCACGTTCAGATATTTTGCACACGTGTCTTTTAGCGGGCGCGTATGTTTCCCCATATTTTAACATACATTTTAATAAACAGCATACAATGTTTTCATATTTATAATAAATTGTATTTATATTATTACTTTTACGAATTGTGATAAACCATTTTTAATTTATTGTTTTAACATTTTAGTTCAGTTTTTAATTTTAATCTTATTTACATTTTAATATAATGAACTTAAAATATAGAATTATTTATTCCATATATTTTTATTTATGGATTTATTTAAATTATATAAATTCTAATAAATGATGGTTTTTAAATTATTTACACGCATAGATTGTGCGTAAATTGTGTAAAAAATATTTACGTGGGATTTTTGTGTAAACATCATTTTTAATGCACATTGACGTGCATTAGTATTATATTTCGTGTTTTGACATTTCTGTTTTTTCTATTGCTGAATAATACAAGATTAGAAGTACAAACATACATACCGATCTATATTTTCGATTACTAGGTAAGCTATTTACATTTTTTTGTTTTACTTTCCATTGAATATTTTGATTCTCTTGTTTTTTTTAAAATTATTTTTGGCAATTTACAGTGCTTGCGTTTATTTAGCTATGTAAGTACCTATATATGTACATATGTATTCACGAGGGCATACTTAGGTGAAGATAAATCAGCTGATCTAACATTTTAGTAGGAGTAATTTCTATAGTATTGTATTTTGAGTGTTTTATCAATTAATTAATCAGCAAATCAATTTATAAAATTTGTTATGATTTACTTTAATGGTAGTCCAACGTTTTAAAAAAGATAAGTAAGAAATATTGAAAAAAAATTACTGTTTTTGAAGTCGCATAACTCGTTAACTGTAAATATTTTACCAAAGTGTAAATGATATTTTCTGTTCAAAATTGAATGAAAAAAAAAATTTCGGTTCATTCACTGTATCAACGCAACGAGCGGTAGAGGGGCGGGGGGTATGCCGATCGCTAGCCGCGTCCTCGGGAAGTCAGTCGCTATGGAGCGTGTTTTTACCAGTTGTTCACGGAGAATACGTTCTCAGAAATTTTTCCCCCCGAATAGAAGAGTGCTAACGAAAACATGATTTTAAAGAAATATTTTCCCAAGGGCTGTACTTAAATGCAAAATAAACTTTTTTTATTAAACCCATCTATTATTTTTAAGTAGACTTTTGGGACATTTTGTTATTGCCACATACATAAAATAATAATTCAGGTAAGTAAACAATCACCGATGCACTCAAATCTAAGAGCTTATGATGTCCTCGTTATTAAACTTACCAGTAAATATATATTTAAATCGCTCTCTCTCGGTCGATGGCTCATTCTGTTTCTGTAACGTCAATTGCTCGCTTCTATTTTTCTCGATATTGGGCCATGTTTGGTGTAACATTTTAGCATGACTCCGGCTCTGTACTCCGAGACTCTGTCCTTGTACGTTTCTCTAGGTTATTTTCGTCAATTCTAACATGCCCTAAGTAGAAAAGAATTATGTTAATGTTGTTCAGTCGCACGCGTGTCTGAACGTACGTACTTGTAGATATTACGGTTCCTTCCCCCCTCCCATTGTACCTTAGAATACGACCCTTTCCTATGGTGTGTCGTCTATGACTAATATTCACTACTACACTGTAGTGTGGTGTTCACTTTGTGCGTATCAACGAAGTGTTGTGTTCGATCGACCAAATCCAGACAAAAAAAATCAACACTGGCAGGTAGGTCGTGTTCTTCCTCGTTTCCGGTCGGCCCTCCAGCCGTCGCTCTCCTGTACCGCTTCTCTAATTCCTTATATCCGTCCCGCATCCCATTTCCCTTGAGAATACACGTTATGCACCCAACATCACATCTCGAAAGTGTCGAGCTTGTTCCTTTCTTCCTTTCCCAGAGTCCGTGTTTCGACTCCGTACATAGTTAAATAAAAACCTATATTTTGTTTTTCTGATTCACCGAGTTAAAAAACCCTCACTGACAGAAGACACGAACAAGTAATGCGCAGAGCAATAAATAATGCAAATATGGCACTGACAAGGGAATGAATGTTTCGGGTCGGTGGTTCAAACGTTATTTATTGCAATATTATAATCTACGGTCAGGATAAGGTCTGGCAGACAAGAACTTATTTATACGCAACTTTATATATGTACATATATACGCAAAGTCTGTTTCAATTTAGACTAAAGATACATCGTACTTAATACAAAATCACAATTATTGATTTATTTTTTACGAGAATCGTCGTGACCTAGCTTAGCCATATCTCTAAGCAGTTATTATTGTATTCTGTATACCTGCAACAGATGATTCAAGTATAATTTCCATTTTTATAATGGTATGATTACCATTTATAAGAGATTACGACCTTCAAATTCAATCGTATTATTCTCAGTTCAAGTTTATTTATTCCGGTTTAAAATTATGGAGTTCTGGAGTTGACAAAATGCACTTTCGGCAGCAGCTTTGATTCCCATCACATTTGCTATGAACTCCGTTTCCACCGTGAAAATTTTACAATTAGATTCCAACCAACCATTGTAATTTAACGTGAGTAAATCATGAGTTTTCTTTTCTATTTTATGAACCTTTTCTGCCTGCAGTTATCTTACACAGTACCGAGAGACTCAGAGACAAACGTCACACGAACAGAATGGTAAACGAACTGTGAAGGCAGAATACAATTCGCTTTTCAATCCTGATATCACACATACTTGGTACATCCTTAACTTCCGAGGGCGTTTTCTAAAGTGTATTGTCTTTTCTCCTCATCCTGGAGAAAAGACAGGCCCTGAAGTAACACTTGTTAGCTGTTGTTATTCTTGTGTTCCTTCGATAAGTGGTAATAAAACAAGAAGAACGGGGGTTAGCGCGTTACTCACCACTGCCACAAAAAGGTAGTATGGATGTATGGGTATTACAGGGCTCACGACCTGTCTTCGGCTGGCTTTAGTGATCACTTTACACAATTTAACGTTCACTATTCGACCCACAATCAACCTCCATATCTTTCAAATTTTTGAAAGTTTATATGTGTTACCATGTAAAAACACTTCTAGTATTAATAGCAACTTAAGTGTCGCCATCTATGGTCTAAAAAATTGATATTTATTTTCCTGAAACAGCATAGATATCACTAATAATAAGCTATATTCTTTATCTGTATATATGACAAATTATTAACACATTATACTAGAATACGCCTGAAAATTCAATTTTCAATTTTATATATTTCTTATTTTAACCAGTACATTATATTAACAATATTTGAATATGTCCAAGCACACACAATTACTAGATTTTACTGATCGAAGAGAGGTCGTGAGCTCTGTAATACCCATTCTTCCATAATTCCTATACAATATAATATAAATAGCTTCGTCTCTATGAGATATCTATAATTTGTTTAATAACAATGCCTTTGGGGGTAAAAATCTTGTAATTGTGTGTTTTTGGACATATTCAAATATTGTTAACAAATTTATTCAACAAGTACAAGTACGAGGATCCACCATCAGTTTTCAATTTCTTCAAAACTCTTCGTGAAAACTCTTAGCAATTAAGTTGTTAGCGCATCGCGCATGCGATACCGTGTCTAACCACCCGCTAGTTGAAATGTTTCGAATTAATTCAAAGTGCCCTCTGCTTTCTGGCAGGGAATTCGTCGCCGGCGAATTACGAAGTTCCCCTCCGGTTCGCGAGGTAACCGGTCTCTATTAGCGCCGGCATAAAGAATTCTCAATGCCGAGAATTTCGTACGACACGAGGCCTTTCTGCGATCCTTGCGGTGTGTCGCTGTCGGTGATTGGATGAAACCATTTGCTCAGCTCGCCAAATAGATTCTGGGAATTTCAATAAAGGAGTTTTAAATAAGAGGCTTTACCGAATTTTTTTCCATTTTGTTTAGGGCTATATTATAAAAAGTTATTGAAAAAACATTTTTAAATGTAATGTTTATTCAAAAATGTATTGTTTAAATCAAATAATTAATAATTCTGGCAGCATTCCTTACTCAAAGGTATTTAAAGATTCATTAGAAATATCAAGTTGATATATTAAATGAAATCAGTGAATGTCTCATTTGTAAGTTTAAAATTTTTGCGTAAATTTAAATGGTTAAGATAACATAATGGTAACGTACTTTAATAGAAAGAGAAATTTACGGGTTTGTATCCCAGTGGTAACCGAATACTTTTTCGATAGATATATTTTTCTATACTTTTAAAATCAGCAATATTATCTTTGTGGTTAAGATTCATATTTTTATTTATTATCTTTGTTTTATTAACCACTAAAATGAGTTTAAATACATCTACCGGTTTCGAAAAATACCATTTTATTCTTCAGGATGTCATAACTAACTAAAACATATATTGTTTCTTTGACAGAATCTATTTTAAAAAAAAAAAAATTTTTTTAGTACCTAACTCAAATCATTACTTAATACAAATTTACTCGAATAATTTTTAGGAAAAATTTTAGAATGGGACTCGTAGTTAAACTGAAGAAGAAAAAGGTATTTTTTGAAACCGGTAGATGTATTTAAACTCATTTTAGTGGTTAATAAAACAAAGATAATAAATAAAAATATAAATATATTTTTCGCTAATTGATTCATCGAATTTCGCACTTTAGGTGACAAAAAACATAGGAACTGGAAAGGAGACTCACCCAACTCTGCCTCTCCTAGGTCTCCCAATCACCTCCGGACGCAGTGGACTGTATGGTATTATCACATTATTTCGCCAAAGGTAGATTTATGAAATCTCAGAGATTGATAACAGCGTTTTAAACTGTTCTGATTTAGAATCGCCGATCGACTGACTGACGCTCGCTAGCGGCGGGAGAAGGAAGGGAGATGGGAGGAACTGAGCATCAGTTCGTTCCAAGATATATCATAATAAGTATATAATTCCCAAACACTAAATATAGGTTTAGGAGAACACATTCTTATTGTGAAGTTGTAATTATTCAGAACAGACGGTCTGTGATATTTTAAATATGAATTAAATATATTAATTATAAAGATATACATATAAAATCAATTTTATCGAAAAATATTGCTGTTGCGCCACCGGGATTCGAACCTGGATCTCTTTCCTAACCGGGGAAGGTGCTTTATCCAACTAAGCTACAGCGACATTATTTTTAGCGACAATTTTCGACCCTATATGTTACCTTTTTGATATTAATACATTTAATCGTTCCATCATTTGACAGAGCCATCTACCTTATTTTTACAGAATCTCAAATACCTTTGAGTAAACTAATAGCAGACGCCAGAATTATCAATTCATTTTTATTAAATTTTGGACACATTGATACAACTTTATTATTTAGGAGAACACATTCTTATTGTGAAGTTGTAATTATTCAGAACATAGGTCTGTGATATTTTAAATATGAATTAAATATATTAATTATAAAGATATACATATAAAATCAATTTTATCGAAAAATATTGTCGTTGCGCCACCGGGATTCGAACCTGGATCTCTTTCCTAACCGGGGAAGGTGCTTTATCCAACTAAGCTACAGCGACATTATTTTTAGCGACAATTTTCGACCCTATATGTTACCTTTTTGATATTAATACATTTAATCGTTCCATCATCATCATCACTAAATATAGGCTTTGCGATACCGTACCATCTGAATTTTAAAATGATTTAGTCTCACTGAAGGGTCAACAACCCTTGTGTGACCTCCCGGAGCATTATCAACGCCCCAGGTCAACTTTTTATCTTTCCAAATAACTCGTGTTATCAAATAAAATGGAATCTCACGCACACCCCTGTGTATGGTACACAGCCACTCGACCTTGCGTGCATATTTCAGTTATTTAACCTTCTAATGTGATAATTAACATATTTAAAGTTATTATTGTATTAAAATAGTTTGCTTAACAAATACTTCATTTGTAACACGCTAATCTAATCGTATGCTAAACCTTGTTTAGTTAAATATATGCAAAACCGACTGGTTTAAAAACGTCAAAATGAAATGTATACAAAAAATAACTCTGAATGAAATCACAATTTATATTTTATTCATCATTAAGGAGAACACATTCTTATTGTGAAGTTGTAATTATTCATTAAATGTATTAATTAGAAAGATTGTTGCGTAATGGCAGAGATGCCGGAAGAAACTGGATTCGGAAGGAAGTTCCACTCACCACAATCCGTTCTCCTAGCACCTCCAAAGTGGACTGTAACTTAGGGTTTTGACATCTCCTGGTGAGGGTCTCGATTGATTCAGGCTGCGAAATCTTTTTGTAACCGTACCGGTTCAGGGCCACCGATCAACTGGGCCGTGGCAGGTGAGGAAGAAGGGGGGGGAGGAGGTGGAAGGCACAGTACATCATTTTCGCTCAAGAACAAATATGTCCCAAATATCTGGTCCTTCGAGCCGGTATAATACATATAAAATCAATTTCATCGAAAAATATTGTATAACCTGGATCTCTTCCAGTCCATGTTCTAATCCTGATAGCAACAACAATATTTTTCAATAAAATTTATTTTACATGTATATCATTATAATGAATACATTAAATTTGTATTTCATTTATTCTTAATATCGTGCTTTTATGTGTAAATATATTATTTATAAGCTCTAATATAAATATACTTCTTTCCCTTAATTCTTGAACGACAAGGGTATTAACTTGTAATATAATATTCCCTATTCTATAATATTGTTGTACTGCTTTCTATGAAATAATGTTTTAACTTGTTTAATGGCACAAATCACCCTCGAAGGGTGGATTGCCTGTTTAAAAGAAGAGGAATATAAATTATATCAATATATTCCTCTGTACTAAAACTCATCTTGCACATATTTGCTTAGTTTTGTTTTGAATCCATGTAGTTTCTCCTCCTTTTTTATGTCATCTGACATTTCATTTCGCGCTGCACATCACCAATTTCTGAGATTTAGCCTTCTTCCTGAATGGAATATCTTTCTCTTGTATAATGTTTGTGCTCATGTTAACTCATCCTCTGCGGTGGTGGGCCAGATCTGGCCGAGGTGTTTGTAAAAATATGAATTACGCTACAAATATTCGTTTAATACTGTTTTCCTTAATATTACTAACAAATAAATATTATTGGACGAGATTCTAATGAGTTATTGATAAAAATGTGAAAAAACGCTCAAAAACTGACCTAAGGCAGTCGCTTTTACGGGATTGAATCTCAACATTTTGAGCATATTTTTTACGGCGGGTAGACAAAGGATACCAGGTATGCATCCATGTATTTGTTTTGACTTATTTTCGTCTAGCAGCCCCTAGATAATTTTACAGTAATATATAACTATTTGAGGGGCGTTGCGCCTACCTGTAAGTTTTATGACACTACCTGGTCGGATTTTCGATATTGATGTTGCTAATTTAATAACTAAGCTCAAAGGGTCCTTCTTATGAACCACCAAAATTTCAATTTTGGCCAATCATTCTACCTGTAAACACATCTTGCTCTCCCTTTACCGAAACAATAGTTGCAACCTCTCCACCATTTCTCCGTCTTTTTTCTTTTCATTTATTTTCTGCATATAAACATACTTCATTAATAGTATCACATGTTAAATAGTTATAATATTTTAACACTGTCAAAATCCCTCAATAAAAAAAAATTAAATAAATGACAAAAGGCAGTTCTGGCACAGTTTAGAAGGGGATCGGCCATGGGCAATTGTTATTAATATATTTGATAGTTATATTCTGACAATAACAAGCAATTTACTGACACAATCAATATTATATCTATTTTATATATACTTATTTTTTTAAATTGTGTCTAAAAGGATGTAATTTTTATAATGTCAATTCTATAAATATTTTGTTAAAATTATTTTCATCCAGTATACGTGTGAAAAATACTAATATATAAAAAAATAAAACATTTTAATTGTTTATAGCCACTGTTACACACCAGCAGGTAGAAATAATTGCCAGCCGACGAGATCACACGCTCGGTGGATGTTTGTATTTTGGCCGTGTAGGGCGTCTGTTGATGCGTGAGAATACGTACATTATTCGTTTTATTTGTAACTTTATTTTTTTAGCACAAACATTACAACACGTCATGACATTTCTTTAAATCATATTTTAAATGAAATATCGATAAAAAATATCCAGCAAAACGGTTAAAAAACCTAAAACTTGACGTACGTTTAAAGTGACCCACCACCACCGGACATGTTTTGTTTGGACCCACCGGCAGCAAGTGTTAATTTGCATCAATTTTTCTAATAAATTCTGCCGATATTTTCTTAGTGAACATTGGAATATATTTTCTACTTAAGATCTCTCACAGCATTGCACTGATCCGAATATTTTTTTTTTCTTAGTTGCGTTTACTTTTTTTCTTGCTTTTTTTACTAAATAAGTATTCATAAAACAATATAAGTAAGCATAATCATGATAAAAATTTAAGTAGACGTAATCATAAAATAATATATGGTAAGTAAATCATTATTAAATGTTCAATAAAAGTTTATCATATCTAAGCGGGCGTAAAAAAATTCACTATTTTTTACATAATCTGGAAAACTGTTAAACTCATCCGATGATAACGCATTAATAAAATATAAAAGCGCCCACTGAGAAGACGTGCGCGCGATTCGCTTAATCTATATCGCCACAACAGTACGCGAAACGTCTTGAGAGACCATTTGGAGGCTGTGAAATAAAAAAACAAACCCGAATATCCGCCCTCCCGCGAGGCTGAGCGCTGTGCTAACGGCCGACACGTCATCACGCGGCTCATTATAGGTTCCTATTGCCAACATTTCACCTTTAAAGTTCTGGCCCCGATAAAAATGAAGATAAACCTTTGCCCGCGACCCCTAACGGCCGTTCAGAGCACTCGGGGTTGGTTTACGATTGCGCTTCTTCGTTGAATTTCATCTCGGCTTCGGAGAAAGAGAGTTCTTCCAGGGGTAACCGTACGATGCTGAGAGCCATCTTTCACGGAGTTTGCGTTGCGTGAGACGGTTCTACTCAAACCTAACTTTTAAATTATTGGCTTCTCGCAAGTTAACAATTTATGTTGGAAAGTCTTCATATTTTCAGAACGTTAACTGTTTGTTTAACATTCAAAGGTTCTCAAACTTATACAACTTTACATAGTTCTGAACTGACTGGTCGACAATTACGTCTACCTAGAAGATCAAATTTCCAAACCATGAAGCATATCTCAATAAATTGGTACGATTGCGGTCATGTGTGCGACTTTCGCATTATTTGCCTTCCGGCAATTACAGTGTAAACATGTCCGCTCCGCTAGCAGTTTGCACCAAGGAGGAACAACGCGCAGTGATCCGATTTCTCTGGTCGGAGGATGTAGAAGGGGCTGAAATTCATCGTAGACTTTTATCACAATACGGGGACAGTGCTTTATGTGGGGACAGCTTAAAAGTGGGAGCAGGACGCCCGTCAACCTCCACCGCGGACAAGAATCAACAAGCCCGAGAGATAGTTCAAGCGACTATTTGGTGAAGCAGCATCTTCTTTGAACACCTGTCATTCTTAACACAAGGGGTGGGGAAAAGGGGTGATAGTAATTTGGTATAAGGACCGGACAATAAAGACTCGAGGACCAACAAGGAAGAACACGACCTACTTGGATTTTCTCTACTGTAGTCGCAGCTCCTGAACTTTAGGAACAGATAGCGGTTTCGATAAGCACGCGCGAGGAACCGAATACACACTAGCAACAAGTAACTTTACAATTATATACGAGCACATAGCAGGATATGCACTCTGAATGCACGTGTAGCAACCTCCTTGGAAGGCAACTTCGTCGAACTGAACCAATTTAAAACGATTCATTTCGAACACGAGCGATGGATAAAATGTATACTCGCCCACGAAGCGAAATGGCGCCAGTTATTCTGCGAAAACAAAAAAATATTTGTACGTAAAAAAGCTCCACTTAGAAGATTAAAAAAAGAGCACGATACCTTTTACGAAACAATTCGTATATTGATAAAGCCAGACATAAAAAATAAATTGAAAATTTTGCACGAGGATGTCCAACAACATCTATCATATCTGCGTCAGGCAGAAGTCAAATCGTTGACTGTTAGTATTTGGCTTCTCTTCTAGGTTAGATTGCGTTTTTGTGGATGTGGAAAGCTACTTATTATGTCTCTAATGTGGAGGTACAACCGTACTTTTTCGAGACAATGCTTTGACATTGGCACGTATTACCGAGCCGCAATATTGACTGTCCTGAACTGTCATCGGCGAGTGATCGAGCCTGACTGCGGGTGGTTCCTCTTTGCGGAACCCTGCACCCTGATTGTAGATGTCGCTCGCGTCTTTGATCAACTGGGAACGGCGACGATGGCAGTTAATTTGAATCACCGTCTCTATAGTGCGACGTATGGCGAGGCTCCGGTCATGTCTCTGACTTGGTCTGACCATTTTATTTTAATCTAAGTAGATATTCACAGATTGATATACTTTACACTTTACTTAGATATACATAATGTTACTAACGTAGGTGGGTATATTTCGTCAGTTAACAGTTAACAAGTATTAGTGACGTCACGTCACGTGATAACGTGACAGTCAACGTAACTTTGTAAGGCCCGGTATTGATCTGAGTGACCTTTCTAGAAATATCGATGTGTCCGTTATTTACGCAGATGAGTCAGGTGAAAACATTTAAATAAGTTCGTACAATACCCCGTGAAGAGAGGCAAAGATGATGTATTATCACTTTTCTTGGGGTAAAGTAAGTAAAATTTAAAAAATATCTTTACACTTTATGCTCAGAACATTATTTAATTTCATCTCCTCAATCGCGCGTCTGATAGTCCCTTCAACCTTCGTTAGACCGTTACAGAACGATTTATAAATATGTATTAAATTTCCGGTTACTTTCGCGTTACAAAGTCCTGAGCCAAGCTACGGACGATATGTTGTATCATTTACAGCTTCGTGGCTTAATTTACACACCTACACGTATATATTTTTGCAGGCAAGAGAAATTCATTTTGAATGCATAAACAGTTAATTCACACTGAACACAATTTAACGCAACCAGAAATAAAACGACATATTGGAATTCTATATCCAGACTTGATAAGATATGAGAAGACCAAACAACTAAGATCAGGCTTATGCAATCTCTGATGCATCCAATAACCTTGAGTAACTTCAGAAAGTGGTTCAATTTCTAATATGTCGTATTGTGAGTCTATTTTTAATTATAGTACATACTATTAACCTACTTTGTATCTAGCCGCTTGGATTGTATGGAAGCGCTCCTCTCCAAGATCCGGTCCCACTCGTTAGCCCATATAGCCCTGGCGGGTGTACTCTAAAACGGTCCGACTCAAATACCGAAAGAGTCGTATCTTATCATCCATATATCGAGTGATCTAACATCTAAATCTCTGATTCTATTTGTGTCGCGTGTTATAATACTATCTACAGCCTACCGTTCTATATTAGTATTATTGAGTGTTGGTATTATTGGAATGTGTACCGCAATCTGTATATAACATACGATCAACATCATTCCATCTTGCCTCTTACCGGACGTCTCAGAGCCATTTCAAATTTGCACATTTGGAAATTACGGTGAACCGCTCCATCCTGGGATGGCACCGACATGGCAAAGGGTTCGTTATTTCTGCTGAAGGCCAGCCAACTCCTTGATGTATTCCTTATCTCCTAGTAGACAACCGTCTCCAGGATTCCTTCCGCTGCTACCATCCGCCGACCTTTTGTGCAGGTCACCTCCGCAACCACTATAGGTTTTATTTGTATAGAATCAGCAAGTTATTTATGTGACATTTGTAATTTAATATAGATTGAGTGAGTGGCATCAATATGTAATGCATAAGCATTACAAGTACGTTCTAGAGTATGGTTTGGTGATACTATCTTGAATGTATCGAAAATTTACCGAAACAGTATAAGTTTCATATCTATGTTTACCTGTGTAATAACATCTTTGTGAACTACTTTAAGAATCATACTTTTAAAATCAGCAATATTATCTTAATAATCAATAAATCTGAGCTGGACCCCCTACGGGGTCTCATTTCCAGGCGGTTGTCACGCCACTGCATAGATACGAATATCACAAAATGTTGTGACTTTTGACATATCCTTTGCACGCACCAGGTACGTGTCCAACACAGCATTCGGCAGTATCGATCACCGCCGAACATTCTGCCCACCGCGCTTCACGGTACAATATTAAACTCGCACGGCCCAACAACTCCGGATCCGATAAACCCCAATTTGAATAAATTAAAGTCAAATTGTAAACAGCGATCAATTATTCCGCAGTCAATTTTAATGATTGATGAACATTTGGAATGGAAACCAAAATCGGATAAAATCATTGGTGTTTCAAGCCTTATATTTCATGCCAAAAAATGACACAGCAAATACAATACTAATCTGCATATTTTATTTATATTTGTACGCGATTTCTTGACTCGACGGATTTTCGATCATAAAATACATAATAAAATAGAAGATTTCCTTAAACTGACCACACTGATATGAGAGAGGATATGGAGAGAGAGGATCGTAGTTCTGAAAGGAACAACCTGGAACTGCTCAGCGTCTTTGTGAAAATCCTAGGTCGACCTAATGCCGTGGGCCTACCAGTCGGACATCTTAATGTGCTGTTTTTTGGATAATATCTGCCGGCAGAGGTGCTCAGGCAGAGAATCAACTTTCACGTCTTTTTTTTTTTGTGCCCGTCTTGTTTTCCGCGAGGTAGTGTTTGTGTACTTCCCTAGTTACCTCTCTGTCCCCCAGTTTTTATGTGTTATTACTGGGGTCATAGGTGTAAACAGGGATGTTTTGGTTGGCGGCAATATTACGGCACATAAAAGAAAGTAGCGCGCACACAATTTTTAACAATACTTAATGTCTTCTATCGAAGATTGGCCATGTTGCAGTATGTTGATATATCCTGTATAAGATCACCGACCTCTGTTATTTGAGGTTATGTCGCGTTGTAGATGCTCACAAGGTTGTTTTATTTATAGCTAGCTCTGCGGAGATGATGTGAGATCATCGTATCCATCTACGTGAGTCAGTGGATACTGTCAATTCAAGTGAGGGCAGTTCCAATGAATAGAGGTACAATTATGTTCAAAAATGTTTATTCACAAAAAGAGCAATCGAATATGAGATAAGTCTTAAATAAATATGGGGATAAATGATTCTTAAAGTATTTTTATTTATTATCTTTGTTTTATTAACCACTGAAATGAGTTTAAATATATGTTTTAGTTAGTTATGACATCCTGAAGAAGAAAATGGTATTTTTCGAAACCGGTAGATGTATTTAAACTCATTTTAGTGGTTAATAAAACGTAATAGTTCATGAAAAAATATCTTTCACCAGAGTAAGGCCAATGTTGAAAAAATAAATATCTGTTAATTTCTCTTTATGATATTTACGCGGCCGGTGAATGAATGAATTTTTGTGTTTAAGGTGTTCCACTTCTAGGAATGTGAAAGACTGCGGACGGAGGTGCCTGAAGGTGCCTGAAGGATAATAGTTCTAATTGGCTGGGATAGGCAATATTACATATAATCGGTACCCACGTTACAAGTGTTGCAAGTAGCGTCATGTTAAGATATACCCCTCTCCAAAAAGGCGTTATTTTTTAGAAACATCGCCCCAACAGTTCAACGAGTGTAGATTAAAAATGAATAGAATGATTAAAGACACCAGACCTCGTACGGAGCGGTTCGCCTTTAGGCATTTGACAAGATAAACTATTGTAATACGTCGTTAGCAATTCTCTTTGCCGTTTGAGCGAGCGCTAATTATTTTAATTCTCCGCTTCTGATTGGTGTTTACTGTAGTTGATGTTTACATTTCGACTAATTCCGGCAACTACAGCGACTCGCTAAATGGCCATTCAAATACATTTGTTGGATTAGTAATAGGACTCTGAAATCTCCCTTTCGGAGTTAAGGGTGGCTCAAGTTACTCTGCCTAGATGTCGCTTCATTGTTCGGGGCCGTGTTCTCTGCGTTCTCCATTTCCAAAGATCTGCGCTATCAGAAGCACAATGCGAATCTTATTTGTCAAACTGTTAACCTTATTGCTTCAGGTCGTGGTTTTTGCTTCTTTCATATTCATCTCTTGTACATGCTAATGTTTTTCATTTTTTCCATCATATTCTCATGCGCCTGTTCTTGACAAACATCGACAATCTCATATTTCGGGTTTATAAGATATCTCCTTTTTTTAACTCTAAGCCATAAGGATCCTGTATTCTTGTGCTGAAGTGCTCCAGATCTCTGTGACATTCGACAATTTTACTTCTCAACAAAATATCTCGAGGAATAAAAGATTAATCTTACATATATAATTAGACTAAATACTTTGTTTAAATCACTATTCATTGACAATTCAACATGTTTAGATACTTATAGTATTTTCTTCAGGAAACAATGTATACTGAAATTAAAAACAAAACTACAAAGTGGTGAACAAGTAAGAACTAATATGAAAACAAATTTAAAAGGTGACTATTTGGTTATTTCAAATTTATCTAACTGTAAACTTCTAGTATTTGTATGTATAATTTCTAAACCCTTGTTAATATCAAAAGAATGGTTTGTTTCAAAAATGTGATTGGAAAATTTTGAATAGTTTAAACAAAGTATTTTATCTAATTATTTATACAAAATGAGGCCACAAAGTAATTTCACTAATACTGAAGAATTAATCTTAGGTTTTTTTTTATTGAGAAAGTATCCCAAGTGATGAAATATCTGCATAAGGATTGAAAGAATAAGGGGTTCTAATTTGGTATCGCTCAGTCAGATTCCACGTGAATTCTTTGTACAAAAGCGTCATGACACTATGTACCGTATAGTCTGCTGACTTATTTGAACATCCTTTATCTTTCTCAATGTTTGACCGCCAGGCTGCCAAAGTAGTTTCTGCGCTTGTCGTGCGGGTTGTCGAGTTGAGGTGAGGCGCGAAATAGCGAATCTTTGGAACTTTTGCGTACACGGTGACTTCTGTGCAGTTATTGTGCATTTAATGATCGACAAAATTGGACAAATAATAAGTCAACTGACAGATAAATAAATACGTCACACGGAACACGAAGTGCGGTAGGCGCACTCTGTAGCCAATGAGAGTTAACTTTGCAGCGACTAATCAGAAACGCCACAAGTGTCGTCATAATCGCCCTTTATTGATAATGTTCAACCGATTGCCTACAAATAGGAATAGACAAGTTGATGTGACAAGTGACAGGTGTCAGATGTTAGACGTCAGACCATAATTGACTGAATTTATGCATTATCCCCCGTATGTCACCCGGCGGTGCTGCCTTGTACCGCTGTACGCATCTGGGAACCTACTATATTGAAGTCTATACAGAGTCCTGTGCGCAGACCGGAAAAGTTTGTAGAGTAACGGAGAGCTCTAGTCCTCTCGGACCACCCTTTCTACCGGAACGAGCTGTGTAGGTGGTACTGGGCAATACCACTACCTTAAATAATTCCACGCACAGGTCTTTGCCATGGCCAATCCAATAACAATGTGCTCAGCGGGATCACTCTATGCGGTCAGAAAAATGATGGAGGAAGGTCCGTCGCTCAGAATCGTCCTGCCCAGCGCTACATGTGGACAGGTATGCGGTCTAGAATAAGACTCCTCAGCCACACTCGGACTCACAATTGTGAACCATGGCAGATGCCATCCTCGTGACGAGGGTCCGCCGAGAAGCTAATGATCTTCCTCGATGTTCTCTGTCAGTATTTAAAGCAGTTTTGATATGATTATCTAGTCTCCCAATTACATGACCACATTATCTCAACCTGACTTCTCCCATCTTCAAGACTTTTCCCGACGATCACTATGAATGATTTTTGAGGATTCGTAGCAGGCAAATGAGAATATTTTAAACAAATAATAGATATTATTAGGAGAATACATACTTATTGAGAAGTAATTATTAAGAACATAAGTCTGTGATATTTTAAAGATTAATTAAATGTATATCTTTCTAATTAATACATTTAATTAATAGATATCTCATAGAGACAAAGCTATTTAAAAAAATATATATATTTAATGGAAATATTTGGAAAGTATGGGGCTTTCGACCTGTCATCGGCTGGCTTTATACAGATATAACGTTCACCATTCTCATCCATTAATCAATCTCCATATCTATCAATATATATACGTTACTATGTGGAAACTACACTATCGCCATCTATGGACTAAATTTGATATTCATTTCCCTGAAACAGCATATATGTCACAATGAAAAACTAGTTTTTTTTAAAAATTATTTAAAGCAATATTCTATATCTGTAAAATGTGTTTTAACACATTATACTAGAATACGCCTGAAAAATCAATTTTTAAATTTTTATATATTTTCTTATTTTGACCAATAAGCCCTGTAATTACACATATTTTCGATTAAGTACAATAATACGATTAAATAAAAATGTCTTCAGATATCTATGACAGTATCTTTGTAGGTATTTGTGTGTTCTTGGACATATTCAAATATTGCTGAGAATATTTTAATCCGTGATTCCAGCACGTGATCTGATTGGATGGATAAGGCACAAGAAGGAGAAAAAGATGGTTCATGGTGAAATTCAAATGGTTATTTGTAACGTTTATATTTGGCAGTCTTTTGAAATGATGGGATTGTGATCTTCTATTATGGCGTTTATAAGTCTTCACAACCCTGGCTTAATTGGAATTAAATTATATAATTGTTCCATATTTCTTGGGGAACTTCAGAGAATGCCAGTTAGAATGATGATGTAAAGAGAGTAAAAAATAGCTCATTGTAGAAAAATAAATTAACACGAAGTACAGTTGCTTGAAAGGACTCGCCATCTTCGAGGCCTGGTCTCTGGCGC
The DNA here is from genome assembly GCA_031772225.1 of Eubasilissa splendida. Lineage (NCBI taxonomy): Eukaryota > Metazoa > Arthropoda > Insecta > Trichoptera > Phryganeidae > Eubasilissa > Eubasilissa splendida. The sequence goes on along the minus strand of CM062865.1, from coordinate 324,593 downwards.
CATATTTCATGGTGAAATGTAAACGCCGCCGGTAATTAAAACCCATTTACGTTCTGGTCCCTGTTCTTCAAAACTCCGCTTTTATGTTATATCATCGTCCGACTGAAATGACAGGGCCATTATTCCACCCGATCCTTCTCCTCCGGGGGCGGACAACGCCCAGGGCTGTAATTGCACCATTCGTTTTAATTTAGACAATTAACCAAATCATTTTTTAATTAAGTAACGTTTTTATTAGAACTCGGCACAGTCGTTGTCCTAATCATCGTTTGTTTAATGAATGTGGAATGTTCCTCACGCCGGATGTCCGCTCGTCGCTCCCCCCGCTCTCGTGGGGTACCTGACTTGTGACCTGACGGGGGTATGTTGACTTTTGGCCTTAAAATGACATCAAATGAAACCTTAATATTTTCCATCTTCGTGTAAGGGGTAGAGACATGGGCGATCCGAGAGAGCCACCCTCCATAATTTTATAAAATCAATCTTAATTATTTCTCTCTGCTGCTAAGAATGTTGAATTAGTACAACGATATCTTAACCATTAACGCTAATCTGAATATATTCCTTTTGACACAGGCTCAGTTCCTCGTGACTGAGGATCGCAATCTCTGCAGATCTTAAGGCTGTCACCAGAAAAGTGGGGGAATCTTCTTCCCCATTTTTGTTCTTCGACGTGGTCCACCTCATCAAGCTATTACAAGCTATCTTACAAGCGAGCAAGATGGCCAAAAATTGAAGGATTTATCTCAGGCAAACGGTTGAGTCCATCCTTGATGTTCTGTTATGCAGAATGGAGACATTTGTGCGTCTCGCCATCCATGGTATGCGCAACATGTGTCTCCAGCACCATATCTCAAAGGCATTAATCCGTCTTCTCTCCTTTACGTTCAGGGTCCAAGATTCCACACCAAATAAAAATATAGAATGCACTATAAACTATGCAAGCGAAATTGTAATGTGCACGGTTAATAGTCATTCAAACGTGTAATATACGCATGTCGCGTGTCGCGCGATTGGACTTCGTCGACCTTAAAACCCGCCCACTTTTGTACTTATGTGATATTTTTTAATTCCATTATCTCTTCGGTTGTCGATTTATGGCATAATTTTCTTAGCGTTTTCGTGTGTACCTCAAAAACCATTAATGAATACATATGTTCGTTTGATTATGATCGTAGAATATGTATGGCCAGACTAGAGCAGATAGAAGACGTAAAATATTACTTACAGTTGGAGAAATTAGACCGAACAATAAAAATACCCGCATCTAGTTAACTGAGTATGTTGTCGGGAAGATTACGGCGAGTAGGTCTCCCGGACGACTGCCGGTGAATGTTATTGACATATATTGTCGTCAGTACCGGGCATCTCTCGAGGCTGTCAGAAGCTCCGTTTGACGCCCAGGTATCTGTAAGGTGCGTTCGGGGGTCGTCGACGGTTTTGATGATTGCGGTGCCCCAAAAGTCGCTAGACCATTTAAAATATGAATTAAATATATTAATTAGAAATATATACATATAAAATCAATTCTATCGAAAAACATTGTTGTTGCGCCACCGGGATTCGAACCTGGATCTCTTTCTTAACCGGGGAAGGTGCTTTATCTAACTATGCTACAGCGACAACATTTTTAGCGACGATTTTCGAACCTATATGTTACCTTTTTGATATTAATACATTTAATCGTTCCATTATTTGACAGAGCCATCTACCTTATTTTTACAGAATCTCAAATACCTTTGAGTAAACTGATAGCAGACGCCAGAATTATCAATTCATTTTTATTAAATTTTGGACACATTGATACAACTTTATTATTTAGGAGAACACATTCTTATTGTGAAGTTGTAATTATTCAGAACATAGGTCTGTGATATTTAATTCATATTTAAAATATCACAGACCGTCTGTTCTGAATAATTACAACTTCACAATAAGAATGTGTTCTCCTAAACATTAAAAATATGAATAACTTTCTACAATTTATTTTTTTTATTTTTTTATTTCAGATAATTAAAGCGTAATCCTAGGAAATTAAATATGGAGAAATTCACGACTGAGCAACATGTTAAAATAGTCGAATTATATCTAGAAAATCAACAATCAATTGTACCAACGCAAATTTTGTTTTGTTAATACACAGAATATGTAATTTTGGGGACAGAGAATTAAGAATAGTCTACCAACGTAGTTTGCACTCCGTAAACGGTTTTGTATGGTGTAAGTGCGTAGAGTTCTTGGACCTTATTTCTTTGAAGACGAGACAGATATCGAGAAATGCTAGAGAATTTCGTGCGTCTGGTACCAGAGGTGAGGTGGCAGCAATTCAACTCTTATGACAAATTTTTGGAAGAAGGATAATTTCGCGAAACTCTGAAATCAAGTGGCCGTCACGCTCACCTGACAACTGCTCCAGACTTCTTTCTATGAGGATACTTGAAAGATAGAGTACACCGTGACAACCATTCAGCTATTGAAGGTCGACATGCGCGAAGAATTTTAAGAAATAATCCAAGAAACATGACGACAAAACAGAACAAAATAAAGTTTATTTAAAGGATGTGATTTTCAAAACTAAATCAAATTTATATCCAAGAAGTATGTTTTCTGTTTACAAAAGAATAAATGTGAATTATCAAGAAATACAAAGTTATTTCATTTTAAAATGGTCTAGTGACTTTTGAGCTATACAGATGATAGCCAAATTAGCGTAGTTAAGAAGTTCCATAATAAATAATCCATCTGTCGCTGTAAACATATATGTAAATCTAAAAAAAGTTGAGACAAATAGAATATAAATTTGTAATATATGTAAATATAATAATTATTATTTATATATTCTTCAATAGTAGTACTACATCATAACTAAATTGTGTTTATATTGTATACCCACAGGTTTAATCGTTTAGTTTATACTGCCTCAATTTGTCATTAATTATTCAGTAGTGCAAAATGGAATAATAGGCTGGGGCGGATTTCGCTATTCTTATTGATTGTATTGTATTAAATTGATTTATTATTATTATTATTGTAAGAGTTATTCTTGAATAATACAATGCATTAGAAAGTATAATGGGGGCTAAAGCAAAAAGAAAAATAATAATTCACTTCGATATTCCCTCGCGTCCAGAAAGGGTTTGACTTTGTCATCGTCGTTTCTCACATAAATTAATATATTAACTCATTGTTGACAATTACACTCAATTTATTGGAGTGGCGCCATTAATATTGTTTAATTATTATTTCATTGTTTGTTATAAATAATATCGTAATTAAGTTTTCTCTTATCTCTCTTTTTCTCTTTATATCTCTGTCTGGGTGTGTTGTAGTCCTATGATTACCTACAATTTCGTAAATTACTGTATCCTTGGGATTGCTTAGGTATTCGTGTATCCAGGTTCTCTACCCAACTCTCTCTGTCTCCGGTCCTTCTGATGCCTGTCGCTCCATCGAGTCTTATCCTACCAGTGTGAAGCCTCCACTCCAAGACCTCGCTTCCCTGCCGTCCGTCATCTCTTCAACAGATATACCCAGCTTATAGTCAAAATAAGGATATTTTTAGGAAAACACATTCTTATTGTGAAGTAGTAATTATTCAGAACAGACGGTCTGTGATATTTTAAATACGAATTAAATATATTAATTATAAAGATATACATATAAAATCAATTTTATCAGTTTACTCAAAGGTATTTGAGATTCTGTAAAAATAAGGAAGATGGCTCTGTCAAATGATGTATTAATATCAAAAAGGTAACATATAGGGTCGAAAATTGTCGCTAAAAATAATGTCGCTGTAGCTTAGTTGGATAAAGCGCCTTCCCCGGTTAAGAAAGAGATCCAGGTTCGAATCTCGGTGGCGCAACAGCAATATTTTTCGATAAAATTGATTTTATATGTATATCTTTATAATTAATATATTTAATTCATATTTAAAATGAGGATAGTAGCTATTACTAATGAGCGGACCCACCGCTAACCCTGGACCGTTTTAAGTAAAAGCTCATATCTCGGTCCTACACATTGTTTAATGCTAAGCAGGCGACCGTGAAATGCAGCTCAGCACATAAGCATCCAAGTTTTTAGTTTTTTTCCTACCCTTTAGCCCATTCTCAATCAGTATACATTATAATATCAGTTCAGTAGGGGTTTGTTTGTCTTGAGTAGGATTAAACAAATAAATTACAATGTAATTTAGGTATAGCAGTTATTTTGATTATATAACATTTTTAGCTTTCTGACTCGTCTGCCTATTTACCAGACGAAGCATCCAATTGTTACCAGCCGAAGAGTTGCTGAACCCTGGGACTATTTCGACTAAAAGTAACAATAATGATAACTCCTCTAATTGGCTCTGAACACGCCATACAGCCTGTGTTATAAAAACATTCCATTTGGAAGATTACTTCCCTCATCGTGACTTTAGGGACCTGTTAAGTACAGGATTAAGGGCTGTTACTGCTAGGGTTGAATTAAGTCTTACATAAGTATATATTTTCTTTCTTCTTCAGCCCGCATTCACCCACTGCTGGATAAAGACCCTTCTTACTTTTCTTTCCTATGTTTTCCACTCAACGTTTTAAAATAGAGTATATTTATTCAGAGAGTCAATATACAGTGAAATCCGGATATTATAATCACGGTTAATCTTATCAGTCGGTTATTGTTATCATGATCAATCGGTCCCAAAACCTTGCATATAAAATTTATTTTAAATAATGCGCCTATGATAATCAAACTTCGGCTATTAGAATCAATACATGGATTCAAAAGAAGTTAACCTAATTAAATTAATTAAATCGACTTATTTTGTATGTATTATTTTGTAAGTTGAAGAAGAAATTTTGAAAAACACTATTAATATAAGGGTTACATTAAGGACTTAATAAACTCAAACAAACGATAGACAAAAATATTTTTTTAATAATAAATATAGTTTTATATAATCAGTTGTAATAATTGATAATTTAATTGAATTATATTTTTAATCTTCTGGTTAAAGTGATCAGCCGGCTATAGTTATCAAAAGTGAGGCCTGGAGCTGGCAGAAGAGGTACGAAAGAGGACTGAATGCAGAGGAAATGAAATTTCTTACGCGTAAATGTGGCAAACAGCGAGTGAAGAATGAAGAAATGAGAAAATGTAAAACAGGTCTTGGCATAGTGAGAAAGATTAAGAAAGGATCACGTAGGTGGTTCGGTCATATGGATCGGATGAATTATGAGAGAATAGTTAGAAAGATGTATACAATAATTGATGAGCTTGTATGAGAAGATGCATGAACGTGGATGAGGAGAGAATTGTGTGTCAGGATAGAAGGGTGTGGCGCTAATACCAGTATATTGCAATGTTCTTCCACGTGTTTCTTATTTGGCCGTTGGCGCGGAAAGCATAATATGACATGTGTACAAGGTGCATCCTAGGTAGATAGAGGCAGATACTCGTATGGGAAATTTTCGAAATAATATCACATTTAAACACATTCTTAATAATACTCATCTTGAATAGAATTGATAAATGAATTGTTTATTTTCAAACAACGGATTTTTAACAAAATCTATAAATCACGAAAAATGTTCAAAAATTGAATTTTCATGTAAAGGCTTAAATAGATATTATTGAAGATACGGGATATACATCAATATTGCAGGAAATGCAAAAATAAATCATATATGTGCTGTCCATGTTGAAAAATTACGTTGTACTTCATTTTTATAGAAGGAATTTCCACTGAATACCATTTATAGAGGTGTTTGAAACTCAACACGCGTATTTTGGAGATATTGTCTTTCGCATTATTTGATCTTCTTCGGTAGGTACACCACTTCATACTATTGGTTAGTTTCATTATTGAGCCGTTTGGAAGTTAAGTACTCAATTATAGAGGGTTTTGTCACGAAACTTGTACATGTATTACATGTTTTTTCTATTATGAACCAATTGCGAGAATATTTTTTGTTAAACTACTCAAAAGATCCAATCAATTGTAATCCCACAAGTGTATCCATAACCATAATAAAATATTCCATCTCTAGAGAGCTCGATCAGGATGGTTGCTCAATGTAACGAAATATGATTTGTAATGTGTTGGGTCAAATTTCAAAACCCCCTAAAACGACTTTGTGTTTGTGAGTTATGAATGAAAATGTATACGTTGAAAGCAAATTTTTAAAATGTTTGTTTCTAACTAACCATCACGCTATTTTTCCGCAGGAGTAGGCAGAGAGAATATAGCGCCACATTATTTTGTTCTGACACACAGTTTTCACCTCATCCACATTCATATATCTTCTCATATAAACTCGCTGATTATTGAGGCTTCCATCAGAACCATTCTCTAGTTACTGATTTACCAGGTCATGCCGAGTCTTTTGCGGACGTCCTCTATTTCTGGTGCCATCAAAATTGTTTCTACATCAGCATTTTTTAAAGAGACAATTCTGTAATGTATTTTTTTTTTGTATGTATCGTTCTGGCAGCCATGCTGGATTTCAGATTGCGTGATCATCAATAAGCGTCGTGATTGGCTGATTTTATTTTAGGGTTAATAGCAACGTGCACTCTGCCTGCTTTGGGGTATTTTGGAACTAATCCTGATTTTGAACATGATCAATGGATTTTTGGGACAGCGGTTCAAATTCGCCGCTGTTCCCAGTCGGCACCAACACCAGCGACATTTGCATTCAATACTTAGCCGGCGGCAAAGTGCTGCCACCATAGTCTGGCTCGACCGCTCGCTGACGTCACATCTTCCGTTCCGGGCTCGAGGTCAGCTGGGCCGATTCGCTCCTCAAACTCTCTGCATTTCTCGCTTCTCTATATTAAATTTTACACGCATACCTCCTGCACTCTCTGTTCTATCCCCTGTCACTATAAACGACTCTACATTTACAGCGCATTTTCCTTCCAGATTTAAGGAGCTTTTTCCAGAAACAATGTGTTATGCACGTCGCTGACAAAAAAATGTACAAAACTGCATATTCAACTCGAATTATCCCAAATCCGCTTTAGGGGATTTTGGAATTGGGCGTTACGTGTGCCGATGGTGTTTGATGTTGTGTTGTTATTGCAGTGCGAGCCGGGGCTGGGGGCCAGCGTGATGTACAACCTGCTGTACAACCCCCCGCAGAAGCTGCTGCTGCTGGCCGGCTGCAGCACAGTCTGTACGACGGTCGCCGAGGCGGCCAAGATGTGGAACCTCATGGTGGTGAGTACTCTCTTCCTTTATCTTCTCTGAGCGACGCGGTATACTACGGTAAGAATTGAAACAAAATATATCTCTGATGTATTTTAGAATGAATCAATCATTTTATGGATAGTTATAATTTAAACTGTAAAGATTGCAATCAAAGCCAAGATGTAGACTAAACTGTAACACAAGATTGCAATCTAAGCCAAGTTGTAGACTAAACTGTAACACAAGATTGCAATCTAAGCCAAGTTGTAGACTAAACTGTAACACAAGATTGCAATCTAAGCCAAGTTGTAGACTAAACTGTAACACAAGATTGCAATCTAAGCCAAGTTGTAGATTCAACGGTAACGCAATATATTAATCAGAGCCAAGTTATATTCTGTAACACCTCGTTCGTAATGATCTGTATCTACGAATGACACGTTGATGTCTCATCTCAGACACTTATCGATAAATGTCGTATTGGTTGTGTCAATGTCATACTCAGCGCACAAAATACATGAGGCAATGATTCATGACTCGGCTCTGTACTAGCATTTACGCGCACTCAGGCGTATCCCTGAGAGCAATCCCACGCATGTACATGACCCATAACGAAGCATTTTTCGAAGCACAAAATAATTTCTTAAAAGATTTAGTAAAAATGTGTATAATACAGATAAACAATTTAATGTACTAATTATAAATATATACATATAAAATCAATTTTGTCGAAAAATATTGTTTTTGCGCTACCGGGATTCGAACCTGGATCTCTATTTCCAATCCGGGGAAGTACACTACCAATTGTGTTATAGCGCCAGTATTTTTCATGACAAATTTTCGAACCTATATGTTAGACTTTTTCAAATTAATACATCTATCGTTCCATTATTTTTGAAATCCATCTACATTATTTTTACGGAATTAAAAATACCCTTGAGTAAACCGACTGCAGACGCCAGAATTATCAATTCGTTTTTATTAAATTTTGGACACATTGATACAACTATTGGATACCGGATTAGAAATTAAGATCCAGGTTCGAAACCCGGTAGCGCAAAAACAATATTTTTCGACAAAATTGATTTTATATGTATATATTTATAATTAATACATTAAATTACTATTTTAAAAACATCACAGACCTATGTTCTGAATAATTACAACTTCACAATAAGAATGTGTTCTCCTTAATTAAAATTATTTTTTTAATAATGTGTGAAGAACCCAACAATTGAATACAATGTCAGATGACGTGTTTTCAGCGACATTTTTAATGTGTGTGTAGACAAAACTCACAAATGTACTTTCTAAACTCATTTGTCTTAATTCCAATATCATCCCGCGTAATGGAAAGGCCGTCTTAACATCTCGGCTCACTTAGTAGAAACAAAATATTAGATTATTTCTTTGTTGATCAAAGGCATATTTGAGCTGCTAAGCCGTAAGAGTACAAAAAAAGTATTTTACCCCTGCCGAGATATTTTCACTGTTTAAATCTAATAACATTGTTAAGTAATGGAAATTTAGTACCTACAAGGGAGACATATCGATCCCGTGATAGCAATTCTTGTGAATTGTCAGATTTGCCTGGTGTCTCAACCGTTTTCTCAATTTCTAACAATTTTAGGTATAGAAAGATTAGTGGGGAGCCACCTGTTTCACTCTGAATGCAGAGCGATATTGGATGCAGAAGCTTCTAGATAGATAATATGTTGGACTGCCTGACGATGCTTCGATTCTGACCTTCTCTTAGGCTTACCTCACTTAACGTTTCATCTTCCCTTATGTAGCATATAACAGGATAGCACGTTTGCCATGACGTTTGTTCGTAATGTGAAAGCGCCTTATGAGGCCTTAGAAGGCACATGCTGGAAAATAATTATTTCATACTTGGGGCATGTTGCCAGAAGAGGTGGAGCCTGGAGATATTGGTGAGTATGGGGAACGCAGAAGAATAAAGGGTGAGAAGTCAATCTCCATCAACACAGATCCATGACGTGACCGAAGCCTCGCGGAGAATGGAGGCAAATGGTTGGCGTTGTGGAAGCATTACAGATGACGACGATGCTGTCATGAGCACATGAAGACAAAAATAAACATAATAATCAACGTCGGTCCGTAATTTCCATGAACTTCTGCCTGTTGGATTTTCCACTCGGTCGCAGTCCAACGGACGGCAGAACCTCTTCTTCTTCATCCTTCGACGTGACCCACCACAATAAGCTTCTACAAGCTATCCCCAAAAAATATGAAGTAGGTAAATAGTTGAAAATGCATCCTTAATGTTCATCTCTCGCGGAATAGAAGCACCTAAATATATGTAAAATGGTCCACGATTCAGAAGAAAACAATTCGTTTCAATAGCGACAGTTGTAATAATAAATGAGTTATTCGGTTGACATAGAGCTCTACCATCTTCCCTTATTAGAATTCCATTCCATTGAATTCGTATCTATTAGGCCTACGTTATGTAAACGAAGAAGCTTATTTAGAATACAAATCAACCCATCACGCGTACGTAAATTTAATACTGTTGATCTATTCATTTGTTTGCACATTCTGCTGAAGACGGAGCCAAAATCTGAAGGAGAATTTGCCACCAAGTTAAACCACTTCAACAAAATTACATCTGACATACTTCCTCGTGGGCCTCAGCCGTGTGGCTACGGAACATGAAATAATACACGGAAAGAGGCATGGAATGATCTGTGTTGGACATCACACGAAGAGATAAGAAAGTAAAAGAAGATAAAAGATAAAAAGAAAATACACCAATAAAATGCAGTTCGAATAATAGTCAGTGGTTGATAGGAGAGTCAAAAAGCCCGAAGGGTATTCTAAAATTTCATCAAACTCAGCGGAAAAACATTGTTCTAGTAAATTTATTCGATAGCTTGTTATTTCCAAGTTTCCTATGGATAATGTCAATGTTGTGTAACGAAAACTTCTCTAGTTGTTTTTAAATTATTACAATGTACGTTATTAACAGCAAAAAGACCTTGATTAGGTCCACCAAGACCTGCCTTTGAAGTGAATATGCCAATGCCAGCTCTGCGGATAGAACACTTCTCTTTCGTCTCAAGGTTTGCTCGAGGTTCGACTCAATATATGCTTTTGTGGTCAGGGTATCGAAATAAAAGGTACATTTAGTACAAAATGACATATATTCAGTTAAAAGTTATGAACAGAACAAAGACAATATAAAAGTGAAGTATAGTGGTGGCGAAAAATAAAACAAAAGGTTTACATGGGAAGATCACATATCGTAATATATAAAGTACAACAAAAAGACTTGGTGCTTCTGCGTGTGCGATATTGAGGCCGTCACATCACACTTGACAAATTATAATGTATCTAGACAGAGTAATAACTTTTTTCTAACTTCTCATAATTGATGATTTATACAAGATTAATTCTCTACATGGATACTGCGGAGACGCCGAATGGATATTAAGATCACACTCGACCGAGTCTAATTATTTTAATAAATTGTGGCCTGTCTTATCAAGAAATAACGAAATGAGATGTTTATTTAGCCAGAGCTGGTCGGGTATGAGTTTATTATGTGGGCAAGTTTGATCAGAACTTGCTCGTTGGTAGGTGCTCCGGTTTATGAATAATTCTAATAATAAAATTTTATGGAAAAGTAAAGTGACAGGTAGTTATACACAATCAAGATTTACGATGGCAATGAAATGTATTACGATACAAATAAAGTTAGATGGAGTAATTCGAGGTTATTGTAATCTATACGATGATCGAGGATAACTTTAAATGTACCTAGGATCTAGATAATACGGCGGTGTTTACAAAGAGGCGTCAAATTCGTTCAAACGAATGTAAAATTTCTTTATAATCTAACATGGCAAAATTCTTATTCGTTTTTGTATATTACATACGCGATAGATTGAGGTCACTATTTTGAGATTTTGGAAAAGTTCACTGTGACATGCCGAGTAAATTATTATCTCACATAGATATCAATATTACAACTGTTAAAGATTGTTCTTGAAATAAATCGTTTTGCCGCGACTGATACATTTGAAAGATCGTAAATCGATAAATTCTCGGACGCGCGCCTATAGGTGGTTATAAATGTTGATTTTTTCTGCTCCTGGGGCTAGTGGGGGTCGTTTATATAGCCATTCTAGCAACGGCGTTCAGCTATTTTAGGGAGGGGGAAAAACCAGAACCACACAACATCTCTAAAAATAGGGAAGATTGGACAATAATTTATATACAGCACGAACTCGTGACGCGTTCATCCTGGTTTTGTTGGAACAGCACGTGTGTCCTTGAGTAGTCTATTTTTAGAAAGTACTTCCTGTGTACGTGCGATTTTAAACGGTTGTCTGACGAAATTGCGCGTAATATTAATATTTACGCGGGGTCAATTTTGAAGATATTTAAAAATGGTTATAAAATTAATTTTTCTTTTACAAATTCCTGATTATTTATATCGTAATGGTGGCATGTTATACAAGTTATAGATGGTTTTTTTACGAAGATTTAGTAATTAGAATCAAAGAATTTAAAACACGAGTATATTGACTGTGGCGAAATAATATACATGACAGTAGGTAGAAAAATCACCATTAACCTAGAATTACGGATGCTGTTTCTCTGCTCGTCGTACATTTTATTGTTCTTGCTTTAAGCTCCGATCTTGGGCCGGCTGAAATAATTAACTACCGAAGTCGATTAGTAGATCTTTATCTGGCGAAGTACCGACTGCAATTGGTTCACCGTTCTGGACCGTGGTCTGACAGCCATCGGCATGTCGCAGAAAACGGTGACCTCCACACTGTATATTAAATCAAACGACAACACAAAACCTAAAGGTGTCAGTCGAAGGTACAAGAACGTGCATGAACAAACATGGTAGCGAGTAATAATGGTCAGAAACTGTACTATATGGTGTTAAAACATAAAACCCTGTGATAAAAGGAAATAAATAAGTTGGATATGATTAAACGTCCAGAAGAAAAACTGTATTCATTTTCCAGGAGCTCAATATCAAAGACAGTGGTGTAGTACTAAAAAAAGAAGTACCGGTACTTCTGCAACTACATTGAAATAACGTTTGTTTTCTTTTCTCGGACATGGTATTTTATGGTATATTAATTAATACACTAGTATCTAATTGACTTATTTTGGATGTAAGTTTATAGAACTCCATAATCACATTATGAAATTAAAAAAAAACTACTCGTTTAATTTCCGTGAGACTCGTTTCGCCTTATAGGGGGCATTATTGATCTAACCATTTTAAATTCAACAACTTGTATTTATATGAAATCTATCGAAAAGAGACAGCGATATAATTTTAAGAAAGTAATAATGGGAATTTTGGGTTTTGATATTTTGGCACCAGTAAACGAGTGGAACTAAAAAACAAGTGCTTTTATTTCCATATGTGATAATACTTTTGATAATTTTACATTACAATTATATAAATTTCCTAAAATAATATAAATGAACACATACACATTATGTATAATATATAAGATGTATGTTTAAGAGGTAAATTTTAATTTCGGTCTGATAGTTGTCAACTAATTGATTGCACAATTACTTGTAAGGTATACCTGTCGTAACACACAATTTTCTAATGAGACAGGCACAGTCCAAACATATTATACACATTTTTGATATTGTTGCGTAATGGCATAGATGCCGGAAGAAACGGGATTCGGAAGGAAGTTCCACTCACCACAATCCCGTTCTCCTAGCACCTCCAAAGTGGACTGTAACTTTAAGGTGTTGACACTATCTCCTGGTCAGGATCTTGACTCCTTCAGGCTGCACAAGATGGTCACATAGACACACTTCTCACTTTTTGTAATACTGCGAAATCTTTTTGTAACCGTACCGGTTCAGGGTCGCCGATCGACTGACCCGGTGGCAGGTGAGGAAGGGGGGAGAGGTGGAAGGCACAGTACATCATAGTTTATAATAAATAAATAAATACTTGGAATGAAGACTCCACATCGATGTAGCTACAAAAAGTAGCCTACTCCAATAATCCCAATATAAATACAGCCCCAGTATGGTAAGTGGTGTTCAATATCCATCTTGGCTAGAGTGAGAATGAAGTGAATTCTGTATTGGACGTGACATGAACAAAATAGTTCTTACATGAGGACACCTAATTTATTCAAAATAGTTACAGTACATTCGATCAATACAAATAATTACAATTTACAAAGGAGGTGGAGAGTTAGAACGAAAGCCGGGCTGAAGCGTTGTAGAACGATAACTCGTGCAACGTGGCGCTTGGCTACATGCCCGGCCGCCCGCTACGTGGCGCCGATCGGCGTCGAACTTCACGGTGCTAATTGGAAGCCGATCCGACAGCCGCCACACTGTATCCAATTGCCCACACCATACCATGTAATACAAAATGAATCTGGATCACCCTGTCAATCAAGGCGGTGGAGTCGGAGTCGTTGAAACCAGACGACTTAGACTTATGTAAAAAAAATATGATCAATTTTAATTAATCGATAATGTATGTGTCATCGGTACATTGTAAAATATCGAATGTATATGCTTCAGAAGTCTGGGCGAGAGCGAATCATCAAAACGCGAATTAAGATGCGTTCTCTAGAGCTGCATCTGAGAATTGTGTGTGAAGAGTGTCTCTTTCTTTGTCTCTCGCTCGCACAAAATCGCTCCAAGTCGGAGTCGAATTCTAAGGTAAAGTCGGAGCCAGAGTCGGAGTTGGTAATTATTTTAACGACTTCACAGGCGTTTCATTTGAATACTACATTATGTAATCGCAGCATTTCCAAATTACACAATCATCTCAACTGTAAACTCCAGTAATATCTAATTTTCCTGAAAAATTGAACTATTTGTATGGATGTAATGGATTTTTCACAGAAAGGCAAGATTTGAATGATACTACTTCATTTAAGAGAACACATTCTTATTGTGAAGTTGTAATTATTCAGAACAGACGGTCTGTGATATTTTAAATATTAATTAAATATATTAATTATAAAGATATACATATAAAATCAATTTTATCGAAAAATATTGTTGTTGCGCCACCGGGATTCGAACCTGGATCTCTTTCCTAACCGGGGAAGGTGCTTTATCCAACTAAGCTACAGCTACATTATTTTTAGCGACAATTTTCGACCCTATATGTTACCTTTTTGATATTAATACATTTAATCGGTTAGGAAAGAGATCCAGGTTCGAATCCCGGTGGCGCAACAACAATATTTTTCGATAAAATTGATTTTATATGTATATCTTTATAATTAATATATTTAATTCATATTTAAGATACTACTTCAACTATTAGCGAAGGAAGAGAAATCTATTTTGACCTTTTTTGACTTATTTGACTCGGCGTAGATATCATTGTGTAGTACACATGTCACGCGATGCTGCGCCAGTGCGACAAGCAACGTATTATGGTCACTTAGAGCGGTAATACGCTCGGATCTTTGTACCGTGTTATTAAGGGCCACCGTTAAGGTGGGTCGTGTTATTGTTACGAGTACGTGCGCCGTAAACACGGAGCGACCGGCGTGGTCCATTCAGAGTCTATTTCTTATTTAATGAGATTTGTGAGGAAGCTGGTGTTATGTAGGTGTTCATCCAAATATTTAATTAAAATATATATTAATACTAATTAATTGCGTCAATTAGAAAGATATTTAAGTACCGGATTTTTTTATGAAACACGACATCTTTTTTACAACACTTTACTTTCTTCGGACGCTATACACCTTCAACTACTTCTCATAACAGAGCACCAACTTTTGTATACTTTCATCATAGAACGACGCCGCCTGAGATGAAGACTATATCTGTACTAAGTTGTATATATGTTATCATGTAGAAATCAATAAAAAAAAAATCACAAACTACGCTGTCGCCATCTATTGTTAAGAAGGTTAGTATGGAAGTCTACTTACCTTTCCATATAAATAATAGCTTCGTCTCTGTGAGACATCTATAATATACCTGAATGACAATTCTTCAGGGGATAAAACCATAAATTGTGTAGATTTTGGATATACTCAAATGTTGTGAATATACTGGTCTAAATTATAAGTTAAATATGAATTAAATATATTAATTATAAAGATATACATATAAAATCAATTTTATCGGAAATTCAAAAAGGTAACATATAAGGTCGAAAAATTGTCGCTAAAAATAATGCCGCTGTAGCTTAGTTGGATAAAGCACCTCCCCCGGTTAGGGAAGAGATCCAGGTTCGAATCCCGGTAGCGCAACAACAATATTTTTCGATAAAATTGATTTTATATGTATATCTTTATAATTAATATATTTAATTCATATTTAACTTATAATTAAGACCAGTATATTCACAACATTTGAGTATGTTCAAATATAATTCATATTTAAAATATAACAGACCTATGTTCTGAATAATTACAACTTCACAATAAGAATGTGTTCTCCTAAAAAATAAATTATAAGTTTACAAATTGAAAGATACTAACTTTTCAGGCGTATTCTAGTAAATGTGTTGATAATTCGGATGAATTTTCATATATACACATAAAGAATATAGCTCCATACTTCTGTCAAAAAAATTCTCAGCTTCAGCGGCATCTGTACTGTAACATGGAAAGAATATCCAATTTTCAACCATAGATGACGACAGCATAGTTTGTAAAAAAAAAAAAAAGAATTGACAGGTTTTTAATATGATAACATATATACAACTTCCAATAATTTGACAGGTGTGATAGTCGAGCATGGGTAGAATTGTACCAATTGGTATTGATGACATGTCGAGACTTGCATACTAACTTTCACATATAAATATTAACTTATTCTCTATGGGACATGTATAATATATAATATTATATCTTGATAACAATTTCTCTGAGGATAAAACTCAGTAAATGTGTTCCTACAAAGATTTGGACAAACTCAAATACTGTGACAAATTGACATCAGTAATTGTATACTAATCACTAAATATTCCGCCATTTATTATTTAATTTGCAAACGGAGAACCTTTTTATTTCAGGTTAACTATCGAGCAAACGCGAGACACTAAAAAAAGATTAATTTGATGTCTCGCATTATATTTCATAAGGACACCTCTCCCGGGCTGCGGTGAGTTGACCTGATAAGTTAATCACCGACTAATCCGGCCCAGGACGCGGCCACACTTTATGGAGCTGGTGTTATTTTTTTTGTTTTAATCGACCTTCATTAACGCCAAGGATCCTGCGTTATGAACGTTGATACTGTGAAAAGAATTTTTTTTAAATCTATTTAATAATAAAAAGTGTATGACCTATCATACCACTGTTACGAACGCGGATAACCAAGAATCCATCTACCTACAAACAAACAAATACATACATATTCGTAATTCCCATATACGACGCTTCCTGTGTGCCGTATTTAACGGTAAAAAGAACACCTGCCAGCTAATTTCTACGTTATTATGTATATAAAAACACGTGTCCTTATATATAATTTAAAGTCCTATTTATATCATGTTCGCCATACACTAGGCAGGAATTCTGCTTACATAAGACGCCGGTAAATATTTGATAATCTTTTGAATAAATCCATTGTGAAACAACTTGAGTTATTTGTTCTCATATCCAAAAATCATCCAAAAATGGGCCTTAAAATCAGCGAATACACAGCGTTGTCTATGTTCGTTTGCCTTAAGTTCCTGGGTTAGTGGGATTTTATACGGGTGCAGACCCAAGTCCCGACCTAAAAGTCGCCAAGTTGAAGTCACAGAAAGGCAAAGTTCTTGTGAACGACGGTAAAATTGACTGCCTTGGGTTTTCCCGTAGTTTTTCACACACAGCAACGATGTTTTCAGCAGATCTTACGTTTCGGTGATGTACTGGTATTGGCCGATATACCGAACCGGTTGACTCGATTTTGGCCATCAAACGTCGAATAGTCGACTCGGCAGGACGGTTGTGGCGAGGATAAAAATCACGTATTGCGCGGAACGTTTCTCGAACGGAACAGTGACTTTGATAATAAAATTTGATGATTTGCACACGTTGTTCAACCTTCCATGGTGATTTTCCATACATTACTAAACAATTGACAACAAATTTGACAGATGTTACTTTAACAACATGACTGCTAACAAATTTCGAGCATCCCTATTGAAAGACCCTTATTTAAATTATTTCATTATTATTACAAATAAAAAATTTAAAAATATTTTGTGACGTACGCGACAGAGTGTCAGCGCATCCGCCGGTTTCACCCAAGGTAGAACATGAGATTATGAGTACTATGAACAGAATTGGCTATTCTATCTCTCACCTGCCTTCAACAGTCATTCTCAAGGGAAAATAAATAAAATCAGAGAGAAATTTTACAATATTATAATTAAGAAAAAATTGTACAATTACAACAAATGAGCAAAGAGTAAAAAACGTTGTCCAATTATTTACGAAAAATCACTCCGTTAAATTACATCTTAATAAGCATTTAATGGAACCAAATAAATCAACTGTCACTCCTATTTGACAATACCAATGCAGCAATCCTAATTTTAGCAGGTCAATAGATTAAATTTCACTGGACAAGTTTCTTCCACGATGAATATCACATTTGGGTTTATAAGTTGATGTTGTTCACGGCGAGCTATTAACGTAATCGTCGCCCTACTCTGTCCATAGGCAATCTTCCAGGACTCGGATACGAGCCATCTCATAATCAGATGAAGTGGTGCATTGTACAAAAAAATGGCGCCCTCTTAACGTTCTCAGGAAGGGATTTATATCCTGTAAGAAACAAGCACACTTATATAACAAGACGCCCGGAACGCAGATGACTAACATTAAATATAACTACTCACCCTTCTTCTTCTTAACTATGGAATCACATGTTTTTAATAAATGTGTTCCACGAGATTCAGACAGCGCTTCTCTTGTTAGTCAACTGAAATGCTTAGATAAAGATCCTTTTGAGCCAACAGTGTTGCTATTGCTATGACGTGTTAAACATAGAGGGCACTAACAGCGGGTAGGTGCTATAACGTAATGTCATAATATGCTACTCGTATTTTAAAAATATTAGAAATGTGAACTGCGCAATTTGTTTATCAGTCATAGAGCGTGGTATAATTGGTCGGGAAGGAGTGTTATTTTTAAAATTATTTTTATATAAATTAAATTATTCTTTTAGAAAGATATGCAGAAAAAAAAAAGAATAACGTGCTTCGCCAGATAAGGAAGAGGTCCAGGTTCGAATACCAATAGCAACGTAATACTTTTTCGATAGATTTTTTTTTACAACTTTTTAGTTGATTAATTTAATTTGTATATATTACTACCATTCGACAGCTGCTACAATAATATATTGCATCGTATTTGCCCCATCTATGGATATAAAAGTAAAATAGGAAGACTCGGGTTGTTGGGCCACGTGCAGAAGACGACCGAGCGGCGATCACCCAAGTCATTGATAAGCACGAGTCCAACGGGATGCAGGAGCTCGGGAAGATCAAAGGGAAGAGATGGAACGACAATGTTTTCAAATACATATCTGTCTTGGAAATGGCAAAAAAATGTAGAAAAATAGCCCCAATGGAGGTAAATTTTTGAGGAGACCACGACCAATCCGAGATTATAGAACCAATAATGATGATGATGGATCTAAAAGTTGATGGTCTCTGTGGCATCTTCAAAAGACACGAACGAAATAATTGTCACACAGACATAGGGGTGGCATTCGGTTAATTTAATTTATGAAAAGAAACATCACGTGCGAGATGATATCGTAGAAAGGGGCACCTTTGTTGGAGGGGTAACATTGAACGTATTAATAAAATAAAAATAGTGATAAATATTACGAAATACTGGTAAATGAATTTGAAATACCCAGAACTATTCATAACTCATCATTCCACCGCATTACTTTCAAAAGTATCACTCCCATGGATGACTGCAGAACGCATCGGTGTTCTCAATATTAATTTATGTAATGGAAGCATTTGAGATGTTCTGTGTGCACGAGATCGCTCAAAATAAGCTGAATGGATAAACAATAAGAATGAGAAAAATTCAATATTTCAGATATTTTAATAGAACAAAACATGAATGTGAATGGAACAAAGAAAGCGTGAGATGAGAGATGAGCAGCACAAATACAGTGTCCGCTATAACAATGAATTTTCAATGAGGTGCAACAGAAGTTGGACATTCTGGGACAAACAACTATAATAGAACAAGTAATTCGAATGAATTTCCTATACACATAAATTGCCTCCACTTCAAATTAAGTCTCAGCTTCAGCGACATCTATACTATTACGTGAGAAAGAATATCAAATTTAAAAAAAATGTCAATAGATGGCGACAGCATAATTGGTAATAAATAAGTGAAATGTTCCATCTTGATTGAATATATACAACTTCCGAAAATTTGATAGATGTGGTAGCGTGGGTAAATAGGTGAACGTTACATTGTGTAAAGTGATCACTTAAGCCAGCCGATGACAGGTGGTAAGCCCTGTGATGCCCAAGACTTTCATACTTCTCATATAAAAAATAATAGTTTCGTCTCTGTGAGGCATCTTAATCTTGAGAACAAGTCATTTTCTTAGGTTTTCACGGCCGTTCAGAATCTTCTATGTATAGTTTTCTGGGCTAATCTGTCGTGTATATCGTGTGTTTCGGATCTTATTGCAGGGTCTATTATCAGGGGTCGTGTTACTGTTATTACTGTTAGTGTTGTGGTTAAGTACTGAAGTACCAGAGAGAAGGATGACCTAGACTACTGGTGGTGAATGAAAAGCTAGAAGTTTGCGGCAGTCGAGAGAGGAAGAAGGCGATGTCCAATGTCTCGATTAACTGACCAGCTCAGAGACGCTAATGGCTCTTTATTAGAACGGCTGTTAGAACTGCAGGCTGCAAAAAAAGGTAGAAAAAATCTTCTGAGGACGTCAGCAGGTCACAATGGTGATGCTGATCCTTTGCAATGAGGAAACCGACAATTAATTTGCGAACTTATTCGTTTACTTTACTAGTATGTATATATGTCCTCATGAGTGGATTCAATATGCTCTTAACACTAAAATAAGACTTTTTAAATACAATTTCAAGTAGAATCTTGATTCGCTAACATATTTGTATACTTCACTGTTCTCCACTATTGCGTATGTAATCGTCACCGCATCGGATGGTTCAATCTCCTCTTCACGTGAAACACTAAATTAACGTATCTGTGCTGAATATCCACTGTAATTTGTATCGCGATTAAAAGCTTTTGGCGAGGGCGGTTGCCTTTCAGCGTACTGCCGGCAATCTACAAGTTGCGCGGTACGTAATAACTAGCGTCGGTACTGGGACTTATCTGAGATGAAACGCGTCGCGAAGTAACCCCCGAGCCGGGCCACCCCGCACGGAGGTTTGATGGCTGAGACGAGGCTTTATTACCAGGGAAGAAATGGCCGCGTCCGGAAAGACGTGATAAGTAAAAGGGGGTGAAATCCCGGCCGTATTAGATCCTATCAGCGCCGTCACAGCGGGACGCGGAGAGGGGGGGGTCTCATCCCTTGCAGATGAGATCCAGATACAGCCTAGCAGTGTAGTGTGCGGCCTTTTTACTTGGCTAACAATACGGACAAAAATATGTATTTTGAAATTAAATTGTCTTAACAAACAAACATTTATTTATTTATGCCGTGATCAACTTTGATAGCTAGTCCTGGATTTTCTAATTAGTTTGTTCAATATATTCATTCAACCTATGTAAATGAAAAGACACCAACCTTTGCGAAACTGGGCTGTTACTCGCCGATTCTTCTACCGATGATCGCTCCTTCTACAGTCTTGAATCTTCTGAAAACTCGGCTGGCCAGCCTCCGAAACTGTAGCACAACCGATAATCCGGCCAAATAACCCCCAAATAAGAAAGATCTTGAATTATGGGGGTGGCTTTCAATATTTATATAATACAAGATCAATATAAACTAGATGTAAGAATTTGTTTACAACAAATGAAAAAAGATTTAAGAAAATATACGTACATCTATAATAATACAATATAAAAACTAATAATATATACAAATGTTGGGAAATTGATCAGATTATGACTAGAGAAAGATGTCAAATACATAGTTTAATAACCTTTCATCCATTTAATAACCTTTCTGCTAGTTTAGTTGATATTGGCAGTTGGTTATACAGTTTAGGAGCAATGTTGCAAATTAATTGTTGAGCTTTTTGCTATAGTCCGTGGTAACTATACATTTCTTTGATAAATAGATTTTTTCTGTTTATCATTATAAGTGATACGCGCAATAAAAAATAAATAAGATAACAATAATTTGAGAACGATCTCCATCAGCGGGTACATTGTGTTATATTATATAATTTCTCTTATATTGGTACTTCTCGTTCGGTCCGTTAATGTTTCACCCGCTTTTACTATTATGGCCAGGATCCACAGATGAGATATTTATGAGATTTTCGAATCGGGACAATCTCTGAAGTAGAGATTATGCTCCCATGAGATTATGTAGATGACTCTCGGCTTTCGTAGTTTATTGCGTGTAGACCAAGTCTCAGAGGTTTACGTCAAATTGTAAAAAGTCATATTTACTATTTCCGGTGTAAGTTTGTAGAACTCCCTAATCACGAGTGTTTTATTTTCAAACATGTCAAAAGTCAGTTCATTGACCATTTGTCAGTTGGGTGAATTTGAATCTCCCCTGCAATAATCAAAATGGAATATTTTTTGTATACTACGTTGGTATTTAAGTTTGATCACTCTCTAAAAATAAAAAACAGCCTTCCAAGTCCTATGAGAAGAATAATATTAATGCATTTTGTTTGTCAAATGGTTGTAGGTATCTATGGTTCTAGATAAAGTTTGTACACACATGTCAAGCTCGCTGTCAAATTTATTGTCATTAACATGGATATTTATTTATTATTAATCTTTTGCACACATAAGATTATACATCTGAGTATGGCAAAATTTCAAAATTTGAGGTTATGAATAATTTAAAGAGTATCTCCTTTGGTCTAGCTCAGTAAAGTAGAGATATCTTATCCAACTTGGGCAGTGGGTCGATTTCATTCAATCGGGAACATTCCAATAAAAGAGATGCTTGGTTTGAACACAATTTATTCAAACACGTTATATAAAATACAATAATCAAACTATAGAAGAAATAACATGAAGAGAAGGCGAGACAACATATATGCAGATGAATAATAGCACGAAGAAGTGGGTGCGCCTGGCGCGGGGCTGGCGAGTTTAAATTCTCTAATATAATAGTTCACAGTATCGACTGATCACCGTGCCAGTATAGCGGCGGTGATGCATAGGACGCCTCATTGGCAATATCACTCACTGAATATACCTTGGGCTTATTTAATAAACCTTCAGATATACGGAGAATGCTTGCACAGAGGCTACAGGGTACAGGTGGCGGTGGAATGACTCCTAGTCGGACGATGCCAACTGGAGAACGGGAATAATGGGGCAGGCGTCTGCAGAAGCGGCTAGCATAGCTCTGAAGTAGATGCCGAAGACTTTTGCGGAATAATGAGGCGATGGTGCGATTTGTTCGGACTGATGCAATCAGCATAGGATTACGGAGGAGGTTTTTGGACGTGCTAAAGACTTTGACAATGTGAAACACGGTGAGATGGTGTGGAATTGCGTGCTTCGAGTGATTCTAGTGCGACCAGTGATGATATTGTAGTTGGTTTCATATAATGGCGGTCGAATAAAGTACACTAAGAATAAGATAAATGCAGATATCTTTGACCACTCGCGGATTTACAGTAATTATTTACACATAATGAAAACAAAAAATTTACAAATATGGTAAGTCAGATGGTCGATCACGATGGATTGGTTTCGAACTGCAGCTCTTTAAAATTGAGCTGAGTTATATAAATGAAATCCAAAATCCACACGCGACGATGTTAGTACTCTGCGCTCACTGGGGAGAGAATGACCGTTGGGACACGTTCCCGGCAGAAGCGGATATTCAAAAATGTGCACGGGAGCGAGAGACTAGACGTACCGCGAGTCGTTTACTTATTTATGGCGGTAGGTACTCGAATATTAAAATAGACTCACGACAGAATACATTTATGTAATTTCTCCTTCTTTCTCATATCATCTGGCATTTTATTGAAAATCTTCACCGCACCGTACATCATTGGTTTCTGAAATCTAGCCTTTTTCCTAGCTTGCAGTCTCATACTATTAATTAATATTTTACGATGCTCGTGCTCATGTTAATTTGCTTCAATTTTCATATAAATTCTGCCGACATAATTATATAGTTGTACACCTTTAACAATAATATTTAATACTTCTAACAATAATGCAAATCATCGTTTGCGTTAGTCCGTCAAACAACCTAATCGATTCGACGTCGTAAAATATGAAGGACGAATCGAACCCATAAATTGTCAATCAAGTCTGTTTGTACGTCCCCCCGTTCCCCCGTCCCCCACCGCCCCCCCCCCGTCCCCACCACACGAGATCACCGGAAAACATGTTTTCCGAATGAAACGATTTTCATCTAATCTGTCTATCAGTGTCGCCGTCGTGTATTCATCTCCTTCGGGCCGAGCGGTCGGGCGAGTCCGCGGCGGAGCGGCAAGGCCGCGCAATCGGGACGATATCAGAGCTGACCCGCGTCCGTCTTCTTGTTTGTCACCCGTTAATCCGGGAGCGGGGGACAGAACCATTTTATTTGTGTCCATCTCCAATATTTGCTAACATTTTCGGGAAATGTCATTTAAATGAAAATGAGAAAAATATGAATTATTTAGACGTCGAGTCGTGTTTGTGTGATCGATTGTGGTTGCGTTACCAA
Source organism: Eubasilissa splendida (assembly GCA_031772225.1). NCBI lineage: Eukaryota > Metazoa > Arthropoda > Insecta > Trichoptera > Phryganeidae > Eubasilissa > Eubasilissa splendida. Next base: position 300,580 of record CM062865.1, on the reverse strand, counting down.
TTGTAACGTTGTTTTGATCACACTTGGGTAACAAATATAATATTCTAAAGATGACCCCCCACATCACTAGCGCCAAATTACTACAGCATCCATTTTCCTGCATTCCGTCGCTCTCCACCTTGTAGCACTGTTGAATATTATTTTTAAAACTTATTATCAACTTATTTAAATAAATGTGGGATTATCTGTCTTATATTTTAACAATGTTGGTCTTAAATTAATTTATTTGGAATGATTAGAAACAAGTTAATCGTGTAAAATTAACCATAATATTCAATTATTAAGGAGAACACATTCCCATTGTGAAGTTGTAATTATTGTTTGTATAGATGTTTTAAATACTAATTAAATGTATCAATTATAAAGATATACATATAAAATTAATTGTATCGAAAAATATTATTGTTGCGTTACCCGGATTCGAATCTGGATCTCTTTTCCAATCCGGGACGTTGCATTACCAACTAAGCTATAGCGACAGTATTTTTTCGACATATTAAAATAATGGCCTATTCTGCGAATTACATATGTTTATATGTAACCGATCGGTTATCTGTAATCTCTTGCACGATTTGTGTTTTGAAAATTTCCTCCGACAGCTAAAGGCTTACTGCAACTTTTTCCCCTTCAAACTTTTTTCCACTTCTTTTAATAACGCGGGGACACCCGGTTGATTTTTGGTGATTTTTGAAAATGGTCCGGTACTCATGAACACGGTCAATTACTAATGGACCGCTCTTGCAGTGTATTCGAATTCTTTATTTTAAACAGATACGGGAGAGAATTCCAGCGAAATGTCGGCAAAACAGAGAGCCGAATTCAAAATACAACATGGCCGCCTGCCTTTTGACAGTTTACGGCTGTTTGACTTTGACTTTTGCAACGCGTTGATTGGTTTAATTCTTGCGGCCTTTTTTGACGTTTGAAATGAATGATTTTAGTTTGTACATTGAATTGTGAAATCAGCTGTAGATGATTTACGCGAATTTTTTTATGACAGTGACATTGTTGTTTATTTTTAAAGCCACAAAATTAATTCAACAGAGGGCTGTAAGATGTCGAAATGATTGATAATATTGTTTGACGTTAATAAATTATGGAAGTATATTCTTTAAAAACATTTTGTAAAGTGGTAGTCTGTTCCCACCACACTGGGCTTTTTTGATTATATTAGTTAGTTTACGTGCGATTTTAATTTTGAAAAATTCTACAAATAGGTGAATTTGTTACGCATTTAAAAAAAAAGTATTGCTTAATTCCTATTCTTCTTCTGTTCCCACCACACTGGTTTTTTTTTATTATATTGGTTAGTTTAAGTGCGATATTGATTTAGCAAATTATAAAAAATTTGTCCTTAATTCTACTTCTTCTGTTCCCCCATCACATTGGTTTTTTAAGGTTTTCTCAGTCATTTTATGTTCAGTATTTAAATTTAAAAGTTCTGGTGATAGACAAACGTGTAACGAATCTTTTTCCATTTTTTCTTCTTAGTTTCATTAATTGTAATTGACCAGGTTTGCAACCGTTCGGTTGCAGCGGGTAATCCAGTAAGTATTTAAAATACTTAACTAGTTTTATAATATGCAATTATGCATGTACTTAATAGGTAGGTACCTAACTTATTATTTAGTTTTTACGTTGGTAACGACGTTAAGTATTTTAAAATTAGAACATCCGCAAAGTAGATCTACTTATTTATATACTGTATTTCTATCAAAATACAATACTTATATAATAAGAAAACTAACGTGCATATATAAAGACTTCATAAACTAGTATGATGTATGGCGTGCTTAAGGAATAAAAGTCTTGTGAACTTAACAACCTGCGTAATAATAAATCTTGAAATTATTGTCTTCCACGCCATCGATCTTTCTGGAGGCTGCTTCGGAAGTTTCTGTGTTCGTTCGTCATTATCCACGTTTGTCAATTGTGACTGAGAAACGTAATTTTTATGACCTCCCCTCCCGCTTGAATACACTTCTCCATTTTCTCGGCATTTTGCAGGTCTGAGAGGTGTCATCGTCGTGTCATCACAACAAGATTCTTCAAGCTATTTTGTCTTTCCAAAGATGTCCAAAATATTGAAGTATTCGTCTAAGGCAAGTGGAAGGAAGGAAACATCCTTCGATATCTAGTTAGTTTTGATAGTGGATTTTCTATTGGCAAAATATGCAATTTCGTGTGTTATGCAGGTAAAGCACTAACCTGTTTCGTATGGCGGCGATCTACTGGTCTCCAATTCGATATTATCTGTTTCTCCTGGGCCTGATGCTATTCCTGGTGGTCGGCGAGATCGGTAGCTGCCCGATTATTTCTGCCGTTACAGGTTTTTTGCAGTGTACTCACAACAGTGGAAGGTACCTATTTCATAATTTCGAAAACCCAGAATTACTAACCGAAGTATGTAAAACACACAAATATATATACCATCTATAATTGGTACACTTTGTGGATCATGCAAAGACTCTTACGTCACTGAGCAAAACCTATTAGGGAATCCATCTAAGTACATAATACCCCATATACGACATTTCCTTATGTCCTTAGGTCCTTATGTGTCATGGCCACTGTTTACGCGCCTTGTTACTTCGGTTGGCACCACTGTGTTTCCTGGTTGATAATAATTTACATGTGTGTGTGTGAGTATTGCCGCCTTTTTTCGGAATCTAAGACGATAACCGAGGCATCTTTCTCATTACATCCCGTGCTTCAACCAGTCCAACAGTCCTAATAAACCACCAATGCGCGCTTCAGTCGGTCGAAACAGTAAAGTCAAAAGGTTAGTGCAGTTCATGTATCAAATGTGTCCTTATTGTTAATCGGAAACCTTTGAACCAGCTATCGAAGGCGTTTACATAAAAAACCGCTATGCCCTTTAAATAGCACGAAGGCAGGAATAATAATCTGCCTATATAAAACTCCTGTAGATGTGTAACAACCAGCTCTCTTAATAAATTTGCCGTGCAACACGCAAGTTTTTTTTATTTCATTGCATTATTATTAATACTGAACTACCAGCACCTAAGAAAGAATTAAAATAAAATGGAATACAGGTTTTATTCAGTACTTAATAGTGATTGATAACAACCTATCACACAATTCATTTGAAAGATCTAAATAATGGTTATTCATTCAAAAGTGAAGTGAAACTAACTGGGGCAGCCGAAGAATCAGATGATGCATGTATAACGACTCGGATAACTCGGATGCTCAGACAGTTTAGTTGGACAAGAGTTGATAACTTCAATTTGTGGAACATTGTCTCCTGAACTATGGCCCGAAAGTCGCAACTCGTAAAGTTTAGATTGCACATCGGGTGCTTTGGTATCGGACCGAGTTACAGAACCAGAAGGGGGGCCGATCTGTCTCGAGGGGAAGATATTGGAAACAAATAAAACTCTCAACATTTAATTAATTAGGGTCGTTTCATTTCTCGGCGTTTAGGGACAACATTAATATAACTATTATATTTATTCTTCATAACTTAAAATAGTGTTCTAGAAAATTGTGGGATATATGAAATAACACTGTCGCTGTTGCCTAAAAAATAATAACTTCTCAGAATTTTCTAATCACTTAATCGAAACTAACCATTCTTTCGGTAGCCAAACATTAAATTTTTTAAACAGAAAAATTGACTTCGGAAAAAACACCAGTGAATAACATTACGTCTCCTACTGTTCACATTCCCTTTAACGTCAGATAAAGCCTTTCGGCGCCGAGATGAATTTAGATTAGTTTTAAATAACACAAAATAATGAAACTGTACTAAAGACAAAAATAACACATCTCTAGTACAAAGCTTATGGGAAAAAATCAATAAAAAATGTATCACATATCTCACAACTGACGTCATCGTGGTATTATTTGTCTGACATTCTTCTATTAAAGTGGAGGGTGTTGTAATGTTTCACTTTCCTCCGAAATTCAGTAATTTATTATTTTCCGAGTACCGATCCAGCGGAACCTCGCGGTCTATATATCAAATCAAATAGTTCCAACCGCGCATTGAACTGCCTTTATTCTGAACGTGTTAGCTCTGCCCGTGTAATGTGCGCCGCTTGAAAACAAGGATCGATGAACGGTCGACACGTTATGTGGAAAAGTTTCCCAAGTCGGTCTGTCATTGTCGAAAATGTTTGCTTCCGAATCAATATACAACTATGTGACATCAGAGTGAAATGCTGGACCTTGTGGAAATGAGCGACGGTCGCCACACGTGAAAATTACAATTAATAATATTTGGTCTGGCGCCTCTGACCTTGATAAATCTTCTTCTTCTTACAAATTCTTTCATATTTTACGACTTTTCAGAGCTACTCGCGGTGTGGAACATTAGTACTGTTGTCGCTCGCGCATGACTGAGCGACGTCGACCCGGGGGTCATGCATAAACGACATTAGCCCAGATGATGAACCTTAAACTGGATCTAAAACATCACAAAAGAGCCTAAAAAGAAGGGTTTTTATTCGTTTACTGCCTCACGGTATTGCAGCCAGACGTCTGACCATATTCTGTGGAATTGTGAGATACAGATGCACGCGAACGTATGATTGGTGGCTTGACTGGATTTAGACACCGCCCGCCCAGGGATGCAGACCTAATTAGTAATGGGACGAATCTTGTTCTATATAAAGAATTTATTCGGGTATAGGTGACTCGTTGGAGCTCTTTAGGTGGTTAGTCAGGCCGGCCTGTGTGGGTAGGACTCCACCTATGCACCTGCCTCTCACTCAATGCCTCGTGTTTTTGATGAATTGATCCCTGAGTGTCTGCCTTGAACAACTGCAATTTAATTTTCCATTAATTTCCATCCGCATGTAATACTATGTTTTTTATGAATTTATATAATATGATTTTTTATAAATAAAGACAGCACTGGAGGGTTAAAAAAAATGAATTGCTAGTAACCATCTTGAATTTCTTCTCCTTTTCGTCCTTGTAATTGTTAAAATATAATTGAATTAAAGTCGCGTATTTTTTATTAGTCTTGATTAATGGGACCGACAAGGAAGCCCTAGCTTCTAAACCGGTCATTTTTGAGTCTTTATTTTCGAAATCCTGTAACCAGTTTTGCTACACCAAGATGAGAGAAGATTTTGTAAGTTCTTAAGTGTTCAATGTGTGGGTATACGTATCCGAGTTGAGTGTTACGAACATGGATGACCGATAATCCATCTATCTACAATGCATACTTCTAATACCCACGTACGACGTTTCCCGTGTGCCGCACACCTGCTAGCCATACATGCGACTAATTCCCTTTAATATAAGAGCCTTTATATATATGTCACGTCCGCTACACTCCATACTAATAAATAGCAATAATATTTTGTTGTATAAGCCGCCAGTAAATATTTTAAAACCAGTTCTCTTGAATAAATCCAACGTGAAACAATTGGATTTTTTATTGACAGAGTACATCATGAAATCAAAATACATCATCTTCACCAGCACCTGAAAAAGAATACGAAAACGAGTAAATACTGCTTTTATTATGTACGCAATAGTTGAATATCATATACAGTAAATATAGATGGCATGCGCTGGTGCTATTGGGCGCGTTCAGCACGTGACGGAATATCACAATTTATGGATCTAATAGATGATATAGAATCCCAAACAAAAAAAAAACAAATATTTAAATTTATTTATTACAAATCTATTTTCGTATCTTTTCACCTCTTGAATAAAATATTTTACTTTGGCGTCGATACTTCAATTTCGGTAATCACGGCCGAGATTCCGTCAACGGCCGCCCGGGCAAGTTTGCGACGAGTTCGGCCACGGGGACAGTAATCTCATTAACGCCAGCCCCCGGACTCTTATTAATGGGGGGCAAAGAGCTCTGCGGGATTTGCTAATAGAATAGCCCCGCCTCTCCTGGACCGGGGCAGCATGAACAAACTCCTCGACAGTGTTACAAATTGACGCTGGAAATTTCAAATGTGAGAGACAAAATTGACATTTGATATGGGTCGTTGGGTTCAGTTTTCTTATCATCGCTTGAAATATATTTAAATAAATCACGTAGAAAAAATAAAGTTATCCCCTCTCTCGTCATCTAGAGACCGCACAATAAAGTTGTGAACGCACTCACTAAGATAAGCACCTGTAACACAACTCCCACTAGCCATAAAGACGTAAGGCACCCAATGTATGCAATGATACATACGTGACAACCTGCACTCAGATGGGTCAAGCCACGAGAACTCTATCTATCGACGGCTCCCGAGCAGCAGCTCCAGAAGCCGCCTCGGATCTTTATCCGTGCGCCTAGTATTAAACTCTACCTTTAGTACAATGATACCGGAACCAACGTACATCGTAAAATGACTAATTATTCATGCCTATTGTAATTACTTTTCACTCTAAAATTGTATGTTGCGCGTCCGAACGGACCAACGCGAAATTCCCAACGGTCTTTTTCTCCCCAACGAGCTTAGAGTATTAACATCGTCCCGCGTGGATTTCGGATTTCATTGACATAACTCAGCTCAATTTTAAAGATCTGTAATTTGAAACCGATCCATCATCTGACTTACCATATTTTTGTGTAAATTGTCACTTTCAATCCGCGAGTGATCAAAGATATCTGCATCTATCTTATTCTCAGTGTACTTTACCCGACCGCCATTATATGATCCACGTGATCTCACCGAATCGTCGTATTGAACCAATATCATCACCGGTCACACTAGAATCACTCGATGCTTGCAATTCCACACCATCTCATCGTGCTTTACATTGTCAAAATCTTGAGCATGCCCGACAACCTCCGCGAACAAATCGCATCATCGCCTCATCATTCCGCATAAATCTTCGAGATCTACTTCTGAACCATGCTAGCCGCTTCTGCTGACGCCTGTCTCACCATTTCTGTCCTTCAGTTGGCATCGTCCGACTAGGAGTCATTCCACCGCCACCTATACCCTGCAGCCTCTGTGCTGGCATTCTCCGTATATCTGCAGGTTTATTGAATAAACCCAAGGAATTTATTGAACAGTTAATTAGGTTAAATTCAGTGAGGGATACTGCCTATGAGGCGTCCTATGCGTATCAGTCGATACTGTGAACTATTATATTAGAGAATTTAAGCTCGCCAGCCTCGTGCAAGGCACACACACTTGTTTGTACTATTATTCCTCTGCATATATGTTATCCCGCATTATTTTCATGTCATTTCTTTTATACTTTGACTTTTTATACTAACCTGCTTAAATAAATTGTGTTTAATCTAAGCATCTCTTTTATTGAAATGTTCTCGATTGAATAACATCTACCCACAGCCTAAGTTTGATAAGATACCTCTCTATTACTGGGTTAGCTCAAAGGAGATACTATCTAAATTATTCATACCTTCAAATTTTGCCCATTTACCACACCCAGAAGTATAAGCCTTACAATGTTCATCAGCTATGTATTAAAGGAAACCACAAGGTATGATTTAACAAACTGACTGAAAAAACTAATTGAGAACAGATTTTATAATAATCTTTCAATAAGTTCTAAGATTTCGATAACCAATGCCTGCGTTGCTTTGCTGAGTGGAATCGAAGCAGAAGTGCATTACTGCCATAACGGTTCCGGGATTATTTGTTTATTTTATTATAATTATTTTAACTAAAATAAATTCAGTGCATCTGTTAGTAGTTCATATTCTTGTAACTTATATTTGGTGAATATTGGGGCATCCATACCCTCACACAAATCACACGTCTTCATCCCTTCTGATATGGAATCTGACATACATCGGCATACACCATCCTTCATGTAGTCATTTGGCTTTCAACTTGGCTTTAACCGCGATTTAATATATATTTTTCTAGAATTTCACATCTACTAAGGACAGGCTCTTCAAAATACGTAGAAAAACAATTCTTTCCTACTTTGGCATGTTGCTAGAAGAGATGGAGGCTGCCTGGAGGTATTGGTTATCACTGGGAATACACAAGAACGGAATGGAAGATCAAGTGCGAGACACAGCCAGAGCCTCGCTACACCGGGCTACGCAAGGTCCAGGACGGCATAGAAAGAATTATTCATGGGTCAAATGATTCAAACATCTTAGAATAGTTACATCGCATTAAAATAGTACCTTATAATAAGGTGTCCAGCGAAATTTTTTTGATTTTTAGTTAAAATTGTTTGGTTTTACAAAAAATAATTGCTAATAATAGTCAAATTATAAAATATATAAAAATTGAAAAATATTAGTTTTTCAGGCGTATTCTAGTATAATGTGTTAAAAACATTTTACATAAAAAGAATATTGTTTTAAATAATTTCAAAAATAATTAGATTCTCATTGTGACATCTATGCTATTTCAGGGAAAATGAATATCAAATTTAGTCCATAGATGGCGATTGTATAGCGGTATTCGAAGTGATTCCACATAAAACATTAAAAAATTTGATAGATATAGAGATTGATCGGGTGGAATGGTGAACGTTACATTATGTAAAATGATCACTTAAGCCAGCCGAAGACAAGTCGTAAGCTCTGCAATTACCCATACTTACATCTCTATGAGATATCTGTTATTTGCTTTACAAACAAATAAGTTTATTATATTTATTTTAGTTTAAACGGGTAATAAAAAACGGCGGATTTAATTTTTTAAAGATTACGTCATCCAGCTGACGTCATTGCAACGCACTCTTTTAAGCAAACCCTCGTGTTGGCAAATACGCGAGAAAAAAATGCTGAGCGATTTCACGCCAGATGTTTCCTTGTAGGGCCTGGATTGTTCCAAGATTATTGATTGTACACTTTACATTTCAGGTATCGCTATATGAAAAAATCCCAAGGCGTTAAATCTGGCATCCGACGAGGCCAGGGTACGTGTCCGCATATACATGAATATTTTTAATAGTGTTTCTCAAAGATGTTAATAGAGTGGATTGGCCACCTAGCAGGTTCTAATTAAGTGACTACTTGTGGAGTGTCTTACCGTTAGACCAAATAAAAACTTTTATAAATATTAATATCTATCTATGATATCAACTACTACATCACAGAATACACATATTTTCGATATACGTATATTTTGTACTACCACACAATTTTATGATTCATTTGATATATTAATGGATATATCAAATAACTTGCGGAGATTGTAAAAAAAAATACGTGACGCTGTGTGAAAAGTAATAATTTTTCGGAATTTCTAACCAGATCATTGAAACCAACTTCATTATTTCGACAGTTACACTCTAAAACTACTCCGCTCGATTCCATAGAGGGGAATAATAATGGATGATCTTGGAATGATAGATATCCATAAACATTAGAATTCGTAGAAAACATTATTGAATATTATCACATTTTCAAATACTTCACCGCTATTATCGATGTTTCCAAGAAACAGTAAAGCCACTCCCATCCTTACGTACCCAACAGCCCCATAACCAACTGTATTTAATTTAGTTCAATTTACACATGTAGATGGGAAGGATTGTTCTTCCCGAAACTAGTCGTGGTATTAATTCAAAAAATTGTGTGTGTGTAGTACAAAGTAAAAATAAAAAAAAATATTTTTAAAATTAAAATGTCACACCACGAATATATATTCAAATTATTGTAACACTGTAATACTCATTCTTCCGTATAACATAATACAAATAGCTTCGTCTCTGTGAGATATCTATAATTTATTTGATCCCTTTGAAGGTAAAAATCCAGTAATTGTGTATTCTTGGACATACTCAAATAGTATTAATATGATATACTGGTTTAAATAAGAAATATAAAAAATTGAATTCAAGTATAATATGTTAATCATTTAGTCACATATACAGATAAAGAATATTGCTTCCATATTTATAAAAAAAAAACAAAATTCTCATTCATATCAAATTTCAGACCATAGATGATTGTGGGTGGAATGGTGAACGTTACATTGTGTAAAGTGATCACTTAAGTCAGCCAAAGACAGGTCGTAAGCCCTGTAATTCCCATATAATATAATATAAATGGCTTCGCCTCTATGAGATATATATTATAATATTTGCTTGTAATTTTTTTAAAGGACAGCCGCAGGGGGGGACCCAACCATTCCCGGGACTGGTTTAGAAGCTAGGGCTTCCTTGTTGGTCCAGCTCATCGAAACTAATAAATACGCGACTTTAATTCTATAATATATTCGAGTTTATGCAAAACAAAAAAAAGAGAAGAAATTCAATTCATTAGTAATTATTGGTATTTTTTTAAAATTTAGACTCTCCAGCGTCCGTTGAGTGCTGTCTTTATGCATGAAAATCATATAACCTAAATCCATAGAACGTATACATGTAAAACGAAGGTGACCTGTGACTTGTATCGTGTGGCCTTCATCAATATGCATTATTTTAGCCTGCCTTTTGTTGAACTGACCTGAACGTGCATTTACAAACATCGATCACGTGACCTTTGACGGCTCGAGACAAATATAAATTAGCAGAAACAAATCTGAATCAAAAAAATGAAAAAATAAAAATTTACCATCACCATTTTGAGTCACGTGAGAATAGCATGTTGATGAATATAAATCATTATTAATGATTAAAAAAATCGTGTGTTTTTCCCATTTTGCTGTCACGCCATTTAGCTGTGTACTGACATGCCACATGTGTGTTGTTTATTGTTGCAGCTGTGCTACGGGGCCAGCTCCCCCGCGCTGTCGGACCGCCGCCGCTTCCCCACCCTGTTCCGCACCCACCCCTCGGCCACGGTGCACAACCCCACCCGCATCAGGCTCATGCAGCGCTTCGGCTGGTCCAGGGTGGCCATCTTGCAGCAGGCCGAAGAGGTCTTCATATCGGTAAGTGCGCGACCAGACTGTAGTTTTTAAACAGTTGACGTCACCTATCTAGGTGAGCTATTAGTGGGATTCAAATTACGCGAGTCAAGTTGCCCACGCTTTGCGATATTGCCATATTAATTATTAAAAAATATACATATCCTACTTACGCGACTTTTTAACATGTTATGTACATATCCCATTTGATTGGAAGACGGTTTGTATCCTGGTATTAACGGATGACGGAAAAATCTCAGGACAGGAAGGAAACTGGCACTCGCCACAATCCGGATTCTGCTGACATCTCCAAAGATGTGGACTGTGTATTTCAACCCACTATTTTTCCTTTCAAAATTAATATATTTATATACATATCCCAAACAACAGTATATTTTTTCGATAAATATCTAATTTGTTTGAAATATAAACTTTAAGACAAGAATAGATACTATTAAACTGTTGAGTATTATTCTAGAATGTGTGATTTAAATCTGTCCGACCGACTTCCATTGATTTCTAGACGTTTCGTTTCATCACACCTCGCGGCAGAGCAGTCCCCCCCCTCTCAGTGCGCACGAGAACGTTTCGTGACGATATTAAATCTTCCCTAAACAGCCCAATCAGCTGGCAGGAGTCAAGCGCCCGTGGGCCGCGATGTGCGTGCTCGTGTAATACGAAATGTTGACGTTTGCATTTACGCTATAAAGCAAATTTTACGCTATCTGATTTACACAGCGGCAGACAATGTAAATTATATTATAATAATACATGACGTCACGAGGTATTCCCACCTGCCTGTGGCGTATCTAAAGAGTCCACCTGTCCTACTCCCGACTCGACTTCGGGAGACTTCTAAATAACGATAATTATATTCCGCAATTGTGAGATTTTTTTCTACGAACTTAATTGTCAGCCCCCGTACGAGTCGATTATATATTCAAACGGCTAATGTTCGCGCATTTAGCCATATAAACGCGTTATTTAAAATATAATAATCCGACCCCGTAAGATTATCGACTCTGAGAGGCCGGATTACGTGTACAACATACAAAGACCTCGAAAAGTTGTATTTTTCTTATAAAATACACGTTTTGAATAAAGCTGAAAATCCGGCAGATTTTCTCTTGCCCCCATGGTCCCGGGTGGCGCGATAGATCCCACCCCCCGTGAGAATATTATTTTATTTTACGTTAATTTATTCCGCCGGCATTTAATCGCAAAATGTCATCATCAGATACGCGCTCTGTTCACTTTCATTTTTCAATAATACTCTGTTGCGCGAGGCTCATAATTACTTCTTCTCCAGACATGTTCCCCCCGAAGCTCCGCCATTTCTCGAGACATCTTTTTATTATTTAATGTTACGGCTTTAACGACGACATCGTATTATATTTATAACGAGGTTACGGAATATTTAGGGGCCCCTAAGACGGTGCTTTATTAAGATTATTCTAGTCAAATATGAAAATAGAAGAGACTGAAAACGGTAACAAATAACCAGGGGCGTACACCGCGTGCGAGCAAAAAATTAAATTTTAATGAAATATAAATTTTTGACCATTACATTAATGAAACATTGTGAATATCTGTTTTCGTAGTAATATTTGTAATGAATAAAAAAAACATTTTTTGAAGCGATGAATTTACAATTGTTTTCAAAATTAACGTATTTTTTAGATAACCTAAGTTTATACCTACCGCACGCCACTGCAAATAACTAGGTAGATACACGTAGCGTGACTTATTGTAACGTTTAGTTAAATTTGTTCTACTCCTGCCACGATGGGTAGAACGTTACCAGGCCTGAGATTACATCGTCATAAATCCCATCCACCGATCTTCCATAAGAGCGCACTAATCTCATTTAATCTCCAAATCAGAGAGGAATCTGAACAACATAAGGATGGTTTATAATTTCACATAACATATGGCAAGTGGGGAGTGGGGTGTGGGAAGTGGGGAGGCATGCATCAAATGTGTACCTCTCTATCTTTAAGGCAAACTCTAATACAATCATTCATTTCCTATGAAGAACGGGTTTGTTTAAAAGTCTGAAATGTATGTACAGAATCTCAATTAATTATATAATATTTATCACATTTTATCGTGATGTTCCAATTTCAAAACATAGTTCTGTCATATTTCTTATTTTTAGTACACATCATTTTTTCACAATTTCCCATTTAGGCTAGGCCTGATCAAGGGAATTCAAATATTTTATGTTGATTCAATAAAGCACACTAAATAATAAGAATAGTAGAATTCATTGATTAAAAAAAATAATAATATATAATACTACTAATAACAGAGGCAGCACTGAGATTTCCTTTCTTTTCAAATCCCTCTGCTGCCTCATGGCACCGGAGCAACTCTTCCTCGCGGTTTCTCAGCCATTCGACAACTTTCTTTTGGACAAAATTTCCTTTGTGTTGGAGTCTAACACGTTATATGTTATAAAGTTTGCATGCTAGGTCTATGCCTAATGTCTTTGTCCAAATATAGTCTTCATAATGTGGTTGTTGTAGTATATTTTGTGTTGTTGTTCTAGTTGTGTAATGGTGTGTGAGATGTAATTGTGATAAAAAATAATTACTGAAGTTGGTGCATTTTAGTCAGAATTTTATCAATGCCCATTGGTAAGTCGTGTCACATGACATGTGTGGATGGCCAGTTTTGGAGAAAGCGCCGCTTGTCCCGCTCTTGTAATGGAAAACTTAAATTAAAGTCTAGACAATTTTCATTCCCTGGTTAGTTTTTCATATAGTCTTTCTCGGGATTTGTATCTGAATAGAAGATTCATAATTGTTACGTTATATACCTATTCACGAAGACAAGTAAGAGAACGCGTTCGGCGCGCATCATCATTTTTAAGCCCGCCATACACACACCCACATACATCTACAACCGACGGTTCTGGCGCGCTGACACACATACGTTCACACAATATATTTTTGGTAAGACAACCTTTCCGAACATAATTCAGTGAATGAAAATCATTTTCCAATTGAAATTGATGTTATGGCGGATCAGGGCGGAGCGGGGCGCGCGCCAAGTCAAGACAGTCTACTGCTGGGGGGCGAGACTAGACGATCCATCTTCGCGTTCTCTCGTCATCATCAGCATCCTTGGGCGGCACACGCGTCTCTTTGGCTATCTTCAGCCTACATTCCACACGGTGCAGTAGATCTCAATAAATGTCATACTTCTACCGTGTAATTTTTTCATTACTTGTAATGTACTTCTCTTTACTTAAAATTAATTCTTACATGAAGGTCTGTCGTCTCGATAACTTAAAAGTGGCTAGATGTAAAATGCACTCATGCCGGCGCTGACCGAAAAACAGATAACAGAAGCCGGCCCAACGCTTCACTTCTCTCGCGACAGCCTTCCAGACGAGTTTATTACCCAACGCTTTACGATGTAGAATATTAACTGGTTATACTTGCAACCGTAGCTGTGTTTCAAGCATCACTAAACATCTGTCTATTTTGAGCATCTTTCATTGTTCATCTTCTTATTTAAGCTCGGTGTAATAAGCGACAAGATTCAGTAAGTAGGAACCTTTTCATTCCTTTAATTCAAATTACCCCTTAACCAGAGCTAGGTAGCGACGTAAGACCTATTAATCGACTAATCTGTAGAAGTTGGGTCAAGTCCACATTTTCCGGTGCCTTCCGGTGCTCACCATCCGTCCTACAACCGCCCTTGGATTAATCCTGTTCAGTATTCTAAGATCTGCTTTACAATTCTTATCTTATTTGTCCATTCATTCTTCTATAATATTACGATGCACTGCTAACTCCGTCTAATTTGACTATTTCCTATCTCATTTATTACTAATTGTTATAATACTTTTCTATCATTCTTCTATGTTTATTTTTCTGGGCTAAAACGCCGCTCATATATCTTTCTGGGCGACCTTTCAATCCCATTGCAGGATTCGTGTGATTAAGTACCGGCTTGCAGTACCGTGTCGAAATCATGTGTTCTGTGAAACTAGTAGTGTTGTGATATGTGTAAGATCGTTTTACACAATTTTGCTCAATTGCACTCTAGCACTCTGAGGAAAATCATTCTACCTCACCCCGTTGACGAAAAATCTTTTGTTTTTTTTGCCCTGACATAAGCTTTAGGCTTAAAGGCGGCTTCTGCAAAATAGTGTCGCCCCCACCCGCTCGCCGAATCCCGTGCGACGCCGGGTGCCGGTCGCCGCTTTCTAAAAATTTAATACGTCAGTTTAAAACAGTTGTCACGAGTTGTGTTCGCTTTGCGCGCGAAAACAGCCGGAAGAAATTTAATCCCAAGGGGGAAAAAAACGCCTCTGATAAAAGCAGGAAGATACCAGTTTACCGGCCTCATTATAATACCTCCGGGGGGTGAGGGTGAGGGTGGTGGCTCCACAGCGGAGGGGGAAATGGCCTTGGTACCTGGGTGGGTACAGCGCGTCACGTGGGGGGGTCCTAGTAAACTGCGAGCGTACAGCGTAATTATTAGGCCGGCGTTGCCGAGAAAAGAATCTTAGGGTTTTTTATTAGTAATTTTTTACCCTTCCAATTCATGTATTAATATAAAACACATATGATGTTTATTATAATAAGGTAGTTAGAAAAAGTGTCAAAGTGATTAGCGCTGATGCACTTGTAGTAGTAGATTTGGCGGTCTATCCGCATGTAGAGTACTCAGAGTATCGAAGACTCTAAGGAATTGGAAAAGAATCTGATGCCCGTGTATGCCAACGAATCTTGGGAAATATCACATATTATATGCGTTGTCTAATCCACTTTTAAAAACATTTTTAACCCTACATTAGTATCGTTAAAAAATACGACGGGTTTACTATCGATACAGAATATCTTGCTCACTTCTGTATAACTTTCAAAATGGACCCACGAAGCACTCTGCTCAATTTAGGGATATTTAGCCTTGGCTTGAAGAGTATCAACGTGACTGAGCTGCGAGGTGTTGCATCAACAGTCAGGGAGAGCTCCTGCTAGAGTGGATAAGGCATCCGAATTGGCAAGTGGGCGGAGCCAATGCTTTTGTTTGAACAATACGTAATATTTACGTACGATAATAATCTAGGGTTAATACAAGCATTTATAAGATTCTTAATAATACCTAATACTATATTTAGAACTAGGCATTTTTGCAGTGGCTCTAAATATACATCAATGGTGTATACCTACAACTATAAAACATATGAAAAATTTGGTCCAGGCGGGGAGAGAGATAGAGTGAGAGAATAGAATCGGATAACTATATTTTTCTCAGGACCTAGAGTGCAACTGTATAAAATCTGGATGGCCCAGAGTTCTAGAAAGTAATTGTGAAAAATTTGAAGTGAATAGCGTTCAATATATTTCTTCGGTTGTCCTTCTCTACGAGAATGACTTCTGCCATTATTTATTTATCGATTATGAGTCCGAGTATGGCTGAGGACCCCTATTCTCAAACTGCACACCCTTCCACATATTGTGCACATTTATCTGGGTAGGCGGATATAAGAGACG
Organism: Eubasilissa splendida; assembly: GCA_031772225.1. Taxonomy (NCBI): domain Eukaryota; kingdom Metazoa; phylum Arthropoda; class Insecta; order Trichoptera; family Phryganeidae; genus Eubasilissa; species Eubasilissa splendida. The sequence goes on along the minus strand of CM062865.1, from coordinate 284,286 downwards.
GATCTTCCCCCTTTTCTTTCCTCTTTCTCTTTTTCTCAGTTATTACGTCAGCCCTCTTCCGTTTGCATGGAATCCAATATAATATACATTTATATGTCATGGGAAGGGGTTGTATCGCCAGCGAGAAGGGGAAAGTAGTTTAACTCAGGGTTCTAAAGAGTTACAATTCAAAATTTCGAATAAATGATATTAATTTTAATGCTTATTAATATCTTGGGGAGGTAGAGATATGGTTATGGGGTGGCCAATGGGAAGTGGAGTTGTAATATATATATATAAAAATGAATGTTTGTTTGTCCCGTATGCGTTCCTATACCGTTCATCAGATTGCGATGAAACTTTGGTGAGTTGTTGTGCACACGCCCGCAAAGGTTTCTGAATTAGTACAACCATTTTACAATAGGTGGCGCGCGAGTCATTTCAACGAATGCGTGTATTTCATATAACTTATTGCCATGAAGCTTTGGTGAGTTGGTTTCTAAATTAGTACAACCATTGTACAATGAGAAAGTTCGCCGAAGAAAAAGATCTGCGCGCCACGGCGAGTTTCATGGCAAACCATACGTCGTGAAATGTGAAATTTGGAAACGTTGATTGGCTATTTTTAGGATTCAATGTGGCGAATTTTCCAAGAATTATCGCTTTTTCCGGCAACTTCTCTCAATTTAACAAATGTGTGCATTTCATATAGTTTAGCGACAGTTCGCGTGTGTTCGGTGTGAACTGTAGGCGCCTTAGATACGTCATGTCAAAATAAACCAATTGCGTCCAGTCGCGGATTGGCTAAACAAGCTATTTGCGATTGATTCTTACCGAGATAGCTGGCCAATCACTGGGATGGCTTGGACGGAGTCGTTTTTGACTTCATAGTTACGTTTGATATGCGCCATGGTTACGTCAAACAATCGCGGGGTATTGTAAAAGTTGTCACAAAGCATTACTTTCTCTGTCAAATCAATGATGCCACTCTACAGATTTCGGTGCGACTCGCATTTGCAATGACTATCAACAAAGCACAGAGACAAGTGTGTGGACTAAATTTGTAAAATCCATGCTTTTCACATGGACAGCTGTATGTGGCCTGCTCACGCGTTGGAAAACCTTCTGATTGTGTATTCAAAAGCACTTCAATAATCATAATTAAAATACAAACATTTTCTTTCTTTGAGTGGCATTGCAACGCATGCCGGGTACTCGCTAGTTTAAAATATGTATTAGGGGTAGGAGGGTGTCTACATTTGAAGAAAGGTATATGACGGTGGAGGAAGAAGGTCCCGGAGACGTCGCACTGATACAGGTGTTGGCCGTCCTCATGTTCCTGGAAGCAAACGAATAAAGGCTGAAGGCAGAGAGATTTGGCGATTCTTGACGAGATGACATGTTGATAATAGTGATTAATATTAATAAAAAAAAATTTTAATTTCTAACAAATTTTGTAAGCATGTACAGTAAAGAATTTTTTTTATACTAATATATAATATAATATATAACTCGAACCTTATACCGAACGCCCGAAACACGCCGCCTCTTATTTCTTATTTGCCTTCCATACGAAACATGAATAACATAGAGAAAACAGGCTACTAAACTAAATTGGATCACATCATTTATAAGGTACAAAATTTATTATTTTATCCTATTCATTTAGGTGCGGGGTAACGCAGTTACCCAGGCGGTAACATATTATAATGTTACATTAGATGATTGTTAAGGACACGTGTTGACATTCAGTACTGTGGATATATCTATATATTTTTTAATTATTTGACATTTTTACAATTTTTTTATAACATGAATTAAATATTTTACATTTTTTAAATTGCATGTTTTTTTTAATTTACCTCTCCAAAAAAGAGACTAGCTCTTGTGCTTGGAGAGGGAGAGACACTGTAATATTTTTGTATAGAGAGTTATACATTTATCGTCCGTAATTATTTATTGTGCTTCTGAAGTGTTCGATAATATTATTTATTTTCTAATTACGTGCTTCTGAAGTATTCATTTCATTTCTTTCTAAACTCTATTATGTCTTTTATTTCTTTAATTTGTGTAGGGAGGCTATTGAATTTTTTTATCCATAAGCATATAAATTTTTGCTGATAGTGTTTGGTGTTACATTTAGGGATGTTAAAGTTATTTTTAAACCTTAATGATGTGCTTGTTTCAAATTTTACAGTGTTATTTTCTTTAATTAATTGAGATTTTTTTGTAAATGTTTTCTAATTTTAATATTACTTTGATGATTGTTCTCTGTATTATTTTTACCGAATTTATATTATTGTGTGCTCCTCCCCACCCAATTATTCCATACTGGAGTAGTGAGTGAACATTAGCAAAATATACCTTTTTTAAATTATTTATACTTAGAATGTTCCTTAATCTTATGAATATATAAATATATTTTCTTATACTTTTTACTAATTCGCTAATGTGAGTGTGCCATTTTAAATGTTGATCAATAATTACACCGAAATATTTGATTTCTTTTTTTTTGGCTTAAGTTTGTACAAGAGTATAGGTGGCTCTGTTACAGTTGTTGTTTAATAAAACAGATCGATGAGTCATTTGTTTTCGAGGTTAAGTTGTGTGAGGTTGATAATAGAAGAATTGAATTGTGTATGTTTGTAGATATGAATTGTACAATGGTAGAAGTTAATACTAAGTACACGGACTAAGATCGTAGGCGGCTTATAGAGCTGGGTAGAGTACTGAATGTGTGTATTGTTGCACGCAGTCGATTTCCTGTGACTTTAAGGCTGGTGAGAGTTATGTTTCAAGCACCATCTTGCTGGGTGCGTTCAGCTTCATTGTGCGATCTCTATATGACGAGAATGGAGGCGATGTGTGGAATTATAACACTATGTTCGAATAACCGCTGGCTAATGCGGGGGAAAGGCAGGGAAGGTGGGAGGTACTGAATATTAGTTCGTTCAAGGTCAACAAGTCACAAACATCGCCTGTGTCATGAAGAACATCGGGTGTACAAATACTTAGAATAGATCGGTTTAATGGTTTTTAAGATAGGCGTATCCTTCAATTATTTAGGCATGTGGCACGCCGCTGTAAAGATTATGATTTGAAAAAACTTGTGGTCTTCTCGGTAGCCGAGACAGTGCTAAACCAATCAACATGGCAAAGTGCGCTAACCAGGACAGAGTCGGATGGATGGCTTGTGGACGATGAAAGCTTGTGATGGAATATAATCTATTATAAGTCCTTCTTTTGGAAGTGTTTTTGATGAATTGATCCCTGAGTGTCTGCCTTGAACAACTGCACCTTAATTTTCCATATAATACTATGTTTTTTATTGATTTCTGTAATATGATTTTTTATAAATAAATACAGCACTTAAGGGACGCTGGAGGGTTAAAAAAAAAAAGAATTGCTAATAACCATCTAGAGTTTTGTAATTGTTAAAATGTAATTGAATTAAAGTCGCGTATTTTTTATTAGCCTTGATGAGTGGAACCGACAAGGGAGCCCTTTTATTAAGAATGTATTATTGTATTACTCTAGAGACATTTCCTGCAATATCGTCATTTCTTGCAGCACCGGCCATGCAGAGAGTACAGTTCACTCTTCTGTGCAGCGGTGCGCAGGGTCCAATCCAAGGTCCAAATTGTAGTCCAGTGTAGCAGCTAGTAGTCGAACCGATTTCTCTAATTAAAATGATTCACGGGTTTAAACTGGCTCCACAAAGGCTCATTTCAAGGCTGCTTTTAAAAGGGGCTCTTTTCAGGGCCGCATCCCGGCATAGCTCTCTCGAACGTGATCCTATGCGGCATCACAAGACAAAAACCGCTTTATCTGTTCTGCGGGTCATCGTCCACTGTGGTCCCTCGTGCCTCCCGTTCTCTTGACTATGCTGTTCTTAGGGCTGACGTCAGAGAAGTGCCTGTTGCCTTTTTCACTCGGTCGGTCCAACGGGTGGAGCATCTTCCTCCTCCTCTTCGTCCTTTGACGTAGTTCACCGCAATAAGCTTCCTTCCTCTCTCGCAAGGCATCTAAAAAATGGAAGAATTCATCTCAGGGAGTCTGTCCTTGGTGTTTAATTCCTGTATTCGTGCGCCTCGCTGTCCATGTGTCTCCAGCACCACATCTCGAAGGCACGTCTTCTCTCTCTCGCCTTCAGGGCCAATGAATCCACACCGTGTAAAAATATAGAATTCAAAGTAAGTTGTACGGAAATACTAGTCGAGAGCGCGCGTGGCCACTGCGAAGCGGTCTTAATGAAGTCGTAAACTACTCAACACCTCTGTTTATTATTCATCTTATTGGCTGGCTCGTCAGTCGGTAGGTAGTCAACAGTAGCAATAAGAATCGTTATTTCAGTGTTGCTGCGAGCTGAACACGACTACAGGGTGGCGACGTAACTACATTCCCAGGTACATGATACAATTATTACAAAGTACAGCGTGTTCGTCAACTGAATAAACATTCCGAAAAGACAATATTTGCTCAACAAACGAGAATAAACCTCATTTTGATTAACGTAGCAAACGCGCAAAAGCGAAACGTCTACATTTTAATTAAATCATTTTTTTATCATGAATTTGCTATTTTGGAATATTATATAACTATTTTACTACTTTTATCATATTTCATATTTTACAGGTGAAATATCAATTAGTCCCACTAAATAATCCCAGCGTCACCTAGCATACACTAATCAAAAAAATAATGTTGATAGAATTTAAATGGAAATAACAGATGTGTGAAAGTCACTGCCGACAATCGCTAAATACACCCTACATTTATCAGTGCGCAAAGCGGAGTTCCTAACAACCGTAAAAACGCGTCTAGTTCCGACGTCGGGTGCCAATAGCACGCGCCCGCAACGGTAAGTACATTATCTACTCCAACCTGATTCTCCACATACACGTATACAATGTACTCCGCGATCTTCAAATGAACATGTGAGTGAATGGACGGTCATCGGGGCACTCATCACTCATACTACAACACATCCTTCAGATTCATTTGCCATACGCCCACACTATAGCACAAACATTAATCCACACACACTGTTTTATAACCGCCAAAGGTCGTGCGTGTGTGGATGCTCCACTATATTTACTGTACCTATGTGTGTCTCCCTCCTACCGTATACCCTACACCTCAGAGCACGGTTTTTTTTGTGTATTGTCTATGACTTTTGAACTATTATGGAGAGTGGATATCTTGCTATGTGCTCATCACTAACTTGTTACTATACTGTGTATTCGGTTCCTTGCGTGTGCGTGCCGAAACCACTATTGTGGATCATAGTGCTTCGTGTTGATCATCGAAGAAGGTTCCTGACATTCAGGAGCTGTGACTACAGGAGAGAAAATTCAGAAGGGTCGTGTTCTTTCTTGTCCTGACTCTATACCAAATTCCTATCACCATTCCAACATCAAAACAACACTTGTACCCTACGTATGGATGTGTCATTTATAAAAAGACTGCATATTAATTCATCGTAAATATTAATAGTTAACGTGGCGTAATACCAACGCATTCCCGTGTCCCGATGGTGACCGAATATTTTATCGACAAACAGATTTTTTCTGTAAGTAAATATTTTTATTTGATTGTGCACGGTGATCTATAATATAGTGGGTGGAAAATGAAGAAAGGGGGCGCTGTACGTAATAAGTATAAAAAAATTTATGACATGCTGAATCAGCTGTTCCGCTTTTTCTCGAGCACGAGGCTTTAAAAATATATCAAATGTGACAAGATTTGATGAACGATAATACCTAGGCGTGCTGTACGAGAAATGACATGTTATATTTTCTTCCGTCGGATCTATGGCGAACAAAAACAACTTTTATATTAGTAGAATGATACGTAGTTTCAATATTAAAACAAAATAAAATTTTAGCAGCCTCAGCGATTTTATTTTCTGTATTTTCATATCAACTATTAGAGACAGTACAAAGTATAAAAGCACTTTGTTAGTAAGTAAATATAATTATTAATAAATTAAATCTGACAAATGACCTTTCACTTGTTGAGACACAGGCCGGGGGTTCTGTAAGACCGTTTTAGAGATATATATTCCGTATTTCAAAAGTTTGAAAATTCCCGACGATGACATATAGTGTCGAAAATCGGACCAGTATCAGTTATCCAAGTTTCATCACTATTGGCTCCACACTCCTCGACTTGTACCTCTCTCCATCATCTCTATTTCACGTCGTTTCTGACGCAGATTTGTCTATTGCCTTCTCAAGCTCCTGCGCTTGTTTCTGCTGACCTTGCGCTTTGTGGAAATTATTGATAGTTGAATCAATTCGCGTGGGTGAATGTGTCGATATATGTTGGCTCAAATGAGAAGGGTTTTGAAGGTGTTCGTTTTATATCGCGAAGTGTATTGCATGTTTGTGGGTGGCTGCAGGTTTTATTTTATTTATTTTGAAGAAACAGTACAAATGTATAATAACTTATGACATAATACATTATATAAAAATAAGACCAGTGAAGATTCTTCTTAGCTGGATAAAGTTAAAATATCATTCAAATTAAAATAGTACATACTGATAGAAAAATAAACAAGTGTTTAAATAGGAAAGAATGGGGAGGGAATGGAAAAAGGATGCAATTAAAATATATAATTTGCTTGTTATATTAAAACGTATATACTTATATATGTATATACAATCTATGTAAAAAGTTAGCGTAGTTTAATTTTAAAGAAAAGAAACTTATCGTTGAAAATGTCCAAGTTATTAGAAGAATTTACGATATTATATTATGACATTAACATTTTTTTAAGTAATCAGTTCTGCCAAAATTTTGATAAAATCGGTTATTTGAACGTGTTGGATGTACGGCACTGTTTAAAGTTATTTGTTCTAATAGATAGGGCGAGAAAGAAACCACTTATTGTTTGCACAGGGTTAATTATAGTCAGAATCAGTTGTTATCGAGGGCTATTTCTGGAGCTTTTGGCTGAAAGGTGGCTATAGGAAGAGTGACGCTCGTGACCGCGATGGGAGTTGCGTTACACGCACCATTAATCGCTGGGTAAGTTCAGCCTCGCCGGGTAGTAATTATAAGAGTGGTGGCGATATTCTTTCACATATTTAATAGAAGTGTGCGTTGTTCGTATTTCTGAATTTATGTCCTTTATTTCATCTTGGCTCAATCCGTAGACGCGGACGTCAGATATACCTGTCTGCCCACCGACTCCGCACTTTGCCGATTAGTTTTAATATCCCGGAATCACTTAGCGGTCCGTTAATCCTTCCCGTGATGAATCGCCCGCGCCCGTTCCGCGGGAAGACCCCTGGCGACAGGGAGACTCACTCCAGACGTGACGCGTGGGATAAAACAGGAGTAACGAAGATGGATCCCAGAAAATAACACGCCTCCTTATCATTTCTTTCTACGATACAACTCTCGGTGGATACCGTTTCTTCTCATTAAGAAGGAAAATACAACTAAAATAAAATTAAATACGCTTTTTAAAATTATATATCATGATTTAAGGCTGTATATTTTGTAAAAAAAATGTCAAACAAAAACAATTTAACTTGCTATAATTGCTACGAACCAACTGTGGAGAATATGAGAAGACAGTGACATCAAGCTGGCTACTACTATATAGCGACTGAATTCCCAAGGACGCGGTTAGCGATCGGCACACCCCCCGCCCCTCTCCTGATGGTGCAGCGAATGAACCGAGACTTTTGGGACACACTGTATAATAATTTACGATATCAATGCTGCATTGCCTTCTGTAGAAGTTGTAGCACAGGTACTCGGTTCCTTCACGGATAATTATTATTATTACTTTACGCGATGATACTATTAATACCTACGTCGGCTAAGGTAGACTACAGGTAACTAACTCCTCACTAGTCTGGATCGCGCCATGCACACCGTCTCATGAGCAGGATGAAGCGTCCCATTTCCTACCGTAAATCTGCTGCGCTGCGAGCTGACCCGAGCTGGCTCTTTGAGATAAATGATACTATTACTTCAGCCCTCTCAGTCACGTCAAATCCCTCATAAGCTCCTCGCATCATAGAAGAACTCCGGAGTTAAAGTGATCGGTCAGATTCTAAACCGCTATAAAGCTTGCCATTGTTTACTTTACAGAAACATTTCAACCTTTTTTCATTTTTATAAAAATAATAATATTTAAAGAATAACATATTTTTATAATTAACTGTGATAAATGTGATTAATCTTCGCTTTGTGTCTCGTGTACTTGGTCGGGTTATCAAGTGATTAAGCTCGTTCCGTTTGGTGACAATTATAGTTTATTACTACAAGAATTGGTTTACAGACAAGTACACTAATTACACTAAAACAAGTATGTATTCCAAGAATACCCGTGAAATAAGAGACCGCTTCCAAGAGTGCGGCGTCTTATAACGGCTCTACTACACACACATACACACACATCTGTCAGATGTCGCGCTCTCGCGCACACAGACACACCTACCAGATGTAACGCTCTCGCACACACACACATACACATCTGTCAGATGTCGCGCTCTCGTAATGGTAATGGATGTGTGGTGTATTATGATTATTTAAATTAGTCACTAAACTAAACTTTGTGGTACATACACGTCGAATTATTTTAAGGCTACTCAGTTTCAAGAGGTGCATCAGGTGTAATTTATAACTAATCTAAATTCATCTTGCGCCAACATATTTGGGGTGGGTGGTATTATCAGTCCTTAATATGGAAGGGTGAAGTCTGGTGTATAACTTGTTTCTTTTAATATTGTTTTAATTTGTTTACTAATGTACCTATTAATGAATGTAAAATTTTAATTTCTGATTTACTAAATTCATGTAATTTACCTAATAATTTGGTAAAAGATCTATGTCGTTTGTTAAACCTTTGTATGAACCAAAATTATTTTCAATTTAATAATATAATGTACAATCAAACAGAGGGTCTTCCTATGGGATCACCCACAAGTCTACTAATAGCAGATATTTTTGTAGACAATTTGGAGAGGAATATTTTTGATTGTGATTGTCCTTTGTTAAAAAATGTTTTGTTGTGGAAAAGATATGTGGATGATATTTTATGTATTTGGTCAGGTTCACAACGTTAACTAACTACATTTTTAAATTGCATTAATTCATTTAATAATAAAATACAATTTTCATTAGAAATGGAAAATAAATCGATCCTAAATTTTTTGGATCTAACATTGATTAAAAATAATAATAAAATTGAATTCAACATTTTTAGACAACCAACTTTTACAGATACTATCATACATAATGAATCTAATCATCCATCATCACACAAACATTCAGGGTTCCACTCCATGATACATCGTTTAGTCAATATTCCTATGTCAACAACCAATTTCAATATTGAATTGAATATATTTTAAAAAATGGCAGTTAATAACGGGTATAATACAGATTTGATAGACACTATTTTAAAAATAAATTAATAATTAATTTTTATATAAATCATAGATAAAACATTATAATAATAGTGATTATTGGCGTAGGATTTTATACATAAATAATTTTTTGAATCAAATATTTAAACACCTACCACGAAACATTAGACCGGCATTTTATACAAATATTAATATAGGAAATTTACTCATAAATTCTAAAGACAAAGATGATAAATTTAACAATTCTGGTGTCTATAAACTTAGTTGCAAGGATTGTGCTGCATTTTATATTGGTAAAACGGGTAGAAATTTTAATATAAGAGTAAGGGAGCATTTGAGATGTTTGAACAATAGTATGTTTTCAGAATTTGCTAATCATTTGATAGAAAAATGGTCATGATTTTGATAAAAAAATGGGATTGTCAATTTTGCATATAAACGGTGTTGGTCACAAATTAAATAATTTGGAATAGTTGGAGATAAATAAAGCGTGTAAAACTAATCAAAAAATTATAAACTAACTAAATTTAACGAGTCCCATTTTAAATTTTTTTCCTAAAAATTATTCGAGTAAATTTGTATTTAAGTAACAATTTGAGTTAGGTACCAAATTATTTTTTTTTACGATTAAAAATAGATTCTGGTAAAGAAACAATAATATATATTTTTTGTTAGTATTGACATCGTGAAGAAGAAAATGGTATTTTTCGAAACCGGTAGATGTACTTAAACTCAATAAGTGGTTAATAAAACAAAGTTAACATATAAAACTATAAATATAGTTAAGTGATAAAAAAAAAATCTATGTTAATACTGCGTCACGGACTTTTATTTGTAGACCAATCAATTGGCAGCATCCCAGTTACCTGCAGATAAAAGATAAGTCAAAAGGCATTTAACAAAACACACAAAATACAATTAGTGTGTAAAGAATCAGTCGACCGATTCTATTATCATCCCCCGGCCCCAGCCCCCACCCCCGCCCGCGACCCCCGCAGCGGGCCAATTAAAGCCGCATTTTATATATTTACCCTCTCCGCGAGGCTCTCATTTGCAAGGCAAATAACATCTCCCGAATTTTCAAAATTACAATCCTACGTGATTCCTAAGTGGAGAATTTCCAAAAGCGAAGGAAAATTTTCTATAAGAATTCGCCCCGACGGCGGAGAAATTTTAAGCAAAGAAATTGATGAATTCGTCGCAAAGTACGTCCGTTGTGATTTTGCTCAACTTAAATAATTGCGCATTCAGTTGATTCTCGCTTTTTCATACATTTCTCCTGTCCTCTGATTTAGTTCAATTACTCGGCGAACTGTTCGAAAGTCCAATAATATACTAAATTCAATAAAGATTTTGTGTCTCATTTCAAAAGAATGTCGAAAATAAATCAAAAATCCTGGAACATTATAATGGAACGTCAAAATTCCCGCACACAGCATCCCTTTTGCATCATGCACATCCCTGAAGGAGTTGAATTTTAATTTTATCGAAGGTTACACGTCAAACCCTCAAACCAGCCGCAGAAAGGGTTGTAGAACAGATCGACAGATGACAAAAGAAAGCATTGAACAATAAGAATCAGTTCATCAGAGACTTTAATTGCTAACACACCTTAATAATAGTCGGTCTCTAGTATTTTCAAACCATCATTCGTGTTCATATATTTCAGTATTCAACTTAATTAATTAGGATTAAAGTGATAGATATGAATTAATACCAAAATACATAATTGCCGTTTAATCACAAATTTATTGAGAACTAATTACAATATTATACACAATTCAAAATATAAATTAAATACAAGGAGGAGCTCTGTGAGTGCAGCTATCATCTAGATAGTGTCAGGTTGAGAAGTAACGAGAGTGAAGCGATTCGCACTTATCTGCGTGATGCGTGCGCCGCTATGTTGTTCGCAAGAGACATCGCGGAGTTAGTATGGATTTACATTGATAGATAGATGACTAGTGTAGGACTGAATAGTTTATGTGTAAAACCCCCTTGGATATTTTTTTAGGAACATGTTTGGGACATATTTGTGCTTGAGCGAGAATGATGTACTGTGCCTCCCTATGTACTCCTCCCCCCTTCCTCACCTGCCACGGGCCCAGTCGATCGGTGACCCCGAACCGGTACGGTTACAAGGATTTCGCAGTATAAAATAGAGTGAGAAGTGTGTCTACGTGACCATCTATTGCAGCCTGAATCATTCGAGATCCTGAACGGAGATAGTGTCAAACCCTAAGTTACAGTCCACATTGGAGGTGGCAGGAGAACGGATTGTGGTGAGTGGAACTTCCTTCCGCATCCTGTTTCCTCCGGCATCTATGCCATCACGCAACAGAACATGTTATTATTTTTCAAGTATTGTTAACGTCCTGGCATCAGGTAGACCATCAACCATCAATAATCTAGTAAAGTGATGCATTGTACTTTCCAGACCGTCGAGGACTTGGAGGCGCGCTGCAAGGAGGCGGGGATCGAGATCGTGACGCGCCAGTCCTTCCTGTCGGACCCCGGGGACGCCGTGCGCAACCTGCGGCGCCAGGACGCGCGCATCATCGTGGGGCTGTTCTACGTGGTGGCGGCCCGCCGCGTACTCTGCGACCTCTACAAGCACCAGCTCTACGGCAGCTCTTACGTCTGGTTCTTCATCGGTGAGCTACTATTATTACAATTGAACCGTTCAAACTAAAATGTATCCAGTTATGTTATGTCTGGTGTCATCATATGACGTCGGAATATGATCTCTCCCCTCAGTAAATTATCTCTGTCATCCATCTGCCCGCTACTCTTCTGGTGTCATCTCTTCATTTTTTATGATCCAGCATCGCTTTAACAGATATGTCCAGCTATGGCAGTCAACAGTAGGAGAGATTAGAAAATTTTCCCAGTAATCACCTGATTTTGGATTATACAGGTGTATCTATTAAGGCGTAACTTTCAATAATAATTCAAATGTAGGTTTTTATTATTCATTTATATCAAAAGTTATAATATATTAGATTCAACTTTTTTTTAACAATTACTTGAATAAAATCTTTACATTAATTTAAAATTAATAAAGTGAATGTTATTTCCCATAATTAAGACAATACCAGCATTACAAGAAAGACCGCGACCATTTTCTGTGTGCCACAAAATTGCCTTTAAATTAAAAATTCTTGCATATACGAAATATATTTTTTAATTATCTCGAAGCCAAGATTACGCAAATAAATCTGAACTGAGATTAATTTTAATAATATTAAAATTTAATAGTTATAAACCGTTAAATTTGCAAGACATATTATCAATTATCGACATTTTTAAAATACTTTGTTTTAGTAAAAAACATACGTTTTTAAATAATATATTGTAATTACTCACATGCTTTGAGGCATCAACTAACATTTAAAATCAAGTTATATACCAAAAAAAACAATAATCACTTTTAAATAATATATTTTAAGTCTTTTACGACAATTTTAATTGTCCATCGAACTTCAATATGCCACGACGTCGTGGAATCCGCGCTGTCATTATTTTCGTTTAAAAATGCAGAAAATATATGTTTTCACGCAAATTGTATCCATAGTACGAATTAATATATAACTTATTCACAATATTAGTAGCAAATTACATAAAATAGATTTTCGTTTTTTAAAACAAGTATTTTTAAAATGTCCAAAATTGGTAATATGAAATTTGTCTCCATAATCTAAGCATCAAGATTATAATAAAATATATTTCGTTTATGCAATAATTTACCATGTAAAATGCACCTAATATGACAAATAACATTCAGTTTATTAATTTTAAACGAGTATCTTTATACCTTTGTCCTTTTTAAATAATAATTTTAAAAAACTTATTGAATTATTATTGAAAGTGACGCCTTAGTAGATGGGTGACATTTCATCTAAGTCGGTGGTCTTCAATATCATAAACAACAAAATATCGTTCTGCCGGGTGAAGTTTAATCCTTTGGAGGGTGTAGTTGAGCTTTAGGGCTGCCTATAAAGTCGTGCTCGAGTGTGTCGCGAGATCTAATTTGGTTCATTATCATCCGTGTTGGTCCCTCGTGCGGGACTGAGAGTCACTTCTCCCACCCCTTGATTATCTATGCACCGTGCAGATCTTAAGGCCTTTTCCACTCGGTCGGTCCGACGGGTGGGGGAGCTTCCTCTTCCTCTTCCTCTTCCTCTTCGTTCTTTGACGTGGCCCACCGCAACAAGTTGCCCAAATTGATGGAGGTCGAGTCTAACTCTGTTATATGCGATACATAAGCAATATATACAAGTAATAATGATAGCTTGGAGATTTAATAGAATAATCGCGTTTACACTTTATTTATTCAAGAAAAGCTACATAAAATTACTAGAATTGACTGGTTGAAATGTGCAGTAGAATCTGGAGTTTGTAGTGAACGCAGTTGTCAGTTCAGCCGACGGAAAAAGAGCGACGTCTGAGTACCGCGCGGCGAGCGCAGCGTCCGATGGCTGCGTTCTGCACTGCGCGGTGCGGTTAACGCGAGTGGTGACTTGACACAGTTCTGCCAGCTCTGTCGGTGCTTGAAACCGCGCTCCACTCACCACAACCCGAAGTGCTCTATTTGCAACTAGCGCAGACTTACCGACTGCACACCGTATTGCCAAGCCGGCAACCTAACCGAATAGTCTCGCTGACCTCGAAACGTTTTCCGCAGGCTGGTACGAGGACAACTGGTTCGAGGTGAACCTGGAGAGGGAGGGGGTGGAGTGCACGGCGGAGCAGATGAGGAGGGCGGCCGAGGGGCACCTCACCACGGAGGCGCTCATGTGGAACCAGAACCAGCACCAGCCCACCATCTCGGGGATGACTTCGGAGGACTTCAGGTACGCTAAATGTATCTCTCATCACACTTATGAAGATAACATGTATGTTACAAAATGTTTTCAGTTATATTATTTTGTAATAGGAGACAAATAATATTATTAGATTGAAGCATAATTATCCGCCGTGTTTTCGCGACGGTTTTTTTTTTAATTATACATTTAATTGACATGTCGAATACACGTCTAAAACCATACACACATTATGCTGTACCACTTGGAGAAATGGTGAAAAGCTGCCAAGTGATTTCGCGATCTTTTCGGCGAAGGAACGATTAGCGAAAGGGCATGCCGAAAGTGGTTTGTTAGCGTGATACCAGCTTAGACGACAATTCAGAAAAGGGTCGATCTTCGGATTTCGATGACCAGGTCCTTCTGGCGGCTGTAAAAGAGGACGAAAGTTGCACCATTAGGACACTGGCTGAGAACAGTCCACGATTACGTCCACGGTGACTACGCTCCCGCATTGTACATCATATGTACATCACATTTTTGGTTGATGCAATATAATAATAAATTATAATAAACGGCGGATAATTATGCATCAACCTAATATAATGCAGATAAGCAATCGGCTGTCGGCTGCAGTGGCCGCTACGTGGCATATGTACAATGCTCCATGGCTGTTTAACTTGTATATGGATAATTGTGTGAAATAACTGGAATATACGAATGTAGGAGCATAAATGGGCGATTTGATTGTATGCTGTTTATTGTACGCCGATGATGCAGTACTAATGGCGAATAATGAATAAGAGTCACAGAGGCTTGTGTGAGTAGAATGTACGATGTATGAAAGGAAAGCGACCTTATTACGAATGTCAACACGTATTCGAGAAAGAGGAAAGCAAAACAACGTGCAAAAAACTCGTAGGTAATGAATGTTTGGAACAAGTAGATGAGTTTGTGTATTTGGGAAGTATGTTCGATAGAAACGGAAAGACAGAGAATGATATCGAAAGGAGGGTGACAGCACAGAATAAAATTAACAGCGCTTTGAATGGAATTATAACTAATGAGAACTTGTCAACTGAGGCAAGACTAGCGGTTCACAATGGAGTCCTGGTACCGACACTGCTATATGGAAGTGAGGCCTAGAGCTGGCAGAAGAAGAACAAAAGCACACTGAATGCAGTGGAAATGTAATCACTTAGGCGTATATGTGGCAGATCCATTTATGATAGAGTAAAGAATGTAAAGCTGATCTTAGTATAATGAGTAAGATTAAGAAAGGATCACTTAGGTGGTTTGGTCATATACAACGTCTAAATGAGGAGAGAATAGTAAGAACGACATATGACGCTAGTGTTGATGGCAGCAGAAATAGAGCACGTCCGGGGAAGACTTGGCACGACCAGGTTAACCAGACACTGGAGGATGGCCCTGTTAGAAGCCTCAATAATCGTCGAGATTGTATGAGAAGATGTGTGAATGTGGATGAAGCGAGAATTGTGTGTGACAGGACAGAAGAGTGTTGCGCTCTATCTTCTCTGCCTACCCCCGCGGGGAAACGGCGTGATGGTAAGTAATTAAATTAATTAAAATAAAATAAATGGATACGTAGAGCAACATGTATATAAATAAATAAATACAATTTAGTCATGTGTGTATGTGTTTTCAAGTTGACTTTAATTTTCAGGAGTGTCCTTTGCCGCACGCAAGTGCATATTAAATATATATATTAACTTCCAATGCATTACGTGGACTCCGACTGCCTCATACCCATCTCTGGTTAGCGAGACAGCATTAGCGAAGCACTGCACAATCTATGAGCTGGAAATTTTCCTTCCCAGCATAAAATATATTTTTAATTTTAAACCGGAACCAAAAGTGTCAAGACAGTAATCCGTCTTGTCGTACCGCGATGGATCCCGGGGGGGCGTCCCCCGAGGAATCCACATTTAATAATAATCCAAAAAAATCCCTAATACGAGTACCTATTAAAATTCAAAAGCCACTGTGGCTGAACGTACATTACCTCGCTTCAGCCCACCCCGCGTCAGATTGACAGTGAATTGTGAAAGCCTCAAATTTCTTATCTATTTTTATAATAGGCATTTGCTTAATGGGCTGAAATTCGAATAGATATAGTTCAAAGAAAAAAAGGTGAGACGTAATTTGTTGCTCCATAAATTTGTTCTGAAAACTATAGGACCCATTAGTGTATCTACGCTGGCCAGGGCCGCCTACAGAGGGAGGCTCCGAATCAATAATATATAATAAATAGTGTAAGTGAGCAATTTGTTTAGAAATAATCTAAAGCTAATGTTTCACAGCGACATCAAGCTGTTCACACTCCTGTCTTTCCAATATTCATGTGCGCAGCGGAGACATGCGGAAAATAGATGCCTTCAAAATGTAATGCTAGAGATGGATGTTACGCATCCCGTGGACTGCGTAACGCACAAATAGATGCCTGTAATGCTAGAGATAGATGTTACGCATCACGCGGACTGCGTGACGCACAAATAGATGCCTTCGAAATGTAATGCTAGAGATGGATGTTACGCATCCCGCGGACTGCGTGACGCTCAAATAGATGCCTTCAAAATGTCATGCTAGAGATGAATGTTACGCATCACGCGGACTGCGTGACGCACAAATAGATGCCTTCAAAATGTAATGCTAGAGATGGATGTTACGCATCCCGTGGACTACGTAACGCACAAATGGATTGCTAGAGATAGATGTTACGCATCACGCGGACTGCGTGACGCACAAATAGATGCCTTCGAAATGTAATGCTAGAGATGGATGTTACGCATCCCGTGGACTACGTAACGCACAAATGGATTGCTAGAGATAGATGTTACGCATCACGCGGACTGCGTGACGCACAAATAGATGCCTTCGAAATGTAATGCTAGAGATGGATGTTACGCATCCCGTGGACTGCGTAACGCACAAATGGATTGCTAGAGATAGATGTTACGCATCACGCGGACAGCGTGACGCACAAATGAAATGACATAAAAATGCATTTCTAGCAAGAACATTACTGTACCCTTAGAATCGGGCATCGCGTGTATTATTTACACAAATAGGCTTAATAAAATTTTTAATTTAGAATTTTTTAATAATAATAATAATAACAATAAGAAAATAATAAAGTCATTGCATCCCCTCTCTTATCCATGTTAACTCCACCCCCACCCCCACCTCCCTTAACTCCAAACACATTCTTAATTACTGTCTTAAAATGTTTTAAACTTTAGTTGAATTATATTATTGATAATGGGAAGACGTTCCCGAAAACGTTCTAACGTTTAATAATATAAATATATTTTTTTAATTATGTTCGCTTCTCTGAGTAACAATTTCCGTGATATTTTTTCAATGCTTGGATAATGTAAAAATATCATTTTTTTCTACTTCCTACGGTGCTGTAAGGAGGCCTCCTTCTGAGAAAATATGTTTGTAATAAAAAATGAAAATTGTTCCATCCAAATTGACTATTATAATGAACCGAGTGTGTGGCAAGAAGGTTATTACTCCACCAAACTTTTCACGAGGCATTTAAAATGAAGCACCCTCGTGTCTGACACACGCGCAGGAAATGTAGTGCTAAAATATAAATCAGTTCGCTACAGTTTCTTCCCGGACTGCTTTACGAGCCCCTCGCGCCGCCACTGCGGGGGACCGAGGACTCGCGCGCAGGGCCGCCTCGTGGCTTCGCCAATCCCGCAAGATGTACAAAAACGTCGAATTATATTCACGGACGCTCGTTTATTACAAATATATGTTAAATATTTGAGATGACGCGACAATAATAAATTATAGTTACTTCATTATTGACCTGGCGGATGATGGATGATGGACGGCATTCCAAATAAGGTATTTTTGCGCAGCTATCTCGGGACAAAAGAAGATGAATAAATCAAAGACGAATCTGAAAAACAATGGCGTAGACCCTGATAACTGACAAACCTTGGACCGTGATCTTGTGCAATAGCGTTAACAGATAGATACATTACGCCGGGGAAACTTAGGACCGCCGTAATAATCCAAAAAGAGGGGGGGAAAGATAAAGGAGAAGATCCGTTTAAACGTGTCAGTTCGAGGATAGAGCTCCTCAACCATGTGAGAACTCACAAATTATAATAAGAAATATACCGTGGCAAACGTCATCCTCGCAACGACGGCCCGCCGAAGAAGAAGAATATTTGTTTGTGATTCACAAATTTGTCTCATAGGCTGAATGCAATGCAAATGAGATCACTTAAGGCAAATATGTGGCAAATCCATTTATATAGCGTAAAGAATATTCAATAAGATTAAAAATCGACGAAGTGAATGAGGAGAGACTTGTAATAAAGATATACAGTAGGAGTGTTGATGGTTCCAGAAGCATAGAACGTCCGCGAAAGATTCTGAAGGTTCTAATAAAAGCGTCAACAATTGACGAGCTTGCACATGAAGATGCAAATGAGGTGAAACAGAAGCGTGTGGCGCTTCTCCTCTCTGCTCGCCCCCGCGGGAAACGGCGTGACGCTAAGTCAGTTACTTTATAATTAAGACTTTATGAATTAATTTTTTATTAAAACATTCACGTCACATTCTTCTCCCATTTGGCTGTCCGCAGTAACATTATTGGATCCACCGATCTCTTTATTCCTGGGATACTCTTCGGAGACTGCTTCCCTTGCACAGGACATGACCCGATCGAGTCCATTGCTTATCATCATTATTAAATAAACTAAATATACACACGACAAGCAAATTAATAATTGCTACTAGATAATTTTAAAAATTCCGCGAAAGCTTTTCGCTGATATAAAAATAATCCCTCAATAAATAACAAACAAATATTGAACGTTTTTTAAATAACTAATTAAAATGTTACTTTCAATGATATATAATAAATCATCAGATCGCTTCTACATTAGTGTAGTAATTATAACATAGTTAAATCGTGGACACCATATTTATATATTTATATAACAAATCTAGTTGTCACCTTTACCTGCGTAGAAATATATTAGAAATACAAATAGAGAAACAAATGTACATTAGGAGAACACATTCTTATTGTAAAATTGTAATTATTCAGAACAGACGCTCTGTGATATTTTAAATATGAATTAAATATATTAATTAGAAAAATATACATATAAAATCAATTTTATCGAAAAATATTATTGTTGCGCCACCGGGATTCGAACCTGGATCTCTTTCCTAACCGGGGAAGGTGCATTATCAAAATTGCATTATTTAAATTAAGCGTTCTCCTAATAATAAAGTTGTATCAATGTGTCCAAAATTTAATAAAAATGAGTTGATAATTCTGACGTCTGCTGTCAGTTTACTCAAAGGTATTTGAGATTCTGTAAAAATAAGGCAGATGGCTCTTTCAAATAATGGAACGATTAAATGTATTAATATCAAAATGGTTCGAAAAATTGTCGCTAAAAATATTGGCGCTGTAGCATAGTTGGATAATGCACCTTCCCCGGTTAGGTAGATCCAGATTCGAATCCCGGTGGCGCAACAACAATATTTTTCAATAAAATTGATTTTATATGTATATCTTTCTAATTAATATATTCAATTCATATTTCTAATGTACACTAACTACGATTACCATTCACCACGGTCCAAAGTCGAGAAATATTCCATTGACATGCACAATTGTTTCGGTATACCAGGTTCCTGCCGGTGAGTCAAACGTACCCAAACTGCCGCTTGAATCTCCTATTCTTGATCGTAATTGCATCCCTCGAGGCTATTTCTTTGGAAAATCAGCTTGCTAGTTCCGGGCCTGGCACGACCCCCTACCCCTGCAGCCCCACAACAACTTTATTAAATACATATTTACATTTTCTTTGCGTGAATACACAAATATATCTGGTCCCTAACCGAGGGCTGTAAGTTCCGAAAGTGAGAAAAGTTTCGCTGTAAATGTCGGTAAAGAGAAAATCAACTCATCTGGCCGTATCCTCCGCGGAGCGAGCTGAAAGGCGTCATTTAGCCGAGGGGTAATAAAGTTAGGTTAATGTGGATGTGAAGTGGCCATGTTTGTATTTTAAACAGGTGAAATATTAGAATACTGCAGTATGGAACGTTTCGTGAGGGGTTCAAGCTGTAGGTAGCCTAGACAGTTAGACCTTACTCTAATCTAAGCGTCATATTGAACTGATTCAGATACTTAAATGATGATCTTCTTCATCAAATGGCCTCAATCAAATGAGAGGAGAGGGATAATACCGACTGAGCTCAGGAGAGCCAGCGGACAGACCTCCGCTAGACCAGGCCCGAGGAGGTCACTCTCATTTCCAAACCGACCGCTCGTTATCCATCATTGGCCCAAATTTATATATGTTTTTTGGCCCAAATTTGTATATGTTTTTTGGCCCAAATTTGTATATGTTTTTTGGCCCAAATTTGTATACGTTTTTTGGCCCAAATTTGTATATGGTTACAACCCGGAATAATCTTATTTTCTAGATTGTTACTTTTACGCATAAAGTGGGCGGAGAATTGCAAGACTCTTGGTGTAGTCGGATTCCTTGTACAATCGATGCATCTGTGTGTAATTAAACATAAAATAAAATAGATATCTCATAGAGATGAAACTATATTTTTATTATATTTAATGGCTAGCTGATAGCTTCGTCTCTATTATTTGTTTAACATTTACCATACAGTGACATAAAATACTCGTACGCAGCCATGCTGTCAACTCGTGTTACCGTAAGTAATTAGAGAGTTCTGTAAGCCTTTGAAATGTGAAAAAAAGCTTAATGCCACTAATATATACGGAGCATTCATCAAGTCCTGTATAGAAGGTTGCATTATATAATTCAACCTTCCTTTTTTTATCTATCTTTCTTTAATTAGTGAGAAAGAGACACCATTATATTCGTATGTTTGTTATTCTTTTCATTGTGTCATTCTTTCTGTCTCGACACAAATGGTATTTTATTAACGTATTACTAAGATAATTATTTTTGTAGGATTCGCCTTACATGTTTGATTTTTCACTAGTCATTTCTAAGCAAACATATTATCCATTAATTTAACAACAATATGAATTGCATGTTGCGTGTATTTACTGAAATATTACAGGTTTAATTAGAGCGGTAGACCTGTGTTACTGCATGGTTTGGGAAAGGTTAACAACTCTACCTTTGTAGGTGAAAATCCAGTAATTATGTGTTCTTGGACATATTCAAATATTGCTAATAATATACTGGTTAAAATAGAAAATATATCAAATTGAAAATATTGATTTTTGAGTCAGAACGTGTTAAAAACATTTTACAGATAAAAAATATGCTTATATGAATTTCAAAAAAAAAATTGATTCTCATTATGAGATATATGCTGTTTCAGGGAAATGAATTATCAAATTTAGTCCATAGATGACGATAGTTTAGCGGAACTCGAAGCGAGTCCACAAATTAACATATATACAACTTTAAAAAAATTAATAGATGTGGAGATTGATAGGTGAGAATGGTGAACGTAATATATATATATATATATATAAAGTGATCACATAAGCCAGCCGAAGACATGTAATAAGTTCTGTAATTACCCCATACTTTTATATATTTTCCATTAAATATAATACAAAATACCTTTGTCTCTATGAGATATCTATTATTATGTTAATTTATGTATTTCACACTCCGTCCGATGCAATATAAATCTTTTGAGATTCTGTGTGAGAGAAAAGCGGATGGAATTTTACGTTTCTAATATTAATAATGATCTTGGAGTTATAGAGTTATACATGTGTGTGTGTGTGTATTTGGTTGAAGTGATTAGAAGAATTAAGTATGTGGAATGAGAGCAATTGAAACCAGCGGTACTTACGTCAAAGGCAATGAACTTTATTGTATGATTTTGCGGATAATATTTATGCGGTAGAATTAAATCATTTTAAAAATAGCTTCGTCTCTATAGGTGAAAATCCAATAATTGGACTGTAGGTTAAATTCTTTTGATTGTTAATTATGCATTCATTATTATTTATGGACTTCTTGAGTTGTATAAATATATAGTATAATAGCATTACCGATGGGTGAGCGCGCGATGCCATCGTCGCAGGGTGCTGTCACTGCGATAGGCGATGCGCCCTCATTGCTAGCAGTAGTGTGAACATGCATACTACAGATATATGGAAACAATTTATGAGAAACCTTAAGGATTTAATAGTTCTACAAAAACGTCGGTAAGGGCGAATATCCCAGATCAACTCACAACTGACTATAAGTGATTTATCTGCTGCCTGTTAATAAATAAAAAAATCTTCCAGCCCAGATGAAAATAAAACTTTTTCTGTGGGCCACCCCTAGTCTAGGCTATTAGAAATACGTGGTTCTATTACGTCACGCGCACATGAATTTTACATTAATTTAGTACACCGGTAAGGGTAGGTACCGGGGTGAAATGACGCCACTTTCCCGACAGACAATCCGCTCGCAGATTACCCCGCGCGCCTATAACTCGGCGGCATTTAATACAACTCCCCGGCTAAATTATGGACGAGAAATGAAATTAAACTCGCGCGATACAGCGACGAGTTTAACGAGCCATTAAGTGGGGCGTTATTGGTGACTTAATGCCATTGTTGTCGAGGAGAAAGAACGACAAGATGGCTCCCGGGCCGTGCATCAAAATGGCGGGCGCAGTTTGCGGCGGGAGCGCGCCGGCCTCCGTCGTAAACAATCGCCGTGAAGGAAAACCATCAGCGATTCTTCTGCGGGGGATTTTAATGGAAAGGCAATAAAAATTGCTTTTATTATTTTTTTACGACGTCTGTTGCTACCTTTGTATGCCTTCGCTCGGGCTTCTTTCGGCTCCCTGCGGGACGCTCAGTGTGATGGAGATTCACTCATACATAAAGTACAATGGTTTATTTCTGTATATATTGGAACACTGTTACGAGGAAACAATGTAACACAAAATGGCGACTAAGTCAAGGATACAATAATCAATAATCTAACTACTTACAAGGTTTTGTTATATTTTGGCCTTCATCAGGGTGTGGGTGTCTAGGTGGGAAATCTCTGCGGCAGGGATCTAATTTTTTTTTCCAATCGGACTCCCCGGTGTATTACTTACTCCATATCTACCGGCCTTGGTGTTCGAGCTGCAAGTCTACCTCTTTGTTTTGTCTTTTGTAAGGAAGTATTTTTTTTATTATTATCTTAATCCGCCTCTGTGCTCCCTGGCTATTTTAGATTGTGCTTACCACATTGTCATAGCGTAAGACATCATTTATGTTTGTTGTACATAATGACAGAATCCTTTTTGCTGGTATATTTTGTATTTCTTCACTTACCATATGTTGTAGTAATGTGCTGAGTAATAAAGAAATTTCTTGTCGGAGGTCAGTGAGGGATGTATTTTGTTTGGTAGTTCTATATGAAAACCTAACCAACCAATCAGCAGACACCATACATCGTGACGGACACTGCCCTAGGATCTAGCGACCACTTTTTCGCAGGTCTTTCTTTCATCCACACCATCGAGCGAGCCATTTCAGTGTCCAACCACATATGCGCATTTAACTGTATATCGCCTCTACATAATTCATCCGCCAATAAACGCCAACCTTTGTAAGTGCTCTTTTATTTCTATACCTTGCTCTAGATGAAACATAAATACTCACACACGCCATATACACTGCGACATGCACTAACACGCGTGAGACTATGAGGATTTTAGGGGCTTCAGTCTCACATCTACAAAACCTTATGATACAATAACCACAACCCCTACACTATCAATTTTTCTTCATCTTCTGCTATCCTTCGTCGCGCTGTCTGTTGATTTGTTATACATTGTATCTCATATTGCTGAGGAATTCTATCCTCAAACCGCATACCTTTCCAGTATTGTGTAGGTACGTCTCTAGAACTCTTAAAGGTGGGTCTTTTTCATTTTCTTATATTTTCTCTTTACCTCTTTTTTATGGTTTAAGGTAGGTATGTGGTGTGTGCATTTCGCTACCCAAACCCACGTACTCTTGGAATAATGGAGAACTTGGTCCGAGACGACTGAAGCTCTCCACTATTTTATAGCCTTTTCCCGGTATGATCACAGAACCTTGCATGTATAGAGAATTTTCTCCTGCATTTCTTATACCACCAGTCTTCGATACTCGGAGCTTCATTAGTTATCTAGAAGGAGACCTACGCTTTACAAATAAAGTTGAACGTCGCTAGGTTGGTTTGTATTGAAGTAATTAATGATGCACTTTAATTTACGTAGATGCATTTAAGTGCATATCATAATCTTTCTGTTCCTATTTATTCGTCGTACAAAATAATGTTTTTTATACTTGAAGTCGTAAAGAAATTTTATGTAATTACCTATTAGCAGCTCTTACATTAATGGATT
The DNA here is from genome assembly GCA_031772225.1 of Eubasilissa splendida. NCBI lineage: Eukaryota > Metazoa > Arthropoda > Insecta > Trichoptera > Phryganeidae > Eubasilissa > Eubasilissa splendida. The sequence goes on along the minus strand of CM062865.1, from coordinate 259,718 downwards.
CTCTAACTAAGGCTCAGAAATGGGTCATCAGAGTGATTAACAAGAGACCATTTAAATTTAACTCTGAAAAACTTTTAAAATCCTTTCAAGTTTTGGATATAAGACAACTGTTTATCAGATCAATCCTAAAACTATTTAAAAAAAAAAAACTTAACTTCACATCCACGATCCGGTTCAAAGGAAACTAGGAGAATACTTTTTAATGCCAAAAATGGATACCAAATTTGGTCAACGATCTTTCTTATTTTGTGCACCGCGTATATTTAATAAATTGCCACTAGATCTTAAAGGGTTTAATGTGATTAACGATTTTAAACCAAAAATAACAAAGTGGTTGCTTACAAAATGAAACTAATTTGTTATTTAACCTAACCTAACTACCTGCACATTTTGTCTCCAACTATATTTTAGACAAAAATATTTTTTAAAACTTTTGATTGTACCTTAACAATATACAACTTATAAAAACTGCACAGGTAATTGCTTTAGAACAGACCACGTCTAGTAAAGTAATTACCTTTAATTCAAAAGTTTAAAAAATATATATATTTCATATCTACTTGGGTGTAGTCTTAATGCTTGTATATATTGTTGCATACTTTATTTTTTACCAAATGGGTTGGCAGCTCATTTATATATTGACAATTGCCTCTTGTTGCGTAAAAGCATAGATGCCGGAAGAAACAGGATATTCGGAAGGAGGTTTGCACTCACCACATCCAGTTCTTCTGACACCTCCAAGGTGGACTGTAAACTTATCACTTTCTTCGTCAAGGGTCCTTTAGAATGCACCATATTAACGGCGACGTTCTTCGATTCACACATAACTACACTGCTTCGAGGTCGCCGTTCGACTAGTGCGGTGGCGTGCCGGGTGAGGAGAGGGAGGGGAGGTGGAAGGCACAGTACATTATTTTCGTTCAAGAATACTTAACAAATAAATATATGTCCCAAACACCTCTACTTCTGACAAAAGCGATAAATAAGTCTCAATTGAGATGAATTAGGTGCACCTATACCACTACTTATAGAGTAAGTGATATGTGAAATACTATCAAAGGGATGAGATGGGAATGGTAATCCGCCTCCATAGTCGATTCATCCGTGTTCAAGTATTGCATGATTTGTGTCGTATGGAAATGGCAGGCGGTGGGGTTTAAGAATGCACCGTGAGTGTATTATAAATGTTTACAATCGGGTCTATTTAGTTGTCAAAATAAGGGATGTTTCTTTTAAAGGTACAGAACTTTAAAATGAAATAAAACACATCAAAATATTGGTATTGACTTTAATGGAAAGATAATTTTATGCCATTAGCGATTGTATACGATTTCGCGCATGTGGGTGCCGCTGCTGGCTCCAATAAAACGCAATCTCGAAGTCCAATTTTCGACCACTTCGACCACACAGCTGGGGTCGTATATCGGCAATAACGAGACGAATGGTGGCTTCCAAGTCATCTTTTGTGTCTAGTTTATCGGCGTAGATTAGCCACTTCACGTATCCCCACAGAAAATGATCCAAAATGATTTTGGAGACCAATTCGCAGGTCCATTACGCGTAACTATTCGCTCATCGAATGTTTCCTTCAATGAATTAATTGTGCAGCATGATCAAAAAGTCAATAATCTTGGATCTATAACTGAAACGTTCTGGCCTGCATCATTTTTGAAGAAACAACAGCTTCTTCGGTGCGCCCTGTACGACATATCTGCGGATGTGTATTATCAATGAGAGTATGATCCACGGCTATTCGAATTACTCGCTCAGATGGACAATTATGTTGACCGTAAAATGGACGTAGTGCACGGTAAGTTTCGCGAACTGGACCACGGTTTTCGAAATAAATTTGCAAGCGTTGTTCTGGCGTAATTCTATTCATGATGAAATGGCAAACCAAACAGTGCAAATCAGCTGTCGGCTGTCAAATTGGCTGTCGCTGGAAAAATAGACCTCTAAAAAAACACTCTTTATATGTCGTGGGTTGGAGCGTTGACGTGAGTGGGAGGACACCTTCATGTGACATATTTATTATTAATAATTACATTATAAACTATTTGGTTGTGTATGGGATGCAGCAGACATCGTATTTGACACTTAGTTAGCATTGTTCTAGTCACTTTACTAGAATATTAAAGTGTATTTTTTTTTCTAAATCAATAATTAATATTAATGTGTGTATAATTCGCGACGCTTCATTGCACCGACCGAATAATATATGAGCAATGATTGAAATGACCAGCCAATTTAAAAATGCATTAAATTGTGCAAAGCGCTGCCAGGCTGCAGCACCGCGGGCGATCGGATATTCAGGCCTATTCTCAAAATTGCAATATTGAAATGAAGGTGATTGTTACACCAACCCTCAAAAATAGACAGATAGTTTTGACAGATTATGGTACGTTTATCTCCCTCACTCCCTCTCTCTCATTCAAATATAACACTATTTTTGAGGGTTGGTGTAACAATCACCTTCATTTCAATATTGCAATTTTGAGAATAGGCCTGATTATGCACCAATTTGACATGCTCTGGTTTCTTGAACGCTTTTTCAATTGCGTTATTTCGTGCGGAGGGAGCTTAGCTAGAACAAGATCGTTTATATTATAAAATAAGCAGGACAAAAGTACAGTTCAAATAATAATAATTAAATGAAGAAGAATTATAATGTGCCGAGATTAGGGTGTATAAGGAAAATTTATATGTTATAGAACGATTAATAGTATACATAATATATAAAGTCACACAACAAGAGTATTATTATCATATATGTGGTGACCATACTCGCGCCCGTAGACATGGCCGGGTAAGGGCTACTGACGAGCAGCAGCAAATAAACACTAAGCACCAGAGACGGTTACTGCCCAAGCGACGAGCTTCCACTTATTCGCAGGCCGTCCTAACACAACCGCGTATTAAAATTGTATTAATTCATCACGTCAATAAACGAAACCTTGTTAGAATTCTCTTTCATTTATATACCCTGCTTTAGTTACAACAGACACTAGTTACTGCGACACACGACCGGCAAGCGTGAGACGAGAAGTTAGGAGTTTCTGTCTCACAGCATCTTAACCTTTTGACACAATCTCGAGTCAATCGTAATTTTAATAACTTCAACACACACACCTCAACTCAATATATATCAAACATTCATTAAGTTAATGGAAAATAGCGGAGATAACCTGTGTAGAATATTTATACTATCCTTATGCAGATTGTGCTAAAGTTAAATCTGAACAAAAACTATTTTAATTTCAATTAACATACAAATTACAAAATGGAATATCTGAAAATATAAAATAATTTTTAAAACTTTATATCATTTTAATAAAGATAAACAAGAAAAGAAAATAAAAAAATAAAAATTTAAAATGAATTAAAACAAAATTTTATGTAAATTACGATAAGATATAAATAATTATTTTTGTAGAAGGTCACATGATTTATGAAAATTCTTATGCACTTACTTCGATCATGACCAGGAGACCCCGAAACCACCCTCCGTGTATTGTGTAATATAATGAATTTTGTGAAACACGAAAACTTCCGTAGTTAGTATTATGAAAAATAGACGTTAATATCTCGGATAAATTCGTTAGTCAGCCTAATCTGCCATCTTGCTTTAAAATGGCAGGTGTTTAAAAAAACATTCTGGAACATAATGTTACAGAATAAAATTAGAAATCGACGAAGAGGAGTGAGACGCGTGAGCTACTGATACCATGGCCGCTACAAATATTACACTTTACATTCCCGACAAAAAAACAGTAGACACGTGCAATTGTTTGGTGGCAGATTAACGAAACATATGTATTTAATTGTTTTAATATTGAAAATTAAACTTGTACTACATGTGTCGGTCCAGGTTAAGACTGAATGCTGTGCTGCGACACGAAGGCTACGACATAGACAACCTGCGCTACCCCGAGGGCTACCAGGAGGCTCCCCTGGCTTACGACGCCGTCTGGTCGGTGGCTTTAGGTTAGTACACCCTGTACCGAAAGCTTACTAATGAATAACTGTAATTATGCTGCCAACTTATTCCTGACTCTATGAAATGGATTAACATTTTACTAACGTGCAGGGTGCATTGCTAGGGTTGCCAACCGAGCTTCTTCGGGAAGAAGTCGTTTTTTGTACTATTGTTGTCTTTATTTTTACATATGGTTCCTTATTTATTATAACACATGTCATCTTTACACAAATATCGCGTTGAAATTCTTCAACAATACAAAAAAATATTTGTAGTTTTATGAAAAATGCCATTCCAACTGATATAGAGAATTAATTTCCGAAATTTTTCGAACTATGTTAAACGGCGTGCTAAGTTTCGAAGTTCCAATATTTTGACCAGTGTTCAATTCTAGAAAGTTGGCAACCCTAAATATTGCTATTCCAAGCATAGATATCTAATAAATAATTAAATCTTTTAATAAAATCGTATTTTTTTTATTTAAGTTAATTTTTCTTCTGTTTGCTTTTTATAACATTAATTTTTCATTGCAACAATATTATATATAGACAATGAAGAAAATAATGGAATTATATTATTAACATTTGAGCGATTTATTATGAAAATAACTAAAAATATAAAGTATACTTTTAAAATCAGCAATGTTATCTTTGTGGTTAAGATTCATATTTTTATTTATTATCTTTGTTTTATTAACCACTAAAATGAGTTTAAATACATCTACCGGTTTCGAAAAATACCATTTTCTTCTTCAGGATGTCATAACTAACATAATGTTAGGTTAGGTTAGGTTAGTTATGACATCCAGAAGAAGAAAATGGTATTTTTCGAAACCGGTAGATGTATTTAAACTCATTTTAGTGGTTAATAAAACAAAGATAATAAATAAAAATAAAAATATAAAGCACTAATATATCTGATTACGTCTTTGTCCAGCATTCAACAAGACGATGGAGAGACTTTCCAAGACAGGCAGGAGTCTGAAGAACTTCACGTACACGGACAAGGACATCGCCGACAACATCTACGCGGCCATCAATTCTACTTCTTTTCTCGGCGTCTCGGTAACTTGGCCAAAATCTCTAATCCGATCATTTATCGCGCCTGGTTCATCTTATAATGTGTTAATATGGTTGTTCAACGCTATTAATATGCTTTTTCAACAAAGAAATAACTTTTGACCTCCCGGCACGAGAGTAACCACTCTCATAACAGTTGCGGGTCCTTGCCTGGAACTCTTAGGGTCCTTTCCATCGGTTGCTCAACAAAGTATCGGCGTCACGACAGAAATGGTGGACCATACATTGCAAATAGGTACAAATCATCGTAAGATCAACGAGCTCTCAGATCTGCGGCATGCTTGGAAAAGTGGCGGAGTACAGATAAGAGGACATGATTTCACGATGAAAGAGTGGAAGAACTTATTGATTTTGTCAGATAGCCTGGTAAAAGTAAACCATATTATAAAATAATTGATCAGTAAGAAACGATTTAAGTACTTATTTAATGTGTTTAGTATCATTTAGTTTCATCTTTCATGTAGTCTATGCCCTTGTGTTTTCAGGGTATCGTGGCCTTCTCCTCGCAGGGAGACCGTATCGCCCTGACGCAGATCGAGCAGATGATCGGGGGGCAGTACGTGAAGCTGGGCTACTACGACACCCAGGCTGACAACCTCACTTGGCTCAACAGGGAGAAGTGGGCCGGTAACTCCTCTTGTAGTATCACACCTAATGAGAGCGACAAACGTGTCCATCTTTGCTTGCACAATTTTGAATCAAATCAGTGGACCGAATATCCACAATTGTAATAACGATACCTGCACGTTGGCTGAGTTCTATTCCTGATTCTTCATCTCGCGCCTTGCCCGCTGGCTGCCCGTTCACTGCAGCTCTGCAGTAGACCGGCCAAACATTGTTCCGTTTCAAATTAAACAAATTATACAGCGCAACTATGTAACACAGATTGTCAATCCTCCGAACGCAGCATCCGCAGAACGGACGATAATCTGTGGAAGCCGGTGATGACTGAAAATAAAGGCCAGAGAGGATTCGAGTGACCTCCAACCAGATGTATGCCGCTACTAGGTGTACTATTGCAATTGTCCAAAGTGCAGGCTGATGCTATCCACCTACATCGCTGACCTCTATACGCACGCTTCGGTACCCAGCTGCACGCTACCATCGATAGATGGCGCCCTGTGTCCATATTCCCCACAGCACTATAGAGCGTGTACTGTAAAATGAAAACATTTCAGGTGGCAAGGTGCCCCAGGACCGGACCATCGTGCGACGGGAGCTGCGCCTGGTGTCGCTGCCTCTGTTCGCCTGCGTCACGGCCGTGGCCATCGCCGGGACCTGCGTGGCCATCGGCCTCATCGTCTTCAACGTGTGGAACAGTCACAGGAGGTTGGAACTCATTACTCCGTCTATACTTGATATTTCTTCTCGGGATTTGGCCTCCTCCACAAGTGCCCGACTCCTATCTCTGACATCCTTCTCCAGTTCCCGGACTCTCCACGCTTCTACTAGGGTATCCACTCGGTATCATCTCTGTCACCTGGCATCTTTCAACATGGTCAGCCCATCTCAATTTTCGGAACCTGCAGAATCTTATTTACAGATTGTTTCTATGCTCAATTAAGTTTTCCTCGTTGTATCCACAAAATACTAATTACCCGCAACAATGTACACTATACCCTCACCCGCGAACCTCCCATAAAATGCTTCTAAGAAGACTTATTCTATGTTTTTCCTTGATTATGTAAAGTTCCTGAAGCATTAAAAATCACAGACATCTCAAATAATCTTTTTCCAGATAGATAGCTGTCAATACAGAGTTCGTATTATGTATTCAATTCCGCGCTTCACGCGATTCAACGACAATTAATACCGGCGCGAACATCATCTCCATGAGGCGGATTATCCGTCTGTTTGCTCCCATCAGCGCTGAGCTGCTCCTAGATCGAGAGAGAGAGACTTATCGGCATTATGTAATTTTGAGGCCAGCAATATATTCCCACCTCAATAGGCTCGCGCGGAAGCTCTCTTTCATGGCTGCCATCAATTTAAACTGAAAGCAATATGGCATTCAATTCGCCGGATATCACATTCTTTCTTTGTAACATTCGCGTTCGGGATTTTTCAATTTTCAGAAATATTCATTATTTTTCAGTTAACGTGATGGAATAGCGTATACATCTTTTTTATCTGTACCCCATCTTTGAGTGTACCCCGAAATTTATAATATTTTTATATTATTGCTATTAACATGTTGTATTTTAATTTATTATAAGCTAGTTATTATTTTTTAATATTTAGTCCTCTTTTCTGCACAACTACACGTTTTTTAGAAAAGTTGTAGATATAAAAATAAAATAAACATTTTTCCCTGAATTCGATCTTCTCCTATTTAATTAAATGAAACATGTTTTGAAATAATAATGACCTGTCTACGCAATATTCATTACAGAAATACCACCGCTAATTTAAATAACCCACAATGGCATTGTAATTTATCTACATATTTTGAAAAAATAGACCTTCAGAGTAAACGGTCCACATTTAAAATTGCATTTAGACTTCCTCTAATGAAATATAATATACGAAATATTCGAGAATTTACAAATGTAAATTCTCGAATATTATATAATATAATTATATATAATTATATAATATAATAATATAATTCAACGTTCTAACCCCCAAATGGGGGTTAGGACGGTGGTTAAATGAAAGAAATGGATATAACAATGAAGACATATAGAATTAAAGAAATGAATGAAGATGTAGAAGGTGCACGTGTATTATGAACTGAAATGAAGCGAGTTGGCGGTCTCGCTCGGCGCGCGTGGGCCGGCAAGACCGCCGTTGTGAAACGATGAAACTGGAGAGACTGCTTGGCGGTGAATGATTGAACCAGACTTGTAGCAGCAGCCGGCAGCGCTGTCGCTAACGTCGATGTCGACTGAGATGGCGGTGAATATGAATTCAACAACACTACATCGTTTTTTACAAATGTTGATAGATAAACGGAGCGTCGGCCATCTTGAATGTTTGTTGTTTAATATACCATTGGATGCCCAATAAGATATTCCACGTCAAGGCATTAACTTCAAGAATTTTTTTTCACTAACACCAAAGTATTTTAAAAACTTCTAAAATTGATAATATGTCCTGCAAATTTAACGGTTTAAACTCAACAAAATATTCTCCGTAATCTTCACTTTAATATTATAAGAAAATATATTTTGTATATGCAAGAATTTTATATAATAAAGCAATTTTGTGGCACGCGGTATTTGAATTTAATGGTCGCGGTCTTTTTTAATTCTTAATTATAACAAATAACATTCTATTTATTAGTTTTATATTAGTGTAAAAGTCATATCTAAGTAATAGTTTTAATAAACGTCAAATCTAGTATATATAACTGTTGATATCAATAATAACAAAAACCCACATTTTGAATTAATATTGAATGGTAAGCCTTAAGGTTTTCTTGTATTTACAAACACAGGGTATTGAATTAATCAACATTTTCGAGTAATATGTATATCGAGAATGAACAAACGTTTCAGAGTCATCCAGTCCTCGCACCCGGTCTGCAACACCATCATGCTGGTGGGCTGCGGGATGTCTCTGGCCGGGCTGGTGGCGCTGGGGGCCGACGGCCGCTTCGTGTCCCCCGAGGGCTTCCCCGCCATGTGCCAGGCCCGCGTGTGGCTGCTCTCGCTGGGCTTCACGCTGGCCTACGGGGCCATGTTCTCCAAGGTGTGGCGCGTGCACAGGTTCACCACCAAGGCCAAGGTGGACCCTAAGGTAAATCCATACATAATACTGACATATTCGGACGTTTCGTCCAAGTTGTAGGACTTCAAGGTTCACCTTCAAAGCAGAATCTAGTTTGTTTAATAATATTTTAATGTGTTTTCATATCATAATTTTAAACCCTTGAATAGCCTTGGTAAACGGAAAATATACCAATAACTTAAACATTTTTTTTTAAAATCTTTAATTAAAAATATAGTCTCTAAATGTGAGCCTTGGGGAATACCAATTGTTCCTATAAAATTATGGGATAAGAAATTATCAACATCTGCCTAGGATCAGTTTATAAAACTGATGCCTCGTGATGTTAGCAAAGCTCCAATGCTTTGTTTTGATGGTAGAAATTGATATTTCTTCACCTACCCACCATCTATCCTGGACCGTTTTATGAGCAAAAGTTCCCACAACGGTCCTTCATATTCACCACCAGGTTTTTAACACTACTTGGCAACCGTGCCATGGCGCAGTGCCGCAATAGCGGCTGCAACATTTCTTAAACATCATCTTGCATCTTGTCAGGCGAAGAACAACATATAAAAGGATCGGAACCTGCACTCGGATGGAGAAGTCAGTCATCTTCTATCCCTCGCATCATGTTTTAACTTCGTCGTTGCGCTATTTTAGAAAAAGGTGGAGCCGTGGAAGCTGTACACGATGGTGTCGGGCCTGCTGCTAGTGGACGTCGTGATCCTGCTGAGCTGGCAGCTGCGGGACCCGCTGCTCAGGAACGTGGAGGAGTTTCCGCTCGAGGACCCACCTTCCGCGCTGGACGACAGTAAGATCCGCCCCGAGCTGGAGCACTGCGAGAGCGAGCATAACGCCATTTGGCTCGGTGAGGGGAATTGTTTATATTTACTGTACTACTTATAGATTTTCTTTCACATGTCACACGTTCACATGTTCACACTTAGACACACGTCTCACTCGTTTGTTATACTGCGAAATTTACTCGTTACCGCACCGGTTCAGGGTCGCCGATCGACTGACACGGCGGCAGGTGAGGAAGGGAGGGGAGGTGGAAGGCACAGTACATTATCTTCGTTCAAGCATAAATATATGTCCCAAACATATACGGTTGAATATAACCACTGCGGCAAGCCTCTCGGATCCGTAGTAAACCAAATATGCACCAATCCTAGCGATGCTACGTTGTACAATTTGCAAAGCATCATATAGTCCATTGCTCCATCCTGCTTCTCCAATTTACCGGGTGCCTCTATCCCGTGGCCAGGAAAAGTAAATTGTTATGTCTGCATTGGAAGATAGCACAATACAAATTAGATCCTACAATATTATACAGATGGTGTACTAGAATTTCCAAGATATGATCGAGTGCTCCCTCGTTCCCCGGTACAGATCGTACAGATGTACTTGGGCGCGGGTCAATGTTGACCGCTGAATAAACGCGGCGAGTTGTAAAAAAAAGATTCCAACTTGAGGGATTAAATTCTTACATAACAATGTATACTAATTAAAAACAAAATTACAACCAGATAGGAAAACATTGAAGAGGGAGAGAAATAGAACATCAACTTTGGGGGGGTTAGGTGAGGGATGGAGGAAGAGTGTTTGTAGGGAAGTAGAAATGGAACGTATCCATAATTTTTTTATGTAACTTAATCAAGCAGAGCTAAAAACCTAAAATATGAAAATACAATTTTCAGGTGTAATGTACGGGTACAAGGGACTGGTGCTCGTATTTGGGCTGTTCCTGGCCTACGAGACGCGCTCGGTGAAGCTGCGTCAGATCAACGACAGCCGCTACGTGGGCATGTCCATCTACAACGTGGTGGTGCTGTGCCTCATCACGGCGCCCGTGTCGCTGGTGGTGGCTAGCCAGCAGGACGCCAGCTTTGCCTTCGTTTCTCTCGCTGTTGTCTTCTGCTGCTTCCTGAGTATGGCTCTCATCTTCGTACCTAAGGTGAACATTTCATTTCTCATTAAATTTATGTTCAATTCAAGAGAACTGTGTACGGCGTCTAAGACAACACATCAACCGGAGAATGTTTGTTTGCACGTTATATACTTACACACTTCGGTTGGCAGTCCTGGGTTTTTAAAAATGTAAAGTATGTACCTCCCGGCTTTATGTGGATACTCCGCATAACTTGTGACGTCAGAAATAATCGAACCGCCATCGGTGTCGGAATTAATAAAAACACTCTCGGAACAGAATATTAAGTTAGTGGCTTTATTATATCATATTGGATTATATTTTAATGCATATTCTGGAATTGCATACTTTACGTTGCCAATAGAAAACCCAGAACTAACTAACTATCGATGGATGTTAACACTAACAATATTTATGAAAGATGAATTTAAAATATTAAATAGAAGTGTTTCAACTACGATACTAATTACAAGACCGTTTATAAGCAAAAGTCGCTCACCCCAGGTTGGCATTTTTTTATGCTAAACAATAAGCGTCCAAACAATGACGCACGGCCGCCAACCAAAACATCCCTCGTCACACCTGTGACCCCATATAAAAATCTCTATTGTGTAAAATATACAATGCACGGAATAATAATAATAACGCACAAAATCCGGGGAGGGGCAACTAAAGGCAAAAAACTAGGAGCAAAAAGATTCCCTCCCACTAAAATTAAAGACGTGATGTTGATTCTCTATCCGAGCACCACTGCCGGCAGATATTATCCATGAAACAGCACACTAGGTTATGTGCAAAATATGAAGTATCTATGTTTGGATGCAAGAATATTATATAATATAAATGACACTACTGTAAATGTAATGGCTCCAGGTGATTGAAGTGATTCGGCACCCAAAAGACCGCGCGGAGTCCAAGTACAACCCGGATGCGGGCCAGTCCAGGGAAGACGAGGAGAGGTACCACAAGCTGCTCGCGGAGAATGATCAGCTTCAGCAGCTCATCACTGCCGTAAGTATCCGCACTTCACAAACTTTACAGATTACGCTCGGCTAGACGTAGCGGCCTGAAGCGGTCTAGCCATGAGAGATCCACTTTAAATATAATACAACATACTGAAATGTAAATGGATCATAACATAACAAGAAATATATGAGGCAATGTACAATTAGTGCAAAAAATATAATATATACACTAAAGAAACAAAGACAACAAAAATAGTGTATTCAATTTTATAAATATTTGGGGGTTAGGACGGTGGTTAAATGAAATAAATGTGATTGATGTGTGTTGAGGTTTATTATGACAATGAAAACAGATAGAAATGAATAAATGAATGAAGATGTGATGTAGAAGGTGCATGTGTGCGTGAAATGAAATGAATTGGCGGTCTTGCTCGGCAAGCGCGAGCCGGCAAGACCGCCGCTGCGAAACACTGATACTCGAGAGACCGTCTGGCGGTGAATTGAACCAGAATTGTGGCAGTAGCCGGCAGCGCTGTCGCTAGCGTCGATGCCAACTGAGATGGCGGAAGATTTGAATTATGATCGCTACAAATACATGCTTCAATTTATGTATAGTTAAAATTCAACGACAAGGCAGACATAGGAAGCCAGTTATTACATACTCGTGCACTCCCTCAGCGGGAGAAATAGACATTATGGATAGGTTTAGGACACAGTAACATGAAAAAAAATGTTACAGAGCAACAGTGAAATGGCCAGAATCTAACTCTCATCATCCCACAGCGGGAAACTCTAGAAAAAGAGCCAAGTTCCATTCCTTAGCTATTTATTTACATAACTCTTCAATACATACTCTAATAATATGAAACAAAAAAATTAAATCAAATAAACATTGCAAACAAATCTAATTAAAAATTAATAAAGAGTAAGTAAACAAGATATAAAAAACAATAATATACATAATGTGATTAACAATCCCGTCTTCAATTTACATTTAACACAGACGAATGTACCGCAACCTCGTATACGTTAAGCTTCTTTTTTTTTTAAATGTGCCCTTACTATTTGAATCATATTAAGTAGTAAGTACCATTAACAACAATGTATAAAAACAATAATCAAAATTGTAATAAAGGAAACGGAAAAGAAAAACAAAAAGATAGCAAAAGCCCTACATTATACCTAAACATTAATGAAAAAACAATTGTGTGTCATACACGATTGTGTAACTTGCGTCGGTCTCCAATCAGTTCCTCCCGTCTGCCGGTCATAAACATGTAAGAATTCCTCTGTATTTCGGTAATGTTATTTTCCACACATCAGCAACATCCTCGTACTTGTTTTCCAAGTTTTGAACGCAGACGTAATGGAGAATAAAACTGAGCAATCGTCACTGTATTGTTACAGTGGTATAACAACAGATATAGTTATAGTATTTCTGGCAAGTACCTGAAAAATGTTTAGCCGCAATAAATCAGAGCTATCAATTTTATGGTGCAAAATTTTAAATAGACTTACTTTTATTTAAATTGTGCGCATTGTAAAAAGGTGACCATACAGTTAAATTAAACTATTAAATAATCATTTCGGGGTGAATGATTATTAATACCAGTTTGATTATCATTCGCCCCGGCGTTTGCTTGCGGCAGGAGTGAGTCTCTGGTCGAGGAGCGAGTCTACTCAGAAACTATTCATGCCCAGTTACCATCTGAACCACCTCCCTACCAGTATAACAATGACTTCATGCATATTACGGAAATGATTTAGATATCTTGATGCATAGAAAATACTATTATATAGATATCTGATAAATAGTAATTAATGTTATATCTAAATAGAATATCAAACATTGTCGATTAAAACTTTTCCCATGCGGTTGAGGCATCAGCTAGTTAAACCATGAGACACCATAACATGTTGGTATAAAATATTGGCAAATAAGGCCTGATGATAGATCAATTCAAATAATCAATAATTCGTGACTTATGCTTTTGCTTTTAAACTAATGATGAAATAAACTACTGTGATTGTAATTGTACTTTTGTGATTGGATCTATCGATGGTAACAATGATTGTTAACTCTGGCTCATGATCAAAATACCATAATAAATAAGTGTATAATAATAATCTACTCGCTACATAGAGATCTGTACCACATCCATAATGAAAATTATTTTATTTTACTGCGCAAAGATATGCTAATAAATAGAATTAATTAAAAATATATCCATTGATTGCATTCTCAATGGCATCTTTAATATTGCAGAAGGAGGAAAAGATAAGAACCCTGAAGCAGAAGATAGCGGAGAAGGAGACGGGTCGAACCGCGGCCGTGGCCACCACCACCCTTCCCACGCAGCATGCCATCACACAAGGTAACGTCCACCTCGCCATCACGGCCGACCACCCCACCCTCACGTCTGACTACGCCACGATGACATCAGACTATGCCACCATGACGTCAGAGTTCGCATCGGAGCTCGACTCCACGTTCGGGGTGGCCCGCACGCGCTCCAGTCGCTGCAGCCAATCGGACGCCGAGTTGTCGGAGAGCTATCTGTAGCGGGGGGGTAGGGGGGCGCCCCCCCTGCCCGACCTGCCAGAGGACTAGACTAGAGGAGTAGTTCTCTCATGGCAGGCTAGTCACCCCTAAATCGCAATGTTTTAGTGGATTTTTACCTCTAAGCAAACATACTTTTGCCCATCAACAATGTTATGTACCAAACAGCATACGCACATGAGTCTGTGCCTGTGGTGCGGAGACCTGACACCTGACGCAACCCAGTCACAACGTGTTACATTTAAATTAATCAAGCACTCTACTATACATAACATTTAATTAACCAATTTTATATCCTGTCTTTAACCATTCTGAGATTCAGTAGACTACGAAAGCTAAGAATTGTCTCCAAAGAATCTCATAGGAATAAAATCTCTGTAAGAGAGATTGTCTCATAAAAATCTCACCCGTTGACGTGGGCCATAAGTAGAAATACTTCTGCAGGACTGTCCCAAATGAATATATGTACAATATATGATGACTTTTATTTTAGAGCATAAACTGTTAACTGCAGGTGTAACACGGGGCGTGGCCGCAATCAACAAAATTGAAATGCAACATTAAATACAAATCATTGTTGCCGTCAGTGAAGTTTTGAATTTAACATAGGTGTTGTAAATATGAACAATTGTAAAATATAAAACTAATAATGGTTAGACACCCAATCTACTCATTACTTAAAGATGTCGGTCAATTGTTATCACTTTGTGAAAAATAAAATACATCAAATTTAAAAAGCTACTTAATAACTGCAAGCGGAGCCTCGTGGCTGGACATGATGGTTAATAATAACTCGAAAATAATCTAATGATATAAATAAAATGTGTATATAAACAGATTAAAACTATCACATGTTAAAAACCTTGTTCGGTCGATACATTTTTCTTTAACATTCACACAACACAATGTGTGTTCTTGTATCGTGACCCGGTGCGTCAAGCAAAGTCCAGGTCAAAACATTTTTATTGCACTCCTTCGTCCTGTTTACGATACACTCTTTCCCTAGGTAGATATTACATCCCCTACAACCCCTGGTAAGTCTTGACCTCTTCAAGAATTTTTCTTCAATTTCGTCTATTTCGCGCCGATTCTCTCTAGTTTCAAATTTTTAAAGGAAATGTCTTTGAGCACACAATTGCTCCAACTTGCTTATACATTCCCAAGCTCCTGCCGAGTCTTGTTGGTTCAGTATTCAGCAATGACTCGGGTGTTTGCTGTACAGTCATCCTTTCCAGATAGCCTAACCACCGATATCTTCCTATGTTTACAAATTTTAAATGTTTAACTCGTCATTGACCTCATTATCGTAGTGTCTATGCCAAAATCCATTTTTTTAAATCAGCCCAAAGATACGCTTCAAAATATTTGTTTGAAAGCGATAGTTTGTTTAAAATACATATCAGAGTGACTGACTGATGACCGGTTTGTACAGTATGCCGATATCTTTGATGCTAGTATCTTCTCTCTGCTAAACTTGTTCCGCAAGGGTAGGTCTCCAATTCGTAAGTATTCAACAATATTATGACCCATTACCCCTACACAACATTTTCAATAACACCTTTAGAAAGTCAAGAACACTGATGACGGTGTCTTTAAACAAGCAAATCGTCGCTATGTGTACTATATCGATAGAATTACACCAATGGACATAATTAACTAAAAATAGTTGCAATAATTAAATTATTTCAATAGGCTATTTTCTAACTGGACAAAATCTACTACCATGTTGATAGTTATGTAAAAATTAAAAATAAATTATAATTTTTAATAAAAGCACAAATTAAGATTAATTTAATTGTAATAAATAAAAAATCTAAATTAAAGAAATAATTATTAATTGTTCTAAAAGTTGTTAATTAAATGAAGTGCTCATCAAATATGATGACCTTTTCGATAGAGAATAAAAATATATTATTTTTAAAATTTAAAAATCTTTAGTGTCTCAAAATAGGATAGTTTCACTTTCTTTTGATTGTGTTCTACCACAGAACAACTTAACGCGACACGTGTGCACACCATTAACCCTGACGCCTCCTGGCGATAGATTAGGGGGTCTCGCTAAAAAAAGTGGTTTGTGTCTTGGATACAAAATGAACATACAATTCTCATTCAGTAAGATCTGAACCAGTGCCCTCAGAATCTGAGCCTTGTCCTCTTAAACCTATTATCAAATTAATTCATCAAAAACATGTATGTTAAAGGGTGACATCTCCACTCCACCAATGTGGGCAAGACAGTATTGTCAAATCCGACAAAGAATGACATAATTTTATTTCCTTTTACTATTCTATATTATCTATGAAAATGCGTTTTATAGTACTTGTCATGAATCAGTCCTACCAACTTTATGTTAACTAATATTAACGACAAGTGCAACTATCCTCTAACAATGCCTATTAATTGTGATCAATCTGAGATGAGTAATTTGAGAAAGAAAACAAATGGATTAGCTGGGTTCTCAATTTAAAAAGTATTCTTAATTCTTTGGTTATTTCTGAAAATGTAACAGTTTTACATCACTTAGGAATAAATGGATTGTATAACTGAAAACTAGTGATCAGAACACAAGAATTAGCAAATTAATCACTTGCCACCATTAATTTTGGTGACAATCTTAGTGATCATTTATAAAAGTAAATTATGTAGCTGTTAAAAAATAATGTAGCGAATGAAGAATCCCGAATCCAATTCTAATCAAAACGCAACCCAAAGACTTTTCATTCCATAAATGAATCATCATAAAAATGACATTCTTATTTATTCATGTAGTCTGGGAATCACTAGTTCATTGATCCGGTTTTACATTCAAGTCTTGCATTGTGAGTTTCAAAAGTTAGTTGACATGCATCAAAAACGCCATTCGTCGTAAGTACTCCTGATGCATTCAATAAAATTCCCGCACTGTTGGAAAAACCTCAGGCGGTTATATAACGGAATCCAAAAGAGACGTGCATTATACGCATTCTGACTAAATTGTTCACCAGGTATGCTCCATTTATAGCAGCTTGGAACAATCTCGCGCCTAAGGTTTAGCCAGCGTGAAGTGCACGAGTACAAGGAACCAAAGTTATGGACAGTAGACGGCCACGAAAACCGAAGCAAATATATATATATATTTTTTTAAATCTATTAAGTTATTTTCAATAATACTTATTTATATGCTCTAATATAAATAAGATCAAAATCGTTCCTTTTTACTACAACTTATCTTTCACATATTTGCTTAGTTTCATTTTAAATCTATGTAGTTTCTCCTCCTTTCTTATGTTTTCTGGCATTTCATTAAAAATCTTTATTGCACTGTACATCATCGATTTCTGAGATTACAGACTACTTATTTCATCATCATCATCCACGTTGGTGCCTCATGAACTCCCCGCCCTCCTGACTATGCTCCTTCACTTTTCTCGACATCCTGCAGATCACCTGATAAGTGCCTGTTGCCTTTTCCACTTGGTCAGTCTAACGGGTGAAGGATCTTTTTCTTCCTCTTCATCCTTCGACGTGGCCCACCACAATGAGCTTCTCCAAGCTATCTTCTCTTCTAGCAAGATGCTCTAAAAATTGATGGATTCGTCCTTGATGTTCAGTTCCTGCAGATGGAGACATTTGTGTGTCTCACTGTCCACAATATGTGCAACGTGTGTTTCCAGCACCACATTTCAGGCATCAATCTGTCTTCTCTCCCTTACGTTCAGGGTCCATGATTCCACACCATATAGAAATATAGAATGCACCAAAGACTGTACAAGCCTGACTTTTTTTGTCTTGAAAATACCGCTGTCATTCCATAGTTTGTCAAGTCTGGATATAGAACCTTTCGCCATACCCATATGTCGATTAATTTCTGACTAGCAGCTATCACCGTCTGTAATTATGAATCCGAGATAACCCTCGAGACCCTACTTATTTAGACAGTTATAAAACATTATGTATAAAGAGTACGGTGAAGGTGCAGTTTGCAGTGTATGTACAGTAAATATACCCAAATGAAACTCTTCTTCTCCAGTCGGTTTCCTCATTACTAAGATTTGGGACCCCCAGGCTGTGATCTGTTAGTATCCTCGATGATTCCAATGTTCTTTTATAAGATAAACTCTTTATAAGTTCTGTGATTCTAAAACGATTGAAAAAAGTATCGAAATTTCTACATTTTATTCAGATTCTATCAATCATCAAATATAAGTTAAAAATGTGAAAAAAGTAGATTTACATATATATAATGAATGTGACAATCGGTGTTTTTAAGTATAGTTTTTATGTATTATAAGTATATAGGTAGTAATACTTACCAATTTTAACAACTTCTCCAGTAAGCCTATCTCTTAAATCTTAAATCTTATCGAGGATCTCTTAAATCTAGACTACAATGGTAGGTGTATAATTATGTTGAATAGCTTAGAGTATTGCCCCTATAATAATGCACCACATTAAAATTAAGTATGTTATTCTTATCGTTCACACTTATTAAAAATGATTGTGTATATATATATATATATATATTATATACTATTTATTATAATCTGATAGACACATCTTCCCTTTTAAATAAATGTTGAGTGGACCTGGATTAGTCTACTTTTACCCCTCCAAATATACCTCTAAACACACCTTAACAATATTCTAAACATACCCTTAATAACTAGGAAAGATAGAATTAAATAAAACAAAACAATATGAATGTTACTTCAATCATAAAGCATAATAATAATTATAATAAAATTGTAATAGTATTAACATAATACATATTACGTTTACCTTCCTTCTTTATATATTATTTACAATTCATAAATCTACCTTCAAGTAAAAAGTTTTATTTTTTTGTTTAAATTAATATATATGAAATAAAAATTAACATTAATAATATTAGCTATACAATTTTAATATTTACATCTAGTCTTTAATCTTAACAGTTATCATGACACGAATATGAAACTGACAGATAACACAATTCACTCACCGTTATTCAACGGTACACATAACAATATATTTGAATCAAAAACATTAAATGATGTTCAAATAGGGATTAATATTAATATTTTCGTAGAAAGCAATCACTTTGTGGTTTGACATATTATATTAAGTAAAATAACAATCACTTTGTGTGAAACCACAAAATTTATTGATGTCGACCGGTTTAAGCGAAACCGAGTTAAGCAAAACTGGTCGACATCAATAAATTTCGTGGTTTCACACAAAGCGATTGTTATTTTACTTAATATTAATATTATAGAATCATATTTAAATTTCGTCACAGGTAAATAAATCAATAAATTAATGATTAATTGGATATTAAAATCCAATCTGATTATGTTCATAGACTTATTATGTTAAATAACTAGTGGTTTTGTAGTGTTTTTTGTATTAATTTTCAATGCAAAGATTATTGTCATGCACATGCTCTCTGCAAAAACTTGACTTATTTTCTGTGACCAAATTACAGTTCTCATAAATGATTTTCTCTGTAAACAGTGTCAATGTAAAATGTCACCATATCAATGTAAAATGCCACCAGGTCAATGTAAAATTTTACTAAAATGAAACTATTACTTTCAGACCAGCAACATTCTAATTCAGGTTTGTATTAATAATTACATTAATGTTTTTTGATTCCAGTATTGTCTGAGTTTCCTATAAATGTAAACATTATTGGTTCAATTATTGTTCCTTGGAGTGTTTATTTTCTGTTGAAATAGTCAAATGCAGTCAAATCTCGTTACAACTCTCACCTTAGACACGCAAACGTTCAAGAAAATTACAGATTGTAGGAGGGGACCGCGACCGACATACGATTGTTTGGTAAACAGCTGACAACAAACTGATTTACTCCCAAATTTATTTGATATCAATATTGAATGGTCGGTGTTATATTATGTGTCACCCCGCAATGCCAACTCTCCTCTTGCTTATTACTCAAACGCTTTCACTTTCCTTGGATTGCAGACTTCTATGTACCTCACTAGACTACTCTGCGGTGTGTTCAGTGCTTAACGTAAAGTCTGTCATGCCGTCTGTTGTCAGTTCACGATAATTCGGCAACAACTTTTAATTATAAAAAAACATTAAATGACAAGTAATTTGGTGACACTTAAATGATCCCTTTGGTTATACAAAGCAAGAAATAAAGTGTTTGTTTGTAGGTACATTTATTTGTTATATTATATGTTTTGACAATGATACATATGATTTCACAGCACAACCATATCCTGCATGATTGCTTACGTGTCATTAATGTGATCATTTGGTTCCAATCAACTCCATGTCGGATGCCGGGATCATTCATAATCTATAACATGAACTTCATTATTACTTGCATTAATCTTGTAGCCCACGAAGCAAACACTAATGTACTCTCGGCGGGTACGGGTACCACCACCGCAACGAGGAATGCAAAGTAAATCAAGTGGGCAGAGTATTCTGTATGTTGTGCTTTACCAATGAGGACGCCCAGCTTGCGCAAGGAATATAGAAGGAGAGAATCTGAGAGAACGAACCTTAGACTAATGTCAGGAAAACTTAAAGGCAAACCTGCATTGGCAACATGCGATGAAATAATTAAAATAAATTCACTTTCTAAGCGTGTGGGAATGATAGGCCAAAATAGACTTACATTTTTGATGAAACTTCAGTCAAGAGAAGACTGACCAGATAAAATCTAACATGGGCCAAGTAAATTTAAAAAAATCAACCTTTATTACACTAGTCTGCATTAAGTATTATTCGGGTACATATGGATTACCTAAGCTTTTAATTTTTAAATATTTAAATCGAGAGTTTACCGTTAATCAGGGGGTACTGTTATATCATCCTTCTCCTTCTCCACTCACCATAATATTTCATCAAAACTGTGAACCTGCGTAAATGATTAATTGAATGTGTATGGGAAATACACATAAAATAATATTTATTGTACCCGTTTACAGCTTACAGACTAGTTAGAAAAATAGTTTGTCGAAAGAGCACAAAGCTGAGAGAAAATCATATTGAAGATGTTAAATATTTATTATCCTCTTTTTTCATTTCCTTATTCTTCTCAGGGGCCCATCACCTGGACCCTGGTACCTGTATCTGGCAGCTTAGTCCGCTGCAGCTCCGTCTCTCATTGGTCTTTCTTGCACAGCGTTTGTATCTCCATGCCATGGCTTACCCGGAACATTTGAAATATTATGCAATTATTATATATAAAGATTTCTGTTTTATGAAAGTTAAATCAAGCTAGAAAATAGCCATGTGGGGCAATGCCGAAATGATATGTCAATCTTCACTCTGGCATTTAAATATTCTTACTAACACCGTGAATATTATTCTAGCCACTCATACTTACTCGATGAGTATTCGTATCAGGTGCCATGTAGGTTATGTCTGTCTTGTTTAAAATCTAGTTTCTTACACTTAGTAGCGTAGCTTAAAAAAATAGGAACCAATGCAAAACTGAAAAATGGCATTGGGCTCTAACACAAAATGGAAGTACCCCCTGTATTGTATATAATACTAAAATGCCATACCGAGATTCAGGAATGTCGTTAGCGTCCTAGAGTGCAACTGAACAAAGTATAGATGGCATTTAATATAAAACACATTTTAATCACGGGAAGGAGGTGCCTATGTTTTGCCTCTATCTAACGTGAGCCCCGATGCACTGCATTGGCTACATTGGCATAATTACGCCACTGCTTACACTGGTTTAAGTATAACATTTTTAATTACACACTCGGCACATTTATTATTGGTCCAGTTTCGTATCTGGACTGACATCTGTAGGGAACTCCAACGAGGCTATTTAAAATCCTTATTCCTTTTTTTTTAAATTTACTTACATAAGCTTTAAATTTGTCTGACGTCATCTCTTGTTACAACAAGTTTTCTTTTAATAAACATGAAGAAGAAGCATCGGTGTGGGGTACGGTATACACGTAACACTTGGGAAACATGCGTGTATTGTATAGATGGAATCGAGGAGTCGTGTGCGCAGCATCACAAACTGTATAAACGTAAGTCGGGGTTTCAGTTCTAACGAGATTTAGTTGCATGATAACAACAAACTTCCTATTTCTGTACAAACATTTATATGAATGCATTTTATTTATAAATATTTTTAAATCTTCTTCCATTTTTCTTAATTATTACAATTTGATTATCTTCTGATCTGCTGTATGTTTTACAAAGCTTATTATCACTAGATGTTTGTTTCCAATTCTGTTCCTTTACACTACACAGCTGATGTTAGTACTTGTCTATAAATAAATTTGGGAGTATTAATTGATTTACCTCGCCAAACATTACTTAAAAATATTTTCTTTTTCGGACATAATTTTCTGTAAAAATGTAAGCGTCGGATCATAGGAAACTTTGTTTGTAGATTAGAACACGTATAACGTTAATTCGATGTATTGAATTCCACATTCCATTTGATTGCTACTGAACTCATTCTGATATATTCCATATTTATTTAAAATGCACATTAAGATATACAAAAAAGCTATCACCAATTAGAGCTATTTAACACACTGGCAAAAAAAACACGTTACATATCTCAGAAACTCCCCCACCCCTCTTTCCCCCGGCCACTCCACATAGAATATATTTTACCCTCATATATCATTCTTGTTGGTGTCTACAATGATAATAAATACTCATTCATTCTTATACGGGGTACAACACACCTAGTGAACTAAATTTTAGAGATAGATACACATTTAAAACAAATTTAAATAGCCAAAGTTATGTTTGTAATATGATTTAGGGTCTGATGCAAAGATATTTAATAATAATTGGTGAACTTTGCGTTATATTTATGTCAAAGTACAATACGTAGACTTACAGCTTAAAACAATTTTGTGAAAATCTCATACAAATAATATATTCCGTAACGGTACAGAATCTGTACATACTCCTTGAACATTTTCGACTGGTAATTTAGTCAGGTATCCATTATCTATCTACCCATAAAATATTGTGGTTAGGTCTGTCACACCTGTACAAAATGTTCAGAAATTTTCACAAACAAAAACACATTCTATGTCAATAAACACTGGAAACAATAAAAAAATACCAATTGCATTCAACTGTTAAATATGTAATGAGTTTGTCATTTTGCTAACACAAGCCAATGGTAACAAACGACCCCTACAAAGTAAAGTATTGATACAAACAAATAGATATTTTTAAGTTATTCTAGTATTTTTCATGTTTGAAGTACGTGCAAAATACTACACAACAAAATGACTCGTGACAAAGTTTCAATTACTTTACATAAAAGGAGGGATGGAAATAGTTGGAAAATATATAATTAATAAAATAATTGCATATAGAAAAATGTCAGTCCCGATTTCACCACGAAATAACGAGCATTGCTCAACTTTTATGGAAACTATAAAAAAATGACCCACCTTACAGGAAAGATATTTCCAATGGTTAATTGTCGTTGCATGTACGGAATGTGGAATTAAATAGTTCTGAACTCTGCAGAAGGATGCGATACGAACAACATATTTGAAAGGTTAGTAAATTGTGAATATGTCGACACTCGGTGTAGATGTGCAACGACAGAGTGCCTAGTCGCAAAGTTACACATGTTCTACTCGAGTGTAAAAAGGCTCTTACATTTTTACATGAACGTGTCCATTAACCATCACTATGTTGGCTTATAAAGATTTACTTTTGTTTTTCTAGTTTTCTTTGTTTAACTCAAACATTGTTAAATCGGTGCGCAACCAATATAAATTAATATCGCTTTGCTGAGTAATGTTTGGCAGACGGAAGTAGAGGACTTTGCAAAGCAATCGCAGGTTGTATCGATGCCCCGCTTCATAATCTGATTTTTTCTCTCGACAGACATTCAAGATGAGCACATCTAAGCGGGAACGAACCGTTGCGAGGATATGAAATGTTTACATTGCGTTGTGTGAATATTCAAATATTGTATATAAACTTTATGAACTCTTCGACAAAGACTTGTACTAAAATGAATCAATGTGTTCTTAATATAAAATAATATGGTTAAAACGTCTCAAAGTAAAATAACAACACGTTATGGACAACAGTGAGTGGACGGTTCTCGTACTTTTGTATATTGTTTATAACTAATGTTACATTTATTCTAATTCCAGGGTTTATTAAGTATCGCAACAGATACGAAACGGTAGTAACTCCAAGAGCTCGCACTAGTTCTCTCAGGCCCCCACGCATCTTTGATTTTCTCAAAAATAAATTGAAGCCATGGCAGCGGCGATACAGGTACAGCTGCTACGGGAGTCAGGAGAAAAAAGGAGGAGTGGGTGATTAGCAAAAATCAATTTGTAGTTTTTGACCAAATGTTTGCAGTAGAATCGTAAAAAAAGATTAACTAATTCACACCAAGGAGTGCATTTCAACATTTGATTAGCATTGATGATTTTATTTGAAAATTTAATTTATTACGACTATCGATAACTCTAGCTCTCCTCCATAATGCTGACAGCTCGGTTCCGTCACACACAGCGCTTGTTGAGGTTTGTAGTTCCGAAACATCCTGAGACTGCTTCCGAATAATCTGATTATGTTCTCAGCTGACCGGATCTCAAGTCATTAAAATCAAAACTAATGTAATAATGTAAGCAAACAATATTATGGTACCTGTATATGGTATGAATGGAATTTGTGCAATACTATTATGGTATAATATATAAAAATGTTTGCCATGCTAATAAAGCAAAATATCTTCAGCGAATGCATTATCCGATTTAAGAAAAATATAATTCAAAATTGAATAGTTTCGACTCCCGTTGATTCTGTACCTGTCCCGCTGCTGCTCATAAAATCATGAAAATCCCTTTACACGTTATACTAATCATTAAGAAATTCAGATAATAAGAAAGTTCTATTGTCAGAGCTCGGGAATTAGTATCTAAAGATTCACTCTCATCGACTCAGTAGCTTTTGTAAGTGTTTAGACCTGTAACATACCATCATTTAAAATATTATAGATAGCTCATACTCACCTGGATCACGCTTGAGTTATACTTTAATAAATTGTTTATTTTTCATCAACAAAGTTATGGCGACATTATACCATAATGTCTTCTATTGAAGTATTTGTTCTTTTTATATCAGATAATATAATATATACTTCATTTTACCTAAAATGCTTAACGACAATTATCGAAATGATAAACATTAGAAAAGGAAGAATTTGAATAACCGTTCAATATTAGAAACATTGACTTTAAGAAAACCATTGTAGGGTGTTTCATAGTTCTGTCATTACGTGAGATACTCTGATTTCCTTGTACGTACACCACTCACAATGTTAGATGATATTGTCTTATTACAATTGGACATCCCTGATTTAGGAAGAGCTGCATCATTTGGTCTCAGACTGTGACGTGTAATGGGTCCGGATTTATTCATTGCTTATATCTTGAATAATATATGATGGATCTTTGCTAAAAGAAACAATGACAAAATATATTTGGACGTTAATCGACTATTAAAATTATGAAAAATCACAGTTTAGCCCAGTTATTGACATTTTTAGTGTTTGGCAGTCAATGTTGTACCTATTGTCAGTACAATTCATTATTTATTAACAACTTTACAGAAAATTTGTAATCTGTAAAGGAATATTTGTTTCGCTCTTATCCATCCATTCCTCGTAAGCATCTCAAAAGTTTAAACTGGGTACGACGCCTGCCAACACCAAATTAACATCATTACGGTCATTTAAAATGTAGAATTCAGCTAATAAATAGAGAAAATCTATGATAAATGTGCATATGGATATCTCTGAATGATTTATACTACTTCCAGCCTTTGCAACATTTGATATCTACATCAAAGTACATATTTTCAAAACTCTGATAAATTTTTATCCGGTGATATGGACTCTACCCCATAAGTTCAAGCTTTATATTTGATGCTGAACCTTGACATTAGACCCACAAATAGTTTTCTAAATGTTAACCATTTTCCACATACATTATACACAGTGCAGTTGATATTCAAACTGTTACATGTTATTCCTTGTACAGTCCTTCTAAATGATGCAGCTTTTACTAAAATCATATTGTTGTTAGATGTATAGTTACTCAATCATAAAACACTTTTGTATAATTCTAGTCAATTATAGTTGTTGTCTATAAAAATAGGCTAGTAAAATATTAAATTTTGGCCATGGCAACATGTTGAACCACCATTATTGAGCTACGACTCGTTAAATATTTAGCTCTGTGGAGAGATACAATCATTTTACAATCTCAGTTATTTAGTTTGTGTGTTTTCATCATTTAGTTCTACTGTAAATTATCTAACTGAAATGAATTTTATCTGTCATCAACACTTTTTTAAACTCAATTCATTATTCAAAGATATTGTGTAACGGGTAAGGAATATTGTGACAGATGTTATTATATATATATAATCTCAAAAGAAATTAAGGACAGTACAACAGACTCTATCTAATCATTAATTTAAAAATATACTTTTTATAACTTGTCCGTAGACAGGTGATTCAAGCAACCGGCATGTATCAATCTTCACAGATACTGCTGAGAAAAAATGTATCTGTGGAGAGGCTCCTTTAGATGCATGGCAAATTATTATATAGAGGACTGCACAGTGTGAGGCTGTAGCATCGGATATACATAGGGTCAGGTGGGGTTTGGCATTAGATGTGGTTGGAATGTAATGATAGAGTATGGATGGGTTTGGAATATAGGGATAGAGTATGGATGGGGTTTAGCATATGGATGTGGTTGGAATATATATGTAGAATACGGATGGGGTTTGGAATATGGTTGGATTATAGCGATAGAGTATGGATGTGGTTGGAAAGCAGAGATAGAGTACGGATGGGATTTGACAAATGGAAGTGGTTGGAATGTAATGATAGAGTATGGATGGGTTTGGAATATAAGGATAGAGTATGGATGGGGTTTAGCATATGGATGTGGTTGGAATATATATGTAGAATACGGATGGGGTTTGGAATATGGTTGGATTATATATGTAGAATACGGATGGGGTTTGGAATATGGTTGGATTATAGCGATAGAGTATGGATGTGGTTGGAAAGCAGAGATAGAGTACGGATGGGATTTGACAAATGGAAGTGGTTGGAATGTAATGATAGAGTATGGATGGGTTCGGAATATAAGGATAGAGTATGGATGGGGTTTAGCATATGGATGTGGTTGGAATATATATATATATAGAATACGGATGGGGTTTGGAATATGATTGGATTATAGCGATAGAGTATGGATGTGGTTGGAAAGCAGAGATAGAGAACGGATGGGATTTGGCAAATGGATGTTGTTGGAAATTAAGGATAAAAATATGGATGGTGTTTTGCATATGGATGTGGTTGAAATGTAAGGATAGAGTATAGATGGGGTTTAGCATATGGACATGGTTGGAATATTTATATATTTATTTACTTATCTATATGATACATATGTACATATATATAATTATGGTTGGACTGTGTCCGGTTCACTAGAAAACTCTAGCCAATGAATGACGAATGTATGGCACATGATGGTACAAAAGTTAAATATTTTGAACGAGAAGACTTTCATTAGCAATGTAAGATTGGAATTCTGTTTTCTCTGCCTACTCCTAAGGACAATATATACAAGTGAGTACATTAAGTGAGAAAATTAACTACAGGAGTTAATTCTGTTATGGATCAGAATGTATCCTTAACTTTGATCTAACGGGTACACAAATGTACAAGCATTTTTTTGTTTCTTTAATCGACAACTTTATTCTAGAATATTCTATTTATTTCATCGGGAAGTTCGGAAGAAATTGTTTGTTCCATTAAAATAAGCCTGTACCGGTTTCATTATATTTTTTAAAGGGTCTACTATATAAAAAATACATGCACAATTATTTTTTTGTACCTAACCGAACTAACAATTGAAAGATTCTATTCAGGCTCGATAGTGGTGTATCATAACATCAAAAATCCTTTGTACTCCGATGCTACAGACTATTTGAATGCCAAAGACAAGACAATGTATTCTACAAGTGAGATTAGAATAACTGCTCCTTGGCAGAATTCCACTTGCAGCAGCCAAAATAAATTACACTGTTACACAATTGAAAACATATCAGCTTGTTATAAAGAAATAAATTATTAGCACGTATTTAAGGATGACACTGCCATGGCCAGGTGTAAGTAAAACTGAAGCTCAAGCAAACGTTAACACATTATGTACCTAGTATTACCTCATACTTCTTATTATCGGTGACTTGGTTCAATTCAATCTAACCAAAGTATATTCAATATTGTTATTAGCAAACTAAAAAAATATTCAAACAAGTAATTATTATTATTTTAAAAATGATATTCAATGTTTTCAGTGAGTTTATTTACTTAATGATTATTGTTACTGTTATTGGAGTTTATGTTGATGGACAGGCCTCGTGGCACTAATTGCAACTTCTGGAATATGCAAGTAATACAGAATTCTTCCTGATTAAAATTAATTAATTAAATCATCAAAATAATTAACTGCGCTGTATACAACAATTAGAATAAAACTAATAGATTCTGGTTTTGATCAGATTGGAAAAATGAATTATCTTATCTTGTTCATTCACTTTGAACAAAATAACTCTAGAGCAACGCACGAAAAACATATGTCAAACACGTTAGCAACAAACTCAATCTAGAATCATCAGAGATAATATAGCCAAATTATTGAATCAGTGTTGATCACAACTAATTTTGATGTAGACTCTTTCTGATATTGACAAAGAGATATTCATCTAGTCAGTATTATTTAATATGTGTCCAATAGTATGGTTTATGCCGGAGCATATCCGTCCAATGTTGCACTTTGTGCCACGGCATGCCTATTCAATGTTACACTTTGTGCCACGGTGTGCTTATCCAATGTTGCATTTTGTGCCACGGCATAACCTATCCAATGTTACACTTTGTGCCACCGCATGCCTGTCCATGGGTTACTAAATGTTATAACAGTGGTTTGATAAATTTAATTTAATTGAAACTTATGAATTAGCCATATTGAAACTATTTTGTTGTTATCATTAATATTGGAGATCTCTGTTACCATTGTGAAATAATGTTTATGTAAATGTTAATTTTGAACTCTCACATAATTTATTAGATATTCAATTTTAAGATGGTTTCATCAAACTATGTAACAATACCTCATTTTCCATCATTTCTATATAAGTTAATTCTACCCGATGCAATTTATTTTGTGAAGTGTTTTGTTTTAAATAATATAATAATGGTATGTAAGCTGTTTTGTTTAATATTCTGTGCCAAGAAGAGAAGATTACTGATAATGTTGACAAGTAGAAGCACGTGGAGATATAGATGGTAGAAGAATAATGCTTTATGTAAAGATATTTAAACAAGATTTGACTGCATAGGAGCTATTTAAACGAATAATATATGTCACCATGTGTTGTAATGGCAATGTTAACTATGTGATAAGTTAAAAAATTGGATATTAAATTTTTCACCACTGATTTACTTCATAAAAGGCAATTATTCAGCATTATCATTATGGAATCCAGTGGATCATGAATCACACGAGGACCTTCAGTATGTGATGGTTTCTAAGATGAAGTGAAATGATCTTTGTACAATATTATTTATAAGTCGTTGGTCTCCAGCAAAAATCACCATTTTATTCCAAATTGTCATATTAAAGAAGCAAATCTTTTGAACTCCATACAGAAGATATGGAATTATGTAAGCATACATGTGAAAAATTGAGATTTGAACATTTTAATTAAAAAAATTCTGTCATAGCATCAAATATTTTATTTGCACATATTTAGTGCATTTATTTGGGTTAAATTTCGTTTTTTTATCATTTTCTGATTGCACCTCAAGTAAATTGAATGAGTAGAACAAGTGTTTTATTATCACATATGTGATTATGAAATTCTACAAACTTACCTCGGAAACAGTAAGCACATATAATTATTTTTAACCCTAGATTAGTATCGTACATTAGTGTATCGTACATAAATTTATATGTTATTTAAACAAAATCATTTGCTCTGCCTACTTGCCAATTCTGGCGCCTCCTCCGCTCTAGTAGTGCTCTTGCTGACTGTCGGTGCAACACCTTACAGTTCAGTCACGTTGCCACTCTTCAAGTCAAGGATAAATATCCCTTAATTGAGCAAAGAGCTTTGTGGGTGCATTTTGAAAGATATACAGCACGAAGCAAGATACTTTGGCCTCAGGATCACAAGTGCAATCACAAGATCTTCGAAAATACTGTGGATTTTGTCCATCTGCAAAGAAAAAAATGACAACCACTTACTGCAAGTGTGGAAAAGCCATCTGTGGAATGCACCAAATGAAAATTTGCCCAGATTGTACTAAGTAATAGTTGTTTTTAAACATATTTTCAGTATTATTATTTATTTTTTTAATTAAAAAATGTTTTTTTTTAATATTAAACATGTTCCTAAACTAATTCTAATGTGTTTTTTGTATATGCCCAGGAACCAAATATATTTATACCCAGACATGTAAATTTTGCGTATCGTCATATTTTTTAACGACACTAATCTAGGGTTAAGCTATAGAATACGTTGCATTTAACTTTTACTTATACATATATTAGTCTCATAATAAGATCACATTTACTGATTTTTGCTGGAACTCCACTGACAGAAATTATTCTTTGACACCTCTAAAAAATTTCACGTTGGAAATTGGTTTCGTATAAAGTTTCACATCTTCAGCGAATGCATACACCAAAGATACAATTTATAAAAAAATATTGATTTTATACTGAATTAAATATGTTTGGCTTGCAAATATGCATCCGGTTCGAACAAAAGAAAATCTTAGACACAGCACAACGAAAGTGACAATTGCTCGTTCACACATTATTGTTGTCTTTCTATTTCACGGACCGGATGGAAACATTATTTTGTTTCTTTATAAAATACAATAAACTAATATCTAATTAACTCGTGTAAAAGAAATAAAAATATTGTATTTTTGGTGTGTT
The DNA here is from genome assembly GCA_031772225.1 of Eubasilissa splendida. Lineage (NCBI taxonomy): Eukaryota > Metazoa > Arthropoda > Insecta > Trichoptera > Phryganeidae > Eubasilissa > Eubasilissa splendida. Next base: position 228,497 of record CM062865.1, on the reverse strand, counting down.
TTCTCACCATTTATAGTTTCGCTTTAAATATTATTAAAACCATTATTGAGAATGAAAAATGTCCTGTGGAGTACATAATATGGCTACAGGTGTAGGGAGGTATATGCATCATCGTTACTTGCACATCTATGAACGTAATCACCATCTCCACAATCGGCAAGAACTTGGCATAATTACGTCAGTCTCCGCATGTCCGAGTAATTCACCCAAAATGATTATTGAAATAAAAGGATGTATAATGATATATAAAAGATTATAATTTGGTGAGAAAGGAATAAAGCCTGATTTCCAAAACCGTCATTGAGGGAATGTTGCAGGGTTAAGTGCAGTAAGTCATCGCTATTCGTCCGTTACTATTAATAGTTGCCACACACAGAGGGTGAAACTCTCTCAATATGTACCATTAATACTAGATGACTGAATCTTGAAGTGTCATATGAATACCAATACATTTTTCTTACTTATTCACATACACACACACTATAAATGTGATAGCTTGTTGCTTCGTTTCCATTTCAAAAGTGATATATTAAATACATATAACTTTCAAGGCAAAAATTCTTCACTCAGAATATTAAATATCGCATATCAAGTGCCAGTCATCTGCATATACATTACTAGATGTGATTGTTATTGGTGCTCGATTGTACCGGTGATTGATTACTGAATTACAATTACAAATCACCATATATAAACACCAATTATATACAATCGAACACCAATCAAGGTCTCTTTATCTATCACAAATATCTACAATTTTTTTAATGTTTTTTATATTTTTTAGGAATGTTTATGGAAGGCAGTGAGAACTTACTGTATAAATGAAAGTACCTAAATATATTAGGCCTTTTGCAGGGTACCGTTATGGGTTAGCAACCGAGGCGATCTTTGCTACCGAACGATTGAATTGGATGGATGACATTGGTTTGCGCAAGAACATTGCTGTCATCGAACCGGTTGATATTTTATCTGTCGTTGGCCTAGATCGCCTCGATCACTCGCCCAGTACACCAAACAGGGATAGTTTTGCATTACAACCGAATGTAAAATGAGCATAATTTTGAGTTTGTAAAAGTTATTCATTTACAAATAGGAACCTTTGCAGTTATTTGGATTTACAATTTGAGTGGAAATGAATTTGTTTAATAAAACCATGTTGTTGTTTACTGAATTTCAATAAAGTAATTGTTAATCTGCGTTACTTCTTGTGTATTCACCTACTGTAAAATATGTGTGATAGCAAAATAATTTATAAGGCACATCTCTCAATAATTGTTCTTTATAACCCTAAAATACTTCCCAAACCTTCAGAAGCAATATTCATGTAATGATACCCATTATTTGTATTTGAGCGTCAGTTTTGAATGGAAAACTCAATAAAGTATGTTTATTAATAAAGCCAGACGGTGGAACGCGCGGTTGTCTGTGTCGCTAATTTCAATCTAAAAGTAATATCGGTGGCTAGTATCCACTCTATTGTTGAACAGATGTTTGTTTCATCTCCGGCTGGTCCGGTTTTGAAACTTCACCTCCATTGAATGAATGTAATTTAAACGTTGAATAGAGCTTATAAACGTTGCAGTAGCTGAATAGAGTTTGTAAACGTCGACCCGCTGCAGATGAGTAGCGCTCGAGAAAGCTCACCTCCAGCAGACGAATAGAGCTTGCGAAGGTTGACCTATCCTGGGAAGTGTAGACAGACCCACCGTGTTCCTTTATCCTCGTGACGCATCATTGCCAAGGTTTTATCACACATGACTTTCATCAATAAATAATTTGTGTTACATTGATTCTTACGCATTAAATAAAACATAATATTCTTTATTTTTATTGTAGAAATGAATATTTAAACATTAAATCATATCCAAGAATGCGCGTCCCTACAACATTGTTTGTGAAGCCTTAAATAATGATGATTCATGTGTGACCCCCTAGTAAAAGGGAAAAAACTTGTAACTATAAAAGTTTGGTAAAAATGAATATTGAAAGTGCAACCCAAACCCCATCCCTTAGAAGGTTCTGTACTCTGTATGATAATTAAATTTTAATGTATAAAACAGAGAAATCTATTTCATTTAAAAATTCCTAAACCCCATCCCTCAAATTTATTAATCAAAGAGAAAATACGCTAAAGAATGAATTAACAAATATAAATACAAACATTAATGGGATATTAATTATAAATAATAAGACAAAATACTTTGTTTAAACCACTATGTATTTATTAATTATTCAACATGTTTCAATACCTAGGGTATCTTCTTCAGGAAACAATGTATACTGAAATTAAAAATATAAGCATAGATAAAAACAAAACTATTAAGTAGGTTCCTTACCCACCACTTAAGATGTATTAAAATAAGTTTGAACAATTTCTTTTTCCGGGACTACAATTTGAAGGTAAAATAAAGCTTGTTAAAGATTTGCCTTCGAGACAAATTTATGGACCTAGATAAGCTAACAAACCGTTTACTACACAAATTGAAAGGAACTGTTACATCAGAAACGGTGTTTTATGAAATTAGTAGAAAATAATTACACGACCCACCACGCATATTGGTACCTGAAAAGTTTGACCTATTCCTGAATACAATTAGGCAATGACAATATTAGATTAGCTCCATTTTTACTCAAGCTCCTGTGATTTTATTAATATGATGTAGAAAATGGTTTTCACTTGATATTGTATTATCTTTTACAAAGAAAAACAATCTCTGCATGTTTGAAATCTTATATTTATTAGTAATAACAAACAAATATTCAAATAAAAGTATTATTTTACATACAATTATTTACCCATAAACACAAAATATACTGTAAATATGTGTTATATGTAATAAATTTCTAAAACATGATGAACAACAAGAGAAAAGAGATATATTTATAATAAATAGGACGGAAATATCATTCACAAACTTATAAATCTTCTTCTATAACTTTTTCTGGAGTGAGGTTTTGCAAGACAGTCCCGCTGACGGCTCCAACAGTAGTCTGTCATCACGTGGCCATTCCACCACCTCCCTTGGCACCAAGATTATGAAAGAAAGTAATCTAAACAGTTTGGAAATTGGTCAACGTGGTTTTCACTAATTGTGCATAATTTTCAGCCGTTTCCCAAAAAAGTTATTCATCACCGTAGCAATGATGACCAGATAGGGGACATAATATCATTCACAGAATTTATGAATGAGAAATCATTTATAAGCTCTCTTAAATTCATCAAAAATCCCAACATTGAACTTTTCTGTGCTTTTTTTAATAAATATTCAAAACACGAGCTATTTTTATCCAACACTTTAACAAATTGTTTCAGGTGCAACAGTGGTAGGATAATTTTCTCTTTAGCAACCAAAGGTTTATTAATTATATTTTGTTTTCCTGAAGTTGTATATGTTCTCAAAGGCCATTTTTCATTGATCCAAGGGCAATGTTATCTTTGTCAGTCGACTGCAGGATGGAGGCTACCTCTAGTTGGTTTATTTTATCAACACACCGAGCTCGGTGTACTCACTTCTTTAAGGTTTGTGAATCTCTTTTTGCATTTTCTCTTAGGTGCCACTTCAATATCTAGTCGCAGGATGCGTGACTGAGTCAAGATTGCTCTCATAGAGAGTCAAACCGATAAGAAGGCAGATTACTAATTTTATCCAATATCCGTCAATTGTATGACTAGTATAAGATCTGGCCATTTCAACACAAGTGATCAATAAATGTTCCGAACCATCATTCTGATACTCCAGAGATCTTCATTGTGGAGCAGCACCAATTTTTAAAATAAAATAAAACACAATTCTTTCCGGATATAGCTTCCTCTGCCCTTCTTCCTTCTCGTGGGCTTCCAACAGTTGCTAAATCTGAACTAAATCAACATTAGAATACACCCATGGCACGAGGACAAGAGAGGGTGGATGGAAATAGATTTTGTGGAAGCTCACCAACGCGATGGACTGACTCGGTTAGAACTTTAGCGTAGCACCCACTACTAGAATGCATAAAAAATGCCACAGACCAGAGATGAATCATTCATGTCATCATTCGCAAGTAGCCTCAGCTCCATGATCAAGATTCCTCTCACCGAGAGTGAGATGAAGAAGACTTTTTAGGATACCTTTAGGCACCCTCTCCCTGACTCCACCTCTCCATATAAATATATACTATATTGTCCGTTATAAATTTTTCTTAGTTTTACTCTAGGACCTTGAGAAAATATAGTAAGCCCCCCACCCCTCCCCCGAACATTTCACCCTCCCCGCACCAAATATTGCATACAGACTTTTTAGCCCCAACGCAAAACAAAAGCTAATGTCATTGTCTTGGTGCATCCCACCCTAACTCGCTTGAAATAATAATCCCGGGCAACACTACTACGTAGTCTGTGCTCTATACAATTATACCCCTGCGTAAAATATAGATTTCAAACACTAAAAGGTTGACTTATACAACTATCAGGTACAAAGTTGAATACTTATTTATTTATGTGGAAATATGAACATCCACATATACAATACAATAAAATTAATAGATTCCCTGCACCCACCGATACAACATAATGTTGGTGTCGTATGGAGTGGCAAATTGTGCATTGAATTACCACTCTAACAACACATGTTCTAATATTGCATCTATATAAAGACACAGTGAAGTCTTTTGTGACACAGAAAAGATTGTCCTATAATAAAGCTCAAGACAGAAATTGTTATTTCCCAGAAACTAGTTTCGTCCTTTACATCTCTCCCTACGATGAAACCCTATGGATTTAGAATTGAAGTACTCCCCACAATCGGCACACTGGTGAACGTTGACGGTGGACCCTAGGTGGGTGTTGCGGTGGCGCCGCAGGTGGCGACTCTCCGCCGTGGAGTAGGCGCAGCTGGGGCACGAGAGAAGGCGGGACTGCGCACCCGCGGGGCACCTGCGGACGTGGCGTCTCAGGCTCTCGGGGAAGCAGGAGGAGAACGAACACAGTGTGCAGTATCGGCGAGGATGGCGGCTCTCGTGAGTTTTCATGTGAACATTTAGTTTGCAAGAAAATTGCGATTCAAAACCGCAGATTTCGCACACAAAGTTTGAACTTTTTCGTTTTCTCGATTCTGCCTGCACCACATTTATGTGCTTGATAGCCTGGTGGCGCTTCAGCCCGTAAGCATCGTTGCATCGAAAACTGCACATGGAACAGGCATGGGGGAACAGTTTAGAGTGAGTCAACACGTGCCGTACCATGCTGTCCTTTCTGTACGTGCTGAATGAGCAGTCCTGACAACGGACAAGTTTCTTCTCCGTTCGGAGATTTGTCGGAATATAAGGGAAGAGTTGAGAGTGTGTCAACATGTGTCGTAACATGCGATCCTTCCTGGGTGTGCTGTGAGAACAGTGGTCACACTGTAAGAGCTGGTGCTTTGTTTGAATACGCCCGAGTCGTGTAGTAACCGCTGGGCTCCCGCTAACGTGCCGAAGTTTACTGCTTCCTGTTGCACGTTTTGACTGTCTGCGTTTCTTCAGGTTCAGAGATCCACTAAAAGACAATTTACAATCTTTATAATTGGACTGTGGAGTTACGCATTTGTCCATAGCGGTGTCATTATATTTCTTCGAGGGAATGTTACCGTCCTCATCCAGATGCTCGGTTCGATCTCCCTGCAAACTGAATTCATAATCAAGAAACTCATTATCATTAGACGAATAAGTAGTTTCTTCTTTAATATCAAATTCTTTAATTTCAATACTTTCAAACGACAACCGGAAATTAGCATTATTTTCTTTATCACAGAAGTCTTCCTCAAAATTAATGATTTCTTGTTCAGCAAGGTCGGCAGAATCCATTTTACTTTGTGAATTGTTATTTTGAAATTGTAGACTTGTCTTATCCGTGTTCATCTTTCAGTTGTCAATTTGTGAGGCGAATGAGGAAAATTTAACAAACCCAAGTCAGCAACGCCTGCAAAAGAAAAAGAGCATTGGTATAAAAAATAATGCGAACGCAGGATCTGATGCAGTGAGCGACGATCGGTGTACTTAATTCATTCATTCACCGTTCATGCAAATACCATAATGAGAAATTTATATAAATTTACTTTTTCAACATTAGCCTTGCTACACTCAAAGGGTTCTTCTTATGAACCACCACAATCTCAATTTTGGCCAATCATACTACCTATAAACACATGTTGCTCTCCCCTTACCGCAACAATAGTTGCAACCTCCCCATCCTTTCTCCCTCTTTTTTTCTTTTCATTTCTTTTCTGCATTTAGATATACTTATGTGTCTAAATATTTTTGTGGATTTTCATCACATGTTAAATAGTTATTATGTTTACGCTGTCAAAATCACTCAATAAAATAAATAATAAGTACCTTATTCTGGCTTAAAATGTCACGCAATGTAAATACAGAAATATCTCGCACAGTCCGGATTTGATATTTCCTAAAAAAAATTTTTTGGACTTCAAAAAAACAAAAAATCCTACCAAAATGATTCTGACAACGTAATTGATTGCATTCAATCTAACACGAGCGAGCTCGATAATGAAACACTCATTAACATAGACGAGCAACGAGCTTATCAAGAACGGGAAGACTTAGACAACGATTGCTGTGTTTTCATTTTCAGATCATATTATGGAAGTTGATCCCAATATTACAATTCGTCGAACGATAAACAATGCAATTCGTTGCTACAAACAAATGTATGAGGAGAAACAACCAAAAAAGAAAAATGTGCAGACATCGTTATTGCAATTTTTTGGCAATAAAAAATGAATTTTAAAAAAAAACATTTAAATTTAAAATTATTTTAAAGTATAAACCTCAGCTTTTGTTTATGTTTAGTTATTTTTAATAAATATGTATATACATACATTCGAATATATTACCCTCGTTACATTTATTGACAAACAGGAAAAAAATTGTATGGAACCAATTATCGTTTTTTTATGTGCTTAGGTTCTTCGATTAGTCAGACTATATGTACACTATCAGAAAAGCAATCAGCTATCGCCAATTGCTACTACTAGGACCTGCGGGCGGCTGTTGTGTTTCCGTAGAATCTATATTAAGTCATGCCATGTGAAATCACTTAATTTTAAAATAAATGATTGCTTGACCATTTCAAAAATTATTTTTTACTATGCCCCATGAATGAGAAGCTCATAACAATTATTTTATTGTTATCTGCTACCATCTTGGATCTTGGGTCAATTTTCTTTACAGCAACCGACAAAAACGGGGCATTGCAGAGGTTTCGAAAAAAAAATTAACTGTGAAGAAAACTGTGCCTAGATCCAAGATGGTGGCAGATAAAAATTGTTTTGAAACACTTTGACGTTTCATATCTATGGTAAAAAAATAAAAAATATCTGAAATGGTCAAGCAACCACACGTAGATGATTCCACATGGAATAAGTACAATGGATGCACATGTTAGCTCAATATTATAATAGATTCATCATTATCAGCCATTTTTTATCCTACTGCTGGATGAAGGCCTACCCAAATGTATCTCACTTGAAACCTTAGCGAGAATGATGCTAGAAAGTTTTGGAACAGCACGAAAGCTTGGAAACATATTGTTTACTGACGAAGCACATTTTCATATTGATGGCTATGTTAATAAACAGAAAATGAGATACTGGTGCCCCGACAACCTGAGGGAACGTCATCAAAAACGTTTGCATTGTCCAAAAACGACAGTGTGGTGTGCAATTTCTGCCCGAGGGATAATTGGTCCTTATTTTTTTAACTAGTGAGAGACAGTCACCGCTGAAGTTTTTGGTACCACAACTGCAGCTATTTCCTGAGTTCAATAACAGAACACAATTTCAGCAAGATGGGGCCAATCCATACACAGCTAGAGTTTCAATGAAGAAGCTGAGGGGAATTTTTCCCAATAAATTAATCAGCAAGTACGGAGACATACCCTGGGCACATCAGTCACCGGACCTTACACCGTGCGACTATTTTTTGTGGGGATACCTTAAGTCGAGAGTTTACACTGACAATCCTCGAACAATTCAGGCCCTACGAGAAAATATCTGGCGTGAAGTTGCTGCCATTGAACTGATGATTTGCTCTCGTACATTCAAATTCAAACATACACAGCAAGAGTGTCTTGAGAGAAATGAATTGCATTTAGACGATATTGTTTATAAAACGTAAAATCCGCATCGTTTAACTTAATTTTGTATAAATAAAATATGAGAATAACATTGTAGTTTTTTTATTTTTATTTAATATTAAACCTTTATGAAGGTGATTGCTTTGTGCTAGAAACTGTTTTATTATACTTTAGCAAACATCTAAAGTTGGAATTGTTCCTCGTCGTAAATGCTACAAGGCGAGATGACGCACCAAAACATGCACCATGTTGCATTCTAATTGTTAATATTTATAAACTTAACACTTATGCCATGAAAATAGAAAAATGTGTTGATGTTAATTTTCCCTATACCAAGATCGCTTTCTATTTAAACTCTATTCATCAGGACTCGAACTAGTGATTCTTGAACCAGATCCGAGTTTATATGAATTCAAAACCTTTCATAATGTCCTTCATCTGGGTTACAAAACGACATTCGGACCAATGCAGACGCCATAGCTAACTTTTTCATTTAAAATGCAAACAATACTATGTATATTATATTAAAAACAACAATAAACACACTTACCGAGAGACACGTTGAAAATAACACAGCATGCGACTCGAGTAGCAGCGTACACAGAATTTTTTTTCTTACAAAAGACTGTCGTTTTAAAGTAATTTAAATAAGTATAGTTTATAATTAAACTTATCTAACATTTAAATAATAACAACAAAAATATCAGCCTTTTATTTATAATTCTGACGTGTTCCATAGATGGCCATAGACAAAATTAAAGTATTTGACTTTTTAGAAAAACATTGTAAAGCCCATCACACACAATAATACGGGATCGCTCATCCGTTATCTAACTGTGACCGTGGCGATTGATTGGTAACCATAGATAAGAAAGTTGGTGTCAGTCACTTTTAGAAGGATAACGAATTACCAGTTACAATCAGTCATAATAATCATTTAAATAACGCTTTAACTATAGTGTTTAAAACAACACAAGATTGAACTATAGAGGAAAAATATATATAATGTAATTCATCCTTTTTATTTATTTTAAACCGCTAAACAATCCCAAATATCGAAAATATTATTTTGAATTTAAAACATTCTTTGAATACTCTGTTTATTTCATTTCAGGAGTATTCAATTTATAAAAATAACATAAAAAGTACCTATATCTATATCAGATATTTTATTTGTTTACTTTTAATTAAAATTTTCCTGTTTGAAAGTGTCACCTTATTTCCAAAAATTGAGAATTTTTAGAACACAAGGGGTCTCAGGGTCTAAATTTTGTGTATGGATACATTTAACTCCCACCTCTTTGTAAAACAAAATAATACATAAACTCTAACCCTTCCTGCAAAAACACCTCGTGAAGATGGGACTCTTTTAAAACGAAAACTAAGAATTAAGGCTGAAATTTCACATCGTGGGAATGTATGTAGGTGAAACTGTGTTAAATCAATCTTATAGCCCGTTTCTAGAAAGAACCAATGTCGATTAGACCAATAGGAGTTTAGATATTTCAGTTTCCGCAAACCCTTTACATTGCAAAGTATGCTACGCCCCGTAAAACAAATATGGCTGCCGCACAAAAACCAAAAACAATCAAATTAAAATATTGGTCACAAAAATATGAGATTTTTAAAAATGGTCAAGCAACTATTGCTGGATCATTTTGTATGGATTGACCCATGATATAAATTGTAATTCCTCAGAAACTAGTTATAGAATTACTTGCCCTTTCGTCCTTTACATCTCTTTCTTTGATGAAACCCTATGGATTTAGAATTGAAGTACTCTCCACAATCAGCACACTGGTGAATGTTGATGATGTACCCTAGGTGGGTGTTGCGGTGGCGACTCTCAGCCGTGGAGTAGGGAGTGGGCGCAGCTGGGGCACGAGAGAAGACGGAACTACGTACCCACGGGACACCTGTGGACGTGGCGTCTCAAGCCCTCGGTAAAGCGGGAGGAGAGCGGATGCAGCCTGCTGTATCGGCGAGGATGGCGGCTCTCGTGAGTATTCATGTGAACTTTTAGTTTGAAAAAAACTTGGAATTGAAAGCCGCAGACCTCACACGTGAAGTTTGAACTTTTTCGTTTTCTCGTTGATACTTTTCCGTGCTAGGTAGCCTGGTGGCGCTTCAGCCCGTAAGCTTCATTGCATCGAAAGCTGCACATGGAAATTAAAATCTCAAGTAAATACGATATTTTTTGTGTAATCATATTCAAGAATTATTCACAACAATTTTTGTCAAATATTAGACTGCGGACAGATACTTTTGTAGAGATCATAATTCATATCCACCGCCATCTCAGTCGGCATCGTCGCTAGCGACAGCGTTGCCGGCTGCTGCTACAAGCCTGGCTCGATCATTCACCGCCAGACAGTCTCTCCAGTTTCATCATTTCACAACGGCGGTCTTACTGGCTCGCGTTCGCCGAGCGAGACCGCCAACCCGCTTCATTTCATTTCATGCACCTTCTACATCTTCATTCATTGTATTCATTCTATGTCTGCCTTGTTTTTATCATACAGACAATCAACACCACTCAACACGCCAAATTTCATTTAACCACCGTCCTAACCCCCAACTTTCATACTCATGTCATGTAAACGCATCGAATACATCAAAAATAAAACAACCCTTCTACGGCCCACTGCCGAATATATACGTCGCATAACTTTCCACCGCGAACAGTGACGTGTTAATCTATCACAACGCCATTTATTTATCGGATAAGTCTTGTATTTTTGCTTTGAATAGCGACACCTACCGAAGATCTTTCTCCCTTGACCCTCAAAATCAATGACTATAAGTATAGTAAGGGCAAGTGCCGATCGTAAAAATTCATAAGATTTCACCACTTTGTGTTTTTTCTTACTCATAATATAGACAATGTACACTTCATTTTGAATTGAATACATATTTGCGTACTGCAGTGTAAATTTTAATGAATATATAAAAGAGAAAACATTTTAGTACTCTTAACGTTGACAAGTTTTATTACTCGCAATGGTACATAGGATATGCGCAGGATGCAATGGGCTCGGTGAATACAATAGTTGCATACGTCAGCGCAATATTATAATCAAATAGATTCATCATTATCAGCCGTGTTCTATCCACTGCTGGATGAAGGTCTCCACAAATGTCTCACTTTACTCAGTCCATTATAATAATACTGAATACAGTGACATGATTTTCGCTTTTGATGCTTTCATCAGTCCAGCAGGTTTTAGGGTGACCTGTCAGTCTCTAGATTCCCCTCGGGTACCGCTGTATAACTGTATTTATTTTACTTTGCTAAATATATCATCTATTTTCGTTTGCTTTATCTTTTCCTGTCCCTTCGTGTGATGCCCAACATACATCTGTGGCGGCTCCAGATGTTTCTCGTTCTGTCAATTCTTGGTATTGTACCATCTCACGCGTACAGAGCGGAAACGTTCGAGGAAGGCCGGACTGCGCCGCCCGGCGGGCTTGACACACGTGCACCGACACATGCAGCAGAGGAAGCGGTCGGCGAAACAATCGGCGCCCGGTACCCGAACCGACCGGACCGCAGATGCACATCCCGACTCTCACCTTTCACTAACCGTGCATCGTTTTTCCATAACCTTTACACATTCTGTGTTGTTTCTTGCTCTCGGTGGCTTCTCCCCGATGAGAACAAACATGTTCGGATAAAAATGGTTTTCACCGGAACACCAACCAACCTTCCCACACATCTTTCCACGCCTCTTTGCGTAACAGGGTATCAGACATAGATAAGTACAATGGATAAGTATCAGACGGCGTTGCAGACAACACAGCGTTGCGTCATAACACCGGAATGGTAAATAACTTATTTCAAACGTTCCTTTTTCAAGATATACATATAAAATCAATTTTATCGAAAAATATTGTTGTTGCGCCACCGGGATACGAACCTGGATCTCTTTCCTAACCGGGGAAGGTGCTTTATCCAACTAAGCTACAGCGACATTATTTTTAGCGACAATTTTCGACCCTATATGTTATCTTTTTGATAATAATACATTTAATCGTTCCATCATTCGACAGAGCCATCTACCTTATTTTTACAGAATCTCAAATACCTTTGAGTAAACTGATAGCAGACGCCAGAATTATCAATTCATTTTTATTAAATTTTGGACACATTGATACAACTTTATTATTTAGGAGAACACATTCTCATTGTGAAGTTGTAATTATTCAGAACATAGGTCTGTGATATTTTAAATATGAATTAAATATATTAATTATAAAGATATACATATAAAATCAGTTTTATTGAAAAATATTGTTGTTGCGCCACCGGGATTTTATATTTTTTTGATTTCAACTTTTACAGCGGCCACTGAATGTAGCTACTTTTCAACCTTTTTATTACATACCAGAATACAGAACAGAATCACATCACACTTGTTGCATCAACATTCTCAATGTTTATAAATTAAACTAAACTTTTGTGCTATGAAAATAGAAAAATGTGTTGGGATAATATTGTCGACAAACAAAGAATATCCGGGTAGTTTTTCCTAAACAAAGATCGCTTACCATTGTTGGATTTTGTAACTATTTAAACTGTATTCATCGGGACTCGATCTAGTGATTCTAGAACCAGGTTCGAACTTCTGATTTTGCATGAATTCAAAACCTTTTATAATTTCGACAAATATGACAATACACCATTCGGATCAATATAGAAGCTTTAGCTTACTGTTATTTTCTAAGGCAAACAATAATTAAAGACGACAATAAGCATACTTCAAGAGACGCCATGAAAATAACACAGCCTACGAATTGGCTAGCAATATACTCAGTATTTATTACAAAATACTTCGTTTTAAAGTAATTAAAACAGGTGTATACTTAAACTTATCTGACATTGAAATAATGACATCAAAATATCAACCATAGAATAGAGATACATATATCAACGACTTTTTATTTCTTACGTGCACCATAGATAAAACCAAAATATTTGTCTTCTATGGTTATTTTTAGAAAACATTGTAAAGCTTTAACCATATACAATAATACGGGATCACTCATCCGTCATGAATGTGTGACTTTGACTGATTCGTAACTAAGATTTAATTTTTGGAGTTCTTCCTAAGTGTATCAATCATTGCTCAAAGAATCACGAATTATTAGTTACCAATCAAACACAATCACAGTAACAATAATGGTTCATTAAGGAGAACACATTCTTATTGTGAAGTTATAATTATTCAGAACATAGCTCTGTGATATTTTAAATACTAATTAAACGTATTAATTAGAAAGATATACATAATCAATTTTATCGAAAAATATTGTTGTTGCTACCAGGATTCGAACCTGGATCTCTTTCCAATCCGGGGATGGCGCATTAATCGACTATGCTATAGCACACAGCACTGAATTTTCGAACCTATTATACTTTTCAAATTATTACATCTATTGTTGCGTTATTTGGAAGCCGCCTACTTCAATAATAGACCATTTTGTGAATGTGAATAACATATTTTTTTACACCGGATGTTCCACCGGTGTAAATAATGCTACAGACCGTTATCTGAATCCGGTTACTAATCTTATCAGATCTTTGTGAGTCGACTTTAAATTTTGAGGAAAATATTTAAAATGATTCCAATTTATTCTTCGACCACATTACGGGTCAAAGTGACCGCTTAGAAAATATGGAAAAGTGCCTCAGCAGTGGATAGACATGTTGTATCTGGCAGGAGAGAGGAGAGACCTTGGATCGGAACTTGTGGAGGAGCATTAAAACAAATTTTACGTCAATCTCATAAATTAAACCTGTAGATGGAGGCGTCGCAGTTTAAGAATTTAAGTATACGGTTAAACTAATTATAGCACATCTAATTAATAAATTGTCGCTAATATTAAATTATAGCCCTAACCTAAGTAACAAATTAAAATTATATTTATAATGCAACTTATTTGCATTCAATCCAATGAAATAATTTTTAATTTAAATTCTTACTTAAATGTAAATTAGGAAATATAATAAATAATACTTATATAAGAAATTAATAAAGCAAACTCAATGCACAATTGCGCCGAAAGGGGTAGTTGTAAATACATTTAATTTATTCGATAGTCATTTTTAAATATTTAAGAAACATAATTGAATATATTTTTTGTTTATTGAGTGGAACCGATGCATGAATGCAAACTTATAAAACGGCTCCACGAAAGGCTGGTTTCTTTAAGCAGTATTACAAAGAAGAATAGTCGATGATAGAATGAGACCTCTGCGAGGTGCTGCAAGGTGGGTCCAGGGTGGGGAGTCTGCTGGCGCCTCTCCACTCTAGTGACAAATAATATTAGTAAAGTATTAGACATAGTCCTTATGTAGTACAAAATGTTTTCCCTCTCCAAATTTCAAAGGGCTGTCCAATGACTAGGGTCTTCCGATATTTTTTTCACATATAAACGATGCTTTGGATCGGCAGGAGACGTCACTCAGCTTCCCATCCGCCACTACCATGCTGCCGCAGTGCTGGCTGCCCCCAAAGTTGTCGGGCTGGCCGCTGGACCACTCCGCGAAGCCAGCCTCCTCCAACGTTTGCCCTGGAAATAAATGATTCTAGGTAAGACTCGGTAACCTCATTTAATAATTTTACTTGATAACCTTCTACCCGTCCCGTGGACGGTCAAAAAACATCGGACAAGTTGTTGAGCAAAATTGAATGCAATTGGAGACCAGTATTCAATACTAGATGCAGATTGGCAAAGGCGATCAAAAAGTGAAAAGGTACCTACTTTAAATATATCAATGATATCATAAAGAAAAATCTAGGAATAATTTCTTATTTTGAATTTTCTATACTGAGTAGAAATGAAGTCATTTATTTTTCAAATAGAAAAATATATCTTCAGAACGAAAATATCGCATCCATCATATTCGTGTTTTGTAGGAAATTAACACTTCAAATTAGACCAAGATAAAGAAAGTAAGACAAAAGTAATAAGATAAGACTAGGCTACTATCTATAGCCGCACGTAGGGCCTAGTAGAAAGTAATCGGCGAGAGCCGATTGCTTTTCTACTAGTGTATCTGTATTGTCCTCCCTGAAATTGTACAAACGGTGTCCTTACGTATCAATTTAGAACTGTGTATATGTGAACTGTCGTCATTCCACTTTTTAAGACATTCTTGAAAAAACTGAAATCATATTTACAATAAATAATGAAGTACTGAACAAACGTAAACATTACGAACATATATTTGACAAATGATGGCAGATGGTCAATGTGCTTGCAGGACGGAAAAATTCATACAATTTCTCTACTATATGTATTTTATTACTCATAGTAAAGATAATGTACACTTCATTTTAAATTGAATATATATTTACGTACTGTTATTTAAGTAATCCTAACCAAGAGGTATTAAAAACACGTTCGACATATTCGCTTCATCAGTACCTATTTATTCCTACTGACAATGACACTTACATATCCGAATACAGAGCCAATAGCGATAGCGATGAAGTGCAATAATATTATTAGATAGATTAAAGATAGTTCCAGAGAAAGTATTTAGATCAATTATTAGATTAGTTCCATGTAAGAACCGGAAAATTTTAGCTGAAATGAAAATTAGGCTAGAAAAAATGCTACACGGACATGTACAATAGCCTTAAATATAGGAAGAGTGTAATAATAAAATGTTCAAGAACTCAGCTTACCTTTTATGGTCATGAATTTCCCAGGGACCAGCAGATCATTGAATCCCAGGAGTAGCATATTGTTGCACAAATGTCCC
Source organism: Eubasilissa splendida (assembly GCA_031772225.1). Lineage (NCBI taxonomy): Eukaryota > Metazoa > Arthropoda > Insecta > Trichoptera > Phryganeidae > Eubasilissa > Eubasilissa splendida. Next base: position 212,616 of record CM062865.1, on the reverse strand, counting down.
GGTAGAGCGTCGTAAGACAGTTTTTTAATAATAGTCTTGTATATTTTAGCTTCGTTTTTACTGTTGATGATCCCGAGGTGGGCTCCTTCCGCTACGCAAGTTCTGAAGGCATCGTGCCAGTTCCTGGGCACCGTGTGCAGCTTGTAGCAACCGTCTCCGTCCAGCGAGTAGATGTATTCTATCATGTAAAACAAAATGACTTCCAAGTGTTCACAGAGCCTGGGTACTCATCAATACATCTGATATTATTTGTCGCTATTCTAATAAGATAACATCCATCCCGACCGACACATCTCCAACCCTTAGTTAATAAATGGTTTTTCAATAAGAACGATATGATTTTAAAATGAAATAAAGAAAGACTAATTTTTTGACAGATAGGAAGGCACAGAACAATTGGTTTATTTAGAAGACAGAAGTGTACAGCACAATTGGCTTAGAAGGCAATAGGGGACAGAGACAGTACAATCGGCTTACTTGGTTTGGCTTATGAGAAGACATGAGAACTCTTACTTCTTTTTTTTGAGCGTATTCCAGTCACCAGTCCAACGATACATTAGATTAGAAATTACTTCAGACTGTCTCCTTATTCAAAGTAACAGCAGCGGATTTGTTAGACTATAAGATTAGGATTATAAGATAAATAATATTATAGATACTTTCTTAAAATCAATCAGCAACGAATAGTTCTGCCTTCATTTACGTTAGACGTCGTGAAAATTTGAACAAGTAAATGTGGAAGCTTACGTAAAATACGCGGATTCGATGAACTAGAAAATGAAATAAAAAGAAAGCTGAAATTATCTGCGTGCGAGGAATACTAGAAAGAACAAAATAATAATAATCGAAAACAGCTCGGAAACACAATAAATGAAAAATTATTGAAGGAGGGGGTTGTCTTCTGTGAATATCGATACATTTTTATTTAAATATATCTACTAATTAATGAGAAGCGATCGTGGCTTCCAAAGAGCTGAATTGAGGAATAGGGACTTGTTTGTTTGAAGATCTCTACTTCAAGCTTCCCTGATAAGAGTCGACAAGAGAGACTTGACCAGTTATTACCTGTATCGTGGGTCTCACACAGTTTGTTGGTCTTCGTCACGGCGTTGCGCTGCTTCTTGCAGATGAACCTGTACCGCTGCTCGCAGCCGCTGCTGGCGTACAGACCCGCGGCTTGCAGCGCCACGCAGTTCATATTCCCGTCCGCGTTGTTGGGCTCACCCGGCGCCCAGTTCGTGTAGACCACTGTAGCGCCTGGAAAATACGATGTTCGTAGCAGTACAGATATGTTTGGTATTGTTCAAAGTTGCACAGTTATATTTAGATGCTTTTGGCGCGCGTTAATATCAGCTGCAAATAATGTTATTATCACATGACCGCATCCATATTTCCGCTTACTCAACCCTACACCGATTGTTCGTCCTCAGTTTGCGTCTGGCTCCTGGGACTATCGGGCACCACTAGGTTAATATTGAAATTTGATCTCGACAACGGCGATATCGTTCACGTTGTGCAACAGCGCACCATTGTTAGTGTCGATTTGTGCATATTGTTTGCTGTTTATGTGTTCTGTGACAGTGACACCACCGTCTTCAGTCGGGAGCGGAAATCGTCACCATTCTCGTGCGTGCAGTGTGTGATTTCGGCGGCGCCGTCAGGGATGTCGGAGGCGTTATATATGAGGTAAGGCGAGCAGTCCTTCCAAATCCTGGTCCCCGAGATCGCTGGACCTTCGAAAATTCCCAATTCACCAACCTCTCCCTAAATTTGTCTCCGATATCCTACCCACCTTGCGGTAATTCCGACTTACAACCGGAATTATCGTAATCCATTCCGCGGAGAGTAGACTCAAAGATCGCACACGTGATGTTGGTGAGTTTGTACGTTTCAATGTCACTTTTATCTCGTTGTTGATGATTCAAGTACAAGTCTTGATATATATCGAGTGTTATTACTTTAGAAAGGCATCACGACGACAAATTCATGAAACATTAAGATAGTTAGTTTACCGTCCAGAGAAACGAAGTGACCTTCGGAGTTCACGTCGTGTATCCCCAACCAGATTACGGGCGAGACATCCTGGCTCCGTCTGAAGTCCTCCAGCAGGCGCAGCTCCCCCTCCGCGGGGGCGCCGCTAGGGCCGCCCCCTCGGCCGCGCAGCTGAACACCGCCTCTTGCCAGGTGGCCGCCTCCCTGTGCAACTTATAGAACGCGTCGAATCCTCTTTCGTACGAATAACCCTTTCTGAAAAATGGCTTCACCGGTTTTACACCTGGAATAAAATAAAATAACAATATTATGGTAATGACGTCAAGAAAGTCAGAAAATTAATACTCCTATGTTTATAGCCCAATAAATAAATACAGCAAGTTAATACAGGGTGTCTCGTAGCTAGTTGTCCAAATTTCAAGGATAGGTAAATCAAGTAATTTAGAACAAAAATATTCTTAATAATTTGTTGATTTTCCTCCTGCCTGGCGAATTATCAACTTTCTATTATTTTATTTTTCAAAATTCGAAAGGTTAAGTATTATATCATACATTCCATATATGTTCGATGACCTCAATATACATATACTGACCCACTGACCTAGAATTTGCAGGGTAGGAAAAAAAAGATAAAAAATGCCGAGATTGACAACATTTAAAAAAAAATTGTAACGTAATGAAAGATCGTTTATTTTTCATGCGCTTTCATTGAATACAACATATTTAAAAACGTGAAATGAAATAAAAACTAGGTAAATTTTTCTGCGTCAAGCTGTGAAAAGGATCATCTGAAATTTGAGAAAGTTTTATGCTTATTAGCCTACAAATTACGTCTATAGTTACTGTCGGACGGTTGTTTAATCGGGAGCCATTTTTTAAATTATTCAAAGCACATTTTAAATAAATAGTACCTAATTAAAATATTATTTGATAAAATCTATTTATCTAAATATTTTTCATAAAATCACGATAAAGATATGTCAGTCAATATGAAGCTAAATATAAAGTATTCTTAAATTGTAGGTTCCCCCAAAATCAGAATCATATCTACGTACTCCGGAATTACTATACTCGTATGACATTTTATGAAATATTACAAAAGCACAAGATCTTTGATCAAATAATCACTTATTTATTGTAAACAAACGAAAGTTGAGTCAGTGCCGCATTATCGCACAGCGCAAACTAACACGAATTTGTATCTGAAAGAATCTTCCAGGTACAGGAAACTTTCACCACGTGCTTATATCGACAACATAGTAGTTGTTTTTTTATGCATCTTTTTGTTTTTTGAAAATAAATAAGTACCTATGTAGTTGTTTAAATTAAAATAATATTCACTTAATTTAAAAAAATTAATATTGGAAATTGAATTACACATATGTGCGAAAACAGACTTTTTTCCGAAGTAAATACATTTTCAAAGTAAAAATCTTTATCCTTCGATTTAATGACACAGCATCTGAAAAAATGAATTACCTAGGCCTCAAGGAGATTTTTATGTATAGTGTAATGAATAAAAATTTGCTAATATTTTTAACATCCTTATAATCTCGTTATATGAGCATTTCTCTAACTTTAATATAAATCTCATTCTAGTAAATGGACCTATTTAAATTATAATTTTTTTTTTCATTAAAATATTATTCGTTCCACAGATATTTAAAAATAACACTTACTTATGTTTAGGGGTGTCATTCATCCAATATTACGTCATATAATTTTAATACACCAAGTAAAAAGGTACCATAACTGCTTATTGCCGTCATGTCACTTATGATAAAGAACATACGTTACTAAGTGCTATGCAATTCGCGCTCACATTCACACACATCGCAGGTGTCTTTAACAACGATTCTAAAAGATGGAGAACGCATGTTTCACGGTATTTTAACATACATTTTAATAAACAGAATATAATGATTTCATATTTACAATAAATCCTATTTATGTTAAATATTATTACTTTTACGGATTGTGATAAACAATTTTTAATTTAATGTTTTAACATTTTAGTTCTGTTTTTAATTTTAATCTTATTTTCATTTTAATATAATTAACTTAAAATATAGAATTATTAATTCCACATTAAATTATATTTTAGATCATTTAATTTAAATAAATGACGGTTTTATAATTATTTATACGCATAGATTGTGCGCAATTTTGTGTAAAAGATATTTACGTGGGATTTTTGAGTAAATATCATTTTACATTTTGATACGTTTATAACATTAGTATTATATTCCGTGCGACATTTCTGTTCTTTCGATTTCTGTATTTTACAAGATTAGGAGTAGATGTACATACCGATCTATATTTTCGATTAGTAGGTAAGCTATTTACATTTGTTTGTTTTGCTTTACGTTGAATATTTTGATTCCTTTGTTTTTTAAATTATTTTTGGTAATTTACAGTGCTTGCTTTTATTTAAAAATTCTTATGTACTTCACGCAATATTTAAATAAAGTTTATTCAGTATTTGTGTTTTGTGGCGAGTGAAGCAACGCACCACAGTTTTAAGTTCAGCGGGGCTCTTAGCAAGTATCGGTCGGTACATACGTATGTATGATATATATTATGTACAATATTCGTGTGCGCATTTATATAGCTACAGTCAGCTGTTCTAAAATTTAAATTTAAATTACTTGAATTATTTTCCTGCCGTATGGGAATAATAAATTGACGGAGAGTGTACTATGTATATTCGGTTTCCGCTACCGTGCATGCCGATTAATACGCCTTAATATTGGGCTTATTGTGTCACACTTCGCGCCATCAACGAATTGTCAATTAAAGAATACTTAGAACTATCAACGAAGTGTGGTTTCCTGAAAGCAGAAGACGTGTGGATCCAGTGGAAGAAGAAATTCCAGATACCGAAAGGAGCAACTCTCAGGTGGGTCGTATTTATTCCTGGTTCTGGTTGATCCTTCAACCCTCCAGTTTCCTAATCCTATCCCTGTCCCAAATTCCTTTCTAACTGACCCCTTGTTAAGCATGTATTGTATATGGTATTTATTTTGATCCTCTATGTTGTGTACCAACAAAAGAATGTTGTTTTTCAATATTGTTGCCAAAATTCTCATCTATTGGCTCTATAACCCTCGGTGGATCTTGGCCTCCTTGAGAGTTTCCCTGAATTGATCTCTGTTTTGCACCTTTCCACTTCAGTTTTGAATCTCTATGGCAGATATGAATTTGAGGACACATGGCTCCATCTTATCTTCCAGAGCTCCTACGCTCTGTAACCTAAGAAGTCATTCCCTGTGTTCAACAATAACATGTATGAACTAATTTTGAGATCGCAACTCGATCACATTTGAAATAACTTCGTGGCCTTTGAATGAACAATCTGAGATCAGTCTTGGATCTCTGCTAATATTGTATTGTGTTTAATAAAGATAATAGGTATTCAATAAGATGAATCGAGCATCCTTTTCGATTCTCTCTCCTGGACTCTGGTCTTCCATTTATTTTCCTGATCCAAGTCCCTATCGCACTAGTATTGAGATGAAAATGTCCTTACCTTTATCCGGGTCTAACCTGCACACGAACTTGGACAAGGTTTGGCAGTCCGCGTCGTGATATTTGGGGATGGGGTGCAAGATCCACTGAATGCAGTTCTCGTGCCCTTCGTCGTTATTGGGTTCGCCCTCCCCCCATGCCGCGTATATGTCCGAAATCACAATTCCTAAAGAAAACGACAATTACCGAAATATCAACAAAAATGAAGAGCAGTGGCCTGATACTATACAAGCCTATGACTTCTCGGCATCTCTAAAAGACAATACATTCTCAACATGACATGAGTACGATGTCTACCGAGGCTGGATCGATGGTAGATGTTAGGTGACAGAGTGAGCGACTGAAAGCCAAGACAGAAAGATTGAAAACAAAATGGAATATAAACATGTATTGTGTGTAGTATAATATTGTGTTTTGCACAATCCTACACCTTTAGATCGATTAAAATTTTGCGTAGTTACTCTTTAAAACCCTGAATAAAACATCCGATCCCCTCTCTTTCCGATATAAATATGTATTATATTGAATTTTGTTCCATGTTCCCTGTCTCGGCCAAATTTGGCATACATCCATACATTTTATGACTTGCGCAAAACACAGGCGACCTGTACGTTTGCATTAAATATATGAAATAAAATAAAATTTGAATTGTTTCGTCTGTCTAGGCCATTAACAGCCAAAACGATCGTCCAATTATTTAGAAAATTAAATATTGGACCAAAAAAATCGTGTTTGATTTATTGTGTTGATTAACAATGGAGTTCTATAAAATGAATACCGTCTATATTAAAAAAATAAAAGAAAAATAAAATTGTATACCTATACTAAGCGTATTTTTGTGGATTGCATTAAGTAAAATCTATTATTTAAAATATGGACGTGATAGTTAATTAATTAGTGAGATTTTAAAATATACTGATATAATGAGCCGGAAAATTATTTGTACCATCCAGAGTCGTGAAGTATCCTTCGGCGAATGAGTTGTGTATCCCCAGCCACACTGATGACGTGTTGGCGTCCGCGGTGGCCTGCACGAACTGTAATATGGCGTGCGCCTCTGCCTCCGTCCTGGGAGCCACCAGTTCTGCCCCATCACCTTTGCAGGTTTTCACGGCTTGACCCCATGTCATCGGCTTTTCGTAATAAAAGTAAGAAACCTGCGATGAAGGGTTGTAAGTATAATTCTTCCCGATGACCGGCTTAACTGAAAATAAAGTTATATGTCATAAAGTTACATTCAATATATTTGATCATAGGTGAGTTTTAATTACCACCACACCCAGTTAGATTAGAGGAAGCCCGTTATTATGCCTTTTTACAAAGGCAAAGTGTCGCGAATGGAATGCGGCAACTATAGGGCAATTAGTCTATAAAGCTCGGTTGGCAAACTATATTGAAAGTATTTTAATAGAAAGAATAAGTATGGGACGTAGAAGAAGATGCATTGATTAGAAATTTTCTCTACGAGTGATGACGGAAAAGTTTTTGGCAAGAACTAAAACCTTTTTGTGCCTTTGTAGATCTGCAAAAGGCTATGATAGAGTTATAAGAGTAATAACTGGAAGGTACTCTCTGAGCACAGGGTGAATAGTAAACTTATACACGCAATCGCATCCCTATATGAAGGAAGTTCTGCGTGTGTTAGGATCAATGGATCATTCACACCATGGTTTGACATTACAAAGGGTGTCAAGCAGGGTTGTGTAATGTAATGTTCAACTTGTAAGTGGATAATTGTGTGAAAGAACTGAGAGAATGTATAAATGTGGGTGTGAAAATGGGCGATTTGATTATATACTGTTTATTGTACACCAACGAGCAAGAATTATAGTATCTAGTGAGAAGAATGTACGATGTATACAAGGAAAGGGACCTTATTACCTTACTGTCAACAAGTCAAAAGTGATGGTAATCGAGAAGAAAGAATGCAAGACAACGTGCAAAATACTTGTAGGTAATGAATGTTTGGAACAAGTGAATGAATTTGTGTATTTGGGAAGTATGTTTAATGGAAACGGAAAGGCTGAGAAAGATATCGAAAGGAGGGTGACTACAGGAAACAAAGTGAACGGCGCTTTGAATGAAATTATAGCTAATGGGAACTTGTAAACCGAGGCAAAAGTAATGGTACACAATAGAGTCCTGGTACCGATACTGATATATAGAAGTGAGGCGTGAATCTGGCAGAAGAGGAACAAAATTAGACTTAATGCAGTGGATCTGCCACACATACGCTTAAGCGTATGTGTGGCAGATCTATTTATGACAAAGTAAATAATGTATAAATAAGGAAAAAATGTAAAGCTGATCTTAGTATAGTGAGTAAGAATAAGAAAGGATCACTAAGGTGATTTGGTCATATGGAACGGATGAATGAGGAGAGAATGATAAGGAATATATTTGACGCAAGTGTTGATGGCACCATAAATAGAGGACGTCCGCGGAAGACTTGGTACGACCAGGTAAATCAAACACTGGAGGATGGTTCTGTTAAAAGCCTCAACAATCGGCAAGCTTGTACGTGAAGATATATGAATGTGGATGAGGCGAGGACCGTGTGTCAGTACAGAAGGTGTTTCGTGACATGAACCAAAGAAAGCTAACTGATTAGTTGTAATACAAATATAACGAAAAAGAGCAGCAAAGATAGTGGATAGTAATAGTAATAGTAACAGTAGGTAAAACAACCAATCAAGATATTAATAAAGGGTGTTTCTGATGTACGGAATCTCTTTTGATTAAGATTGTAAGATTTTTAATAGTTTAACATAATTTGCAAGCTACGTATTCATCAATAGCTTTATTTAAAGTGCAGCTCTGATACGGATTCCAATTATAAATTGAATTATGTCAAAAGCTAAAGTTCGATCCTGCCGCAGCTCACCCGGCGCAATCTTCAGAAAGAGATAAATAATAAACAAACACATATTTCAATGCTTCCTTGTTTTTCCTACATGCTTTAAATGGGGTAGTAAAAATATTTTCATAAAAAATATTGTTCTCGCCATCCACCCAATTCTTGAGGCATGATTTTTAGTTTGCTGTCTGTATCTCCCCCCAAAAATATATGTTCTCTAACTTCACCATAGTCATCTCTCACAACTGACTTTAGTAAAGGTGTTTTTTTTAGAGGTATAGAACATTAAAATAAATTAAAACACATCAAAATCGTGGTAATGGCCATGGTATTGGCTTATACCATAAGTGTTTAAATCCAGTAAAAAATGTACAAAAACTTATCATAAAAGTAATATTTAAAAAAAACAAAAATTATGCGACTAAATTACTTTTTGAAGAATTTAAAGTACCAACATTTTGGAATCTATTTAAAATAAATTATATTCTTCAAATATTAAAAGAAAGAAATGGTACTAGGTTCCAATTTGTATTAGGAAAAAAATATTGAACAGCTTACCTGTAAACATCACGAAGATTAATGATAATAAATAAATAATTAATGCTATCAAAATACACTTTCAAGATAAACATGAGCCCCAAAACTTATTATTGATATTCATTTATCATAAGCTAGTTATTGTAAATAATAATTATTAATATATACTCCTCTTCTCTGCACAAGTATATGCTTTTTAGAGAAGTATTGTATCATTGTACTATAACAGAATAATAAATAAATAATAAAATGATATCGCGCCTCGGCTGGCTCGAATAAAGCGCAATCTAGAAGTCCAATTTTCAACTACTTTTGGAGCATCTGGGTAAATATATCGGCAATAACGCGACGAATATTGACTTTCAAGTCATCTATCGTCTCTAGTTTATCGGTGTAGACTAGCCACTTCAAATATTCCCGCAGAAAATAATCTAAAGGTGTTAAATCACACGGTTTTGGAGGCCAATTCACAGGTCCATTACGCGAAATGATGCGCGCGCTGTTGCGCCGTCTTGTTGAAACCACAGCTCTTCCACATTAATACCATTTAATCGGTGAACAAAAAGGTCAGTAATCGTGGATCTGTAGCGCTCTCCGTTGACCGGCATCATTTTTGAAGAAATATGGACCAATGATTCCACCAGCCCATAAAACACACCTTACAGTGAATTTTTGTTTGTGGATTTTCTTCATTCCAAATATGGCAATTTTGCTTGTTGACGTAGCCATTCAACCAAAGATGAGACCTATCGCTGATCAAATTTCGTGTTGAAAATGAGGATCGAGAGAAATCTCGTTCACGGACCATTCACCGAACGTACGACGTACACGATGGTCAAACAGCTTCAGTTCCTGCACGGATATTTCGGCAAAATCTTCCATAAAGTAGATGGATACAGCTTTAATCGCTGTGTACGATGGCGGATAGACTCATTCAGGTCCTCCTTAATACTAGGCTCCACTGCAGCAACAGCTTCTTCGGTGCGCACTGTATTATCACTCAGAGTATGCGTGGTAACGATCCATGGTTATTCGAATGACTTGCTCAGATTATGCTGACCGTAAAATGGACGTAGTGCACGGTAAGTTTCACGAACTGAACCACGATTTTAGAAATAAATTTGCAAGCGTTGTTCTGGCGTAATTAAATGAATGGTGGAAGTATGATGAAATGGCAAACCGAACTGAGCACAAATCAGCTATCAGCTGTCAAATTGGGTGTCGTTGAAAAAAGTGTTGCCAATTCGAAAAACAAAACATTCTTTAGTTTGTTTAAATAACATTTTAACAGTTCTTCAACCAGCACTCTTCTGTCATACAATTCCTTTGCAAGTTTTAATAATCAGGCCTATTCTCAAAATTGCAATATTGAAATGAAGGTGATTGTTTTACACCAACCCTCAAAAATAGACAAATAGTTTTGACAGATTATGGTACGTTTATCTCCCTCTCTCTCATTCAAATATAACACTATTTTTGAGGGTTGGTGTAACAATCACCTTCATTTCAATATTGCAATTTTGAGAATAGGCCTGATCATTGGCGTAATGTTTTTTCAATTATTTTTACACTTTTTAAAAATATGCGCTTTCTCTAGGACAGCGTAATTCTAGCTAACTAACTAACTATTGATATATTAAACTGGTAATAGAAAGACAACTAGCATGCAGGCTCAACATGTTCTGACGCATGTCGGCACAGGTCCTTCAAAAGTTGTACAATTTAATTTACTAGTATCATAGTACAAATAATAGATTCCATAATATATGATTATTATTGAAAGGTAACTCAACTCACTGTCCGCGGCAGCGAAGAATATTAAAACAAAACACAATGACAAGAGCGACATTTTGGGCTGCAGACCACGACACGCCCCACCAGGGAACCGCGCTCGAGTGCGAGCGGGAGCGTGGTGAGCGAAGTTAGAGCACCCGATTGAACAGCGCGCTTCGTGCCCTCTCATACAGAACTGCGAAAAATACGGTAAAAATATTTTAAATAATTAATTCTACGTTCTTTTGTCGTACGCCAAATATTCTTGAGTGTAGTTGTAATTTATTTTAGTTACCTTGTATGTATTATGCTAGAATAAGGCGCCACTGTACATCAAGTGTCGCGTCTAGTTCATTTGAAGCATTTCACTTCCAGTGAGAGTTTTTTATCAGAATTGTTTACCCTTCCAATTCATGTATTAATATAAAACACTTATTACAATAAGGTAGTTAGTAAAAGTGTCAAAGCGATTAGCGCTGATGCACTTGTAGCAGTAGATTTGGCGGTCTAGCCGCATGTAGAGTACTCAGAGTGTCGTAGACTCTAAGGAATTGGAAAAAAAAAATGTCATACGCCAGGGGCGGATCTGCTACGATTCTAGTAAAATTAGGTGAATCGCGAAATTATCGACATGAACTTTGAACTGTTCTCAAACTTCATAAGATTACAAGGATCCTCAACCATTTCCTAATTAAAATCTAACGTTACCTTTTAGAACAGCTGATATTGAAAGCATTCTATGCAAATTGAACGAGTAGATGAACTTACCCAAAATTTAGGCAAACAGTAATATTTCTGACAAATTGTTAAAATAATGGAAATTTCTTTACTGATCTGCTAAACGTGCCAACTTCCAAAAAAATCTAGTAAAATTGCTTACACGGGGAAAGTGCGACATATCGTAATGATTGTTTTTGAAATTGGTTAATTATTTATCACATATCACTAATTGTTAAAGTTTCCATTCAAAAATATATGGGCTGCCGTGCCGACCGTTGAGTATATGCACTTGTGTGCAGATATGTAAAATGTATGTATGAATCGTAATCCGCGGAAATAGTCACAAAACTAATATATGCAACATAAACCACAGCTCAAAATATAGGTACTTACCTAATATCAGCGTCTCGGCACTAAATCTTATCGAGATATAGGAAAGATTGAATGGGCATACACAATTCGCAAGTGGACTAATATTTATTAATAGTTTACGGCCCTGGAATCCAATTTGAAACGTAATTAGAAAACGTAGAAGTACTTACACTAGAGATGTATTTAAAAATATATATAACTACCCCCGACAGCCGATTGCTTATCTGCTACTAATTTTATATTCTGTCTCCCTCTTTATGTGCACTCTTTTTGTATTTATTGTTAGTTTTTATATATGTTTTTATATGTCAGAACATGCCGTTGCATTTAATACAATTTGTGGTTTTAAACAAAGTTATTGTGTTTTATTTGATCTAATATGTTTTTTAATATTAGAAGATATAATACATTTTTTAAATAATCAGTAGGATATATTTATTTTAACATTTATTTCTTCTCTATGAGAGTAAGACTCGTGTATAGAGAAGAAGTATATACGAGAGTGTATAATTTTTTTTTTTTTTTAATTCTTAACATAGTGCATACATAAGCACTCCTATGTAGGCTCTAATTTAAACAAGATTAAAGTCTTTTCTTTTACATATTTGGTCAGTTTCATTTTAAATCTATTCAATTCCTCCTTCTTTCTTATGTTTTCTGGCATTTTATTAAAATATTTCACCGCACTATACATCATCGATTTCTGAGATTTGGCCTTCCACCTGAATGGCTGTCTCAATCTCATGCTCATGTTGACTTGTAAACTCCGCTGATATTTTCTTATTGAGGATTTTGTAAATAAATACCATTATATTAAAATATTTTTTCTGCTTAAAGGTCAATTATATTCAGATCTTTCAGCATTGCACTGATCCGAGTATATCTATTTTGTCAGAGTATTCTTGTCACAGCTTTATTTTGCAACACTGCTAGTTGTTCCATTTCTTCTTCATTAGCCAAAACCAAAATGCTGCTGCAGCAGTTGATGTGAAGAATAATAACAGAGCTGTAGACTATTTGACAAGACTCGGTACTAATAAATGTTCTGATCCTTCCCAGGAGTGAGATTTTCTTAGCAATCTTGCATTTTGCGATAAATTCAATTAGTTTCAGAGTTATTCTATGTACATATTATTTGATTTCATATACAAACTTATAGTAGTCTGTAATTTTTCTAATTGTGATGGGGAAATTATATATAGTAATTTTAGGTTGCGGTATATTAATTTGGTCTCTAAATTTTGTGAATCGGAACTAGCTACTAATATTTAATTTATTATTAAATATGAATTAAATATATTAATTAGAAAGATATACATGTAAAAACAATTTTATCGAAAAATATTGTTGTTGCACCACCGGGATTCAAATAAGAATGTGTTCTCCTAATAATAAAGTTGTATCAATGTGTGCAAAGTTTAATAAAAATTAATTGATAATTCTGGCGAATGATTAAAATGTATTAATATCAAAAAGGTAACATATGGGTTCGAAAATTGTCGCTGTAGCATAGTTGGATAATGCACCTTCCCCGGTTTGGAAAGAGATCCAGGTTCGAATCCCGGTGGCGCAACAATAATATTTTTCGATAAAATTGATTTTACATGTATATTTTTATAATTAATATATTTAATTCATATTTAAAATATTATTACTACTTTTTAAAAATTTGGATAACTGATTTTTTTTGTATATGTCTATTATTTTCGGTACTTAAGAATTTGTATATTTGGATAGTCTTTTAATTTTTTAGAATAATTTTTATCATCATATTTGAGTGATTTCTAATTGTAATATTGAAGTTTTATGTGCTCCTCCCCATTCAATAATACCATATTTTAAATGTACACGTGTTAATGCAATTAATAAAAAATACAATTTATTATTTTAAATTTTCTATTATAATTTGTTATTATTTATTTATTTACTCGATTATTTCATAACAGCTCATGTTGGTGCAAAATTGGGTCTCTACGGTGTTATTCAATTATTTATTATACAATCAAATTTTTAAACAAAAATGTATTAATTTCAATCAATGATGTACTCGTTCTTAATAACAATAGTTCAGAGCTTCATCCCGTATTTCAACCAATTTGTCGATGTTTTTTGTATAAAAATTATCGAGCTAATTTCTGAGGTCATCGCCGTTGTTGGTTAGAGAGCGACCGAAGAAGGTGACACTCTAACGGAGCGAGGTCGGGACTGCAGGACTGCGTGGACGCGGCAGAATATCCCATTTGAACCTTGGTGTGATGAAAAGAAGTATTCGCTTTTCTCATCTTGACACTCCATTATTTAAAAAGCTAAAAATTAAGAAAAATTTCTATCAAATATTATATTATTTTTTGTCACCAAAAAAAACCTGGTTCTGTTCCGGGTCTTCATCAAGGTTCGGATGTCCAAAGATATCAGCTGCGGCGGGGGTCAGATTGGTTGGTCAGATTATTATTTTTTAATCCGCCTCATCAGCTCCCCGGCCACCCTGGACTGCGCCCAGCCAGCCTAGTCTTCGCGCGAGACCCGTAACATCATTTCTGTTTGTCGTAAATAATGACAGATGTGTACTTATTGATTCTGATTTATTTTTTATTTTTCCACATACCAAATATGTATTGTAATATGCTGAATAATAAATACATTTCTTCTCGGAGGACATTGCGGAGTGTATTGTATATGTTATGCGCCCTGGTGTTTGTATATGTTATGTCATGTTATATGTACTTTTCATATGTAGTTATAAGGCGCTAAGCTATTACAGAGTCACGTTGAATGTAATGTTTCATTTTTCAATATTAGTCTTCACGTATTTCATAGTTTCTCAGAAAAATTAAGAGTTTCATTTACAGACTATATTTGATACAGGTAACGCAGGCGCCACACGTTCTTCTTCTCGTCCCGTAGATTGTCTCACCATTCTATACAGGTCACGGACACAATGAAACGATAACGTACGTGTAGTTTGCTTCTGCGGTTTATTAGTCGGCTGTATTACAACATGTATATGTGAATAATCTATGTTACAATGAGAGCTCTTCAAGTTGCCGCCGAGAGAGAAGTGTGCTGGCACTTTGAGGGGTGACACCGAATCCATCAAGCCTATTCTCAAAATTGCAATATTGAAATGAAGGTGATTGTTACACCAAGCCTCAAAAATAGTGTTATATTTGAATGAGAGAGAGTGAGAGAGTGAGGGAGATAAACGTACCATAATCTGTCAAAACTATCTGTCTATTTTTGAGGGTTGGTGTAACAATCACCTTCATTTCAATATTGCAATTTTGAGAATAGGTCTGATTATCATGCTACACTTTCCGTACAAGAGTACAGAGCAAAATTAAAATAACGTTAAATAATAGCTCCCTCTCCGAGCACAAGAGCCGGTATCTTTTTTGGAGAGGTAAGCGAAAGAAAAACCATGTAATTTAAAAAATGTAAAATACTTAATTCATGCTATAAAAAATTGTAAAAATGTCAAATAAATAAAAAATATCACGACGTCCTTAGGCAGTGCAGAACGTTAATTCTCCCTCCCCAGATTTCAGAGGGCTGTCCAGAGACAAGGGTCTTCTAATATTTTTTTCACATATGAACGTCGCCTTGGACCGGCACGAGACGTCACTCAGCTTCCCATCCGACACCGCCATGCTGCCGCAGTGCTGGCTGCCGCCGAAGTTGTCGGGCTGGCCGCTGGACCATTCCGCGAAGCCAGCCTCCTCCAACGTTTGCCCTGGAAATAAATGATTCTCGGTGAGACTCTGTAACCTCAATTAATGTATTTACTTGATAACCTATTACCCGACTCGCGGGACGGACGGCCAGAAACATCGGACTAATTGTGAGCAAAATTCAGGCCAGTGTTCAATAATGGATGTACCTTATTAAAAAGTGAAAAGGTAGTTTAAATACATCAAAGATTTCCATAAATCTCAATTCAAAACGTGTCTTGTTACTATTAATAATCTCCCACGAGGCATACTAAACTAAAAAAGTACTTATAAATAATCATTCATAATAATTTAAGATAACAATATTTTGAATTTTCTATTTTTCTATACCGAGCAGAAATTGAGTAGTTTATTCTTATTTGAAAAATATATCTTCGTCATATTCGTATTTTGTAGGAAATTGAAACTTCAAATTAGACTAAGATAGATATGAATTAGAAAGTAATCAGATAAGATAGATTAAATATAGTTCCAGGGTAATAAGTGAGAAATTTTAGCTAAAACAAAAATTAAGAACCCGTTGATGGAAATCGCCAAGAACAAATAATATCCTCAAATACAGGAAGAGTGGCGGATATTATATAATAATTATAAGATCAGAAGACATAATAAAGACTCAAGTTTACCTTTTACGGTTTTGAATTCCCCAGGGACCAGCAGATCATTGAATCCCAGGAGTACAGTGTTGCTGGAGACTCCCGGTAGAGCGTCATAAGATAGTTTTTTAACAATAGACCTGTAGATTTTAGCTTCGTCTTTACTGCTGATGATGCCGAGGTGGGCTCCTTCCGCCACGCAAGTTCTGAAGGCGTCGTGCCAGTTTCTGGGCACCGTGTGCAGCTTGTAGCAACTGTCTCCATCCAGCGAGTAGATGTATTCTATCATGTAAAAGAAAGAACTTCAAGTACTCACAGAGCCCGGGTATTCAACAGTATATCCGATATTTTTTGCTATTCTAATAGCCAAGATAAGATAACAACCTTCCCGACTGACACGTCATCAACCCTTCGTTAGATTAAAGGAATGAAGGAAAAAGGAAACTGAATTGATCTACGTGCGAGAAAATAAGAGAAGGAACATTAACACGATTGGAAACAGAAAAGTAAAACTGATCGGCCCAAAATAAGTGATAAATTTTTGGAGGAAGAAGACCGATACATAAATAAATATATCGACTAAATCCTAATGAGCTGAATCGAAAAACAGGAACTCCCTGTTTGAAGTTTGAAGATCTCTCTATCTGATAGGTGAACTTGATTTTTCCACTTCGAATTTCGAGAGATTTATATATGAAGCTAAGAGTTACACTTCTAATAAATGTCACCTAAATACTAAATGACGTTATTTGTGACGTAAATCGTGCGAGAGAGAAAAGTTTGAACAGAAAAAGACGACAATAAAATTCTTGATTTCCTCGCATTCGAGACTAGTGTCAAAAATAGTTCGTATTTAGAGTTTTTTCCACGTTTTTTCATATTCATATTATGGTATGAAATAATATGTCTTGTCATTTAAAATTATTATACCAGATACATTTTATGGTTTTGTTTAATATATTATTATCGATTTAAAACACCATGTTGCCGTTTTATAAGCTGATTGTTTCATAATTCATAATTAGTGAGTAATTATGAAACAAACAGCTAGTGTTTAAAAGATAATGATGTTACATATAAACTAAATATTGAATTGCGACTTATATACAAAAGTTATGTTTCCTTAAAATTAGTGTAAAACCGTATAATTTACGAAATTCGCAACATATTTTGTGAATTATTAAAATATTACTTCATATTAAAGGATATATTTTCGGCATTTTCGGCAAACCAGCAATATGAAGTAAAAAAAACACATTAATAGGATCGATATAAATATTATTTTGTAAGAAACCATTGAGTTTTCAAAAATCATATCAACGCATGTGAATAGATATAATATATTATTTTAAATCGTTTCCTTTCACAAAAACACAGTATTTTAATAACATCGAAAATTGATAATATGTCCTGCAAAATTAATGGTTTATGACTATTAATTCTCAACATTTTGTTTATTTGTATCAGCTCAGATTTGTCTCCTTAATCATGGCTTCGAGATCATGAGAAAATATATTTCGTATATACAAGAATTTTCCATATGAAGGCAATTTTGTGGCGCGCGGAAAATGAATTTAATGGTCGCTGTCTTTCTTATAACGTTCGGGTTTTATCTAAGTAGTAATTTAAATTTTTTTTGATTATAATGATTGAATGGGAAGTGTTAATATGTACCTGTGTCGTGGGTCTCGCAGAGGGTGTTGGTCCTCGTCACGGCGCTGCGCTCCTTCTTGCAGATGAACCTGCGGCGCTGCTCGCAGCCGCTGCTGGCGTACTGGCCCGCGGCCCGCAGCGTCACGCAGTTCTTGTTCCCGTCCGTGTTGTTCGGCTCGCCCGGCGCCCAGTTCGTGTAGGCCACACTAGTACCTGGAAAATAAGAGATCTGTAGCAGTACAGATATTTTTTGTATTGTTCAAAACTGCAACAAATCAGTAAAAAACGTCCTTTATCGGTTCACATCAAACGTAACAATAAAATACCCAAAGACAACGTTTCCCCCTGTACGCCCATTCTCAATCTATATTACATTACAAAAAATCATGAGTTTGTATGGAACCTTAAAGATGTAACTTTTGTCTCGCATAGAGGATAATGTATTTTCGTTAATGTACTGGTTTCGTCAATCTTCGTATAATCGGTGTGCTGATTCAGATGTGCGCGGCGAATGAAATAAAACTCAATGTTGCACGCTCGATTTATTGGAGAGAATTAAGGCTCTACGGTCCGCGCGTAAGCTCCGCCCTTGCACCCTCAGGCGTTTACTGAGGAGCACACTGTTAAACCCGTATACCTGTAGTATCGCTTATCGGTGGCGCGGGCGGTTTATCCCACACCTATCAGTACTATTAGTAAAAAAAAAATTATATAAAATGTTATATTATATAACCAATAAAAAAAATATTGTCATGCATGTCGCTTTTAGAAAACGTCATTTGACAGTGAGCGATATTGAATATGGCATTCTTAACTCCAAAAATTTTTTTGTGACATTCAACGTTCTCGCAGTGGACCCTTCATATTTACTTCCAATACTTCCCTTGGGCCCATGCAGTACCGAGCGGACGTGGTGAGAATAGATTGTTATACAAATATACAAAACAAATTCGATTAAGAGGTCCACGTTGCATGCGCAGTAATCTGCGTGGTAAAGCGTACAATGTATAATATATGTAACCCACGTGCTGCTTTGACAAGACCACGTGGACTCGAACTCGTTTTTTAGGTATATATAAGTATAAATAGTAAGTCGGTGAATTCGTGAAATATTTCATATTGTGTATAAACACATTCATAACACGTAATGTGTTTGTAATACATGATGTTGTTATACCTTAAGTTTCGGTTACTTGCTTTATTAGTTGGTGCTGTGGACTATTTTAATAGTCAGAAAGACCTTAAGATGACAATTTCGTGGAACATTAGGATAGTTAGGGGTACCTCGACAACTCCCGGAAGTAAAAAAAAGTTGCAATGAAGTCTGTTTACCGTCCAGAAAAACGAAGCGACCTTCGGAGTTCATGTCGTGTATCCCCAGCCAGATTACGGGCGAGACGTCCTGGAGGCCTGGGTGCGGGCCCCGCCTGAAGTCCTCCAGCAGGCGCACCTCCCCCTTCGCGGGGGGCGCCGCCAGGACCGCCCCCTCGGCCGCGCAGCTGAACACCGCCTCCTGCCAGGTGGCCGCCTCTCCGTGCAACTTGTAGAACGCGTCGAATCCTCTTTCGAACGAATAATCCTCCCTGAAGAATGCCGTCACCGGAGTCTCAACTGGAATTAAATTAAATAACAACTACCAGATAAGCAATCACTTGCTGCTAGGCCCTCCGGGCGGCTATTGTGGCCGCTTCGAGGCCAATAGTGGCCGCTACGCGGTCAGTATCTTAATAGAATCTATATTTCAATGTTAGAGCTTTAAAATTAAAAATAAATTATTAGGAGAACACATTCTTATTGTGAAGTTGTAATTATTCAGAACAGACGGTCAGTGATATTTTAATTAATATATTTAATTACTATTTAAAATATTAGGTCGCTAAAATAAACAAAAATCGTCACTTTGACATTGCGACTTAGAGATCTTTCTTACCATAGACAGCATAGATAATAAACGATGACAGATGTCAATACTTGCCGGTCTGATGTTTTGTAATTTGTCATGTTTTTTCTTTCGCGTTATAAAGAAAATGTACTCTTCATTTCAAATTGAATATATATTTGCTTACTGTATAAAAATGCTATTTATTATATAAAAGAGAACAAATTTAAGTAATATTAACCTAGAGATATTAAAACACGTTCATTTTTATTCAACTCGGGCCTCACAGATCTGTCCGTTTATCCAAGCACTTTACAGCCATAATAACACTACGCCCGAATTCAAATCCAGAAAGTCAAGTCGTCAAGAAAGACAGAACAATCACACACACCTCCTCTAATAAACTAGCTCGTAAAATAAATACAATTAGATTTGGGAAAGTACGTACAAAATGACACACCCTCTGCATAATCAGTCATAAATCTTTATTGAAAACATATTTGAAACAAAATATGCAGTCTTCGCATTCAGAAGTTTTATATCTATCAAAATTAATGACATCAAACTACTAACAGACTTTTCATTTCTTTTAAATATGATGAGGAAATCATCAATTTTGTCCTTATCATATGGATAAAACTCCATACCTATCAAAATAACAAAATGATATAAGTCGTTTACTTCCAAACCCCTCTATTGTCCAATATATGTATCTTTGAATACAGTTTTACTAGGAAGAAATGATACTTGCGATCGATTCAAAAACAAGTTTAAGATTTGTGTCAAACTATATAATCGAGTACTTAACTTCCAAACAGCTCAATAATGAAATTGTTATTTCAAAGCATAAAAAAATACATTTGAAATAAATGTAATTATTTTACTAGACGTGGTCTGCTCTAAAGCAATTACCTGTGCAGTTTTAACAAGTTATATGTTGTTAATAATATAGTTGGAGACAAAAATGTGTAGGTAGTTAGGTTAGCACAAATGAAAAATTAGTTTCATTTTGTTTTCTACCCACATCAAGCAACCACTTTGTTATTTGTAGTTTAAAATCATTAATCACTTTAAACCCTTTAAGATCTAGTGGCAATTTATTAAATATACGCGGTGCACAAAATAAGAAAGATCATTGACCAAATTTGGTTATCCATTTTTGGCACTAAAAAGTGAAGGTTTTACTCCTAGTTTCCTTTGATTCGGATCATGGATGTGAAGTTAAGTTGTTTTTTTTAAATAGTTTTAGGATTGATCTAGTAAACATCCAAAGCTTGAAAGGATTTAAAAAGTTCTTCAGAGTTATATCTAAATAGGCTCTTGTTTATCACTCTATCTTAAGTAAAAATAAGGTTAGACTGTGCCCGTCTCACTAGGAGAAAGTCTGTGGTGAGAATAGTTTACAAGCAATTGTACTAATAAATTATGCATACACTGTCTCTTCAAAATATCTGTTGAAGCATTTAGATGAAAATGCTTCGGCCAGTCTACTGTAGAGCTTTTCCAGCCGTTAAATAGGAGAAGAAATAGGAGAATATGAAATCGATTGTTTAACGTTTTTCGTTATTTCTGGGTTGTGTTAAAAATCTGTTGTATAGGTGTTTGAAAATATACGACTCGTATTAAAAAATGATTAATTGGTATAAAGTTCATAAATAAATGACTGGATTATATTTGGAATGTCTGTGCATGATGAACAAGCCCAGGTCCCGTGGTTTTGGTCTAGAACAGAGGTTCCCAAACTTTTTTGTCATGTTTTTCGGTTTTTGGTAGACCCACTACTTACCTGATAGATTTTTTTGTAAATTTCTAATTGTAGTGAAGTTTAGTGTTAAAAACTTAAACCACAAAGCGAATGCCTACATCCTACAACTTACACAATTTTATAAACATATATAATAATTTTTTTACTTCATAGGTACTTTTATAAATAATGTATATGTCTTTATATTATAAGATTATAATGTAAGTAAATCGGTACTATCAGTGTATGTTGAGATCCACTATCGTGGACCCCCATTTTCATTTCATGGACCCCCAAATTTTTTTTTCGCTGACGTAGACCCCTTGCAGGTTATCATAGACCCCTGGGGGTCGATTTAGATCACTGGTCTAGAATCTAGATCATGACAATACATGCGAGCGCAATCATCATAACACGCACACGTCAGCTTGTCCGCAGCAGCATCCTCGTCACTGCTGGAACTGAGATTCAAAACCTTCACACTTAATTTTTCTGACCGGAGAGAAGGTGCAGATTTCATTGTTATCACCAAACTGGTAAGCTAATACTTGAACCACTTTTGAAGTGAATCCAAACAGGACGGACACTTTGCTCCAGTGATGTCAAATTGATAATCTGAAATGAATGACGGTAAAATGACGTACCACGTCATCATGTCCGTAAATACACATCCTGAGATCGAAGAATTTTCTAATGAGCGTTTATTGTGATAGGATAATGGAAAATCTAAGATCAGCCTCGGGTGTCTGCTAATCAGGCCTATTCTCAAAATTGCAATATTGAAATGAAGGTGATTGTTACACCAACCCTCAAAAATAGACAGATAGTTTTGACAGATTATGGTACGTTTATCTCCCTCACACTCTCTCATTCAAATATAACACGGACGTTAATTTACATACTGTCTATTTTTGAGGGTTGGTGTAACAATCACCTTCATTTCAATATTGCAATTTTGAGAATAGGCCTGAATATCGTAGTATTGGGTTTCGTAGAATCAGGATCCATCGGGGCGAGTCGAGCGTCTCTTTTGGGTATTCTCTCCCTCCGCTCTGGTAGTCCATCTGTTTTCCTACTCCTCGCTAACAGTACTAGTGTTGAGAAGACGATGCTCTCACCTGCTTTGCAGCCTAGGCAGTGCTCTACTTTGCACACGAGCCAGGACAAGGTTTCGCAGGACACGTCGCGGTATCTCGGAACAGGGTGCAGCACCCACTGGACGCAGTTCTCGTTCCCTCCATTGTTGTTGGGCTCGTCCTCCCCCCATTCAGCGTATATGTCCGAAATCGGAACTCCTAGAGAAAACGACAATTATTTAGCGAAATAAAAAAAATGAATTGAAGCGGTTAAGAAGTCGTAGGCTTATGTTGCGTATAAGCCTACGACTTCTCGGCAGCTCTACGAACCGATATATTCTCAAAATAATATGAGTAAGATAAGGCGACAGTGAACGACTGGAAGCCGAGACAGAACATCGGTTGTTAGTCACAACTTTTATTCGATTTAAATTTTGCATCGCTACGTTTAGAACCCTGAATAAAATTCTCCCCCCGGCCCCTCCTTCGCGACTGTAAAATATATGATATTAAATGGTGTTTCAAGTACTTGACCAAATTTTGCACACGTCGATCCTCTGAGTCCCGGCTCACGAAGAACGCCGTCCACGTCAAATACATTAAATAAAATAACATTTGCAGGTGTGTTTGGAGATTCCTTTCGGCAAAATCCATTACTTAAAGTATGGGATGCGATAGTTGATTAAATGAATAAGATTGTGTTAGTACCGTCCAGAGTCGTGAAGTATCCTTCGGCGAACGAATCGTGGATCCCGAGCCACACCGAAGTCGTGTTCTCCTCGGTGGTGGTCTGCACGTATCTCAATATGGCGTGCGCTTCGGCGTCCGTCCTGGGGGCCACCAGCTGTCCCCCGTCGCTTTTGCAGAGATTCACGGCTTGGCTCCATGTCAAATTTCTCTCGTAAAGGAAGTAGAAGACCTGCGATGAGTCGCTGTAAGTATAACTCTTCCCGAAGACCGGCTTAACTGGAAATAATTAGTCACACAGTTCATTACGATCCCCGCCGATGGCAGTGTGTGGGTAAGTGATTCCAAACTAACTGATAGTAACTAAAAATAGAGTACAAATATTATTCTAATACAGACTAACAATCAGGCCTATTCTCAAAATTGCAATATTGAAATGAAGGTGATTGTTACACCGACCCTCAAAAATAGACAGTATGTAAATTAACGTCCGTGTTATATTTGAATGAGAGAGAGGGAGAGAGAGTGAGGGAGATAAACGTACCATAATCTGTCAAAACATAAAAATGGCAACAGGATTGATTTGTGCGGTATAGTTGTACCTTATCAAAGCGGTATAGTTGTAAAAATTGCCCATTTGGAATTTCCATCGGGTTTCACAAATCACGCAAACGACGTCTTTCCATTCTCGAGTTTCGACTAAAAATATAAGTTTTTGGTTAAAATAAGTACTAATACAGTATTCAAAGTTCACAGAAAAAGGTTTCTTCATAAATTACCTATTGATTTCCTCATCCGCAGCGTCGTAGTGAAGAATCACGGCCAATCCTGTTGCCATTTTTATGTTTTGACAGATTATGGTACGTTTATCTCCCTCTCTCTCATTCAAATATAACACGGACGTTAATTTACATACTGTCTATTTTTGAGGGTTGGTGTAACAATCACCTTCATTTCAATATTGCAATTTTGAGAATAGGCCTGATTAAAGGGTGTTTCTGATGTGCGAGTGCGTTCAAGATGATGATTTAGACTCGCGAGCTACGTAGCTGCCGATAATTAATTATGTGTACAGTTCCTAGGCTAATCTGGCGTGCATATCTGACGGACTTTTCAGATCACACTGCAGGGTCTATTATCAAGAATGATGCGCTGTGTTGACTGTCAGTGAGTAGTGTTGTGTTTTTATACTATCGTGTAGTATAAGTTCTATCTATGTACGTACTGCCAGAAAGGTCAAATATACACAGCAGATTGGCTCAGACTGTACACAGATTAATCTGAAATGCTATTAAAACCAAAGAACATTTCTAAGGATTAATGACTTCACTTAGGCCTGAAGATGAATAACGAATTTTATCGTAAACGTTGGAACAAAGGTATTTCTCAAAGCCTACAAAGGCGGGGAAACACATAAACTTAATTTCTAACATTATACCTTACATTTATATATGTGTATATATTTCTAGACTCTGTATAAGCAATTGCCAAAATTGCAAAAATGTGTCCAAAAGGAAGTCCTAAAATGGCTTAAAGGATTGCTTTTATAAAGGCAAATAAATAATTATGTATTGGAAATCTTTCTTACTCCCAAGTTCTAATTTGAATTTAAATTCTGACAATGAATATATAAGATATGATAGTAATTATGAAAATTCACCAAAATGTTCAGGCACATAATATAGCAGAAGATAAAAAAATGAAAAAAGGTGGGATAAAATATTATTTTGTTAAATTTTACATTGTTAGTACAATTTCAGTATAATAGTATGTCATGTTTCTATATCAATGTCGATAGCCACCCCCCATAATTCAACTCCATTGTTGCATGTATATATGGCGAAATCAACAAGTATTGTTCTAAAGAAATTACTCGAAAATATTGTTTATTAATCAGTCTTAAACAAAGTTCTAGTAACTTGCGCGGCGGATGTCAAATTGCATCACGATATATTAATTGTTTATGACACAGCGTCCATTTTTGTTAATACGAGATGCGAATTTTTCGAAAATCACAAAAGTTCGACTTCAAACTTCCAAACAGTTGAATTTCGGATAACTCTATTTGACCCTCAATGGGTTTCCTAAGCGTAGATTCCATTTAAGCTAATGTCTGTATCATATATGTCCGTTCACATATTAAAGCTATTTAGCAGTAGGTACATTTTTCCAAGAAATTAAACGACCTCGGACAGAATAATGTATCGCTACCTCGTATAATTTAAACATTTTTTAAATTGCGTTTCTATGTTTCAAATTTTGAAACTGAATTACAATGGATTTGAGTACTGTAATGTAATATAATTGTCAACAAATGTAATCAAAATCAATCAAGTATTGCCGAAGCCATATTCAAAATTAAACATTTGCGATTACGTTAAATAGAAAATGTTTGTTATAAAATAATGCGAGACAGATGAACTTACCGTCCAAGGCGGCGAAGAACGTTACAACCAAACACAACAACAACAAGGACATCTTGGGCTCGTCAGCACGTTCTCACGGCGGTCCGCGCTCCAGTGCGTCCAGTGCGAGGAGCGGAGGTCGGGGCGAGTCACGTCCGCTCCGCAGGAACTGCCGAAACTACTGTAACCGCCTAAAATATAACCGTTATCGTCGACCGCAGCATCCTACCACTGCACCGGAGCTCGAGCCGGGACACGCGCAGGTGAAGGACCTGAATACAGTTTACCTCATCGAAAATTCTTCGAGTCTCTCTAATGGTCCGCGTCCGCGGTAGAGATTTTCATCTCGAGACAATCAGACCTATTCTCAAAATTGCAATATTGAAATGAAAGTGATTGTTACACCGACCCTCAAAAATAGACAGATAGTTTTGACAGATTATGGTACGTTTATCTCCCTCACTCTCTCTCCCTCTCTCTCATTCAAATATGACACTGTTTTTGAGGGTTGGTGTAACAATCACCTTCATTTCAATATTGCAATTTTGAGAATAGGCCTGAATCTTTGAAATACGGATTTTACTTCTATAAGACAGCCAAACATGAAAACGCGGTGTGGCGCATGTGTGCCAATTAGTTTGCAGAGCTTTGTGAATATGTCTACTGTTTTCAAACTGAGTCTATACGGGACTAACTCGATCCTGAAACGAGATCACTAAACCATTAAACGAATACCTTAACCGCTAGACCAATAACCTACAACAATACTGGCGACCAGCGAAGAAATCGGTCTCGGGAGTGTCGGGAGAGCCAAGTTGCCGTGGTTGGATATTGTTAGACCGATGACTTTCTGTCCTATGACAGTTCTGTCGCAATGGTGAGGAGTTATGGAAATATATGACAGGCGATGCGTTGATCTATATCACAGCCCTACATCATACGATAGAACTGCTGTACGACAGAAAGTCGTAGGTGGGAACTAGGTTTTACCCAAGACGCTAAAGCAGTCTCGGTATCGCGAACTGTTATACGTTAAATGTCAGTTGGGTAAATTAGAATTTTCGTAGCAGCTGTTAGAACGAAATAACCGTTTATAATTTAAGGCATTAATTTTTTAGGTCAAATATTATAGTAAAGTTTTAGGTGATTCTTGTTGTTGCAAAATCGTGCACACGGATTTGAGTTCTCGTCTCTTTTTACCGATCTTAAGTATATCAAAATCTCAACACGTGTAGGTACAGATATTGAGACTTATCTCATCGTGTCTCAATCCGTAGACACGGGCCGTAAGACACGTCCAGTCTTGACGAGTAAAAAGGATGGAAAATCAGGTTGGTATCTGAATTCCTGTTCAAGGTGTCGGACAAAATGGATTGCAAACCTTTTTAGCGAGATTTTTCTGGTTCTGTTTTATTATCAAATATCTCATATTTAAGTGGCGTTAGTACCCGGCGTCGCCCGTGTTTCATGTCCAGACATACAATACCTTTCAATACTCGACCATAATGACGTTTTTGAATCAATGAATTATGTTTATCTTCCAGCGCAATATCTCGGTGATCCAGCAATGACTAGTTTACTAGAAAGAATATTTATTTATTATTTGGAACAACAGCAGTTGATTTCATAACAAACAAATAGATATGAGTTATATATGTGTATATACATTAAACAACAATATTCACCTTGAATTATGGGTCTGCCTATGGATATTTATATATTATAATAACATGATGAAAATCTATAATAATACAATGTCAAATTTATGTATGTTGATTCAATGATCAAATTAGAATATAGGAATAAGAAAAATGTTTGTTAAATCTTAGTTAATTATCATCATTAAATATCAGTTCCTAGTCACTGTCACACTCACAGTCAGATATACATACTCGAATTATTATTATTATTGAAGATTATGTTGATGACGGCAAAGTGCTGTACGAGAAAAATCAAATAATAAAACCAAAAAAAAGCAAACGAAACACTGCAATTTTTTTTTTCATAGCTGAATGCTTTCAGATTGTCTATCTAATGTCTGTTTATTGGCAGAGAGAATAGAACGCCGCACTCTTCAGGTTCACCACTCTTCCCTCGTCCACTTCCGTACGTCTTCTCGAGCACGCTCTTCCAACGTTCCGGGACAGGACTCCGATATTTGGCGAATCTGATCGTGTCAGGACTTTTTCGTTCTTTATCGTTAGTGGCTATCTGTCTATACTGAAGTGACCAATAGAAAAGCGAGCATCTAGGAGCTTAGCTATCGAAAGGTGTCGGTGTTTACTGGCACACCTTCCCTTCGATATCATTCTGAACCTTGCCGTCCCTAGTCGATTCACTTGTCACTGGTACCCTGGCTAGCCACGCAGCCACCGAATAACGCAGATCGGCTTCACCGTCAGTTACTAATCATCTGCTGCATCATCTGCGCATACAGGATTTATTATTTAACCCAATTAAAAATTCATTAGACTTAAACGTGTTTTAACGAGTGTTTCCTAAATTCCATTCTACTGTATATATGAATACACCTGTACATCCACTGACTCAACCCGCGATTGGTCCGGGAATAATGAAGTATCAACATGATGCTGAGGCCAGACGGAGTGGACAGTGAGCCGAAGATTTTGAAACAACTTTCTGTCCAACTTAAGGTTAATCAGCAAAAATTTCCCCGCAATCGGCCACGCGGACCGCTCGCAAAACTGGTTCTCCTCCAAAATCTGTTTTTGTACTGACCCGTGGACATATTGGCACGTGACCTCGGCTTGATTGATAATATTTGATTGGACTTGTTAGACCACACAACATATTATAGTTTATTTAGGAGAACACATTCTTATTGTGAAGTTGTAATTATTCAGAACAGACGGTCTGCGAATCTTATGAATAATTACAACTTCACAATAAGAATGTGTTCTCCTAAATAATAAAGTTGTATCAATGTGTCCAAAATTTAATAAAAATGAATTGATAATTCTGGCGTCTGCTATCAGTTTACTCAAAGGTATTTGAGATTCTGTAAAAATAAGGTAGATGGCTCTGTCAAATGATGGAACGATTAAATGTATTAATATCAAAAAGGTAACATATAGGGTCGAAAATTGTCGCTAAAAATAATGTCGCTGTAGCTTAGTTGGATAGAGCACCTTCCCCGGTTAGGAAAGAGATCCCGGTGGCGCAACAACAATATTTTTCGATAAAATTGATTTTATATGTATATCTTTCTAATTAATATATTTAATTCATATTTTAATAAATAAATCGTTGTATAAAATTCTAACACAAAAACATTACAATTATATTCACTTATCTGATAATTTCATGGCACAGTTTAATAAGGGTGGTAGCGGGATACTCGTCGCCTTTTTTGATTTTAACAGATTTTGGAGCCCTTAAAGAAACCGCGAGGGGTGTATTTATAAATAAATTATCTACCGCGCTTATTTCTAACGACGCTTTTGTGGCGAATTCTTCTGAGAAAATCGTAAAATAATTACCATAGATTAAACTGGTATCCATTTTACAAAAAAAAATTAGTTCGTGAGCAGGTTGCTTAGAAATAAATCAGTCAACCAAAATACTGCGTCACCACAAACTTCCCGATCAGGATGGTGACGTAGTTAACCTTTACCATACCACGATAAAATATATCCGAACGCAGCCATGCTGTCAACTCGTGTTACCGTAAATAACAGTTAGAAAAATTGTTTTTATTAGCTTAAATGGCTTTAATGGCCCGAATTTACCCTAAATATTGAGCATTCAATTTTGAAAAAATGATTAATAACATAATCTAGAGCATTCATTAAGTCCTATACAATGTGCCCTTACTTCTTATCTCTCTTCATTTAATTAGTGATAAAGAGACAATTATATTTGTATGTTTGTTGTTATTTTCACTGTGAAAATAGTGTGTGATCTGTTTTTCATATCACAAATTGTATTTTTAACAACGTATTAATTTTACAATAGATTGAATGGAATAAATAGTTGTTTTTGTATGATTCCCTTTTCATAATTGGTTTTTTACTGGTCATTCCTGAGTGCTAATATTTTCTTTAGGATTATCTAATATATGAATTTTATATTGCATGTATTTACCGAAATATGACAGGTTTAAGTATGATGGTAGACCCGTGTTACTGCATGGTTTGGGAAGGGTTAAAAAGACACCGGTGATAGTAGAACGTTCTGAGACGCTTACAGCGAACTAAACTTGCTATCAAACAACTAGACAGACATCAAGTAAGCGACTAAAATGATGTTGGTTCTTGTTCTATGGACTTCAAAAATGTAATTTAATTAGGGATTCTGTGTAGAGACAACCCGGGAATTCATTGGTTTTATGCTGTCTCGAGTCCTGGGATTTAAAAAAAAAATATATATATATATATATGAGAGATTCAAGACCCTGATTTTTCTTGGCGTTATTCATTTTAACCCTTCCCTAGCCATGCATTAACATAGGTCTACCGAGCCAATTAAATCGTATTTCTATAAATATGTACAATGTAAAACTTACATTTTACCTAGTCCTACAAAAATCATTTGCGCTTAAAAATGACTAGTGGAAAACCAATTATGCAAAGCCAATCAGAATAAAAATAATAATTAGTGAATTCAATGCTATATAAAATTAATACGTTACATGCTATCTACATTAAAAATACTACTTGAACCACGTGAAAAAAATCACACATTAATTTAAATGAAGACAGGTTAATATAAAAATTATGTTAGATGGGTTTTTTGACGAAAGTTTTATAAGAATAACGTTTGAGAATAAAATTAACGTATTAATTTTATCATTTCTTATTATATTTATAGTAACTATTTAAGTCATTTAAGCTTATTTTCCCATTTAAAGTGCTTAAAAAACTCAAATTTCTTGCAGTAACACGAGTTGACAGCATGGCTGCGTATTATATTTTTAGCATGGTATGGTAAAGGTTAAACAGGTTGGCTTCATCCCATCTAACTATTGTCACACAGCAGGCAGTGGGCAGTGGACCCCGCGACGAGCGGTCCACGCGTAAGTAGGTATATAAAAAAATACTTTCCATAGTTTATATGGTCAGCCATAAAGATTTGCATTAAAGAGAATATTTACTTCTAACAAAAAAATCTGAAGTAAATGGTTTTGTCGGTTTGTTCAAACGAGGGATTAAGTTTCATTGTAAAATGTGTTATAAAAAAAAAATTAATGTCATCTTTTGAAACAAAATTTAGGAAGGGTTATTATTAAATTATTTGAATAACTTTATTAGTGGACTCCAATTGACTTTAACCAAATACGTACGTTATTAATTGTTATTTTTTTTAATAAATTAATGTTAATGTATGATTTTTTACACACATAATAATATACCCATAATCAGGCCTATTCTCAAAATTGCAATATTGAAATGAAGGTGATTGTTACACCAACCCTCAAAAATAGACAGATAGTTTTGACAGATTATGGTACGTTTATCTCCCTCACTCTCTCTCCCTCTCTCTCATTCAAATATAACACTATTTTTGAGGGTCGGTGTAACAATCACCTTCATTTCAATATTGCAATTTTGAGAATAGGCTTGAATAGCTGCTTATCGTGCGTATGAATATTTATTAAAATATATTTTTATTTTAATTAAATTAAAATTAAGGTCTCGATTTTGACAATTTAGACTCTCGAGTCCCGGGAATTGAAAAAAGTCGGGAATCCCTAATTGTAATGTATCCCGTGGAATGCCTCAATCCTGCGACCCCATCTAAGGCAGTGAACAGAAGATTGTTCCAATTGTTCGGTCACACGATGCGCCAAAGTGGCAGCCTTGAAATGGAGATTGAAAACTGAAGACCTGTAAAAGGACCACAAAGGTAGATAGATTTGTCACGTCTGGCTGGAGAGGCTGACGTCTCATCTGATTGAGAAAGCAGAAGAGCACATTCTGTATCATGTATAAGGGCGTGAACAACCCAGGTACGTACGTCACAAGCAACGAACACTCGTCGTGGGAGGGCAAAGAAACGAATAGAAATGAAGTTTGCTGAACCCTCTGAGCGGTGATCAAACCAGATATACCTGGGGGCGACCGGTCGGACCTTCTGGCGCCGGATCGAGGATACTCAGGGCCGGATGTGTGATCATCACCTTTTACTATGGTAACTGATAAATTGTTCGCGGGTTGTTCGAACGTCAAATTTACTATTGTCAAAGCATAGATGAGATGTCTATGAAATATCGTTTATTTTTTGCATTATCTAAAGGATTTTTTCGCGTTCGATATCTGTCACTTTGGTGGTAAAATTTATTCGTTTTATGTGTAATAATGTATATTTAACAGCGAGATCATCATCAGATGTCATCAGTAAAATAGCGGGATATTGAATGATTCATTGTCCTGTGCTGCCATGTTCTAGGTATCTCTGTGTTAGATGACATTTGGAACAGCTGTGTAAAGTCCGCTATATTTAAGTATCGATTCTCAATTTTACTATCGGATATCGTAGAGTAAAATGAGTTTACTACGGGTGTACTTTAGAGAAGTAAATATCTTATTACTAACGATCGAACAACCCGTTTTCGCAAAAATGTTTACTTTAGTAAAAAGTAAAATTGATCACAAGTAGTGCGTTAGAAAACTTATCTGTAAGAATAATTATCGCTGTAATTAATTACACTGCGGTTAAGAGCGCGCGGTTTTTACTAGTGATGGGACGAATCCAAAATTTGTATCGATTCAGATACGATTTTCAATTTCGATTCATATTTTTTTGTCTTGTATATAAATAATCTTCCCATCACTAGTAAAAATATGAAAATATCCGAAACGGTCGAGCAACTATACATTTTAAAATTAGGTGACTGCACATCGAATGATATTTGTGTTTATACCTGCTGCTCTGTTATACTTCTCCGCTCGCAGAGACAAGCAGTTATCACGAGGGTCGGCGCAAGGGTCCATGGAAGCAGACATGCGCGAGGGCTGCAGCGGAGATCCAGGATAAAAAAAGGCAGTGACTACATATTACAACCACTATTTGTGGGACCGTAGGTTTTGAAACATGTCGATGTATCAATAAATAGTGGTTTTAAAGAAAGTGTTTTTTTTTATTATTTCCACTACTTTCCCTAGCTATCCACAGTGACAACCGATCCTTCAATGAGGGCCGACCCATCGCTTACCCAAGACCGATGTGATAAGCTCGAGGCTCCTATCTTGATCCTACACTAGGCGGCTGGTCGATAGCGCCAAGCAGAGAGATACCGCGCAGCTGCCAAATCAAACTGTGGCTCTCATTGTCCTCGGCAGAATCACTTTATTAATAAAAATAATACAAATGAGTATAAAGCTTGTTAATACAATCATGATTACAGAAAACAGAATTAATGCAGATGGAGTGAGGAGAGTTTCCATTTCGGGGAAAAGAACGGCACAAAAGGAAAACAAATAGGAGACTTACACTCCACACACCACTGCCGGCAGATTTAACCCACAAAAGCAGCACACGATACGTCGCAGTTTAACACTAGGGATGATTTTCCTTAGGGCGACTTCTTCCACTTTCACGCCAATAAACACTTTTTAGTGAATCCTCACCAGTACCTAATAGATATAATAAATAAATAAAGTCTATATTTGTTTATAATTTCACCAAATAAAGTCTCAGAAATAATTATATCTGCAACTTTCGTTGAAAGCGATCACTTTGTGGTTTGACATATTAAATTAAATAAGACCCAATCGCAGCCGGTTTCGCTCAGCTCAAGCTTCATCAGGGTGAATTTAAAACTAATAATAAATACAAAGTGATTGTGTTCTATTTAATCCAATTAGATCTGCATTCAAATAATGTTACCGCAAATGATAATATGATATTTATTTCTCTTCATTGGATTTAGTAATTGAAATAAAAACAGTGATATATTTTTAGACCTAAACCTGCTACATATCAATGCTGCATTGCCTTCTACAGCATATATGAAGATAATTGGTTCATCCACGGGTAATTATTATTATAGTATTAAAAAACAGGAAAATATGAGTATTTTCCTTGTAGTGACGAAATTCTTCTCGTTATCTTGTACATGCGCTCATCGCAAATATCAATAGAATTAAAACAATTATTCCAGAAGGGTCCACGATGTTTGCGCTCGACGGCTCAATAAATACAATATTTTCATATATGTAGATACACATTACCCATGTATAAAAGATAAATGAATGACTTTGCTAAATTGTTAATTTTTTTAATTATCACAGAACTATGCTGTCGTTCAATACAATTTAGTTGAATATTTACCTTAATCAAAGTAATAAAACTTCTTTGGTGATGTAATTTAATGATGCGAGGTGACGTCAGTGATTGGCTGTTCTCGGGATAGCTCCGTACACGGAATTAAGCAGAATTCAGCGCAACTAAATATTTATGTATCTGTTAATTAATCTATATATATATACATGGACACCACTATATAAAATGTTAATAAATTATTGATTTATGCAGAGTTGCTTTAGAGAGCAGATTTTTTAGACTGATTTATTTATTTCATAAAATACTTATACAAATAATAAAAAGAAGAATTGCTGAAGAAAGAAGTGCACAATTTTAATTGTTAATGACTATAGTTTGACGCGCTTGTGTTCTAGTGGTTACTATACTCACGCGGTGATCTAGTAAGTTCTAGATCAGTCTCGTTCCCTGGCAATCAAGTTAGTCCTGTTTTCATAGCACCAGCGCTAAGCTTACTATGGAAATAGTAGGAATATTGATGTGATACGGATACTGTATATTATGACCAGGATCATTATATTAAATATTACCCTTGGGTGAAGCCAACACCGCCTCAATTGGCACCTCTACATTATATGTGCTCTGAGCCAGATGACTCGAGTTCTAAAACCCTCAAGAATTAATTAGCTAGCTTCTGCCAAATTTAATAGCGTACAGAATGCAAGTTGCGATGCCGTCTCTCGCGGTAGCTTATTGAGTAATCGCATATTCCTAAACAGCCGGTTGTTTGATCAGTGGTAACCTTTTACTATAGTAAAAAAGTTCGTTTAATAAAAAATCGAAAACGAGTCGACAGATTTTGAACGCGGGGGTAAATAAAGCCACAATATGTATTACCAATGGTGAATATTTAAAACAAATCAAATTCTCAAGTATTTGAAAACGCTCTAGGTCCATTTTACGGTTGACATCATCGTCCATCTGAGCGAGTAATTCGAATAACCGTGGATCGCTTTCACACCACGCATACTCTAACTGATAATACGCAGAGACGTCGTGCAGTGCGCACGACTGCTGTTAGTGCAGTGGAGAGTTGAGAAGGATCTGAATGAGTCGGTTCGCAATCGTGCACAGCAATAGATCCATGATTACTGACTTTTTCGTCCTCCATTTGAATGCCATTAATGCGGAAGATCTGCGGTTTTAACAGGACGACGCAATGTGCCACAATCAATGTATTAACCCTTCCCAAACCATGCAGTAACACAGGTCTACCATCATAATTAAACCTGCAATATTTCGGTAAATACATGCAACATAAAATTCATATTTTAAATAATCCTAAAGAAAATATTAGCGCTCAGGAATGACTAGTGAAAAACCAATTATGAAAAGAGAATCGTACAAAAACAATTACTTTTTCCATTCAATCCGTTGGTAAAAATTCAATTTGTGATATGAAAGACAGAGATCACACACATATTCAGCGAAAAAAATAACAAACATACAAATATAATTATTTCTTTCTTACTAATTAAATGAAGAGAGATAAGAAGGAAAGACACATTGTACAAGATTTAATGAATACTCTAAATTATGTTATTAATATTTTTTTTTAAATTGAATGCTCTATATTTAGAGTAAATTCGTGCCGTTAAACCCATTTATGCTAATAAAAACAATTTTTCTAACTGTTATTTACGGTAACACGAGTTGACAGCGTGGCTGCTTTCGGCTATTTTATATCATGGTATGGTAAATGTTAAAGGAAACATTCCATCCATCAGTTGGCATCCGAGATCGTGAGATTTAACACCTTCGGGTTGTTTTCTGTGAGGATACGTGAAGTCGTCAGTCTACGCCGATAAATCATTTCATGAATGCATTCCTGATGAGAAGCAGCATCATCTAAGGCACGATTCCTGACTTTGATTTGCCTTCCACCTCTTCTGTCTTTCATTAGCCACGCGACGCTTTCTAGAAGGATCTTCGTCCTCATTCATTATAACTGAGAAAAAAAATTGCGTATAAATGTCATACCAACCAAAAAGGATGCATTGTATATTTAACAAATCAAGATTTTTATATGGGATCTCGCGGTGAATGAGTAGGACCGGTATGGGAGTTTTTTCTTATAAACGGTCCTGGGTCAGTGGTGGGTCCCCTCATTAGTAGCGCAAGTAAAATAATGCTAGAAGAAATGGAGAAATACGTGTTCACTGGGAATATTCTAGAAGGTACTGGAAAATATGGATAGACCGAGTCCGGGAATTATTACAGAGATTATACCGGTGTTGCAACGCTGAGATTCAGAGTGAAACTATAAGAGCTGGTCACCCTAGGCTGACTAAAATAAGTGATGAAATGGCTGTACGAGATAAGGTGATCCGTGTTATCGTCGCCTCCTGCAGCCAGTAGCCGGCACAGTCCCGCGAGGCGCAGTGACGCTCGCGATGTGGCTGATAGTGGTGGTGTGTTCTGCTCTCGCGGTCCTACCTGCCAGCTCAGGTGAGCGCATTGTATATTGCTCCAAATTCGCAACCCACCCCTCAATTATCATGTTATTGTTGTTAGTTTTAAGTATTAGAAACATTTTTAAGTTTAAACACATCACGCATTTCAGAGTAATGCACCTTTGAGATACGCCAATGTCCTTCCGCGGCACGTGTATTCTGTGATGGGTTTTAACATTGTTATTTTATTCAGATAGATGTTATTTCAGTCTTAATGATGCAATGGGATCCGAAATTATCAGATATAAACTGCAGATTAGTCCAGAAAGATACACACACAGAAGATTTTTAACAGCAGTGAAAATCTAATAACATATTTAATTAATATCAGATAATTTATTTTTTGATTTTAATATTTTGTACTTGACGTATTATACTTACATATATAGTTACATATTATACTTACACATAAATCAATTAAAAATGACCTTCTTAAAACAGGTTTTAGCCTCAAAACGTGACTCAGCCTAGTACCTTTAGTATTAAATACAGTAGCGTAACTATGCTAATGCGGTGCATTTGGGCTCAAAATGTTTACAACCTACAATCCATTTGGCATTGATGTTTTTGCGAGGATTAATACTTTTTCCAGCGTTAATAATAATCCATAGCAAAATCATACAATTAAAAAAATCGTACACGTATCACGAAAACACGCGAAAACATAGTATAAGGAGTAAGATTAAGAAAGGATCACTTAGATAGTTTCGTCATATGGAATGGATGAATGAATAGAGGTAAAGAAAAAAAAGTAGATTGTCCTGATTTACACAGTCGCATATCCATTCGAGTGCCAGCCAGGTCAACTAGAACTAATCTTTCATTTAATCTTCCACACTGCAACACCAATGCCGAACAAAACTCATTTTTCTACCGAGCACCCCTTTATTTCAATTCACACCTAAACGAACTAGACATTTTCAATACTACAGTTACCTCAATTAAAAATCTAAATTCAATACATAAACTTTAATGGCTATTATTTTTATTATTATCACTCAGATTTTATTCCCTATCCCATTTTCCTTTTCCTTTCGCAATATTTCCTTACTTTCCTTTTTATAACTTTTTTCTCTATCTAAAAATTTTTCTTCTCAACTTTTTTCTCACATTTTCCTGCTTTATAGTCCTTCATAAATTTTAAATTCTGCTCACATTTTAAAGTATTTTGTGTCATAATTAACTGTATGTTTTCTGAATAAAATAAAAAAAAAAGAAATATGACGCAAGTGTTGATGGCATTTGAACTAGAGGACGTCCGCGGAAGACTTGGCACGACCAGGTAAACCAGATACTGAAAGATGATACTGTTAAAAGCCTCAATAGTAGTAGTAGTAGTAGTAGTAGTAGTAGTAGTAGTAGTAGTAGTAGTAGTAGTAGTAGTAGTAGTAGTAGTAGTAGTAGTAGTAGTAGTAGTAGTAGTAGTAGTAGTAGTAGTAGTAGTAGTAGTAGTAGTAGTAGTAGTAGTAGTAGTAGTAGTAGTAGTGTTAGTAGTGGTGGTGGTGGTGGTGGTAGTGGCGTACTGCAAACTCGCTCGTTCGACAGATGATAATAATAATGTAGATTAGATTCCTGTCCATCCGAATCACACAAGATATTATAAATGTATCATGAGTTTTGAGTTCCGTACTCACATTTTATATTTCTCCACTGACCTAGCCGGTGAGTGTGAACGAAACTCAGGTCACGTGCGTCATATATTTGTCTATGCAAACACCGAAATTTAATACGGAATGACTGAGATGGCGTTGGAATACACCATTCAAACAAAACGTTTAGTTTGTTCTACAAAACAAATATAAAGAAGGGTCATTGCACACAATTTTCAGTAAGGATTAAACTCTTTCGAAGACAACAGAAGCTTTACGACATGTGCGTGTATTCCATCCGGACCAGATGATTTTGTGTCCATGGCTCTGTAACTGCACATACTAGGTACTAACATTTTAAAATTAATACTATACAAATAGTTCATTTTATTTTCAGCGATCCCTTATTTCAGAAACGATTACACGTTCGACAGCGCATCCCAAGCCTTCTACAAGGAGCACCCGCCGAGGACATGGAGCGAGGCCGTGACGCAGTGCACCGCTGAGGGGACGCAGCTGGCGGCCCCCCGGACGGAGGCCCAAGTGCGGGCGCTGACCAGATACATGGGGGCCAGCACGCCCGGCGTATGGGTCGGGATAAGTGACTTGCTGGCCCGAGGATTCTACATGACGCTAGATGGTACTCGACTCTTTCAATACACACCTTTTATTTATTGTTACGCCTCCTAGGTTTCTACATATTCTATGTTCATTTCTCGGTCAGCTGTTTCCTACAATTCCTGCCCTACTTCGGATTCCACAGTGGACTCCAGCTGTTTCCGCAATCCGTTAATGTGGTCAGTCCAGCTATCTCGAAAATGAAGGATATTCAGCGGAAAATTTTCCAGTTTAATATTAAATAAATATTAAAAAAACAACAGTGTTATTCTCATATTTTATTTATACAAAATGGAGTTATACGATGCTAATTTAACGTTTTATAAACAAAATAGTCTAAATGCCGTCCATTTCTCTCAAGACACGCTTGCAATCGGACTCGCGCGAGAGCAAAGTGTCGGTTCAATGGCAGCAACTTCACGGCATATATTTTCTTGTGGGGTCTGAATTGATCGAGGATTGTTACTGTAAACTCTCGACTTAAGGTACCCCCACAAAAAAAGTCGCACGGTGTAAGGTCCGGTGACCGAGGTGCCCAGGGTATGTCTCCGTACTTGCTGATTAATTTATTGGGAATATTTCCCCTCAGCTTCTGCATTGAACCTTAGCTGTGTGTATAGTGGTCTCGTCTTAATGAAATTGTGTTCTGTTGTTAAACCCGAGAAACAGCTGCAGTTGCGGCAATTCACGTCAGCAGTGACTGTCTCTCGCTCGTTAAAAAAATAATAGCCAATTATCCCTCGGCCAGAAATTGCATACCACACTGTCGTTTTTGCATAATGCAAACGTTTTTGATGGCGTTCCCTTGGATTGTCGAGGCACCAGTATCTCATTTTCTATTTATTAACATAGCTATCGATATGAAAATGTGCTTCGTCAGTAAATAATACGTTTGCAAGCGATCGAGCTGTTCCAAAATGTTCCAGCATGCACGATTTGCAGTTTCTATGGGTGAAACTGTAATTTATTTTTCAAATTATTTTATTCCAGTACAGGCTGCAATCTTTCTTATCGAATCACACGGATTGTGCATAATTTCCCGTCGAACTTGAGTCACATGTTCTGGCGTCGCTGCTGGCGTCGGTGGTCCCGGAGGAGTTTGGTTAACCATTGTCCCGTCTAGTCTGAACTTTTGAATACAACACCAGATAAGTTGCGCGCTCAGTCCATCGCTCACTCGTCGAATATTAAAGTGAGTACAAAAATCGCGACCAATGAATCACCACATTTTAAATATTGCTCAACCGCGAACGCGCGGTTTATTTAAATGATTTTAGTTACCCTTTCCTCCGTGGAGTAATTATGTGGTTTCGCTGGAACTGATGTAAATTGATATTCTTATTGTCAGAGACCTTATCATTAAAAATTCCCTCCCGTTAATGTATATAATATCTATGTTTGCTAATGGTTTAATTATTGTAAAATTATTATGTTAAGCTTAATTGTCATTTTTCCCGTTTATTTACATTATTAGTCGAAATATTCTAGAAGTGCCTCTATTTATTTTAACTATCTAGATTACCCCACTGTGATGGGTTAATTTGTCTCGATTTTAGATGTTTTGAACATATTAAGAAGTGGGGAGAAGACAATTTTCTGTTGGCTATTGATTCAAGTTATATTTGTGTCTTTCGTTATTTTGTTAATTTCTAATTGATCAATTAAACCTTCGGTTTCAATATGAAACAATGTTGGCCCGTTATTATCAAGCTGAACTTGGTTTTCTTTCAATTTGAAATCTACATTTTTATTTTTATAGCAACGCATTTATATGTTCAGTGAATCTAATTGAAAGGGCCCTTCCTGTCTGTCCGATATATGTGGCATATATGATCGCATGTTATTTTATATATGTTACTATTTTCAGTTTAGGTATTCTGTTTTTCGAGTTTATCAGATGTGTTCCCATATTATTGTTAGTTCTAAAAGCTATTTTTAAACAGCATTTTTTAATCTCTTTGGCTGTTAGCAAACAGAACTGTTTAAAAATGGCCTTAACCGCCGAAACAGCTGTAACATCTAAATAATGCTTACGCAAACTAGCAGAACTCAATGAAAATATTTATATTACTTTGATTTTGTAAATTTATTTAAAAATATTGATAATATAGTTTGATAACCTCTGTGAACATTCAACTTATGCATAAGATTCTAGTTCAAAGGCATTGCTTTCTTCCTATATCCATTACGTCTGGATAGGTTTCGGTATTCTTCTTCGGAGGTCCCTCGTTACGATGATGATGTATGGCCATGGTTCACGATTGTGAGTCCGAGTGTGGCTGAGGAGTCCTATTTTCGAACCGCATACCCATCCACACATAGGCAGGGCGGTTCCGAGCACAGCATCTTGCTCCATCATTTTTGTGACCGCCTAGGAGTGATCCTGCAGAGTGCATTGTTATTGAGTTGACCATCTGCGTGGAATGGTTTAAGGTGCAGGTGATATTGCACAGTACCAACCCCACACGCTGTTGGAAGGCTCGGTCCAGAGACAAGGTGGTCCGAGAGAGACGACTGGAGCTCTTCTGCTGGATCTTTGCGCAGAACTTTATACAGACCTCAATATAGTTAGTTCCCAAACGTTCCAGTATTAGTCAGGTAAGAAGTAACCTTCCTCGCTGCGTCTGTCAGACTGAATATTATGTTTAGGAGAACACATTCTTATTTTGA
Source organism: Eubasilissa splendida (assembly GCA_031772225.1). Lineage (NCBI taxonomy): Eukaryota > Metazoa > Arthropoda > Insecta > Trichoptera > Phryganeidae > Eubasilissa > Eubasilissa splendida. The sequence continues at coordinate 171,456 of CM062865.1, read as the reverse complement.
AGTTGTAATTATTCAGAACAGACGCTCTGTGATATTTTAAATATGAATTAAATATATTCATTATAAATAATGTAAAAATAAGGTAGATGGCTCTGTCAAATGATGGAACGATTAAATGTATTAACATCAAAAGTAGGGTCGAAAATTGTCGCTAAAAATAATGTCGCTGTAGCTTAGTTGGATAAAGCACCTTCCCCGGTTAGGAAAGAGATCCAGGTTCGAATCCCGGTGGCGCAACAACAATATTTTTCGATAAAATTGATTTTATATGTATATCTTTATAATTAATATATTTAATTCATATTTGAATATTATGTGTCTGTCGGGCACAATCACTCGGCCATCATTTTGCTCGATCATGTAGTCTTGTGCCTTTAGGAAAAATTGCATTTTTCTTCCTAGCTGGCCATGATGTCTAGCGGTATGATTTATTTTTATAGCGTGACAATTTTACCAGGTTATAACTGAATGTAACACAGGGTTACAAGCGATGCATCCGAATCACGATCGCGTCGGTTAAAGATATCAGTGTAGGTACATGTTAGTGTAAATCATCGCTTCACTGGTCATTAAAGCGTGATCACAGAGCGCTCGAGAAATACTCTCTCGGGGAACTCGGGGACAGCTCACGCTGATTGCTTTATGCTAGTTTTTTTATAGATATATTATAGAATCTCACGAGATTATCAAATAAACATGTCATCAGACAATGTCTGGTGATATCACTTATGAATATGTAGCGACCGTAATTCAAATCTACCGCCATCTCAGTTGGCATCGACCCTGGCGACAGCGCTGCCGGCTGCTGCCATAAGTCTGGCTCAATTCACCGCCAGACAGTCTCTCGAGTTTCAGCGTTTCACAATGGCGGTCTTGCCGGCCCGCGCTTGCCGAGCAAGACCGCCAATTCATTTCATATCATCATTTCCTACATCTTCATTCACTGTATTCATTTCTATCTGTCTTCATTGTTTTTATCATTTGTCATAATAAACCTCAACACGCGCCAATCACACGTATTTCGTTTAACCACCGTCCTAACCCCTAAAAATACATAAATATATCATAAAAAGTTGAATGGCGTCCTTCCACTTCCCTCGGCAAGCTACACATCGCACACATTATCTTCAACAAATTAACTATTATTTTTATAGGATATTCGGCATCAGAGATCTTCATGAAATGGAAAAATTTGGAGCCAACCAACGATCTAGGAAATGACAACTGCATCCAGATGGATCGCGCCGGGCTGTACAACGTCACGGTGTGCAACATCACCCGCCAATTCATATGCAAGAAGGAACTCAGCACGGGTAATTTCAATCCTACCACTAATATAATTACTCATTTACGTGTATGTATATAGAAGCCGTATATAGAAGCTCGTCCTCAGTCAGATTGAGAAAATAGTATCTTATCGTTTAATACTTACGATAGGATGATTTAAATATATGTAGCGATCATAATTCAAATCTACCACCATCTCAGTCGGCATCGACGCTAGCGACAGCGCTGCCAGCTGCTGCTACATGTCGGACCAAGCAGTCTCTCCGGTATCAGCGTTTCACAACGGCGGTCTTGCCGGCTCGCTCTTGCCGAGCAAGACCGCCAATTCATTTCATTTCACGCACACATGCACCTTCTTCACTCGTTCATTCGCTGTATTCATTTCTATCTGTCTTCATTGTTTTTATCACATTTATTTCATTTAACCACCGTCCTAACCCCCAAATATATATTTAATGTTCCCGTGAATGTCTTCGACAGTTGTTGTTCCCGGATTTTCTATGTATCTCTGGCGTCGTGGGTTGGTCCGATGTTATCGTTCTTCTTAGCTCTGTATATGCGCACTCCTGTCGCTCCGATTATTGAGAGCTCCTTACCAGACGATGTACTGACCTCAATTGACTCGTTTGACAGCGATCCTTCAATCTTCGAAAGCGGCAACATTCACGCAACATAAATGACAAACACCAATCAATAAGAAATCCAACAAAACATTAAAGCAAACCATTTATTAGTTCACAATACGACAAACATAATTACTACACTCACTATTATTACATTATATTAATATCATATTTTATAAACAATATTTCTGTTGTCGCTATGGATACCGTCGGGTAGGGGTGGGCTTTTTCATTCCTCCCCTCTGTTACCGTTAGACAGAAAGGCCGGGGAGGTCCTACGACATTTGACCATTTCTCGATGCAGTAAGTCACGGGGGATGAAAAAGTCCACCTCGCCAACGGTGCCGTTTCCCATCTTTCTTGTCGAGCATTCATAGTCAACTATCTAATACGCAAAACCCTTATGTTCAGTTTCATAGGGTCTGAAGGTCCATGACCAATTGTATACTCTCCAATTTATGATCTGTAAAAACAATAAAACAATATATTTTTAAGTTTAGTAGTATTTATTTTAGTTTAAATATATAAGGATTATGCTAGAATAAGGCGGCACTGTACATCAAGTGTCGCGCCTAATTAATTTGAAATACTTAACTTCCAGTAAATTGTTTAGAGGGTTTTTTATCAGAATTTTTTACCCTTCCAATTCATGTATTAATATAAAACACTTATGATGTTTATAATAATAAGGTAGTTTGTAAAAGTGTCAAAGCGATTAGCGCTGATGCACTTGTGGTTGTAGATTAGGCGGTCTAGCCGCATGTAGAGTACTCAGAGTATCGTAGACTCTAAGGAATTGGAAGAAAAAAAATGACCAATTGTATACAGTGATACAATTTGTAAATGATATGTTAAATTGCAGGTGAAAGATGGGCGAGAACGCTCTTCAGGCCAGACTATGTCTACGAGAGCGCCTTCTCAGCATTCTACAAGGGGCACGTAGAAATGAGCAGCTGGCAGGAGGCGGTGTTCACCTGCGCGGCCGAGGGGGCCAGCCTGGCGGTGCCCGCCTCGTCTGACGAGAGGCAGCTCCTGCTGGACCTCATGTGGGGCGCCGGCCTCTGGGCGTGGGATATCTGGCTGGGGATACACGACATTGATTCGGAAGGAAAATATACTTACCTGAATGGTAATTAAATGTTTTTTTATGGTTTGTTTCGAGCACAGTCTATCAGCAATAAGCGAATGGTTGAATCATAAATGATTAATCAAACCACAAATAATAAGGATAGTTCATCAGAGATATTCAGGAGGTATTCGAACGTTTGTAAAAAGAACTGTTTGCAAAGATCTAGGGGGTTTACCACGGTGCACGATGTGGAAATGTCCGAAACTAGAAGACCGCCTTTTTCCTGCCGTAGAACAATGGTTCGAATTCATTCAAATAACAGCGCTTCAACTACTCTCAGAACTCATTATCGCGGTACCGTAGATGAAGCTCATGATATCATCACTATCACACTTGGCGTTATCTACTGGAAATACGACGATATCACGGAGAGGTGCTCCTGACCAAGAGGGTTTTTGTATTGCAAACGATACCTAGATTGACGAGAAATGCCGTTTCATTACACCAGTCCTACGAGACCGGTAGGGGTTATTCTTTCGTGCACGAGCTGCGAAACTACTATCGATCAGAAGAGCTTTATTATATTATATCTGTCTCCGCAGACTATACAAGTTACGAGAGGAACTAACGGAACTATTACAAGAACAAACTCTACAACCTGTTTAACTTGCTAACTAACTCTTGACGACAATTGATTTTCTTTCTTCCTTTTGTAGACCTCCTGCCTGACTCATCCGTGCATATTTCACTTCCATTCATCCCCTTTCTTCCATTCATCCCCTTGATGTATTTTGATGGTGCGTGTACAAGGAGACGTTTCCCTCGTCACTCGTTGATCCGACAGTAAAGGTTGGTACGCATTAGTTGGTCATTCTGCTCCACCTACAAAATATGATGGACGGAGAATGACATTTCACTCTGTACCGTCCTCAGAGACGAGTTTCCAGACAGATCTTCTACTAAAGTAAACATAATAAACTTGATCAATCTACCTTCTTCTCTACAGGCACTTCTGTACCAAATGCTCTCTTGACGTGGGCCGGAGGTCAGCCGGACAACTTCAAGGATAACGAAGACTGCATCGAGATGCACTTCAATGGAGCCTACAACGATTACGGCTGCAGTCGCCGGCGGAGATTTGTATGCAAGAAAGAGCTAAGGGCAGTGTCGGGGAAAAACTCCTTGTGTGAAACTTACGATACAGGTAGCTCTATATCCATAATAATATTACGCTTTTCCATCTACATCTGTGACTTTGTGGATGCCGGCTTTAATAGTGTCTTATGGCTGTTAAGTGCTTGATTAAACGGCCAGGTCTGTGAGACGCGATCGTGGCACAAAATAACGTGTCAGATTACTTAAATGTTTTCTCTTTTATATATTCAATAACAGTACATAAGCATATATTCAATTTGAAATGAAGTGTACATTGTATTTATTACGAGTAAAAAAAAACATACATGACATCTGTCATTATTTTTTATCAATATTGTCTATGGTATTATAGTATACAATTATATCTATGGTGTACATTTCCGAAATGTCAAAATAACAAATTTTGGTTATGTTTTTCATCCGATTCCAAATAGCATTTTTGTGTTTATTATTGTCTATCCGCAAACAAAGGTGGAGTGTGGTTTGTTTTAGGTAAATCTCTATCATTAAAATATAGATTGTATTGAGAACCTGAAGTGCGGCGTCCACCAAAGCCGACGAAGCGGACATAACGGCCGGCCTAACAGCGAACAAACAAACGGTGATAGCCGATGAGACCCTGACCGGGCAGAGGTCACTAATTTAAAAAAATAAAATAATTTCAACTTAATATACGTACAGATTACACATTATAAATATTATTATATATACAAATAAAGCGAACATCCAAACATAGGTACGTATTCCATTCAAGATTCATAATATAAAGACCGAAGTCAGTACTGAAGAAGACAGGGCCAATGGCCGCGTAGCGGTCACTATTGGCCATAAAGCAACCACTAGTAATTAAACAATTAATTAAAAGTGTGGAGGTCACGTCGGGGTCACCGCTTTAGGGAAAACATGATGTGTTGTTGTGAAAGAATGTTAATTAATTAAGGAATATGCGGGCACGAGTGTACATGTTATTTATCAGAAGGTTATATGTGCGAGCGCCGGGAGGCGTTAAAAGACGCTGGACACAGAATCGCGCCCTCTTTCAATACTCTTCGGTTCTCCAGATAAGGTCTCAGATTGTACGGTTGTCTATTAGTAATAAATTGTAGGTAACTGTTGTACATCAAGACTTGGTACTATTTTTTCTACTACCAAAATCACACCGAACCTCAGGAAATCTGTAAGATATTACCGTGGCACAAGCAATATTAAAGATTAAGGACAATTCAGTGTCGCGTCCATTACGTTACAAAAACAACAGCACCGCAGCAATTTGATCAGTCATTATTTATGTTTACAGAATATCTCTACTCGCTGAGCGCGGACCGCTGCTACAAGCTGCACACCGGCCCCGAGAGCTGGCACGACGCCCTGAAGACTTGCCTGGCGGAGGGAGCCCAGCTCGGGATTATCAACAGCGAAGCGGAAGCTCAAATTTACATATCTATCATTCAAAGGAAGTCTCCTCTCATACTAGAGGCGTACAATTCGACAATAGTGCATGTAGGATTCACCGACCTGTTGAGCCCTGGAGAATTCAAGTCCTTGAGTGGTAAATTTATTCTTAAAAACAAATTACATCAGTTTAAAAGTTTTAACCGAAGAATGCCGTAAACAGAAAATAGTTTCAGGTACACCGGCAACTCATTTGAATTATGAACTCGTATTACATTTTTTGTCTCCATTTTTATATTTTAATCTTATGTTTTAACATATATGAGGGGGCCCTCCCAAGGAGGGTGTTGAATCCACATTATTCTGATCAGTGCGTTCATTTCTGGTTGGAAGCTTCAAGCGGTTTTTTGACAGCCAAGCATGCCGTTACACAACACACGCTCACAAGCTTTAACACATAGGTTGCTGATATTCGGGATATACACAGAAAAGTGTCAAGTGCCTAATTAAAATACATGTCTTAACAAATAGACATAAAGATAAACAACTTATTTAATATAGGAAAAACCTACAATCTATTGGTATAAGACACCATAACTACATGGATTCCATCCGTGCGGAATACAATTGCTAGTACGTCCCACCTACCCAGTAGTCCTCCTTACTCCGGCCGCTGCATGGGCTCTGTATGTGACATCCTCCTGAGCGGCCCATACAGACGATGGCTCCTGACGAATCTCCAATGTCTCACAAACACAGGCTGTCGTCATCCTCATCACTTTCATGGCTGGAGCCTCCGAGCACCTGCAAAGTTGATCCACGGCGCCCTCCTTCGGTTCCTCTTGGTGCTACGTGGATACTGGCCACAATGTGACATCAAGAGCTCCCTACCTACTTGGGTCCAGTCGGACGTTGCCAGTATGAGCTATGATGTCAAAGCAACTTGAACTCTCGGAATGTCAGCGTTGTCGGCACTAAAACCCTTATTGCGCTAGCGCAAAAGCCATATGTTAGAAGCTCCTTGTTAATGGAGCACCTCCGACTCTTCCAGTGGAACATCCTCGGTATTCGAGCCTTCGTCTAAAGAGGGAGTACCCAGAGTCTTCAAATATTCCACCCTTCCCGTCCTCCCTCCTCCGGGACATTTAGAATAATCTATTTATCGAGTTTCTAGAAACAGAATTGTCAGAAGTTCCGCTCCTAGGGTTTGCCCGGTATTCTAGCTATGACTTTAGCAAAGGTTCAATGACCACTTATCTCCACTCAAGTAGTCAAGTAGGAATCGGTACTAGAATAGTTTACTAGTGGAATCTTCTCTAGAATAGTTTACTAGAGGTCTATAGAAACCGCTCGGCGAATAGCCGCTTATTTTTAATGTTAAAAATGTCTTAAATGCATGCGATACACAACTGCGGTAATAGATAAGGATTTTGCTAAATAAAGTAGTGTCGATTTTATCATATTTATAATGAATTTGTCAGAAACGCTACTTTAAGTAAGGGTATATATGATATGATCATAATTGTGCCATTTTTTTCAATTGACAATGATTCCTTAATATTTTCTAAAATAGTACAATATTTCAAATAGCTTATATATATACCTATCTTCAGTGTTGACTTAGATTTTCATGATAACACGAGTACTTACTACCTGTTATTTGTACTCTAGTGGCTACTGGTCGCCGATGAGTTAGTATTGTATCGACCCTATAACCCAACTCACGTCTCGATCTATTATAACCCTTATAACGGCTACTGTAGTAAGGCATGGTTATCAAATTTGCAGCCAGCCGCGGAGGTGGGAACGAAGACCTCAGTGCTCAAGACTATATCAATATTGTAATCAAAGACATATATTTTCAGGAGAAACTTTGGAGGATACTGGATACAACAAATGGTCTCCTAACCAGCCTGATAACAACCTCGGCAAGGAGCACTGCGGCAGCATGATGTTAGCGGACGCCAGACTAAACGATGTAGATTGCGACACCAAGGCCCTGTTCCTATGCGAGAAGAGTATCGGAAGACCCTTGTCAACTTAAAGTGAGAGCCAAGTGACGTTCTTCCTCCCATTCACAAGAAGTCAGCAACACAGAATTATCTAATTAATTGTTTAATGATACAAGGCGCGATTTCACCATTACCGGAACTTTTTTACAACACTTTACTTTCTTCGGACGCCACACACCTTCAGCTACTTTAAGGCACTTCTCATAACGGGGCACCAATTTTAACCTACGTCATAGAGCAACGCCGCCTGGGATGAAGATCATGTCTTTATTCCGTCTTTGAATTCATCATTGTCATCAAAAAACTTGCTAAATGAAGGAAAATATGGAAATTACTTGGCGATGAATATCAGCTGGTTCCATGTTTCGTGCGTTCAAGAAACGAATCACGGACCGTATCTCAGTCTTGAATATTTCAACCACTCACTACAAGATGGCCACACTACGTGAATGTCTCCAACGAATTATGTGGTGAGTCAACAGATGAAGGAAACCATTGCGCATGCGTAACATCGCAACCACAGCGCTACACCGAGAATATCCGGCAACGGTACTTATTTTAAAAACGCGTCTCGTATTAATCAATATTTGTGTGTTATTATTTTTCTTCACTTTCGTTAATAAACTACTACCTTACAATTATCGACTTTCTTTCATAAAAAGATTGTGAAGAGGACTGTTATTGAAGTAGTATTGTTAAATAAAATATAATTATTCTGAGGTTTCCACCCGACTATAACGATGAAGAAATGCATCAGTGTACTTTAGACACACCCTCAGAACCCGGCCAGGGGACTCGATGAATGAAAAGGTGCTACAAACATAAATCCTGGTAGGTACAATAAAATGCAATATTTTTCAGTCTCAAATTATAATATTTTTCAAATGTATAATATTTTTCAACGTATAATAAATTTCTGGTCATTGAAAGACTTGCCACGTTTCGTACATGTGTTAGTGTTGTTATTGTCCAATTATGACTGTACTTGAGAAGCGGACACAAGACCGAGTGCCGGCATGGACCGCTAGAAAAATAAAACTATCAAATATCGTATAAACAAACTATACAGTGTCACGTGGTCTTACATGTCCTATAAAATATTTTTAATCAAACCGGTGTCACGAGCCATATATCCGCAGGTCAGTACAACAACAGATTTTGGAAGAGGTTCTCGGTTTGTGAGCGGTCCGTGTTGCGGGACCGATTGCGGAGAAATCTTTGCCGATTATCTAATGCTGTTTCTAATCTTCGGTTTACTGTCCACTCCGTCTGCAACGCTACAAGCCTCACCATCCTGTTGATTCTTCGCTATTCACAGGGTGTAACAGACCCAGTCCACAATAATTGATGGGTGGATGCGTGACTAAATAACGACTCGAAAATGTACATAAATTCTGTACCATTATAATAATTATTGTATAAGATTTTTTAAAAAATCATGTAAAGTAATATTTGAATATGTCCAAGAACACACAATTACTGGATTTTTTCCTACAAAGGCATATATATTTTCCATTAAAAATATAATTTTAAAAAAATATTGCTGTCTCTATGAGATATATGATATTTGTTTAATCGTGTAAAACTTTTAATCTATGTACTTCGAAATTGACCAGTACGGTTATACGTTATTGTGAGTGTGATTGTGTCCGATTATTGATAACTGATTATTTATAATTCTTTAAGCGATCACCGGAGTGTGAACTAAACTGACGGCAGTTAAACAACAGTCATAACAACGGTTTACCATCGACGAGCACAGCAGCGAGAAGAGAATGCTCTTTGCTTGGACTTTGGTTTACTGGGTTTTGGAGTACCGGGTCACTTCGGACCCCTTGCTCCTTCATCATCTTGTATGCCAAATGGCCTGAAAAATTTTATTATTATTCTGCAAACATGGAGCATATTACTGCTTAAGTGGCGCAGTGAATTAAACCCTCTGGGGGCTGTTAGGGCGTTTATGATATGATATGAAAAGATGTTATGATTATGATTCTAGGAATTTAAGTTTAGTAGGTTTGGTTAAGTTATATTTTGGAGTTAATTAGTCATCGTAGTGCGTTAAGTAACTGGTCATCATTTTCATAGCGGCAGACGCGGCTACCGTGAAGTTTCAAATTTGGAAGATTGACTCCAGAATTAGCTCTTTGGGGGGATTTTATTTTGTGGAGTTTCGCAATTTGGTGGCGTATAGTGATTGGAGACCTTGAGGGTAGCGAGGGGTCGGTAAACCGGAGGGTTGGGGGCTTCCTGGTGCTTTTAGAGTCTCCATTATTGGGAGCTTGGGGTCGGTTTGCCGCGCAGGGGGGAGGGAGGGGCTCTACGGGTGGGGGTAAGTGATCTCGGAACCGTTAATTCCATGAGTGGGGTGATTCTACCTTGCGTCATCTTTCTATAGGAGTGGAGAGTACCTCTATAATCTCGATGGTCGTCGTGGGAACGGTGGTTGTCTTTGTTGATTTGGCGGTTTGCGGTGCAGGGCACTTGAAGTTGGGAGGGGTGAGCTGGACACCCTTTGTAGCTGGCGGGGTAGAGGCCCTCACACAGCGCGCATTTAGCGGGAAAGTCGCTAGGCTTAGTGCATTCCGCTGTCGGGTGGTCACCGGCGCATTTCACATATCTCAGCTTGCCGAAGCAGCAAGTGAAGGAATAGCAGTGCGCCTGACATTTGAAACATTGGCATTGTCTGGCCCAAGCGCGTAGCCGCTCGACGGTCACCCTGAGGCACATGACCGATTTGGGTTCCGTAAAGATTTTCTTTCCAGCATCGTTCCTGGTCAGGTTGACCAGAACTAGGGGTAGGGCGGTCCTACTGAGACCCATTTCCATGCGTTGTACGCAGATCGCCGAGTAGCTTTTTGACAATTCATCAGCGATATGTTGCGCTGAGATCAGCTTGGGGATGCCCCGGAGGACCACCTTGAGAGGCTTGTCCTCCGAGAGTCTATATGAGTGGTACTGGACTTTTTTATCATCGAGTAATTTATTTAGTTGGTTAAAGTCCATATAATGGACTTCGTTTGAAGATAAACTTGTCTGCCTTTGTAACGGGCTTGGTAGTCGATGCCAGGGTCTAACATGATTGTGAGGATTTGTTCGTAATCATCCTTGATGTGCAGGACCTTGGTCGGTACCCGCCCGTGCGTCGTGATCTGCGGAGGGGTGTTTTGGCTAGAGAAGGGTTGGGAGAGGTCGGTCGAGACTGCACCGGTACAGTGGGGGAGGAGACGTTGTCGGCCGTTTGGGCCTGGCCCTTTTTGGGTAGAGATAATGGAGCCTCTTGGGACTTAGTCGTGTCTTTTTCGGTGGGGGGGGGGGATCGGAAGGAGAGCGGAGAGTTTGGGCTCTCAGGACCTCTCTTCTTACCGGAATAAATTGTCAATCCATTCTCTCCTAGGCGAAGGTGAAGGGGGCGTGTGAGGGGCCGGTCACTTAAAGTCCTTCGGTGAGAATGTTTATGAAAGAACTTGTTTCAAGGCTGTTGGGGGGGCTCTTGGGGCGATCGGTATATATACCGCTGAAGGGGGGGGGGAGATGCATTTGAGTCCGTAGTCGAACGTCTGCTAGACTAGCGGCTGATTTAGGGGAGGAAAATTTTTTATAAAGGCTTTCAGCTTGGAAACCAGCGTGGGCTGCATCCTCTTTGGAGAGGGGACGGTCAGCTCATTTTTGGAGGAAATCCTCTAGGTTTTCCTCCCTTGGTTGGGAAGGGTAATCTTTAGTGCGGACGGTCGAGCCCCTGGTGGGGCTGGGAGGCATGTTCAATTTTTTTCTCGAACGCCCGTTTGTCTGGAGACTAATCATGGGAGGAGATTTTAGGAAGTAGTCCTGGGTTAATTTTTCAGCGTGAATCGATACATCGTCGGAGAGCAGGCGACCTGTTCTATTAGTGAGGAATTGTTCCAGATCCTCTTCGAAAAGTTGTGGAGAGGGGGTGGGGGTCCTGGAGGCGGGTGCGGGGAGGGCCTCTTTTCTTCTTTGCTCCCATCTTGATGATGAGGCGTTTTTTGGTAACTATAAAAATTTTAATTTTTTGAATGCCGGGTGATCGTCGCCGGGTGATTGTCACCCGACTGTATGGTCACCCTACGGGCAAGATAAAAGCTGCCGGTTTAGCCGGACTGTGGGAAAGTCCGGTAAGGTAAGGTAAGGTAATCCGGGGGAGACAAGCTGGCTTATCAACAATTTTGGGGTGCCCCGAGTGACTCGGCGCGCTGGCGGTGGGAATTTTGAGGCCATGTTAATTATTATGTTGATTTTAATTTTATTTAAGTTAGACTATGACTGGAAAGTTATTATTATTATTAAATTAAATTTAATTTTTAAACTTCGCGGTTTCGATCGCGGATTTCTTGCGCTGGGGTGAGTTTGTTTTAAGTTAAACTGTGTTTGGAGAGAATTATTATTATTATTAGAAAGATTTCTTTGTCGCTTTCTGCGAGTTGTACACTTTTTGGCGACGACGAGTAGTACTAGGTCGTGTGGTAAATTATAAAATGAGGATTTAATTAATTGAGGTGTGTAGTCGTGGAAACTGATGTTACTGACGCCAACCAACTCAGATCGGAGAGATCTATCTTCGGTCTCACAAAATGTCGTCCGTTATTCGGCCAGACACGCGGTGTCTAATCAAATAATAATCGACAAGTTCCCGCGAATAGAATTTAATATACGAGCACTGAGTTTAAGGCCAAAATAACGAGACCCTGGGGTAAAAAGCCTCGAGAAAGGCTGAAAAACCCCCAGTATGCTGGAGAGAGTCACTTCTGTTACGCGGCGTAACGGGATTTGATCATTAATCACTGAATTTGAAGGAAAGTCACTGCTGAAGCACTGTATATATCCTGTTAATCCTTGTGGTGGTCCTGGTGGCATTGATGAAGCACAGAGAAAGCACTGTTAGCAATCGCACAAGCAAAGGGACGATCGCGGCTGACAGTGAGCTATTCGGTCTCGAGCGAAAAACGTGTTTGTGCGCAGGCACAGCGGGCGAGCGAATAATTTGTGCTTTTTTGAGGCCATCCACTACGAGACAACCGGACCACTACGACTACAAGACCACATGGCGAGCGAAGCTGCGAAGCCCGCGTCCGTGAACTGGACCAGGGGCGGGCTCCAGGTGCCGCTTGTCGCACGCGCCAGCGACGAGGCACGTGGTCACGAGGAGATGTAGATTAATTAACACGTCTTTCTATATACAAATTCACACATTTACAACACAAGGAAATATGAAAAAAGAAAAATTCTTATTGCAACTTATGTATAACTTTAATTAAACGCGAGCGCACTATTTGTTTAATTGTTTTTAGAGATACTAGCTTCGGCTTGGTTGAAACCCACCTCGGTCAATGCGCGGGGGAGGGGGTAGCGACCCTTCGTCCGCTGTGGATGCATGTTAAGAGCGGGGTGAGGAGGGGCTTGCATTGCCCGGCGCGCGGCCCGCACAGCAATATTTGAATAAAGCTAAATATTAATTTAAAATTCGCGCCGAAAATAATATTCGTAATACGTAAACATCACACGTGAGATACGACCGTAACTAATTAATCATTAGAAGTACATTTTTTAAGGACGTGATATGTTAACGTGTCCTTTTAATGATAACAGAAAATACAAAAAGAAGAACAAACAAAATATAATTCCCTTACGTCCGATTAACCGTCCATCTGTACCGCATGACAACATAAAACTAACAAGATCTGCTGTTAATTGTATCACAAATAAGTGTGCGGATATCGCATCAAATAAGAAACATTATTTTTCTATTGTGTTTCTCTTCATTTTCAAAATAACTTAAGGTTATAATTATCTAAAACCCGCGGGACTGATGAAATCATCCAATTCTGCAGAAAAATATAGCAGTAAATAACAATGGTTGTAGAAAAATGTGAGACACGTGGGGAGGCCTTCATCCATCAGTAGTTAGAAAATGCCGACGATGATGATGATATTATTTCCGGTCATTTTTGATGGATTAACACTAATTGGAATATTTTTTAAAATTTTAATATTAGAAAATATAATACATTTTTAGAATAATCAGTAGGATATATATTTCTTTTAACATTTATTTATTCTCTATGAGAGTAAGACTCTTGTATAGAGAAGGTGCATATTCGAGAGTTTATGTTTCAATTAGTCTGTGTACGTATTTATTTTAACTTCAGATACAAATTTATAGTAGTCTGTAATTTTTCTAATTGTGATAGAGAGTTTGTTAATAAATTAGTGCCTGGTGATTTTAGGTTACGGTATATTTTAGTTTTGGAATATCAATTTGTTCTCTAAATCTTGTAGATCGGAATTCACTTCTAAAATTGTATATATTTTTAGTTTTGTAAATTTGGATTATTGTTTTTTTTTGTATATGTCTATATTATTTTTGGTACTTTGAAATCTGTGAAGAGTTGTGTACTTGGATAGTCTTTTTTTAGAGCAATTTTATATGCTCCTCCCTATCTAATAATACTGTATTGCAAATATGACTGTACCCCAAAGAGATTGCTTTCTAGAAAAATCCATTACATATTTTATCTTCAGATTTGTAAGTGACACGATGTATCTTGACTTGACTTTTTTATAATCAAATTATTTATTAACATAATATCAAAATATATTATTTAATTATTTTAGATGGGAAAATTAATAGTTATTAATTAACAATTGGTGACGTTATATATATATAAAGTGATTACTAAAGCCAGCTGAAGACAGATCATAAGCCCTGTAATTATCCCATACTGTCATATATTTTCCTTGATCTCGATGATATATCTGATATTTATTTAATAATTTACAGTTTTAAGCGTTAAAAAATACAAAATTGAATATCAAATTATAAATCAGTGCACAAAATCCAGATACACCTTAAAAGATATATGTTAAAGAACGCACTGTCTTGAGGTCAGTTCACGGTTACCGCTGGGTCTAGATGATGTATCTTGATTTGTATTAAATATATGTAGGCAGTTTTCCTTATTTTGTTTGTGAGATTAGTAATATGTTATTTCCATTTGAGTTTGTTATCTATTATGATTCCTGGGTACTTGATACAGTCTTTATCTTCAACTGATGAACAAGGGTGTTTGGGACATATATTTATTCTTGAACGAAAATAGTGTACTGTGCCTTCTACCTCACCCGGCACGCCGCCGCACTAGTCGAACGGCGACCTTGAAACAGTGTAGTTATGTGTGAATCGAAGAATAGTATTAAATTGAGACGTCGCGTCTGATACAATGTATTCTAAAGGACTAGGACCTCAGACGTTCAGGACGAAGAAAGTAATATAGTTTACAGTCCACCTTGGAGGTGTCAGAAGAACTGGATTGTGGTGAGTGCAAACCTCCTTCCGAATATTTTGTTTCTTCCGGCATCTATGCTTTTACGCAACAAAGAGTATTCTTGAGTGCAGGCTTTGGTGTAAATTTTAATATTAATTTCAGTGATAACTTTCTATTGAATAGCAAATCGTAGAAAGTATGTTTTATCAGTATCTACTATTGAGTAGGTTTTCATCCGTCCACTTTTTTATGGTATTAACATCCTCATTTGTAGATATATTAGCGTCAGTCCAGGTTTTTTCATTAATTATTAGTACTAGAGTACAGACGATAGTCTGCATAAGATATTATTTTACAATAAATAACAATGGTCCAAGTACCGTGCCTTGTGGTATGCCAAAGTCAGAGGTTTCAGATGTGCTATTGTGTTCATTTATTTTTCGGTATATTAAATAACTTATTAGCCATAATAAAACATTGCCATCGAGGCCAATATTTTTAAGTTGACTGTAGTTTCTTGTGTGATATGCTATCAAAGGCTATTCTTAGGTCTATAAATAAACTAATGCATTTTTCACTGTCATATATATATATATATTTGTTAATTATTGAATTTATTTTTGCAATAGCATCTTGTGTGCTAATTTGTTCCATAAATCCAAATTGATTCTCATGTATAATGTTATTGCTGCAGATATATGACGAGCTGTTTTTTTACAATTTTTTCGTAGATTTTGGCTATGTTGGAAATTATTGATATGGGGCGGTAATTTTTAATGTCTTTTTAATTTCCTGTTTTAAATATTGTCGTAAAGGCTAGTATTTATAATATGTGTTGTAGGTTTGGTAACAGTTAATATAATATAATTCGTATATTATTATGATACTACTCTCACAAATAATGCCTATTTACAAATAAAAATGCTGATGTCATTAGCAATATATGGTATTGGCGTGAGCTCGACCCGTTACAAATAATGGTGGAAATACGAAAAGTAATTCAATAAAAACGATTTGGTCTCGGCGCTAATCGGCGATCAGGTGAAATACAGAAATGGTACGACGGCAGCGAGCACCGTTCCTCGTGGAGCATAACATTTTGGAAAATTAAACAAGTTAGAAGACGCTTGTTGCTATCTGTCGTATTTAGCCCGAATTGCTAACTTTTGCCTTCAGCACTATTGTGCTAAAACATAATAAGAAAATGTTATATGTTTTGTATTTCTGTTGTGTAGATCATTTTCGTCTGTCTTTGTTCTTCATCGGGGGTGATGTCCTGGTAGAACTGACTGCATCAACACACATACACACAGATCTAACAAAGTAGCCAGGACAATATTGAACCTATGGGGAAATAGATCACGTTCGTTTAATAATGTGTTCAATAAGTGTGTGTGGCCAAAGAAGGAAATTCTACTGACTGTTGATGCAAGTTTATTGTTTAACACAGTTACAGTTTAGAGATGTACAATAGACACACAGAGACATCAATTTCCCGGAGATTCTATCTTGAAGGCGGCAGCGAAAAGAGTGGCACTCGGACGACTGGACGCTTTCGGGTGGCAGCTGATCGCTGATCGCAACAAACCACACATAAATAAACTGTCGATGTTATTAAAATTATTCCATATTTGTAAGTTAGCTGACAAAACGAACAATATGACATGTAAGAATCGTGGATAAACAATGTTTGGGGGTTAGGACGGTGGTTAAATGAAATACAGGTGTGATTGGCGCGTGTGTTGAGGTTTATTGTGACAATGAATAAAAACAATGAAGACAGACAGAAATGAATATGTAAGAAATGATGAAATGAAATGAATTGGTGGTCTTGCTCGGCTAAGGCGAGCCGGCAAGACCACCATTGTGAAACGCTGAAACTGCAGAGGCTGTCTGGCGGTGAATTGAGCCAGACTTGTGGCAGCAGCCGGCAGCGCGGTAGATTTGAATTATGGTCGCTACAAAGGTGATAAATTTTGGGTGGACGCTGATTAGAAAAAAAAAAACGAAATGATCAACTGTGTGAAGTGGTGCGGCCCCTTACCATCAAATGAACTGAGGGCCATCGGAGAATGGACCAATAAAGCACCGCCAGAGGACGGACCAGCCGACCAACGAGGGTACACAGATGGCGGTAGATTTGAATTATGGTCGCTACAAATGTATATGTTAATATTTCTCCCTTAATATAGACAGAAGAAAAAATGACATATGTTAACCTAGAGATATCTAAAAACACATTCGTTTTTCACTATACAGCCATAACGACTGCATCCAAGACGTCCAGAAAGTCAGAGAAATAGACGATGAGACGTAATATCACTATGGATGGATGGCTGAAATATGTGTCTATGTATAATACGGCACTTCATTCCATTCATTTATAACATTAGTAAATTGTCTCCTAAATGGCAATAGAGGTTGTAAATGTTAGGTTAATAGATAAATACTTGCTACGATAATTCCGAATTCCGAACTTTGAGTAATTTACCCGCTTTCGAAACATTCTCCATCCGTGTATGTCCTGCCATTACAGGGAATACAATCTTTTTCAGGTTTTTTTAAACAGATTAGTTAGATTAATCAGATTGTTCTCGGGTTCAAAGAAGTCAAATTTAAGTTACATGGAGCTTACGGCGCAGTGGTCCAGAATTAGATGTGGAGAGCGGCGATAATGATCAGAACCGCTGAGCTATGCATGTAGACATTATCTTTTGCATGTCTATGCAATAAATTATGTTTAACCTACACGCGTCTCAGAATCTACAGAATCTGTACACGGATTACGTATCACATCAATATTCTTACTGTTTTCAAACTAAGATAAAATGTTTTAAATATATTAATTAGAAAGATATACATATAAAATCAATTTTATCGAAAATATTGTTGTTGCGCCACCGGGATTCGAACCTGGATCTCTTTCCTAACCGGGGAAGGTACATTATCCAAGTATGCTACAGCGACAATATTTTTAGCGACAATTTTAGAACCTATATGTTACCTTTTTGATATTAATACATTTAATCGTTCCATTATCTATGAAATGAGATTAAGATCAAAAAACTGGTCAAAAATGTGTTGTACAAACTGTATGTTCCGCACAGCTTTGCGAGCTACGGACGCGATAGAAAGTGGCCCGAAAATAAACAAATAGAAAGGGGCCACTTTTCCGCGTCACAGGAACATTCCGCCCGGCACCCTACGCCTTTGGAATCCCCACGCCGCTGCGCTAACGGACCGCCGAGTGGAGGGGGAAGCGGCCGCCGCGAGACTCCGCCCCCGCCGGCACGCGGACGATTCCAAACTTAATTTTGTGAATATCTTGATATAGGAAATTATTTGTCATATTATATGTTTGTTAATAAAGGGAGAATGAAAGGGGCGATCGCCCGGAGATAATATTACGCACCTCAAAAATCATTTAGGCATTGAAAATGAGTTTTCTAAGTTTGAGGTGCGATAATTAATTCCCCGGGCCATCGCCCCGGGTAAGACTTATCAGGCATCGCGAGGAGAAATAAAGACTATAAGATAAAATACTCGCGGTGCCTGAAAAAGCAGAATTGTAAAGAGGAGAGAGGAAATGCCGGAGAAATCCGAAGTCTGCCGTCTCCAACCTGACGGCGAGAAAAATGAACCAAGTTTCAAGATCTCGCCGCCAGGGGGTGGCTGCGCTGGACCGCAGCGGGGCGGCAGGGGGACGGATCCGGCATTGTGATTGGTTAAGATCTCCTCGGAGCATGTTGCGCTCACTCGAATCTTTAAGTTGAATAAATAATGGTCCAGCGGCTGCAAAGATCACTCTCGTTTCTACTCTCGCTTCTTGCACCGCTGGACTTAGAAAAAGCAAATTTCGTCTTTTATTCATCTCATCTTTGGACCCCTGCTATCACCACTACCACCGAATCTTCTGGCTTCCTGACTTTGCAACGACTTTGGATCACGGACCTGGAAATTCACCCTGACATCGGCTGCTACACTGGATAAGATTTTGGACCCCCCTGGACCGCTGCACCACGCTGCAGACAATCTCATCCGAGACACCAGAGCGAACCGGCGAACCACCCCTGCATACAGTTCTTGTTTCCTGTACGGAACACTGTATATATATATATATATACAGTTTATTACAGTTAGTACAACACATTTTGTGTGAAGGCTAGTATACGTAGTAGATATATATAAACGTAGAATTTCTTCATCCATCCAAAAAAAGGACATATCCCATTTCTGCAAAATACAGGCTGTCACACAATCAGGTACAACAGTTGAACAATAAGTGCACCAGCACTCGAATACATTATATTAGTCTTACAATGCTGAGTTGTATTATATTAGTTCAGCTGAGTATTATTCTCAAAAATT
Source organism: Eubasilissa splendida (assembly GCA_031772225.1). Taxonomy (NCBI): domain Eukaryota; kingdom Metazoa; phylum Arthropoda; class Insecta; order Trichoptera; family Phryganeidae; genus Eubasilissa; species Eubasilissa splendida. The sequence continues at coordinate 152,267 of CM062865.1, read as the reverse complement.
AGTTTTGCAACACCGACCATCGTTGCATTTCTAACTAAAAAGTTAAAAAATGTGTTTATATTAACCAATCACTGAGTGACTAAATACGCAACGTCACAATATGTATAGTTTATAATTAATACTACAAAAATGTATCGTTCAAACTGATGAAAATACAATATACATACTTAATAAATAATAGTATGATGAAAGGTAGTAGATAGTATTTTCCGGTAAATACATTTTGTAAACTTTTTTTCTCGACCGCTTCCTTCCGAATGGCGCCCGGGGCGGTCGCCCGTCAGCTCGCGCCTCTAGCCAACCCTGACTCTGTATAGCATCAAATTAAAATTTGATTAGTTGATGACATCCTGAAGAAGAACATGATATTTTTCGAAACCGGTAGATGTATTTAATTCATTAAGTGGTTAATGAAACACGGTTAACAATCTAAAAATGTATTTTCACCACAAAGTTGATTTTGTAAATATATAAAAAAAAATCTGGCTTCCTTGGGCACGGGATATGTGTTGATCTTCTTAATGAATTCCTGAAGTCAAAGTATGACATCATCTTATTAAAATACACATATTTTGTGCGGTTTCGGCTTCCAACGGTTAGAAATGCGCGAATTTAATTTTTTAAGTATTTCATAAAAATTTTACGTAAATCTATCAATTACAATTATCTCACGACAACCTTCAGTTTGAGGGAACAGTAAGACTGTATAGTTCTCGTAGGTGACGGTACTAGGTTCCTTCGAAAATCGTTTTAATATCAAAAGATTTCGAAGACACGCTGTATCGATCCCGAGGGCTGTTATCGAGGGTAAAAAGATAACCCAAGACAAAAATGGAGTTTATGAAAACATCGGAAATACAGATTAGGCGGTCCATGTTATCTTCGCCTCCGGCAGCCGGGAGCCAGCAGCCAGCAGCCAGCAGTCAGTCCCGCGCGCAGTACGCGGTAGCGGGTAGTGACGTCCGCAATGTGGCTGGCAGTGCTTGCGTGTTCTGTTCTCTCGGTCCTACCTGCCGATGCAGGTGAGCTCAATTTATATCGGTCCAAAAGTGCATTCTACCCTTTTAATATTTGAAACATCACAACTGTCCTTATGATGGTACACCTGAAAGGAAACTGATACATTACACACAAGTGCAGTCAATTTTCTTGGAAATGATAGATTCGGTGAATATGGTTCTGAAATAATAACATAATAAAACATTTATTTCTATCATTAAAAATTTTTGTACACTAGTTACAACTACCTCACAATACATATTTACACATACATATAATTTCCCACCTCATTGCAGTTTCTAGCTCAACTAGGTGACTTACATAGTCCACTCTATCAATAGTTTACTCTATCAAGAGTCCACTCTATATAATCTTAAGCAAATTTATAACAAAATGAACATCTGCATTTTAATTTCGTTATAAATTTACTCATGTTTTGCTCACTAGGAAGAACCTTGTACCGAATTAGTATTTGAGTCAATGTAAAATAATCTGTAAATTGTAATTTCAGTTCAATTCAGTAAGATTAATCTCAATAAGTGTTCAATTTTACTAATCAGACATGGTCTCAATTAAGTATTACCAGGTATCTACAGATACATCTTCTATTTCTTCTTATGAATTCTGTCGTACTGATAAATGTATCAATCATATTGCAATCACACAATATTATGTATAGTATCTACACATAATATACGTTCATGATGTCGTATTGTCGCGGGAAAGGTCCCGGGGTCAGAAATTTTGATATCAATCTGATTATTTAGTCTCGGAAACCAATTTACATTTAAAATATATTTTTTAGGAGAACACATTCTTATTGTGAAGTTGTAATTATTCAGAACACAGGTCTGTGATATTTTAAATATGAATTAAATATATTAATTATAAAGATATACATATAAAATCAATTTTATCTAAAAATATTGTTGTTGCGCTACCGGGAATCGAACCTGGATCTCTTCCCTAATCGGGGGAGGTGCTTTATCCAACTAAGCTACAGCGGCATTATTTTTAGCGACAATTTTTCGACCCTATATGTTACCTTTTTGAAATTAATACATTTGATCGTTCCATCATTTGACAGAGCCATCTACCTTATTTTTACAGAATTGATAATTCTGGCGTCTACTATCAGATTTACTTAAAGGTATTTTGAAAATAATGCCGCTGTAGCTTAGTTGGATAAAGCACCTCCCCGGTTAAGGAAGAGATCCAGGTTCGAATCCCGGTAGCGCAACAACAATATTTTTCGATAAAATTGATTTTATATGTATATCTTTATAATTAATATATTTAATTCATATTTAAAATATATTATTTATACTTTAATATCTACATTAGGATGAAGCTAAAGTTGTTCAATTATTTATTAATTCAATTGTTTAATATTTTACTCCGGTTTTCCAGAATGCGAATAAATCTTTGGACACCCAAGTGAGTCTACGAATACCTTATTAGCATTTCTTCCATCCAATTGATTAAACGAACATGTGATGTATTCAGGCACAATAATCCGCTACAGTACAGTACAGTACCTAGATGCTATATATTGATATATTGCAAAAATGTGTAAAGAATAAAAAGAATGCACAAAATTATAAAAATTTAAAAAACGTCCGCCGTTATCTGCACCATAATATCTTGGTCACATAATTATTCAATCTCTTGTTTATATATATATATATTTCACTACCGTTAGTACAAATACAATTGTATACACTATTGTTAGCGATGTCAACAAAAAGATAGATAGATAGATACTTTTATTTCATAAGTTCATTTCCATAAGTGAAAATAACGAATTTTTAATTTTAAAAAACATATTATGTGTAAAGCGCCCTTGAGGTGAAAGTTTTTACGAAAATGGCACTATACAAATTATCCATTATTATTATTATTATTATTATTATTATTTATCGTGGGTCACAGCAATACCATTTATTGGGAAAAATAGTTAATATCATACTAGATGATAGGATATTACAATCTAATAATAATAATGTGTTTATTCCAGCGTGATCAGGTTTTTTTTTTAACCCGACTCGCCATACAGATAATACATTAAAGGTTATGAAATCAATATAATGCTATGAAAAAGAAAACCAAGGAAAATATTAATAAATAAAAAAATAAAAAATTTAAAAAAGTTAATAAAAAGTAAAAAGTTCACACATATATATTTATTTTTATTTATTTATTTAATTTAGCGAAATACATTGGCAAAATAAATTCAATTTTAATATATGGTTACATACATCATATGGTTGCATACATACATGTTTTTTTTTTTTTTCGCTTACCTCTCCAAAAAAGAGACCAGCTCTTGTGCTTGGAGAGGGAGTTACACTACAACAATTTTATATAATACCTTACACATGTAATTCAATTCCAATTATGTGTTTTTGAAGTGTTTATTTAGTTTCTTTTTAAACTCTTACAAAATATAAATATTACATATATAACTACTTGTAATGGCCTGTGCCATAATGAATATGTTAATAAGTTTTCTCTTCTTTCTGTTTTGATTTTGTATTAGTTCGTTCCATTTAATTGTCTGTCCACTGTGACACCCAGATGCTTTATACTATTTTTGCTTTTTATAGATAGACATTTAGCATCGTTGCGTTCTTCATCAGTTTACACACTTTGATCTTGTGGTGTAATAGTATTGTTTTCTCAGTATTCACTCTAAGCATGGTTCTGGTCGAACCGTGTTAACATTGGTATTAGCTGTACCCGCCCAGGTTATGTGTGTGAGCTCCCGCTGCCCCCATAAATAACACCAGTGCCCGCAAGAGCGGGTTGAATAAGAAAGACAGATATTTATCGATGATTGTTGTACAGGTACAGTTAGAAGTGTATACAGTAAAAAGTCTACAATGAGGGGCGTTTGGTTTTAGTGATCTTGGGGGGATAGAAGTGGCGTGTAGGGGCCGGCTGCTGGCTGTTGTCGATACTGGTCGTGTTTTTTATTTGATTTGGTGGTGTCCTCCACACAGATGACAGCCGCAGATCCTAGCTGAAAACGGAGAAAGTCAATTGAAAACTGCTAGCGAAATCATAAAACCGAATTCATTTTTGATGAAATCGGGGTTCTGAAGGCGCCGTGATTTTGTCGATTTTTACGGATCTGTAGCAACAATAGTGCTATTCTATATGCCATACAGACCATAGGCCCATAAAGTTCCATCCAGTTGGTTAAGGTAAAGATAGAGGAAAGGAAAAATTCTGGTTAATCAAAGTGCTCACTCACCTCACATATTACTCGTAAATTAGATTAAATAATGTGCTTCAGGAAGCCTGGAAGCACCGACTTCTATATTAGCGCCAAGATCTACACTGCTATAGAAAATCGACGTTTCGCGTCCGCACCTGAAGCAGCCAAGTAGAGTAAGGTGTCGTTTATTATCACAGATGGCGCCTGCCATCAATCTTGAGCAGAAATATGTGTTTATACTAAGAGTAATCAATGACAGTTGTATAATCACCAGACACTAAGCTAAGTATAAGTGATACCAGATATGAGAATCGATGTTTTTATAAACCTGCAGAATGCATTTTTATGCAGGACCAAGCTTCCGCGCGCTGTCGCCCGCGTGCCCTTACTGGTGGCGGTTCCCGCGCAGTAGCGTTTTAAAAAGTGAAAAAATGTACGGCCCGCCTGTATAATAAATAATCTGTTTGGAGCTCTTCTTCATATTGAATTCTATTAACATTGTACAGATTTGGATGTATCTATTTCTTCTGAATATTATTTTCGTAGCTTTATTTTGCAGTATAACAATAATTGTTGTATTTCTTCGTCACTAGTACTAGTAGATGATACTAATGAATATTGTGATCCGTCACAAAAGTGACATTTTATAGCACTCTTTTTAGTCACCCAATATGAAGGGAAGTATTGCTTCCACGTCGTGTTTATCAAGAGTTATGTTATTTTATCCATTTTCAGCTTCTCCCAGCTTCAGAAATGATTACACATTCGACATTACGTCCCAGGCCTTCTACAAGGAGCACCCGGCGAAGACATGGAGCGAGGCCGTGAGCCAGTGTGCCGCCGAGAAGGCGCAACTGGCGGCCCCCAGGACGGAGGCTCAGGTGCGGGCGCTGACCAGGCACATGGGGGCCAGCACGCCCAGGGTGTGGATCGGGATAAGTGACTTGCTGGCCCGAGGATTCTACATGACTCTAGACGGTACAGTCTCTTTCATTTTTGATTATATAAACAAATGATAATGCTTTTATTTCCTTGCTTTCTATATTCATTCCCTGGTGAAAGGCTTCCAGCTGTCTTCTGTAATCCTTCGAAGCCCGGAAGCTGCTATTCCAGCATATTTTTACATCGATGGTTATAAGCTATAATTCTTCGGTTAATATGTACAAACTGACCTGATTTACAACTTGACGATATGTTTCAATTACTATTCTCTGTCTTTCAGTGGACTTAATTATTTCTTGTGAAGCGACGGAATAGTACGTCAATTGTGTTAGAAATCTCCCGTTCTAAGGGTATGCTAAGGGATCATTCACTCTCAGAAATCAAGAAGAAAAGACCCGCTTTGCCGGCAAAAGGCATCATTTTTCCTCCTCACAATACGCCGGTTCATACCGTAGTATGACCAACAGTGGAACATAATGTTAAAAACCTCGAAGATTGTGTAGTATTACGCTTTGAAAAAATATATTCATAGATTATATTGAAAAATGAAACAAATTCCAACCATGCTTGTGTATCTATGTTTTTTGTTGTAAAGGCTAAGAATATTGCAGTCTACACTACCTTCCCTTACAGTTCCGATCCATTTTATGTACTCGTAAGTTAGGTTAGGTTAATCAAATTATATATAATTCTCATTTAAAATATTAGCTGGCTTAAAATGAGCTCATTGTCGTCAGGATTTTCGGCCTCGGAGATCTTCATGAATTGGAAAAAGACGGAGCCGGCCAACTACGAGGGGAACGAGAACTGCATTCAGATGGACCTCGCCGGGCTGTACAACGACACCGCGTGCGACCTGCGCTGCCAGTTCATATGCAAGAAGGAGCTCAGCAAGGGTACTCTGATCCTACCGATCGTATATTATGTCTAAGGTCTGGCCGTTTGATCAGTGGTAAATTTTTACTATAATAAAAAAATATTACTAACTTTGTCTGACCGTTAATTAAAAATATTTACCCATCAAATGTACGTGCAGTAGTAAACTTATTTTACCGTCCAATATTGGATGGTAAAACTGTAAATCGTTAGTTAAAAATGGCCGACTCTTCACAGCTGTTTCTAAAGTCATCTGTCACATTGATAGGTGTAGTATACGAGAATAAATCTTTTAATATCCTCGTATAATTTGATACTGGTGATCTCGCTGTTGACAAGATTTTTCCGCAATTGATTTATATTTCATTATACGATGACACATAAATTACACATAATAATGACAGCTGTCATCATTACGCGCTCTTATTAAGAGAAGTGTTAGGTGAAATTTGACTAGAAATGTAAAATGTGCAAAATATATTTTTTTGTAATCGTTTAATTCATGAATTCTAGGAGAACACATCCTTATTGTGAAGTTGTAATTATTCAGAACATAGCTCTGTGATATTTTAAATATGAATTAAATATATTAATTAGAAATATATACATATAAAATCAATTTAAATTTAATTTTTATTTTTATTCTGGCGTCTGCTATCAGTTTACTCAAAGGTATTTGAGATTCCGTAAAAATAAGGTAGATGGCTTTTTCAAATAATGGAACGATTAAATGTATTAATATCAAAAAGATAACATATAGGTTCGAAAATTGTCGCTAAAAATATTGTCGCTGTAGCATAGTTGGATAATGCACCTTCCCCGGTTAGGAAAGAGATCCAGGTTCGAATCCCGGTGGCGCAACAAAATATTTTTCGATAAAATTGATTTTGTATGTATATCTTTCTAATTAATATATTTAAAATTCTACTTATTATAACTAATTATTATTCTACGTGTACGGCCCCTGTGAAAGCCGATCATTGTTTATTTCTGTTCTTGGGATGTGAACATTCAGCAGAGGTCCTTACAGTGAATGTTTCTGACATCAACAGACGAATCACTCGACGACTGCTCCTCCGTGTACTGCGTGCATCCTGCTCCAGACGTCAACCAGCTGGGAAAGGAATTCAAAAAGGAATACGAAGGTATTTAATTGAGTACAATAATATACCTGTTTCCTCCAAGTTTTTTCATATTTTGGCGTCTTACAATCGCTGTAAAATTCCGCAGTCGCGATGACTATTAGTAGTGGGGGGTCAGTCGGTCAGTCGGTCCGGAGCAGCTAGTCAAGTGACAGTAGCCGCTGCCTAAACACGTTTAAAACGTGGGCCCTAATCACTGTTTAAAATGTCGCCAAGAAGACATTTTAAACAGTGCTATGATGCTGCATTGAAAAGAAAAGTGATTCAGAAAAATCAGACACTGAATCTGAAGAAATTCCTGTTAGTGGTAAACGGAAACAATTGAACACGCTCATTGACCTGGTGGGTAATCTAACAGCCTTTGTTTTAGAATTATAAAGATTTGTTGCTATTCGTTTAATGCTGTTTTACTTCTAGCTAATCTTTTATTCAATATTTTTAAATAATTTGATTGTAACAAATAAATGTTATCGGACGAGATTCAAATGAGTTATTGATAAAAATATGAAAAAACTTTCAAAAACTGACCTAAGACAGTCGCTTTTACGGGATTGAATCTCAGCGCTTACGACAAAACATATATTGTCAACATTTTGAGCATATTTTTTACGGCGGGTAGACAAAGGATACCAGGTATGCGTCCATGTATTTATTTTGACTTATTTTCGTCTGGCAGCCCCTAGACAATGTCAGTAATATAACTATTTGAGGGGCGTTGCGCTAACCTATAAGTTTTATGACACTACATGGTCGGGTTCCGACACGGTTTAGAAGCGGGTCGCCATGGGGCAATTGTTATTTATATTTTTTTGACAATAATAAGCAATTTACTGACCGGAATTCACAGAGCACAATCAATATTATATCTATTTTGAGTATAAGTTGTCTATTGTTTTACTTATTTTTTTAAATTGTGTCAATTGTCAAAGGATGTAATTTTTATATTATATTTATTTCACTTGTATAAATATTTTGTTTTAATTATTTTCATCCGGTTTAAAAAATACTAATATATAAAAAATAAATAATACATTTGAATTGTTTATAACCACTGCTACACACCAGCAGGTAGTGAAATCGCCAACATGATTACAGGTGAGAGATCTGCGAAACCATTCTTCAGGCCGGACTACACCTACGAGAGCGCCTTCGCGGCGTTCTACAAGGGGCACGTGGAAGCGAGCACGTGGCACGAGGCGGTGTTCACCTGCGCGGCCGAGGGCGCCATCCTGGGGGCGCCCACCGCGGAAGGCGAGAGGCGCCTGATGATGGACCTCATGTTGAGCCCCGGCCTCTGGGCCGGCTCCATCTGGCTGGGGATACACGACATCAATTCCGAGGGACGGTTTATTATGCTGAATGGTAAATAAATGTTTTCTATCGTTTCTTTCAATTTTCGAACATTGTTTGAGCATTATGCATGCTTTGTTCATTAGCGTTGGTTTTTAAAAACCTCAATATGTGAAGTGTCTGTTTATGTGGGTAAGACTGCAAACTTCTGCCGGCACCAAAACGCGGAATACAGATTACAGATTTTTTTCAGTCGGGTATAATCATATTGAATACCCGAGTAGGTGGAAACCAAAGAAGAACAATAAGGCGGGTGAATGTTTTTTTGCTTAATTTAGAGTGACAAGCTCAAAAAAAACAACCGAAAACCGAGCCAGCTATCGAAGGAATTTACGGTGACAATAATGATTGTGGAAATTATCGATAAGATCAATTTTGTTGATTTACTTTTCATTCAGAGGAAGGATTAAATCAAAATAATATGGTTTAATTAGCTTTTATTTTGCACTGTGCCTCTCAGGTGATCTAGGTCCTTCTATCTTATTCTGTTTCAGAAATATTACTCGTTTTCATTATGAAATTCTCCACAGAAACTAGATGTCTCTACGTGCCAGATAATTATTATTATTATTATATTAATTAGAAAGATATGCATATAAAATCAGTTTTATCGTAAAATATTGTTGTTGCGCCACCGGGATTCACAATAAGAATGTGTTCTCCTAATATTATCTATTAAACTAAAGCTTCGGCCATAGTGTTTATACTATTATAACTATCAATAAATATTGTTTTTAAAATTACACGGAAACTACCAGCAATGAGCACCTACATGAATTCAATTATGAAGTTCATGATGTATCTAATGTTTCTATTAAACCCTTATGAATATTACATATAATTCTCGCTCAATGTGAATATATAGTATATCTTACCATCAACCTTACGTGCAACTTACTTACGCGATACCATAATAATCATAATAATAAAATCCTTATTGCGATGTGTAAAGGACTTTTTCTCACCAAGATATATACCTATTTCTAAAAGGTACACATAGATAAAATCTAGGCTTTGATACGTACAATACAATGCAGAGAAAATAAAGAGATTAATATTAAAAATAAAAATGTACTAAATATACAAACACCCCCTACTACGTCTCCTCTCCTATCTATATTAGCCCACCCCACAACCACTTTCACTTTTCACCGAAGCCCCCCTCTCCCGAACATCGCTCTCATACCGCTACCGCCTCCCTCACCTCGCTCATGAACTCGATAGTCTATCTTCCAGTTTAATGTTTAGTTTATTACTGACGATGACGCAGTAAGCGTCGAATATGTTTTAATTAATATTTAAGTTGTGTGTTTTGTAAAAAGTTTTTCTTTAAAGTTAATTATAATGGACACACACAAAGTTAATCACGAATTTTTTTAAATATTAATAAAATGATATTCCATTCATTCACATTATGACTTCTGTTCCACAGGTACGTCTGTGTCAGATGTCCACGCGAACTGGGCTGCAGGCCAGCCAGACAACCGCAACGGTAACGAGAACTGCGTCCAGATGAAGATAAAAGGAGGCTACTACGACATCAGCTGCGAGAACCGGCGGAGATTTGTGTGCAAGAAAGAGCTCAGCGCAGTTTCGAGGACAAACTCTATATGTGAAACTCACGACACAGGTAGCCATTATATTTAATAACTACATCAGATTTTCAGTATTACAATAATTGTAATGTTCGCCACGTTCAGCCGTTTACGTTTATCAAATGAACATGTCACGCAAAGCAGCTTTGACCGCAGTCTTTAACTGTAATATACTTTATTCTTCATTATCTTTACTTATTTTCATATAAGATTTACGATCTATTCAAGTTGATATAGAACGCCATGAAGCTGCTTATTGACAGATCTATTATATAATATACTCCAGGGCTGCATTTCTGTTCAAGGATGACGTTTCGGACAACGTGTGCTCATCATTTTGTGATTGACAGCCCTTTTTGCAGAATTTGTGATCTATGTACAGTTTACAGTATAGGGTACTCACTCATGTACAGTTTACAGTATAGGGTACTCACTCATGTACAGTTTACAGTATAGGGTACTCACTCATGTACAGTTTACAGTATAGGGTACTCACTCATGTACAGTTTACAGTATAGGGTACTCACTCATGTACAGTTTACAGTATAGGGTACTCACTCATGTACAGTTTACAGTATAGGGTAAGAAACGATGTAAACTGAAGTGCGCTAATGCCGCGCAATACCGTGTCGCCATTACTGACCAATCTGTTAAGATCAGCTAGCAATACTCTACCTCCTGAACGACACTATATTTTCAATACAAATTAAGCGAATCAAATAGAAAGATACAGAAAAAATCATTTATTAATATTTAAATTGTTGCCTGTGTTATCCTATTTTGCCACATCAACTAAGTAGATTTATGAATAGTTTTTGATCTTATATTCTGTAGCTCTTTTTCTTTTACTTTTAATTTTTTTCTGTGCCGTTCTTTATGTATATTTCTATTTGATTAATTGAATTTGTATTAAAAATAGCACATAACTATGTTCTAATAAATTGCAACTTCATATAATAATAACTATATTTTTAATTTTCAATACCAATCTAATAACTGTGTATGCTAATATACAACAGAATATTATTTTTCTTCTTCTGGTTCTGCTCTCTTAACTTCTCCATTAACTGCAGTCCTCCCTCGTCTTCCCAAATCAATTCAAAAGGTTTATAGGAAAGTTTTGGCGTTGTGGGAGGTACTATGTGACGCTCAGTTCAGGCCTCCCGTAGACATCGGAAAACATGACCAAGTCATGTGTGGTGCAATCGCACCTTAGGTGCCAGAAAACACAGGAACAGGGAAAAGGGACTCACCAAACTCCGCCTCTCCTAGGTCACCCAATCACCTCCGGACGCAGTGGACTGTATGAGATTATCACACTATCCGACCGCGCTATCGCTGCAGGCGTACAGCACCGCTCGTAGTTCATTCAACCGCATAATAATAAGAGGTGATGTGACTATTGCGTACTCAGTTTAATAAATATTTTCTATTGATTTATATTGAGTGTGAATTATTTACGATCCCAGAATACGTGTACTCGCTGAGCGCGGACCGCTGCTACAAGCTGCACACCACCCCCAGGAACTGGCACGACGCCCTGAAGACTTGCCTGGCGGAGGGAGCCCAGCTCGGAATCATCAACAGTGATGCGGAAGCTAAAATTTACAAGTCCACCATTCAAAAAAAGTCTCCACCCTCCATACAGGGAACGTACAACAGGAAACTGCTGCATTTAGGATTCACCGACCTGCTGAGCCCGGGAGAATTCAAGTCAGTAAAAGGTATACTGCTCTTTTCATGGTTTGCCTTCTTTTGGAGGTTTAGAGTTCAGATCATTAACCGAAGAATGGTCCAGATAAAGAGGTAGTGCGGAATAAACATGGCAGTGGTTACTCTTAAGGGAGTTGTAACCCGCGTCTACGATGACCTCAAAATGAGACTTTGTTCTATAGGGGCTAACTTTATCATTAAATTCTTATTGTGAAGTTGTAATTATTCAGAACAGACGGTCTGTGATATTTTAAATATATTAATTAGAAAGATATATACATATAAAATCAATTTTATCGAAAAATATTGTTGTTGCGTCACTATTGGATCTCTTTCCTAACCGGGGAAGGTGCATTATCCAACATGCTACAGCGACAATACTTTTAGCGACAATTTTCGAACCTATATGTTACCTTTTTGATATTAATACATTATTTAAAATTGGTTTTATATGTATATCTTTCTAATTAATATATGTAATTCATATTTAAAAAGCTAACTTTATCAGTTAAATGTGCGCGCTTTAAGTTATCCAGTCACTCGGATGGAGTACTGGCGTTTGTAGGTTATATCATTCGGATCGGAAGGTTTCGTTCATGGTGAGACTTAGGACCCCGTCTCTCTTCAGGTCTCGCGTGTGGATGTATATGAATGTGGGATGTGCGAGTGCTGGGACTAGAGCATAATAGTATCAAATGTTTGTTTTCAGGAGAAACCTTGAAAGAAGCTGGCTACGAGCAATGGTACCCGAACCAGCCCGACAACCACGGCGGCAATGAGCACTGCGGCAGCATGGTGATAGCGGACGCCGGCTTGAACGATATCGGGTGCGACACCCGGGCCCTGTTCATCTGCGAGAAGAGCATCGGGAGACCCCTGTCGCTAGACACCACTTTGAAATACGCAGAGGCCGAAGTGACGTTCTGCCCCAAGGATAGCGTGTGACGGATCTGCGAGACGCCGGATTCCTACCGGTGTGGTGCACCTTGCGTCATGTATCCAACATGTGACCAAACCACCCGATATGAACGGAACGTTGTCGTCGTTGCGTAATCAATATTAAATGTGAATCACAAGGAGGAGGCGGGAGGCTAAATTAAATTAACAAGAGTTCTATATACAAATTTACACGTTTATTTACAACACAATAATAATGTAAAAAAAAAGGAAAATTCTTATTGCTACTTATATCTAACCTTAATTAACGGGGGCGCACGAATTGTTCAATTGTCTTTCCACTCACTTTAGTCTCTTCCCATTTGTGGCCGATTACATTCCTACCAGGGAGAGGCGGTGTACCTTGCGTCATGTATCCAACGTGTGACCGAACCACCTGTAGTGAATTTATAATAATAGGATTATTCCAAATGTATGTAGGTGTCTAGATAATAGGTATTATTATTTCATTATTATCAGTTTCCAAAATTAAAAAGTCTAAATATTTTTCTTGATGTTTCATTCATATACTATGACATTATATACATATATATATATATATATGACATTGGATTTTTAAAAGTGTTTGTGATGTGTCATTAATATGGAAGACGATCCAAATCGGTATAAGCGACGAAAAATGACCAAACTCGATAAAGTAACGATATAAAACAGGTTGCATGAGGAAAATATTGATTTCTGATGTTGGTATGTTGGCGTCACGCGCAACGAAGGCGGGAACAGGAAATATTCCGGTGGTTGGTTACTGAAACCTTACGGCGCCCCGCCATATTAACGGTCTTCTTCTTCTTCTTTATTATGTGCCACAATTAGTCATAATAACATCATAGGCCATACCTGGACAATGTGTATTCATTATATTGAATTCTGAAGGCAGCCAGAGAGAAGCTATAGAAGTCGTGCACTCATCATCAAACATCACATTTATGTGTCGAAGTAGCAGAACTCACACTGTCCAGGTCGCACGAGAGTCAGTGGAATGCTCCGTTAGGTCTCCCTGGCCACCGCTCTTCCCGGCGCCGTCAATCCCGGCAACCGACACCCTAATAAATCCCGGGAAAGTCCAAGATACCATTAGTTTCTTAATAGGTCCGATAACATATTCCTTCTAATCCTGCAATCATGACCTCGCATGCATTAATTCATATAGAAACACAGCGACTCGTCGATGAACAATGGATTAAAGTCTCAACATGTGATGTTTCTTTACAAGATTGTTAATGGTCTAGACTCTAGACGCTAGATTCCCAAACTTTTTTGTGTCGTAGACCCCTTGCCATGTTTTTCGGTTTTCGGTAGACCCACTACTTACCTGATATTGATTTTTTGTAAATTTCTAATTGTAGTGAAGTTTAGTGTTAAAAACTTAAACCACAAAGCGAATGCCTACTTCCTACAACTTACACAATTTTATAAACATATATAATAAATTTTTTACTTCATAAGTACTTTTATAAATAATGTATATGTCTTTATATTATAAGATTATAATGTAAGTAAATAGGTACTATCAGTGTATGTTGAGATCCACTATCGTGGACCCCCATTTTCATTTCATGGACCCCCAAATTTTTTTTTCGCTGACGTAGACCCCTTGCAGGTTATCCATAGACCCCTGGGGGTCGATATAGACCACTTTGGGAATCACTGGTCTAGTCCATGGGTCGGCAGACCGCGACAAATCATAATCACATTTGATACGCGGAATAGTTTGCCTGAAATATAACTTATTATTTATTTCTTCAACGCCCTTGTGGGCTTTTACATAAAAATACATTTTTATTTCATTTAAAATATAACAGTACATTTCAATACAACATAAAAAAATAAAAACTAAGTGTAATTAATACACAAATATTTCTTCAGCACAAAAGTATGCTCCTGCAACGAAAAATGTCAACTTGTTACCGAGCCGATGCATCCGCGATATTGGAGAGTTAACTCCCTAATTCCTTCCACCCATCCATATACCCGTTCCGTTTTTGGGTCCGTCTTTATCTCTATTAATTAGTATATAAACACTAGACGTCCAATTCGTAAATGGCAAACTAGGCGGCCAGCTGATGTTCTCTATAACCCCAACCATCCTACGTACGTTCGAGACGCCCGTCCTAAGACGAGTCTTCACATTGAACAGCTTCCTGGACTTTCCGCATTGATAGATAGATTTTACAAACACTCTGGTCATAACAGGTCAACCTCGTAAGAAAATTAATCGGCGATAGCCGACACATATTAAGTCTCAGTCTAATTATTTAATTTTAATTAAATACATTTATATTTACATAGGTACTGTAATTCAAAAACATTTCGAATGTTTCTGAACATTTAAAACATTAAAGCAATATTAATCTAGATATACTGAGAACACGTTTGATGTACTAGGTGATAAACCGTTGTAACTATGATTGTGACGATGATCGGTAACTGACAATCGAAGGATTACCAATCGTTGTTACAATTGAATACAATAGCGATTTAACCATCACAAATATTCACGTCAAAATTCAATAGCAGATGCTCAATATACTTGCCAGTGAGAAATATTCATGCATTTTTGCTACTTTTTACTGGCTGTACATTTTAGTACAATTCATGTCAAATATAATGTATATTTGCGTACTGTAATGTAAATATTATTAAATAGGTAAAACAGAAAACGTTCAAGTATTCTTAGTCTAGAAATATTAAAAAACACGTTTAACATGCGTACATACGACATTCGATCTCGCTATTTTGGTGATTTTTCTTACTGGCAATATATCATATGTATGGGAACAATTTATTTACTAGTCAATAACTTATTCCACATCTACATATATTTACAAGCAGAAAAGCAATTTGCCGGCTAACGCGAGGAAAGTAGCCTCTGTATTAGAATGCAGAAATCCCGCAAAGAAAAAACTAATTATTAGTTAAATGATCACACCTAGAGCAACTTCTATTCACACCACTTTTATATATTCCACAATTCGGAATAATAATAAATTAATATTAATATTCATTATTATTTTTTGATATTACAGTACAGACGCCATCTTACGGATTTCTAATGAAAATGGATCCAATAAATAATACCAAGTATTTTTTTCCATAAAAACTAGTATATTACTAGGTATAGAATAACTTATTAATGAATATAAAAAACTAGCAAAAGAAATGTAAATGGTCCGGATTTAAGGTCTCATCTGAGGCCTCGGTTTTCTCAATGCAGCCTCGGCCTTAGCCTTACAAAACAATACAAATCATCGTACACAATCCGTGTATATTATATAACATATAAAAGAGCGTAAATTAGCTGCGTGCCTATCCTAAGGTCAGGCGACTGACGAGCCGTCAGTCCGCAGATGGCGCCCGAAATGTCGCCACTACTTGCCGTGTGTTCTGCGCTCCTGGTTCTGCCTTTCAACATTTTCGCTGGTGAGCTCATTTCATAACAAAACATTGTAATTTTTATAATTATTCTTCTGTCACAAAAATAAGCATACAAAAAACTTCCATTATTTTAAAATTAAATTATACATTTTTACTGTTTCCGAGGTAAATTTGTAAAACTGCATAATCACACGTGTGAAAATAAAACACTCGCTTTTTTTATTCTACTCGTTTAATTTCCTTGAGACGCGTTTCGCCTTACAAGGGCATTATCAATCTAACAATTTGAATCAATTTTATTTGCGTGAAATGAAAAGGGACTACGTTATTCATTGAAATTCTGAGAATTTCCATATTTTTTTTAATGTTTCCAATTATTCTAAATAACACTAATGAAAATGAAAACATTTGTCAAGAGATGTTGAGAGATATTTATTTTAAAACTAAAACAAAACATAAATAAAAATCAAAGAAGTGTTCAAATTGCCCGCCACTAAATCGAATGCAAGTGCGCCATCATTTAAAAATATATATTTTACCCTGTATATAATATTTGTATTCCAGTTGATAAACACTGATAAAACCAAATAAAACGATCCAGAATTTTCTTGGTGATGTTGTGCCTACTCAGTTGTACATCCGCGCGTGGATCCCACGTCATTCGATCGGTCATTAATTAACCTTCACCATACCATGATATAAAATACCCGAACGCAGCCATGCTGTCAACTCGTGTTACCGTAAATAACAATTAGAAAAAATGTTTTTATTAGCTTAAATGGCTTTAATGGCACGAATTTACTTTAAATATTAAGCATTCAATTTTGAAAAAATGATTAATAACATAATTTAGAGCATTCATTAAGTCCTATACAATGTGTCCTTCCTTCTTATCTCTCATCATTTAATTAGTGAGAAAGAGACAATTATATTTGTATGTTTGTTGTTCTTTTCACTGTGAAAATAGTGTGTGATCTCTATCTTTCATATCACAAATTGTATTTTTATCAACGTATTAACTTTACAACGGATTGAATGGAAAAAATAATTGTTTTTGTACGATTCCCTTTTCATAATCGGTTTGTCACTAGTCATTCTTAAGCGCTAATATTCTCTTTAGGATTATCTAAAATATGAATTTTATGTTGCATGTATTTACCGAAATATTACAGGTTTAATTATGATGGTAGACATGTGTTAATGCACGGTTTGGGAAGGGTTAAGATAAGATCTCTATAGACCCCTATTGTTTATGTGACAATAATAATTGTGCGACTTTTCTAACAAAGAGAAGATTTCAATTCAAATTGGCATCTGTAGTGTGGAACCGATAAGGGAGTGCAAACTCTCATTACGGTTCCGGGAAAGGGTGTCACGTATGATGAAACCATTTTAGTGGAGTAAAAAAGTTCTGATCGTGTTCTGTGCAAAGTGGTTTGTACCGATGATGCAGTGTTGGTAGCTCAGTTACTAGTGGTTGCTTTCTGCTTATGAATCACTTATTTTGTTATCGAAGAAAACGGACGATGAATGTAATTACCTCCAGTGAGGTCACGCAGAAGACGCCCTTCCGCGCTCAAGACGTACTACTTCTCGTAACCTCGGCATCTCCGATCTGCTATATTGATGCTAACGATAAAGTAAAGAGTGCGTCAGGTGTGGATCTAAGACGAAGAATGCATTAAATACGGTGAATTATTGTCATTGTGGCCGCGGAGAAGCCAGCAGTCCGCAAGGCCGGCTAATGAAACCGGCGAAACCGGTTGTTACCTGCCAGCAAATATATTATTTAACGAAAATGAATCATCTATCGGATGAAACTCGGCGATATATAAATATTTGTCATTTACTAATTTACCGCGGATGTAGGCAGAGAAGACTCAGCGCCACGCTCTTCTGTCCTGACGCACAATTCTTGTCTCATCCACATTCGTACATGTTTTCATATAATCTCGTCGATTAACAGGACCATCTTCCAGTATCTGGTTTATCGGGTCGGGCCAAGTATTCCGCGGATGTCTTAAACTTCTGGTGTCATCAACATTTATGTCCTATATGTCCGTTCCATATAACCAAACCACTTAAGCGATCATTTCTTAATCTTACTCGCCATACTAAGATCAGCTTATTTATTTATTCTTCACGCAGTCCTAGTAAAAAATTTATTCTCTGCTAGTAATGTGTATAATTTCGTACTTGCAGCCAATCCTGAATTCAGATCAGACTACACCTTCGACGGCGCGTCCCAGGCCTTCTACAAGGAGCATCCACCGAAGACATGGAGCGATGCCGCGAGCCAGTGTGTCGCCGAGGGGGCGCAGCTGGCGGCCCCCAGGACGGAGGCCCAGGTGCGGGCGCTGACCAGGCTCATGGGGAAAAAGACAGCCAGCGTGTGGGTCGGGATACACGACTTGCTGGCCCAAGGATCCTACATGACTCTGGACGGTACTCAGCTCTTTCACAGCGCGATTATTTATTTCTAAAGCATCCGTAATATGTTCACCCCGCGTTCATTCAATAGGTAACATATTCTCTTGAGGGTCGTTTCTTTTCTCTACACTCCTTCTTCATTCGCCTTCAATATCGTCAATACTACCCTTGTCATCGGGCGACCAATAGTGTAACCAGTGGCAAAACTGAATGCCAGTGCACGTGTCGGTTGCTAGCCCTTACTTTCAAAAATACAGGAGTGTGTAAGGAAGACTTTCCTTAATCGTACCCCTTAAGGAAATATTTCATATTGAATTATCGAGTTATTCAATATTAATTGTAAAAAACATCACATAAATAATACTGCTGACATGTGAATATATTCAACATTAATTGTAGGAAACATCACATAAATACTACTGCTGATATGTGATTATATTCAACATTAATTGTAAAAAACATCACATAAATATTGCTGCTGTCATGTGAAAATATTCAACATTAATTGTAGAAAACATCATATAAATATAACTGCTAGCATGTAAATACATTCAACATTAATGTAGAAAACATCACATAAATACTACTGCTGACATGTGAATACATTCAACATTAATTGTAGAAAACATCACATAAATACTACTGCTGACATGTGAATATATTCAACATTAATGTAGAAAACATCACATAAATACTACTGCTGACATGTGAATATATTCAACATTAATTGTAAAAAACATCACATAAATATATATACATACGTTCTCTTGTCAACTCCAGTGCACATATCATGAAATCAAACATCATATTACATAGAACGATTTCAGAGTAGCTACAGTGGTACGAATTATGCGTACTTTACCATTCGGATCAAAGCAGCTATTACATGAACTCGTCGGGTCCACGTGCATTACAAAAACACAAACAATAATAAGAAATAAACATAGTTTAGTACATGTACGAGTATTATCAACACAAATAACAATTTAATAAAAGTCATACGAAAAATGTGAAAGTATTTGTAAAAAACGTGAAACAACTTACTTTCGCTCGCTTACATAGCAACATGGACGACTATTGTTTCTGTATTTTACCACCAGGGGCGTTGTATCTTTGGTCGTATCCATCTTAATTTGAAAGATACAGTGTTGGTACGATTTGGGAAAGTTTTCCCTACACTCCTGTTAAGTGGGTAATGGCGGGTCATAGTAAATCGGAACGCCCGGGTTTCGCATCTATTTTAAAGGCGGTGAGCGCGAGATACGAATCGGTTCAAGTGTGGGAGGCTGGCCAGCCGGCGGTCCACAGAACACCATCAGAAGATCGCAGACAGCGGATTATAGGCCAGATCAAGCAGGTTTGTGGTTATCATCTGCATAATTTTGAATTGCATTCTCTCTGTACATTACCAATTGAAAACTAGGATTATTTTCTTTATTCATCCGAATACATGGACACAAACTCATTCGTAACTCTATCCATCTATATTATTTTGTTTAGGAGAACACATTCTTATTGTGAAGTTGTAATTATTCAGAACAGACGGTCTGTGATATTTTTAAAATAATTACAACTTCACAATAAGAATGTGTTCTCCTAAATAATAAAGTTGTATCAATGTGTCCAAAATTTAATAAAAATGAATTGATAATTCTGGCGTCTGCTATCAGTTTACTCAAAGGTATTTGAGATTCTGTAAAAATAAGGTAGATGGCTCTGTCAAATGATGGAACGATTAAATGTATTAATATCAAAGAGGTAACATATAGGGTCGAAAATTGTCGCTAAAAATAATGTCGCTGTAGCTTAGTTGGATAAAGCACCTTCCCCGGTTAGGAAAAAGATCCAGGTTCGAATCCCGGTGGCGCAACAACAATATTTTTCGATAAAATTGATTTTATATGTATATCCTTATAATTAATATATTTAATTCATATTTTACATTATTTTGAACATTCTTCTGCGGATCCACATCTCGCCATATCAATTTTTTTCACCAAGATCCTTACAACACTGCATCTCTTATCGTTGAACAGTTTGATTAATAAACCTCAATACCGATAGGATTCTCTTCGTCGGAGATCTTCATGAAATGGAAAAAGTCGGAGCCGACCAACGTTGGGGGTAATGAAAACTGCATCCAGATGGACCGCGCCGGGGAGTACAATGACACGCTGTGCGATCTGCAATGCAACTTCGTATGCAAGAAGGAGCTCAGCAAAGGTAATCAGAATATATAAAAATCACAACACTTGTCACACTTCAAATTGCGGTGCCCCACTACAGAGGGTTAAATATTTCACATCTCACTACGAACAATGTGCAAATTACATTTTTCACACTAGCGTAGTGTCGAATTGAAAGGTTAGACTTTATTTAAATACTTAACAACATAAATAAATACTAATTTATTCATTTGATAAAGAGTTAATCAAATACGTAGCGATCAGAATTCATATTCACCGCCATCTCAGTCGACATCGACGCTAACGACAGCGCTGCCGGCTGCTGCTACAAGTCTGGTTCAATCATTCACCCTGCATTCACCGCCAAGCAGTCTCTCCAGTTTCATCGTTTCACAACGGCGGTCTTGCCGGCCCACGCGCGTCGAGCAAGACCGCCAAATCGCTTCATTCCAGTTCATAATACACGCGCACCTTCTACATCTTCATTCATTCCTTTTATTATATCTATCTTCATTGTTATATCCATCACAATAAACACCTCAACACGCCAATCACATTTCTTTCATTTAACCACCGTCCTAACCCCCAAAAATGTAAATCTGATACTGATACAGTAAATGACAGTGCTTAGATTAAGGCTATAATTTAAAACAATAATTTATTTAAGACTTTGGTAGTAAAGGTTCAATTTTACGCTGATTAGAAGACAATAAAAATAATGAAAACATCATCTTCTATTGAATGATCAGGAAAAATCAATATAATTGTGAAGAGAAAAGTAGAAAATAACAAATAATATTTGGGGGTTAGGACGGTGGTTAAATGAAATACATGTGATTGGCGCGTGTTGAGGTTTATTGTGACAAATGATAAAAACAATGAAGACAGATAGAAATGAATACAGTGAATGAAGATGTAGGAAATTATGAAATGAAATGAATTGGCAGTCTTGCTCGGCAAAGGCGAGCCGGCAAGACCGCCATTGTGAAACGCTGAAACTGGAGAGACTGCTTGGCGGTGAATGCTTGAGCCCGACTTGTAGCAGCAGCCGGCAGCGCTATCGCTAGCATCGATGCCGACTGAGATGGCGGTAGATTCAAATTACGATCGCTACAAATATAAGGAGGAAAGATTAAAAAAATACCAGATGGTACGGGAAAGAGAAGAAAAAGGAATATGGGATAGGGATTAAAATCTACATAACTATAAAATGTGTGGCTATTAAGGTTTATAATATGTTTTATTAAGATTTAATTGATGTAACTGAAGTATTCAGAAAACCTAAGTTAAAATACAGACAGGGTCGGTATAAAAATGAGTTTTGTTTGGCATTAGTGTTGAAGACCAAACGCGAGAAAGGTTCTGGTCGACCTAAATGGCACTCAAATAAATATGCGTCTGAGTAAGTCAAGGCAGTCTACTTTGGAGTTGACTATTTTGTGTTGGAAGATGACATCGTGAGGCGGGAACTGCAAGCACGAGTCCGCATAGTGATCGACGAGATGATTGTTTCCCAGCTCTATGTCCGGTCCACACACAGCTTACTAGTCCTGGAGCTAGAGAGAATATATCCAGAGAGCCATGTCACAGTAACTAAGGGCCGGTTGTGTGATCAGTAGTAACTTTTTACTATAGTAAAAAAAGTCACTAAAGTAATTTTTTATAATCACTAAAAAATATTTTCTTCTCGAAAGTACATTCCGTAGTAAACTGATTTTACTATACAATATCTGATAGTAAAAATGGGAATCGATAGTTGTATATTACGGACTTTTCACAGCTGTTCCAAAAATCATCTAACATATTGATACTTAGAAAGTTGTAGTATACGACAATTAATCATTTAATATCCCGCTATTTTAGTGATGACAATTCGTCCGATGATGATCTCGTTGTTTAATACATAATACGAAAAATTTCACCATCAAAGTGACAGATTTCGAACCCCTAGATCCAGGAAGGAATGGACTGGCAATTCGTTTCCGGCAGGAAGAGAGGTAGCAAGAACCCAAACTCTCCGCGCTCCTTCCGACTCCCCTCTTCCACCGTTAAAGACACGACCAAGCCCCAAGAGACTCCATTATCTCCACCCAAAAAACGTCAGGCCCAAACGGCCGACAACATCCTCTCCCCCACTGCACCGGTGCAGTCTCGACCGACCTCCCCCCAACCCTTCACTAGCCAAAACATCCCTCCACACACGCATGGGCAGATACCGCCCGTGGAGGACTACGAACAAACCCTCACAATCATGATAGATCGCGGCATCGACTGCCGATCCCGTTACCAAGGCAGACAAGTTTATCTTCAGACAAAGTCCATAATGGACTACAACCGACTAATTAAATTACTCAGTGATAAAAAAAAGTTCAGTTCCACTCATACAGACTCCCGTAGGACAAGCCTCTCAAAGTGGTCCTTCGCAGCATCCCCGACCCGATCTCAGCGCAACGTATCGCTGATGAATTGTGAGAAAGCTACCCGGTGATTTCCGTACACCGTATGAAAATGTGCCCCAGCAAGACCGCCCTACTAATAGTTCTGGTCAACCTGACCAGGAACGATGCCGGAAAAAAAAAAATTATGGAACTAAAATCGGTCATGCGCCTAAGGGTGACCGTCGAGCGACTATGCCCTCAGGCCAGACAAGGTCAATGTTGCAAATGTCAGTCGCACGACCATTCCTACACTTGTTGAATGCACTAAGCCCCGCAAAATGCGCGCTGTGTGAGGACCCCCACCCCGCCAGCTAAAAAGGGTGCCCAGCTCACCCCGCCAAATGTCAAGTGCTTCTCACCACACATCGCCAAATTAACACCAATACCCCCGAAGACATCTGCCGTTCCCACGACGACCACCGAGACTATAGAGATACTCGCCGCCCCTATAGCGAGATCACGCAAGGTAGAATCACCCTACTCATAGAATTAACGGTTTCGAGACCACTCACCTCCACCCGTAGAGCCCCTCCCCCCTGCTCGGCCAACAGCCCACCTTACCGACCTCAAACTCTCAACACTTCAGACTCGAAAGGCTACCGGAAGCCCCCATCTCTCTGGTTCACCCGCTCTTCGCCCCCCACGTCTCCAGCAAATACACGCAACAAAACTGCGAAACCCTTCAAAATCAAATCCCCTCTAAAGAGCTAATCCTGGAGTCAATCTCCCAAATTCGTAACTTCATGGCAGCCGCGTCTGCCGCTATGTAAGTTATTTACCGCACCACGATAACTAATTAACTACAAACATAAAGAAATCAAAGATATTAAGTTAAATCTCCTAGAATCGTATCCATAACATCTCTCTCTCGATGATGAAAAAGCAAGGGGTCCGAAGTGACCCGGTACTCTGTTTGACAGGAAATCAAAGTCAAAAAGAATCCCTAGATAAACCATATTTCATGATTATGGGTCACGTATAGCATATACACATCTCCATCTATGCTTTGACATGATGTATCAGCAACCCGCAAAGGATTTTTTCTACGGGCGTTAGTAAAAAGTTACCTGATCACACAACCAGCTCTAAGTACGACTTGAATTCTTGAGTTGTCCTTGCCTACCATTTTAATCAAATTGAATCTACAATATTTAAAACTCTCGTGGAATAAGTCTTTTCAGTCTGGCAGTTCAGCGCAGAGTGATCTTCACTTTGTATAATTAGCATGTTTTGTGTTGTGAAATATTATTGTTATTATTTGTTAGTACGTTATCGAAACGTCGAGACAACATTGGTCCTTCTCAGAACTAATACACACGGGTTAATCAAGAATCTTGATTTCTAACATGCACTCGTATTTTATACATAGTCTCAATCATTTTGCTTTGACGATTAATATATATTTTTTATGTATTTTATTGCGTTTCGCGTGTGTAGATACTCCACTATGTTTACTTTGCCTATCTGTCCCATCCCCCTATTCCCTGCACATCAAAGCACATCTTTTCTGCGTGTATTGTCTATGACTTTATATCTGTCAAGGAATGTGGATGTCCTGCTATATGCTCGTCACTAACTTGAGGTACTTTAAGGTTACTTGTTGTTAATGTGTATTCGGTTCCTCGCGTGTGCGTGCCGAAATCTCTATTGTGTACCACAGTGCTTTGTGCTGATCATGGAAGAGAAAATCTAGGTAAGTCGTGTTCTTTCTGGTTGATCCTCGAGTCTTTATTGTCCTGTCACCCTTCCTACATCCTATTTCCCTACCCCTTGTGTAAACAGTGACGATGATTGGTAACTAAGATTTAACAGTTTGTGGTTTACTTTCTAGTATACCAGTCAGTTACCAATCAGTTTAATAACTATTGTAAGCATAAACACGCATAAATGTTTGTCTCAATACAACAGACGAATCAATCGACGAGTGCACCACGGTCTACTGCGTCCTGCCGCCTCCGGACACCACCCAACTTGGAAAGGAATTCAAGAAGAATTATGAAGGTATTTACAAAATATTTATATCTCATCATATACCAACCCAAAATATTCTGCAATTAGAAGTAAATACAAAATATTGTCAGTTTAATCGGACCAGTTGGGAGTGACCTCTCCTTCGCAATACTACTTATTTACTAACCATCTCGATATTAGAAATCTGCATGTGTCTTGTCAAGTGTCACGAGGAAGAGAAGTGTACGAACGGAGTGGAGCCCGAGGGTCGGAGCTAAACTGATGGAAACAGTGAATGATGCACATGCAGTACTTCCTTAACTTATGAAAATACATTCAAGATAGCCCATATTTGTTGTTCTAAAAACATTAATATACATTTTTTAAATATAAAATGACAGGAGAGATATCGGTGAAACCCTTCTTCCGAGAGGACTACGTCTATGAAAGCGCCTTCACGACATTCTACAAGGGGCACAGAGAAGTGGTCACCTGGCACGAAGCGGTGGCCACCTGCGCGGCCGAGGGGGCCAGCCTGGCGGCACCCGCCACGGAGGGCGAGAGGTCGCTCCTGATGGACCTCATGTGGAGCCCCAGCCTCTGGGCCGGCGAAGTCTGGTTAGGGGTACACGACATGTACTCGGAAGGAAGATTCATTCTGCTGAACGGTAATAAATATGTATTTTTTTCGGAAACTCTCCACAGTCGGTCGACGAATCAGTATTCTCAATAGTCGTGTCGGAGTTAACGTTTAATTTAAGTCGAGAGTCAAACTCATAGGAGTTGTCGATATATTATTTTAGTCACCAGTGTAGGTGTTAGCGGTATGTTATAAGCAATCATGTGGTTATGTCAAAATGTAGCGGTGTGTGTGTGGTTATCAAAAAATGCCAGGGCCCTATAATCTCCCGGCTGCCCACTATGTTCACAATACATAACACGGAGTATGTACGTGACTTACGGTTGAAATACATTTGGTGAGGTATGATGCACAATACAGTTAAAATTTAAGCAGTAGGTACGTGAGACGTCTGCTGTTAGTCCAACTGTACGGGAAGCCGGCCGAGAGAGAAGTGGTGCTAAAAGATCGGTTTTCTGGGCAGCTCCCCGAGTATGTTATTGTTGTCGGTTCGGTAGAACAGATTATATGACCGTTCAGTGATTCAAGTTCGCACTCAATTGCCGGTTGTGGAGGCGACAGACCTTCACAGGCAAAATAAATAATATTATAAGTGCCCTACTTTTAAATTTAAATGAAAAACTTCACTTCATTCAGACTTTCACCAGTTGGAATCACTTTTCCACCATAATACATTCTATTTCCACTGTGGACAGTTCAAATACATTGAATTCTCTTCTATCTTCTCACTGCGACTGGGTAATGAACACGTTATGCTTCATCCATTTCATGAATGCATTGTTTTAATGATTAAAAGCGGAATGGGAATGAAAGGGGAGATTTGTAAAATAAATAAAGAGCGGCGAAATAGAAAATTCATTCTATGAAGAAATTAACACGGGGCCAGCACGCACTAAGGTTTCAAAGTGGGATCTCGTAATGGCCGACTGGAGATTTAGTAGAAAGATGTAAAAGTTAATTATCTATCCGAGCACCACTGCCGGCAGATAT
This sequence comes from Eubasilissa splendida, assembly GCA_031772225.1. Taxonomy (NCBI): domain Eukaryota; kingdom Metazoa; phylum Arthropoda; class Insecta; order Trichoptera; family Phryganeidae; genus Eubasilissa; species Eubasilissa splendida. The sequence goes on along the minus strand of CM062865.1, from coordinate 125,464 downwards.
TATCCAGGAAACAACACACTAGGGGGTCCAACTGGCTGGCCAATCAGACCACAATAATTACTTTAAGTATTTTAATATATGCCTTCGTCAGTGCTGAGGTAAACATTTTACATTTTTAATCAACAACCATAGGATACGTAATTAGTTCATCAACTAAATTTAAAATAAGAAAGAAGGAAAAACTAAAAAATGTAAGTAACAGCATATGATGCAATATTTAATCTTGAGAAATTTATAACCTACCTGGAGGATAATACATATTTTAATAAGTTTAAATAATGCAATATAATTTAATTTAACACGACACACACGCATGTACAGGCCGCTCACTCATTGGTGTTTGGTCTGAAGTCTCGACTATGTATGTGTTCATATTAAAATGGTGATCATGCTACGAACACACGTTCAGTTTGAGATTTTAGCCAAAATTTTATTGCGGCTTTGAACTGTCTGTGTTGCTATATATATTTAGGGAGAAAACTATACAATTTGGGTGCTACAAAAACTTTTTTGCCCGTATGTGGTGCACATCCTGAATTGTTATCTTCTAAGATTCTGGTATTTTTGGTATTTCAATGTAAACCCCAAATGTTCTTATTAATGAAAGTTAAGAATTTTTTTAGCGTAGATCTGGACAATATCCAGTATCCCCAGGCAGTTGTAAAGTGCATTATTCTAGCATGTTGTCATTGGTAATTAGAATATAACCTTTAGTAATATTTTTTGTGCTGATTGGTTGCTAGTCTTTCTAATTTCACTTCCACAGGCAGTTCGGTGTCAGATGTCCACGTGAACTGGGCTGCAGGCCAGCCAGACAACCGCAACGGTAACGAGAACTGCGTCCAGATGAAGATAAAAGGAGGCTACTACGACATCAGCTGCGAGAACCGGCGGAGATTTGTGTGCAAGAAAGAGCTCAGCGCAGTGTCGAGAACAAACACCTTATGTGAAACACACGATACAGGTTGCTATGTACTCAATTTCTGTACCGTCGGCCGCGGCCATATCTTCCTAAAACCTGTACTCGACCGCAAATAAATAACCAATTAGACATATTCTTAAGATACTTTGAATGCATGATACACCTGTAGCGATCGTAATTCAAATCCACCGCCATCTCAGTCGACATCGACGCTAGCGACAGCGCTGCCGGCTGCTGCTACAAGTCGGGCTCAAGCAGTCTCTCCAGTTTCATCCTTTCACAACGGCTGTCTTGCCGGCTCGCGCTCGCCGAGCAAGACCGCCAATTCGCTTCATTTCATAAGACACGTGCACCTTCTACACCATTAATTCATTTATTCATTCTATCTGTTTTCATTGTCATTGTCATAAACCTCACACGCTAAATAACATTAATTTCATTTAACTTCCGTCCTAACCCCCAAATACCTACCAATATTTATTATCGCTACAATTGGTCATGATGCCCAATTACTGTAGCCAAACACAGAAACACCCAGGCTTATAGAAAATCACACAGATGTACTGTGTCCTCACCGGGAATCAAATCTAGAACCCCCGGTACGAGAAGCTAGCACTTTGACCACCGGACTACGTGGGTCGCCAAAAGTCGAGAGTTCTGACGACATGTCATGTCACATAATTGCGACCCGCCTGACGACATATTATAATTGGGATCCCGCTAAATAAAACGGTCTGTGTCATTGTTTCTGTCCAGGTCCGTGTCTCTCTGGCCTCTCTGTGATAGTAAGTTAGTTAACATACCTAATTCCGCTTGCATCAAATTTACATTTAGGTATGTATAGCTACGATATGCTTTCCGAGATGGTTAGGTTTCACTCTGATGATGTTCTATGTCTGTCATATCTGGTAGTCATTGCATTCCAGCGCATCGCAGAGGTCTGTCTCCTTCTGCAGATACTACTCATTACAAAGAGGTTGGAAGCAGAATAGCCTATAAAAGGAAAAAAATAGATAAACTGGCTAGTCGAGGATTTGAACCTGGAACCATTTAAAGACTTGTGCATAAATGTTAATTATTATTCCAGAATACGTGTACTCGCTAGACGCGGACCGCTGCTACAAGTTACACACCACCCCCAGGAACTGGCATGATGCCCTGAAGATTTGCCTGGCGGAAGGAGCCATTCTCGGGATCATCAACAGCGAGGAAGAGGCTAAAATTTATAAATCTACAATTCAGACAAAGTCTCCGCCCTCCATCCAGGGAAAGTACAACAGGAAGCTGCTGCACTCGGGGTTCACTGACCTGCTGACCCCGGGAGACTTCAAGACTGTGAAGGGTACTTAGAAATTAGTTTAATTTTGAATTGAATTATAATTCTGTACCGTTAATGTAGGAAAATTCATTTTTCCATTAACACAAATGATCATTTATTAAGTATACGCCGGCGTTAGTGTTCTCTTCAACAATTACAATATTAGTATTCCACTGAAACCGTTCAAATGGTACATCTTCTTCGGCTTCTCGTGCCCTATCCAATTAACGGACGTTGTTTACTGTGACACATTAGACCGGCCTCAGGTTCTTCACCCATGATGTTCTTCTTCTAGAGCCCCGACTTCCAGCAATCTTAGAAGATCTTAAGAATATGATCTGATTGTGCTCGGCTACCACCGGGTGTTCGCGACTTCGTGTATTGCCGGTGTTTCTCGAGTCAGCTCAGGATATAGGTTATTATTGATAGTTTAACCTAAAATATCGGTCTCGAGGCAAGGCCCCTTGAAATATTGAGTGAGGCAGGTCCTAGCGCCATAAACTCTTCTCCGGTTAGAATATCGATAATCGATAATACATGTTTTCAGGAGAAACCTTGGCAAAAGCTGGCTACGAGCAATGGTACCCGAACCAACCCGACAACCATGGCGGCAATGAACACTGCGGCAGCATGGTGATAGCGGACGCCGGCTTGAACGATATCGGATGCGAAACCGAGGCCCTGTTCATCTGCGAGAAGAGTATCGGGAGACCCCTGTCGCGGGACAGCTCGCTGAAGTACGGGAAAGGTGAAATATCATTGTGCGCTAAAGATAATCAGTGATCCTCTTTATTTGTATTATTGTTATTAATATTTTATTCAATAGAACTAGTTATGTACACCCGTGTCGTTTAAGGAAAAAGGGAATAATAATAGACAGAACATACATTAAAAATGTATATTCTATCACATTATCTACATATATTGCATTACATATGATTTTGTACAACTGCATTACTTATAAACACGATCAAAACTAATGCTGAGACAATCGAAACCAATGGATTCGAACCTGTCGGGATGCTGGCTGAGACAAATGAATATCATTACTCGCAAGAGATGCGTATCTATCGCGAGAATAACAATCTCTTATTGTATCGAGCGCCTATGTTAATAAACGTAATGCCGAGCCCAAGATGACAATTATGTTACACTTTAATTTTTAATGATTAAATAAATACACAAAAATAATTTATTTTATTTCAACACGACTATTCTCCCAGCCCTATTCTCAGACCGCATACCCTTTCCCCATGTCCGCTGGGTAGGAAAGTAGGAATCTTCCTCTTTTTCTTTCCTCTTTCTCGTTTTTTCGGTAATTGTGTCGGCCCTCTTCCGTTTGCAAGATCCCCCCTACGCAATCTACTTTTTGACGTATGTCCTCGATCATGATTCGCGATTTCCCAGTTCCCAGTGTTCAGGATCTGTGCCACATCTGCTCAGATTCGCCTTCGAGGTGTTTTTGAATCGCTCTAATTCTACTTGAATGCTTTTCTTCGGCCCACCCTATCTTCTTTTGCCGAGAGATAACTGCACTGTTTGGGAAGCCGTGTATTGCATCCACGCGCACACAAGATCCCTCTTAATACATATTCTATGTTATTACTTGACTCTTACTATTTGTATTTTATCTGCGTCACTATTCTAAATAATTACGCAATTTCACAGAAGATGAAACATTTTTCTCCACTCCAGTTAGTAACCTTCAATTATTAATGGTGATATGGAACTCTCCAGAGGCAAACGCCAATGTAAAAAAAGATCGACATTACGCCTTCAGTTTCCATTCAACCAGATAGTATATGCAGAGCATAAAGAAGAAAGGTGATTCTCATGAAATTCGTGTGTAATCACTGATGAATGCTGACTGAACATAATGGGATAGTAACGTGTCAATAATTCCGTCTAGAGTCGTGAAGAATCCTCGGAAGGTTGGCGACCATATTCCAGCATAATGATTTATCTTGTAGAAGATCCACCAAAATTTAGGACATTAAACCATTTTCTGAGGTTACATAGCCAAGATTAATCTCTTTCTCTATGCCTCTGATGCTTTCTATCTTCCCCTGCATAATGAGTTGTCAAAAATTACATTTTTTATTGCGGAGAATGTGACCAGAGGATGCAGCTTTCATTAATAGTTGTCATTAATTCTCTTGACTTATTATCATTAGAGACTCGTTCAGATTGTTTTGCCGTATGGGACGAACATTTTCTGATGGCATAGTCCGATTTACGCACCACATAAGGTGGGAGATGTAAATCTGCGTACATCACCTTATGGGTATTCGCTCTATCCTCTCTGCTTACCCCTACATTACGCGATAGTCAGTCGCCGCTCACGGTGGCCCATTGCATGTGGGCATATTTTGTTAATTTCTTAATAAAACTCTTAGATATTTTAACATGCAGCTTTATTCGATACTCGTGTTTTACAGCCCAGTTCACGCGGGAACGCATAGATGCAGAAGCGCCATCGCTCTTCCCTTTGTCACTCACTAATCTATCAACAGATGTCTATCCAATACTGTTTCATAAATATGCTTTCCGATTACATACATACGTGTAATGTTAACATGGAAATGTTCTCTTCTGTAGGTAAACATAATCTATCTGCAAAATGATTCTTCCCAAATGCAAGAATCACAGCAATATAAACAAAAAGCCGATTTCTCTACGATATAAGAATTTTTATCGATTTCTTATGTGCGTGTATATGAGAAAAAATGTAATTAGTGTTAGCAAACATTTTGTTATCAATGTTTATAAATATGTGCAGAAGGAACACGACAGAAATGCATAATATCACAGAAGTTTGCCTACAGCATGTGTGAGTATGTGGATTTTTAAATGTCCTTTCCGATCGCACGTGTACGCGCAGTCCGAACAGGAAAACTTCTTCTCCCCACTGTGAGTGAGCAGGTGTCTTCTGAGAGCTCCGTTCCATTTGCAAGAATAATCACAGCGCGAGCATGAAAATGGCTTCCCACCAGTGTGGGTGAACATGTGATTCCTCAAAAGTACTTTCCGATTACTCGTGTACGAGCAGAGCGAACATGAAAGCGATTTCTCTCCCGTATGAGTGAGGATGTGACTTTTAAAGTTTCCTTTGTGAACACTGGAGTAAGCGCAGTATGAACATGAAAAACGCGTTTCAGCGTGAATGCGAAGGTGTCTTTTAAAGAATCCTTCCCGACTGCAGGTGTAGGTGCAAAGTGAACAAGAGTATATTTTATCTGTGGTGTGCGTAAGCACGTGATTCTTAATATATTCTTTTCTATTACTTGTATAAGCGCAGTATGGACATGACAAGGGCTTCTCTCCAGTGTGAGTCACCATGTGGTTTTTTAAGTTTGTTTTCTGAATACACGTATAACTACATTGCGAACAAGCGAATGGTTTAACTCCCGTGTGAATAAGCATGTGGTTTGTTAAGTTTGCTTTCTGAATACACGTATAATTACATTGTGAACAAGATAATGGTTTAACTCCTGTATGAATAAGCACGTGGTTTCTTAAGTTTGATTTCTGTATACATGTATAACTACATTCTGAACAAGACAACGGTTTTTCTCCGGTGTGGGTGAGGACGTGGCTTTTCAAATTCCCTTTATGAGTACTAGAATAAGTGCAATGTGAGCAAGAGAACGATTTCTTTCCGATGTGAGTATTGACGTGTCTTTTTAATGTTATTTTCCTATCACACGTGTAAGTGCAGTGTGAACAAGAGAAGAGTTTTTCTTGTTTGGAACTTATGGTTTGTTTTTTCGAGGTTTTATTTGCGGTTTTCTGGCCCTCTGGAACTTTACCGGGGGCCGGCAGAGGCAGAGCTGAGATTGCAAAGCCGGTATCTCGCTTTATCAAACAACTTCCTGTAACGAAAATTTTACAAATAATTAGTGAAAAATAATTCTTATAAAACAAATTACAAACAAAATTTTACTTTCAAGCACATTCTGTTTAAAAGGATTGAAGTCAAGAATAAAATATGTTTAACCGACTTCACCAGTGAATAGCTGGCTGACACTGGAGTCCTATATTCGGGATTAAAAAAATATTTTTTATTTTTTTATCTATATGCGAGTACTCGATAAGACATGTGTAGAAACCCGTCTCATCATCATCATGCTCCAGTCTGTTTTAAATAATCGCCGCTAGGGCGGCAAGAAAATGTAATCTGTCACCAGATGCACTACGCTGCAACGGTAAAATAATCAGTATTATCATTTTACCGTTAGCGCGTCGTATAAGAAACCGCATTCAGAAATCAGAATCGGATGTGGTGAACGCGGTTTTAACAGTTTTTTTTTTATTTATTTAAAAGTTGCATTTTAAATAATCGCTGCCAGGGCGGCGACAGATTATAATCTGTTGTTCTGTTATTGATCACAAATATTTTTTTGATAATATTTAATTAATTTTTCAATGTTGAAAAGTAGGTTTTGCGGACAGTTGTGGCTGCGGGGGTAGCCAACATTGGACGCAAGGTGGCCATTACCTAGCAAAAGCAATTGACGAAAATACGCATAAAAATAAATTTCACAGAAACCTTGCAACAAGCTTTCGCTAGTACTTTTGCTTGTATTGTCTGCATTAACAACTAGGTACTGCAAGTGAACAAAGTCCTTACCGGTGTGATATCCGGAGTTCCGGTTATACTCCGAGCATTCCTGCTTAATATCGGAGAAAGATATATCTATCTCGGCACTAGTGACTCTATCTTCTTCGGCTGGTGATCCTGATTCACGTTTGACACGTGGCTTGAGGTGTGACGTGGCAACATCTCCGCCGTGGCGGGCTGTGTTCACGGAACACTCGAGATATTCCCGTTTTATATCGAAGTGCGGCATATCTTCATCAACGCGGGACTCTTCGTAGCCGCTCCCGGCAGGGGACCCCGGTTCGAGCTTGACGGCACGGTCCATGGCTCACGAGAGGAAGAGAACAGAGAGCTCCTACCGACTGAAATCAAATAAATCATATTAGAATACAATGGCGAAGTTGTGTATTAGATTTAAAACTCCGTATTCTGTACAAGTATAACACATGTTGTCAATAACTACGTTTGTTAACGACTTTTAAAAATCATTAATTGTTGTATCGGTTGTGGTAATAGCAATAAAATATAATTGTCATGGTTTTGTTTTGTTCGACTGAAAGCGTTCAATAGGTGCATTTGACCTCAAAAGTAAATAACACATGCATCATACCATCCCTGCATAAAATATTTTTCTGGTTCGCACCTCTTTACGTCGTATACAGATCATCGTATATTGTTTTTATATCTTCAAACGTTGTCTGAAGTTTAGTTCGAGTTCAGATGGGGTTCAAAACAAAAGTTTTGTGGAAATATTTTTTCGTAATTGGTGTCTAATAAAGATACTAAATACCATTTTTTTCTAATTACTTAGAGAAGGTATTCTACATGTGGTTGGATTTATGGAGTAATGGATTTCGAGCATTTTATAGTAATACATTAATTTGAGGGGAAAAAATGTCTAACAAAAACCCTCTACCTATCTATCTTATACATTATTAGACCCCCGCCCGCAAACCTCTTATGAGGTTAATGTTACGCACTTGTTTAACGCGCTTTTTATCGCAGATTCTTAACATATTTTACCCGGCAAGCCTCCGAAAATATATTGTGTTAAAACAGTAATTTGACAGCTAACTAGGCTCGACACCAGTCACGCATTAGTGTGTCGGTTCCGCCGACCAACCCGAGCTGGCTGGCTCCCCGACAACCCCTATTACGCAGCTGAGCTCATCTTACCGCTGGACGATGTGAGGGTTGCTAGACAGGAGATATCTTCGATCTGCGAGCACCGGACACGTCTGATGGCGTGAACATAAGAACATTGACCTCAAATTTTGAAACTTCAATCTGCGATAATTTCATTTACTTTAAAATCTCTATGGTGTCGCAGCTTTTATCCATGGTTTTGTTCTTGTTCGTTTGACGTTTACTCTTCCAACTATGCAATGTAAATCTTTTATCTATGTAATTATTCAATATAAAAATGAAATCATGTCTAGCGACACGAAAAGTTGATCCACTATTGCTATAATATAATAAGGACTACTATCCAACACACTTCTGAAGTGTTTGAAGCTGTAGTTTAATCGTTCTAAGTAATAGTTATAATTAATACTCGTTAATTTGGAGGCAAAACAGTAAGAATTAAACGTGAGTGCATTTGTTTATTGATTGGAATACTAATAATAATGCGTTTCTTCCAGCGTAATCCGGCCTTTTATTTTATGAAGATAATACACATATTAGAATACATTTAAGCAAGCAACAAAATAATATTTATAAAAAAAAAGTTCACACATACACGGAATATATGTCATCATTCTTCTTAATATTTCTCAAACTAAACCAAGCCTTTGAGCTAAAGTGCTAAATTGTGGAACGAGGCACTCTATATTTAGGCGAATAAGCGAATAGAATGTTAGTAGTTGAAACTGACACATTTTAAAAATTATTATGTTTGCAGAAGGCACAAGGGACCGCTGCAAGGACATAAAGACATCCACGTTGGAGAAGTTGTGGAGGTCTATCGCCTCCATAACCGCCGTTCCTGTACGCACCCGGCAAATACCTGAGTGCAAACCATAAGCTCTTATCAGCCACATACTCTCGCCGGTACCGACCAGATATTGAAAACAATAATATGCGTGGGCAGCCGGTCTTTTTCATACTTCACGTTTTCACTGCATATACAGAATGGCCTAAAAAAAGTAAGAATATTTCGTAAAATGTGATAAAATTACATCAAAATTAGTTGAACTATATCAACAACAGCTTAAATAGTTTACTAATTTACTTACTTACCTATTTACCTATATTACGTTTTATTTCTACGAACTCCGGTCGCCATCTTTGATTATTAATTTTCCCGTTGTTTATATTTGGTTTTTTCAAATTGTTGCCCAGAATGACAAAAATCACTGCAGAAGACCGTATTCTGATCAAAAATTTGCGAATTGAAAAACGTTGGGGTGCTAGGAAAATGATCAAAGAGTTTCAAAACAAAGCGTGGAGCGTAGCTAGTGTCAGTCGGGTCCTCAAACAAATTGACAAGGACGGCACAACGGATCGTAGGCCCGGGAGCGGGCGACCGAGGTCTGTCAGAACTCGACTGAACATCGAGCGGGTGAGCGAGCTAATCTGCACTCGAGATGATAATCCGCACGGTCACAAAAATCCACGGGAAATAGAAAGAGAAACTGGTATACCACGATCGTCGGTTCAACGTATTTTAAAGAAAGATTTACAACTTAAAACGTACAAGCGTGTGATCGGGCAGAAGCTCGATGGAAATGTCAAGAAGAGTCGGCAGCTACTTGAACGATTTCCTAATGAGAAAAGTGTACGGAGCATCTGGCTTACTACAAACCAAAAGACATCCACCGCTGCCACGCCAGCCAATTCTCAAAATGATCGTACCTATTCCGTTGAAACAAAGAAAATGTTAATTCCAGAAAGGCGACTTATACGAGAACTTGACCATTTCAGCCGCGGTATCAAAAGAAAAGCTTTGAAAACGTCGCTGAGAAACAAGGAGGACACATTGAACATGATTTCTGATTAGCTAAATATTGTGCAAAATAAATTACATTAAGAATTATAATTAATTATATTATGTTTTGAAATAACTCATGTGTTACGAGATGTTCTCACTTTTTTTGTGCCATCGTGTATATTAGCTGTAATTTTGCATGAATCAATAATAAACATCTTTCAACTGTAACCAGCCTTTACTGTCCAACCTGTTCTAGCCACATTCACGCACATATCCACATACACACTCCGCGATATTAGTCAAAAGAGCAGATGAGCGTTGATGTAATTAAGGCAATACTAGGCGCTCACACATATCTCACTCACCTTCTGATCCACATTCTGACAAACACTCTTTCATAAACGTCACATTTTCCCCAAAAAGTTGACAACGGTGAATGGCAGAGTGTTATAAAGGTGGATGTTGCGCTGCTGGGTGAGCCTGTTGAGTTTGAACCGAGAAACCACGGTGAGAGAAGTTCTCAATGCCCGGGAGTTAAAGATTTAAAAGAAAAATTTACAAATTGGGATTTTACCAATCCACATCTTCCTACTGTTAATCCTGAACCTCGGTCTCCTACTGGTGAAGAAGGCGTTGGAGGGCCCTATGCTGGTATAGTGACATCGCGCCCTCGTATTAGCGAGAACGCTTGGAGAACTGCAGAAAAACGAACAAAACAACAGTAATATAAAATTATTTCCTCATAAAATTGATTTAGTTACGAAAAAAGAGTAATATGTCACATGTCTGTATATACAACCCCGCTTTTTTAATTACACTTTCCTCTCTGCAGGAACATATAATGGACAAATATGGCTAAGCACACTGGTGAGAACTCGTTCTCATGTGTCCTGGTATTTACTTAGAAATCTCACCTAAGAGATCACATGTCACACTGGGGAGAAACCGTTCGGTTGTACACATTGCTCTTACAAATGCCATCGGAAAGAAGCTTAATACGCCACATTCTTACACACACCGGGGATAAACCATTCGCCTGTTCATTCTGTGCTAATCATGTAATCGACAAACGAATTTGCGACGTCAGATGCTTACTCACCCTGAAGGGAAATAATTATCAAGATTCCACTGCTCTCATCAACAGTACTCCAATCAAAATTTTCTTTCGATTACTGATGAGTTGGGAAGCAGTCAAAAGTCAGCAGATTTTATTCAGAACATTTAGCAAATAATTGTTATATGTTAATAGCGGGTTAATAAATTTATTTTAATTTTTTTTCTTAATATAGTGCATACGTATGCACTTGTTCTAATATAAATAATATCAAAATGTTCCTTTTTAATAGAACTTATCTTGTACATATTGCCTTAGTTTCATTTTGAATATATGTAGTTTCTCCTCCCGGTTTATATAAATCATGCAGCAGACGACTATTTGGGAAATAGACAAAACAACAAATACCTATGAAATATAACAAAAAAAAGGATTAATTGAAGGTAAACCAGATTTACTTAAAAATTCTCTTGTTAAACTACTTGAACATTTTTTTATTACTAAACTAAGTAATATACAGGATCAAAACAAAAAATATCACATTAAATAATCAACACAAAAATATGATACAAAAAAGTAACATCAACCAATTTTAACTATTTATAAAATTAAAATTATATGTACACATAAACAAATAATTCAATATCATAGTTTTAATTAATATTGTAGATATTTTTCTTATTATACCTACACAAGTGTAGGGGCGACTATTTTAATCCACCGCCAGCATCGCCGTTCCTATCTGACGAATGATGCAAGCGACACCTGATTCAGGACGTGGAGAGCAGTCGCCTCAGTCTGGCCCGATCGCTCGCCGACGACACTTCTTTCGTTCCGCCATGCGCCACATCGAGTCTCACCGAGGGATCGAGCCCGAACGCTGCCGACCTACTCCACTACTCTTCATATTTCATAATAAGGTCACAGTATTCATTCCAGAGAGGATCATTTCTCATGTTCACAGTGCAATTATAAATATAAGAAAGAAGAAAACCCACCACATATTCGCAATGCTCTTACGTATCGGATCGAAAAGAAAGCTTAACATACCACGTGTTAAAACACACTAAAGAGAACACATATTTGATATTTTCACAATGTTCGGACAGATATCAACAAAAACTAGATTAAAAATGACATACAACGGATACAAAAGATAAACCATTCTTGTGTTCACAATGCACTCAAAATTTGTAACTAAAAGGATGCTAATTCACTATTTTTATATTCACTATGGTATTACAATGTAAATACAATGGATACTTAATACGACTTATTCTAAAGCTGGCATTAAAACATTTATAATGCATTTACTCATTAAAAATCTTATGACGCCCATTAAAAATATTTTTATGTCCGTAATGTTGTAATGTGAAATTATTCCACCATATTCGTACGCACTCTTTATAAATGTCAAAAATGTAAATTAAGACGACACTTGTAAACACATTACGGAACATACGTGCGAGGGGTCCCGTTTTTATGTTTATATTATACTTATTTATACCAAAGGATAAGAAGTTCTTCATGATGGAGCTTTACTTCCTCGCGCTGGAAAAACCTTTATCATGTTTACAATGCATTTAATAATATAGTAGGTAGTAGTTTGAAAATAACATGAGTGTCTCGCGCAAAACCGTTCCTGTAACATTTGTAAAATCATTTGAGACCGCCCCTCCTGCCACAATACTGTAAATCGATTTTGGGCGTATCTGAGTTGTGAATATTATATATTTCTTTGTGCCTCCAATAGCGTATTGAACATCCCAATAAACTAAATAAAATACTATTCAAGACCATTTCTATGTTGGCTTCCCTGGAGGAGCACTGTATATTATCCAAGATGGCCGACGCTCCTTCTACCGGACTTTCACCAAGTGCATCAAAATCATCAAACGAAGAGGAAAAAAGGGAAATTCATCCAGAAAAATGGAACAGAAATGTTAGTAAAAGATTAAAGAATAGTGGGAAACCGTATAAAACTCGATTCGGAAGAGACAAGCAAGGAAAATTACCACCAAATAACGTAAGTGTCAAAATAATGTATTAATAAAATGACAACAATTTGAATTAATTTACGATTATGCTCATTTTTAATGAATGTTATATAGGTACCGCGCTAATTACATGTTTATTTTTAGGCGCGTGTTTGCAATCCTAGTGGATGTTTTAAAGATGGTTGTCAATCCTTAGAAATAGAAGATAAAGTTGCTCTATTTACAGAGTTCTATAAACTGGACTACACTCACCAGTCGATGCTATTGTTTAAAATCATGCGTATTCATGAGCCGAAAGAAAGACTACGGGGCAAAACCGATATCACTTCCAGGAGGAAATATACCTTTCGCTATTTCATACTGGTGGACAGAGAGAGTAAGGAAGTGTGTCTCAAAACTGTCTGCGACATATTTAAAATAACAGCTTGCCGTATTCAAATCTTACAAAAGAAAATGAAAAATGGCACCGTCGTTCCAAAAGACCTGCGCGGAACTCACAAAAACAGGACCAATTTTGCCTACTTCTGTGAACGCGATTGTTGAGAGCTTTCCCCAGCAATCGAGCCATTAATTCCGGGCAAAACAGTTTGTTTAAACAGACTAAATTGTACTCGAAGACTTTAGTGATATTTTTAACGGTGAATTTAACCTAAAATTTACATCCCCTCTGACAGATACCTGTAGCGGCTGCAAATGCTGAGGAATAAAGGGAATACAATCGAACTGAAAGTTGTTTGAAACCATGTTGAGTTAATGGATGACTCTTCTGGCATAATAAAATGTTATCTGCTGCAAGTTTTATCGTGTCCTGTGTCCTGTGTTACATCATTCAAGTGTATATTATCGACGGCAGTTGTCTGCGTATAACTTGACTATCCACAACATGGGTTATGGCACCGACTTCGGCAGAAATAGTATCAGGCTTATTAAAGTATATTTTATGAAACTCTTACCCGCACAATACTACGATAATTGGAATATTATTACTTTGTATCATTATGTAATATGAACACGGTATTTAGCACAAATTATAACGGTATAAAAATCATAATTCTCGTTCTGAAGAGAAACCATTCACGTGTTGTGTATGCAGTTTTTTTTTCGTGCGAGGAAATCAAATTTAAACACAGTACCGTGACTTTACTCTTGTTAAAAAGAGAAGAATACTTGTCAGGTGATGGTCTCAGAACCGGAATCAGACTGGAAGTCTGTGATAAGTAAAGCATGCATAAGTTTATCTCTGTTGAAATGAATCTGGAAGATTTTTTTGGATATTAGCGTATTGAAAAATTGTTGTCCACGATCCTGAACTACACGGAAGTTTTATGGCTTATGTTTGTAATTGATGGCCCTTACCTTCGTGTAAGTCACAACGTTATGCAGCTCTGGATGTGATATTTCTTAGAAAGAACCTGCTCCAAGGAACTCCAGCTCCAATCGCACAGTTTACACCGTTATACTCTTATTTTATGCCAACAGTTTAATAAAAGAGATTTAATGGATATAATTTGTGTCGAATCTAAAAAATATACTTTATTTAAACAACCAATATCCAAAACACAGTGACCATCTACCGACGCTTCAGACGTTTTATCTTTTATGTAGGTCTAACGTAAACACTTTGTCTAGAATCTTTTTATCCAAAAAACAACGAAATGTAAACAATGCGTTTGTTGACCTGACTAGATAATCTAAACAAGAGAACACAATAAGAATTTGTGTCTAATTGGATAACCCAAGTAGCTGGACTATATCACGCATACGTCTGATTCTCAGCTTGTTGAGAATGAGTTTGAAGTTGGACCTTTAAGATGGTGTGAGTAAAATCTATTTTGGTTTTCCTGAAGTAAAAAAAATATAAACAAAATATTGACCACTGTGACGGTATACAGCGTTATTGCAGGTAAACTTTACTTTTTTCCATGCAGACAATTAAAAATAAACCAATAAAATGGTTATATTTATTATTTTTCTTATGTGTAATATAAAAATAAATTTAAATGGCCAAAAACTATTTTTCAGTTTCCTAACATTTTCCAAAACCATTATATAGTATTGTCGCAGCGAGGATCTCACTTAGACAGTCCGACCAAAGTCTGCCGAATAATCAAATTAAAAAATTTCGTAAGCTAAACACGCTCAGAAGTATGCCACTACATATGCAAGCCTCCTATCGTTGTAAACTTCTGGGGAAGAGGGTTCAGAGTTCAATGATACGAAAAAAATAGCCACTACTGCTGTAGAGAAAGTATAATAGCTTCAGTTAGAAATTATCCAAATATATCTCAAAACTAAATATAAATGCAAAACTGGATGTGGTCAACTTAATTAAAAACAAAATTAGATAATCCACGAGCAATGCAGTAAACTTTTAATTAGAATTATCGGCATACTATCCAACTATATTGTGCAAGCCGAATTAAACCTTATACTTATAACTACACCATTACAGCCCCATCGGCTTCTGGAGACGAGCATCGTGGAGCCCTCTGTTCAGGTCACGGACGTGCGTCTTGTTGCATAGCTCCCAGCCATGTGTTTTCACGACGTTGTCAGCCACGAGTAATCTTTTCGATCGTTCATCTCAATTCTTGTGATGTCAAGTGTAGATATGGCATCAGATCTGACCAGCAGTGGTCAGCCGCAAATTCTGAACTCGCGCACATGGATCTGGACCGTGAAGGACGTCTGGACCCTGCTTCGGCGTCCTCAGCTAGTCCATGCAGCATGAGATCGTTTGCCGTCTGAATGTTTCTGGTTCCATAGGCCCACGCCGGGAAACAAATTAGGTCGTTGGTGGTGGTGGTCGGGTGAGAGAACTGGTAACCTCTCATCAGGTTGACTTAAATCTCCTTGGATACCTATATCAGGTGTAATTGTTCTGAAGCTCCATGTCGGACACGAGGTGTGATGGTTCCTCATAACTTATGATGGACTTGGAAAGGCTGGGAGAACTGAATTGAAAAGAAGAGAGACACTCTTTAAAGCGCCCTCCAGGATTTATAATCCTCCGCGGTGGGGCGTTAATTCCAGCTCAGTACCCTCCGATCGGTTGACAGCATCACCAGTGGGTGCGAACTTCCATACAAATGTCGCACTACATTATCGCATTTGAATGTTGGCTAGCCTGAACGGTTCCCATTATTTGAATGCGTCTGTTGCATGTGTAACATAGATAAGATGTGTACACGTTTTTGTATGTGTTGGGACAGTTTGTTCCGAACCATAAATAATCCGATCCCCAAACCATAAGTGCTTGTGTTAATTCCATTTAAAGTAATTTGGTTTCAGTTTGCAATCTGTGTACTTCTGACAAATGTCCAAGTAATTAAAGATTTACGCACATTGTCACATTTCAAAAATTAAAATTACTGCTTTAACATGAAGTTATATAATAAAGCTTCAACATTGATATTTTCTTTTTTAAATGATAAATGTCATTATCCGTAATGGATAAATTACATTGTGATATTTACATAAATATATACGATATCACGCTAAGAAACACCGCCGTCGCTATAAATTTATTTCAGAAACGACCACTGCCCAAATTTTGGGAAATGATCTAACGATTGGAATTACCGGGACCATGCACAGGCGACACAATTCTATGAAATTGCCTCGACCGCGCTCTGGAAAATTCCACTGGCCATTAGCAACAATCGATACCTACGAGAGAACTACTTACAAGGAAAGATGCGCGTCTTCCCCCACTACACCGCCGCGATACGGGCTAACGAACCGCACGCGGCAGGTATAAATAAAACCGCCGGCACTACACAATAGGTTCCCAGTTCTGGCACGAGTCGATTCTGGACAGTGAATCCGCCTAACCTGCCATCGCCCCCACCCCGGAATTTTCGTGCCGCTGACATCTGTCTGGATAGACGAGACTGCCACCGCCACCTGAGAACTAATTACAAGGATTGCTGCAAGAAAGGAAGAAAGACATAAAGGTACATACGAAAATAAATTAATATCATGTGCCTTGTACACCCGTAACCTAATGAGAAACATTTTTACAGAAAATCCAGAACAAATAAAATGATGGCTGATAAAGGACGTCGGAGAATATGTCTATTACTATTACTAAATTATTACTCTTCACTTCTGACATGCCACAGAGAGCCGGCCGACTGAACGTTCAACATTCACAGATATGTCTATTCACATTCGGGTTATTTGACTTTTAAATTTTTCTCTGTATGTATAGAATATTTTTTACTAACAATACTACTATGATAGGGTCCATGATTCAAAGCAATGTCTTTATCCAAATTCCAACAGATGCGCTTGTATTACCACCATTTTACCGTTTTATAATTTATATTTTGCATTCCATTCTCAATTGTTTATGTTATTCTAGAATTAGCGGATTTGACGTTATAAATGTTTTAAAATAGGCTTGCTATATTTTTTGTAAAAACAAATTCTCATTTTCTACCATAGAGATAGTTTTATAATTATTTTTGATATAAAAGTTTTTTTGCATCGAAAATTATTTCTATTGTTAGGTAATAATGTTATATTATTTATTAGTTACGCCCTCAACCAACCCATTGCACCTCTGAACCGAAACAACCGCCATTCTCTCATCTATGGGTCCTCTATTATCTATGGTCCTCTATTACCGTCGGTGTTGTCAATCTAAGTTTCTTTTACCTATGGTCTCGTTTTTGTTCGTTTAACGTTCGCTGAATGGTCGTTCAATTAATCAATAGTTTCTGTCTGGCGACCCGAGCGACTCTCACGTCAACGTGATAAGTTAATTAATTTTCACTGTTGATATGATAAGGACTATCCAATACATTTATGTAGTCTTTGAAGATGCAGTTTGACCGTTGAGAATTAAACGTGAGTGTATTTGTTTATTGATTAGGATACTAAAAATCTAGTTAGCTCCTCGCAGAGATAATACCAGCCAAAAGTCTGCATTCTACCGTTGAATTGGGTAGTGATTTGATATTATTTCAGATTAAGCTATAATGCAAGGGCAATATTTAGATCTGTTTTTAATGCATAAGCTTACATAATTTATTATGATAGATCCGTGATCAAGGCCGTAAAAAGATATATTACCATTGACCGTCTTTAGCCTAGCTCTTTTTGTTTAAATAAAGATGTGTTCACTGAATATGCTTCAATAACTCTTTGAGCTTTAAGAAATATGACAAAAATTGCGGAACAAATAGATTGTACTAACTAAGTTGAAACTGGATAGCTTCAGCTGCCAACGTTCTGATAAGACATTTTTTATAACTTGTTGTGTTTTTTCAGAAGTAAGGCAGATACCACTGCAAGGTCATGAAGACTCGCCCATCTACCCAGACTGCTGCCAAGTCTGCACCAGGGAGCAACGGTGAAACATGTCACTACTACTAATCTACGGCAGAAACTGCTTCTCATAATTATATTTATTTATGAAAAAAAGAGTAACGTCTAACCTACCACATGTCTGTACATACAAACTGCAATTTTTAATTATATTTTTCCCTCTACAGGAACATTGAGGAAAAGGCAGCATTCGGAAGCCTCGAGTACATCTCCGACTATCCCTGGAGTGCCTCCAGAATACGATTATATTGTGAATGGCCACTCGGAAGGCTGTAAACCAAAGTTTAATAGAAAAAACCATTTTCGTGTCATTCAAAATGGTCACTTAAAAAAGATATGCTGACTCACACTGAGGAAAAAAACATTTCGTGTTCACTCCGTTCTTACTTATATTGATACGTGTGGATAGTCGTGATATGAAATTCTAACACCGCCGCCGCCCCCTTAATCCTACAGCCCTGTGTGTGTCGAAACAAAACACGACCAACAGGTGGATCTTTTCAGATTTTGGTTTTTTAACTTTTTTTACATTAATTATAAACATGTTACTTTATCTGATTTAAGATTGTATATCTTATTTTAATACACAGAATGAAAATAATTTGTACGAAATATATGTAAATTTCGTACAAATCTATCAAACGTATCTAAGTAGATGCAAAATAAAAATTAATTAATAAATTATTTTTTAAACACGTCTCTTTTAATTGTAACCAACAATATAAAAATCTAATTAAAAATGAATTGATAATTTTGGCGTCTACTATTAAATTACTCAGGTATTTGAGATTCCGTAAATATAAGGTAGATGGCTCTTTCAAATAATGGAACGATTAAATGTATTAATATCAAAAAGGTAACATATAGGTTCGAAAAATTAGTCGCTAAAAATATCGTCGCTGTAGCATAGTTGGATAATGCACCTTCCCCGATTTGGAAATCAAATACATTTGGTGAGACCTTTTTTCCATTTTGCATTAGGGCTCAATTGTTATATTTACGCCGCTGGTTATGATCGATTGAAAAATACCCGCCCGAGCCATTCTGCGCGGAATTGTGTGCGTCTGAGACAGATAATACATTCTTTTTTATAGAGACATCCAGCAACAATCTAATTGTATCTAAAGTGACCGGTCTTTGCCACAAATCATAGGTACCCCTTATCTATCTTAACAGCCTTTATTAAAATTATTAATAAATAAAGAATATGTGTTTACTACAGAAATCGTATCATATACACTATCACACAAGTGACATCATTTAGACAATTAAGAATAGATACGCTTTCTCACCCTTGGGAGAATCTGATACGTACTTTTTGCATTTTTTTCGTAAGATAATTTCTATCAAAGAAATACCGGACATAATAATATGTTAAAATTCCAGACGTCCCCGAACGCTGGTACGACCAAAATCCGCCGGGTAACCAAGTTAAATTAACTCGCGGGCTGGACAGCTTAAAAGTAGACTTGTATGTGTAGATATCATCCAAAAATGATATTCTTACTTAATTAAGTAGATACAAGCCTCTTATCATTGTAAATTAGAGCGGAAAGAGGTTTCACACCTTAAAGATAAATGAGATGAAAATAAATGTACTCTACTTATAAATAGAGAAAAGGGCAATGGACTCCTATCTTCAATAAGAATTAATCCAAAAATAGTTCATGAATTTGATACGCCGGAACGGTAGTTCGTGTCACGGGCCTATTTTGATTCAGACCGACCGATCATTATTTGACTCCCGCAAATACTCGATTTTCTTGGAAGTGTATTTCGACCTGTGTAAGTGGACCTGCGCCCCACGGGAACCTTTTCTTACATCATTAGAAAGCCATCCTTTTTTTTCTCGGCCATTTATCGGGGAGATTTATCTCTTCCGTAATTATGAAGGGCGACCACACGCGTTACGCAATAGATTATATTCGGGCGACAGATATAATAGCCGGGAGAGCTCCCAAGATCGAGTCACTCGGTTGCCTTTTGTCTAGGAGTAAACTGTTCCGAGAAATATCTCACTCGGGAGCGGTTAATGGCGTAACAGTAAATCTGCGCCAGGCGGTTAATCAAGGGATCGACCGCACCAAAAAAATACCATTAGAGTGCGGGTCCATTTTTCACCATAGGATAATTAATTCCTGGGTAATAAAGTAATGAGGTCCGGGAGAGTTAGTTGAAAACGAGTTCCGAGAGGAGAGAGTTGAAACCGAGGTCCGGAAGGGCTAGTTAAACCGAGGTCCGGAAGGTCTAGTTTGAAACAAGGTCCGGAAGAGTCAGTTGGAACTGAGGCCCGGAAGACTCAGTTGAAAACGAGATCCAGGAGGGGTAGTGGAAAACGAAGGTCGAGAGAGTGAGTGAGAAACGAGGTCTGGAAGGAGCAGTTGAAGACGCGGCCGTTGAATACAAGATTCCGAGTTAAAAGCATTACTTGAAAACGAGGTCCAGGGGAGTTAATTGGAAACGAGGTGCGGAGGAATGAGTTGGAAACGAGTTCCGAAAGAGTTAGTTAAAAACCGAGCTCCGGAAGAGTGAATCAAAGACGAGGTTCGGAAGTGTCAGTTGAAGACGAGATTCGGAAGTTGAGGTACACAGTTGAACACCGGACAGCAGTTGAAAGCGTCAGTTGAAAGCGCCAGTTGAAGACACTAGTTGAAAACAGAGTTGAAAAAATACCAGGAAGTGAAGAATCAAAAAAACAGCAGTCGAAAGCGTTAGTTAAATGCGCCAGTTGAAGACACTAGTTGAAGACAGCGTTCCAGACGAGACCTGAAGTGAATAGTTAAAAATGCGCAGTCGAAAAAACAGACAGTCAACACCAAAAATCCGACCGAACGCGACAAGGAACCAGATAATAGGTAGCCACGGTCTGGATAGACTGGATTGGAGGGTGCTACCGGCATCACGCCGAGTGCTGACGGCATCACTTCGCCGGTCTGAGACCAGATCTCCAGAAGAACATCGCGAAATAATTCGAGGTAAAAATAGTTCTAGATTAAGTTAGTCATAAATATTTCCACCTGCCCATTAAGTATAAACTATGATTAATAAATTTCTAATTTGTGCATCTTCCATGTATTCATATTCACCTGTATTCTTCCAATAACCATGGTACTGATAAAGGCGTGATATCTGATGAATGGGGCGCGAAGCGAACATACCATTAGAGTGCGGGGTGTCGTTCCGACGAGCGAGCAGAAGCATAATACATGTTCGATTAATCATCGGTTAATTGAATTATAACTCCTGAAGAACCTCCCCGACTTACATCACATGGCGCCCAACGTCGTGGCATCTTATGTCAAATTCATCGTTTTTGTACAAGTCAATCCACCCTGAATTCTAATGAGCTCATTCTCAACATGTTGAGTCAAAATAAAATTATGGCTGACATATGAACAAGTGCATTATCGTTTTGCACTTGTCTATGATTTCTTTTAACGTGGCAGCTTATATCGGTGTCCATTTTGATTGTGTTCCAGATCTCACGCTTATCAGGAGCGTTTCTTATCTCACCAGAGGAAGAGGGTAAGCACTTAGAGAAGTCTGTAGCATTCGAAACGTGGGAGCCACGCAGAATGAAAGAAAGATGGCGGTTGTATCGCGTGTTAAGAGTTACGTGCGGGTTTTGTTTTGTCGTTTTGAAAAACCTTTAATATCGCTGCCCTCTTAAGTGTGTCTTCGGGATATTTTTGAAATCTTGCATCTTGTAAGGGTTATCATCAGCTGCTGACCATGAATGTAGCTGATGTAGATGTATCCATGGTCAAGTCTGAACGAGGAACATTCACCGTCAAGTCTGAGCCAGGGAGCGGCCCCGATAGGGACGGTGGCCAAGAGCTCTACACTGAGATAGATATATGGTACCCCGATATTAAACAAGAATGCCTGAATTACTCTATTAACGGTGAGAATTACTTTATTTATGAAACTGTTCAGATCTTTAATTTTCTGTTGTTAAATTCCGTTTTGCGAACTATGGTACAAAATCATAATAGAAGGAATCTGAGATCATTAAACGGATTAGTCAACAGCTCGTATTATGCGAGAGTGGAGTATCTGGCCTTCACATATATTCCTATCCAACTTTCTAGGAGACGTCCCGATAGTCAGTGGGTCAGCCCTAAAAATATTAGGCTCAATGCAAAATGGAAAAAAACAGTCCCCCTATATAAAATGGATCTTATACATATTTTAAGATGTCCCTTTATCTGTCTCTATATATATGGCTGGCAAAATAAAATATTTTCAGAGCGCGGTAACAGGCTAACTAGAGAAATATCTTATAACATAGGCTTAACAGAACCGATAAATTTTTAATGAGAAAAATATTTAAAATATACTGTTGATTCTAAAAGTTTCTAGAAAACGCACACTCTGTTGTTATGTGAGAGCGCTCACACTAAACAAAACACCATTTGTGGCAAGTAATCCCTCATCGGAATCCTTTAGATTGCGACTAGACAATCGAGCTTGCGAGACATTCGACGAACTAACGAAATTTAGTGCCCCTGCGAGACTGGTCGAGTCCCATGAGACGTTCCATCTATAAGGAAACGTCTCTTCACGGGCCGCCCGCTTTAATTCTTAAAAGGCAAGAAATTTCTCGTCCTAGGGGTTTTTTTATATTATTTTCTATTTCTAAACTTATCTTATTCATAAAAGGGTTATAATATTGTTTAAATTTCACCACTATTATCAGACTTGGAGTCTAAGAAAACTAATCAATATGTTATTCTAAAAAGTTTTTTTAATAAGCATATACAAGCACAGGAACTAGTCTCTTTTTTGGAGAGGTAATCGATTAAAAAAAATGTAACTTTAATAATGTATAATACTCAAACCTCAAAATTGTAAAAAATTTCATAATAAAAAAATAAATAATAAGAATTGGACAGAAACATCCGTCATACATTGCTATACAATCAACTTCCAAGAAATTAAAACTGGAAACCAATGTTTTGCATAGACTTTTTAAATTTTAATGTTTCAATTTGATTAATTTTTCCCTACGCAATATTAATAAGATATTAATTTAATTAATTTAGCGTATGTATACAGTGATCTTGTCGTTTTTATTATTTGATCTGTCCATCTTGTTGCGGTTTGACCTTTATCCGAGTATCAGCTGTTTCTTCACCTCTTCACCTTGTCGCACTATACGTCTGTAGGACTCGGCAGGGTAGTTGGGATACTCCAGTTAGCGTTATCTTCCAATTCTACATTTAGCATCAGTATTCGACCACACTGTCATCTCCGTGTACATGTCGCAGTGTTTTTGCGTAACATCGGTAAAGTCAATTAATGTTATTATATTTTCAGAACTAAGCGCCGTAAAAGCGACCCGTCCATCTGAGAGCACCGAGTCGCGCGCCGTTATACGTAAGGGCGATGACATCATCAACCGTCCAAGTGACGCGCTGCTGAATCCGACGGAACACAAAATAATAAGCAATTCACCTTCAGCGACATATCTAAAAGAGCAACATTTTCCACATCCAGGAATAACTCAGCTATCGTGCGCTCACTGTCCGTACACAAGTGATAAGAAACGAAATTTAAAAAATCACGTGCTAGTTCACGAGGAACATAAGACATTATCATGTACTCAGTGCAGTTACAAGTCAGCCATAAAAAGTAACTTACGACGTCACGCGTTGACTCACACCAAGGAGAAAGCGTTCTCGTGTAATCAATGCGCCTACATGTGTACGAGAAAAACTCATTTAAAACAGCACTTGTTTACTCACACTGGGGAGAAACCATTCTCGTGTACTCAATGTGTTTATTCGTGTAAAAAAAAAAGTAATTTAAATCAACACATGCTCACTCACAATAGAGAGAAACCATTCTCGTGTACTCAATGTGTTTATTCAAGTAGGAGTAAAACTAATTTAAAACAGCACATGTTCACTCACACCGGAGAGAAACCGTTCTCGTGTTCTAAATGTGCTTATATATGTACGACAAATACTCATTTAAAACGGCACTTGCTTACCCACACTGGGGAGAAACCATTCTCTTGTACTCAATGTATTTATATATGTACAAATAAAAGTAATTTGAAACAGCACATGCTCACGCACAATAGAGATAAACCATTCTCGTGTTCTCAATGTGTTTACACATGCACGAACAAAACTTACTTAAAACGACACATATTTACTCACACTGAAGAGAGACCATTCTCGTGTACTAAATGTGCTTATACGTGTACGAGTAAAACTCATTTAAAACGGCACATGATTACTCACACTGAAGAGAAACCATACTCGTGTACCGTGTGTGCCTACACATGTGCGAGAAAAATTTATTTAAAAAGGCACTCATTTACTCACACTAGAGAGAAGCCATTCTCATGTAACCGATGTGTTTATACATGCACTAAAAAAGATTATTTAAAATACCACATGCTTAGTCACATCTGAGAGAAGCCATGTAATTAATTTGTTTATACATGTACGATAAATCTCATCACTGGCAACAAACCATTACCATGTCATTACATGCAATTTTCTGTGCCGTTCGAAACGAAGTTTTTAGCACAAGTTTTCTATGCACACCTGAAACCGTTTTCAAGTTCCCATTGATGCTCTTTCGGCACACCGAAGAAATTTTAATACTCGCACGGGATAAAGGCAGATCCTACAAACTTCAATTGTGTCGAATTAATTGCATATTGCATAACACAATCTGAAGTAGACATATGTGGTTACTTCATTTTCTTTCGCTAATTATTTGGTGCATTGTGAACAGGAGAACGGGTTCTCACTGAAGCGAGTTCCAATATGTGTTATTTACGATTACTTTTTTAACACAAGATCAGTTTTTTCGATCTATGACTAAAATGTTTATATGTTTGTAAAATAATATCAACATAGGTAATATCGCGTAGTCTCTAATTACTATTTTTGACATTCTCTGTACATATTAATTCTGTAAAATAAAAATGTATACTTTATTTCGTAAAATTGTTTTACATTTTCGACGCTCATGTCTTACACTGCCTTCGATAAATCTGGTGGGAAAGTTCCGATAGTTTGCTTTCATCAACATCATGGTCAAATAAAAATTCAACTTCTAATAACATATTTATTGAATTTCAGGAATGGTAGAACGTGAGCCTGTTTGCTGTCTGCTGCGGAAAGTGGCCGGATAGAAATGAAGCTACGGATATTTTCATGATTTGAATGGCTGCTCGCTGAGGAAAGTGTTTCAGGAGGATATTACGTATGAGGTCGGGTTCGGGTGCTTTGTTTGATTTTTGATTATTTTCCCGATTTCTTTGAAGATGGTTAATTTGGACCGGGTGGACTCTGCAGTTACAGACGGCATATTTCACGCAACGAGTCACGTGGGGACAGTTACGGGACGAATGTAATTACTCACGAAATATAATTACGAAAAATTCTTCCGATTCGCATTCTTCTTGTGTCTCGTCTACATCACTGTTTTCTTCACTTGGAGGCACACCGCAGGCTGCAGCTGCATCCCCGAGTAGAACATTTATAGTTTCACTCTAGAATGCCTTTGTTTCTAATATAATTTTAAACCTTTTAATTAGGTTTGTTTTAATACAAATTAAATGTATTAAATTAGAAAGATATAATAATAAAATCAATAATGTTGTTGCTACTGGGATTCGAACCCGGATCTCTTCCAATCCGGGGAAGTGCTTTAACTGATTATGCTACAGCACACAGTGGATTGGCGACAAATTTTCGAACCTTTATGTACACTTTACACTTTTCAAATTAATACATCAATCGTTCCATTATTTGAAAGCCATCTACTTTATTTTTACGGAATCTCAAATACCTTTGAGTAATCAGATAATTAAATTTGTCGTCAATGCACTGTGTGCTGTAACATAATCGTTCAATGAACGTTCCTCGAATTGGAAGAGATCCAGGTTCAAATCCCGTTATCAACAATAATATTTTTCGCCCTCCCATTAATATCTACCGTATCCACGTACAAACCAAACGAAATAATGCGATGTACACGAGCATGAGTGTGAAGTCGGCTTTGGGGGCGGGCAGCTTTACATTAATACAGCCCCTTCCTTGTGATAGGAACTCATCCATCTCTCATTCAAACGTGTAATTTAATCTCCAAACTAGTACTTTAGAATTTAACTCATAGTCCCAAAATAGTAGAAGCTAAACTCTTTAATATAAAACTTGCTATTAAAAATTAATTAGGTAAGTGATATCGCTAAGAAATTGTATAGTATAGTATATGAACCTGCTTACATTAGAAAATGGAACTTACATAATAAAAATGAATCATTCAATTTAATTGAGCGAGAAACAATTATAATCACAGTTTTTGAGACCTGAAGAAGTTGGACTGCGATGAGTTAGCTATATAGAAAGAATGCCAGATGATAGGACACTAATGATCATGACCAAGAGGATACCCCAGTGGAAGAAGATTGGAGCTGGATGGGAGGGTCCGGAAACTGGAGAAGAATGGTCAGAGCTCGGAATCGGTGGAGAGCACTTGCAGAGGAGGCCAAATCCCACCCTGGGATGAAGTGCCGTGGAAGAAGAATCAAGAAATAATTTACGAAAAGAAAAATTATGGTTATAATTTCTCAATAATTACAGATGCGGTACATAAAATTTCAAAAAAAAATATTATAGTACAATACACGATTGATGACAATAATCCCTCTACAAAGTATGTAGACTTATAGTTTAATGTGCTTCTTTTTATACGTTTAAAAAATTTGCCTTAGCATGTACTAGCGAATGTTTTTTTAAAAATCTCAACTGTTTACATCTGTAAGAGCAGTGTGAACAAGAGAATGGTTTATCTTCAATATGTGTAGACATGTGTTTTGATAAGCCCCCTCTCCGCTTACTCGTATAAGAGCACTGTGGACACGCGAACGATTTCTCTCCAGTGTGAGTGAGCATATGACTCCTCAAGTGTCTCTTCTGTTTACATGTGTAAGTGCAGAGTGAACATGAGAACGGTTTTTCTTCAGTGTGGGTGAGCATATGTTTTATCAAATGTCCATTTTGATAGCATGTGTATGAGCAGTATGTACATGAGAAGGATTTTTCTCCAGTGTGAGAGAGCATGTGACTTCTCAACGATATCTTCCGATTACACGCATAAGTGCAGTGTGAACACGAGAACAGTTTCTCCCCAGTGTGTGTCAGCATGTGGATTCTCACTTGGGCTTTCCGATAACTTGAGTAACTACAATTTAAACATGAGAACGGTTTCTCTCCAGAGTGAGTTTGAGAGTGGCTTGTTAAATCTCCCTTTCTGTAACATTTATAAGTGCAGACTGGGCATGAGAAAGGTTTCTTTCCAGAATGAGAGAGCGAATGATTTCTTAAATCTCCTTTGCGGTAAGACGAGTAAGTGCAGATAGAACATGAAAACGGTTTCTCTCCAGAGTGAGTTAGCGAATGGTTTTTTAAGTCTCCTTTCCGGTAACACGTATAAGTGCAATGGGAACACGAAAACGGTCTCACTCCAGAGTGGGTTAGTACATGTCTTGTTAAGGTTCCTTTTTGATTACACGTATACGAGCAATGTAAACACGCGAATTGTTTTACTGAAGTACTAAGAAGCGTCCGACGTCTGATGTTTCCTTTGGCAGAACATGGTGCATCGGGTCCTGGCGCTGCTACGGAGCTGGTCGGGGGTGCGCGAAAGTCTGCGATCACAGGACCCTGACTTTTCAATAAACTTCCTGTAAATAATTAATAAAGACAATTTTGTATTGTAAACAAATGTAATTTTGACGAATCGAAAGGATTAATAGGATAAATAATGAGGGGAGGAGAAATTCACCTGGCCTGATCGATCAGTTTTCCAGGGATCACTGGCAGTTTAATCGATCTGTTTTCCCTTGAAACGATCCACCGAGCCTGAGTGTCGCAATTGATTTTCCAAAGAACTTTGATAAAGGTTGTCAAGTATACTTAAAGAATATATATTATTTGGTGAAATTGTTCTAGAGCGATGAGTAGTAACTGAGGGTTGGGCAAGCTTGCAGAAGGTTTTAAGACATGAAAGAAGTTCCGCGCTAACATAACCCTGACTTTAACGGAACTTTGAGACTAGCTACTGGTAATGCTGTGTAAATTATAAATATTCCTATATATATATAAAAATACTTCAAATAATCATCGTTTTCATTACCTTTGTCATGGACGGCATTAGCTGACTTCTCCAAACATTCCTGCTTTAAATCTGGGTGCGATATATCTATATCAGTACAGGATCCATCACTACATCCAGGGGCAGCCCCGGAGTCAGGAACATGTGTGTCGGTCGTCGGTTCATATTCGACGGGCAAGTCCGGGGCAGCAATCTCCATCTTGACAATGGTATCGGATGACGCGCTCTCTCTCTTTACATTTGTACCGAAAAGCAATGTTTCATCGTCGCTCCCAACGGGAGACCCAGGCTCAGGCTTGACTGAAGGAGCATCTGGGTCAGCATTATCCATGGCTCTTCTAAACACCGATCTTGTCACTGCTTTCTGCAAATACAAACCATATTTATTATTATATTACACCGAAAACATTTCGTCTGCGTATGGTGTACATTTTCATTATAAATATGGTAATATCGACTCGTATCTTATCATTTAGACGTCTGACATTTCCTCTGGAAATGCAGGTTCGAATATCCAGTTCGTCAGTTCTTTCAACATGTATGTTCAGTTTGCAAACTTATCAATTCCGGACACACTGGCCGTGGCCACTACCTAATCGAAACAAACCAATTGTTTTACGCTGGTAATGTTGCAATGCTCATCGAGTCCACTTTGCTGGGAGAATATGAACTGAGAGTCGAAGAAGCCGACTGTGAGAGCCACAATCAATGGAGCGATCCGACATGCCGAAGACTGAAATCTGACCATGAATGTTGAGATGTCCCGAGTGAGACGTCTTGAGGAAGACAACCTGACAGAGTTACATTTGAGAGGGCGGCGGCGGCGAAGTCCACTGCCATTGTCACATTGTCCAGTTGACCGATGACACTGGCGACATCTACACTCTCCGCTATCTTCTGTACTCTTCCTTTCCTATCCCTTGCTCAATAAACGACAATACACAAATTTGCGTTTCATTCCTCAACCAAACCTCCCTAAATATCGTGTTCAAGACTGGTGTCCTGATGGTATTAAACGAACGATAAAAACAAAATGTGTATATTCTGTACAAGGAAATAGTAATTCCTGTAAACGCGAATAGAAAAAGAAAAAATACAGAGAATCTGTCACACGTTTGTTTAAATTCTAAACGAAAACTTTTGCAATCTCCACAGCTATCTTAAAGTTGTTTTTGAAGTGAGCCTCAAAATCAAGAAAACAGTTTGACTATAAGGGATCGGGATTGAGCCACATTGAAATCAACTCACAGCCGGATAATGAGAGGGTCGCCAGGCCGTGAGTATTGTATAGCTGGAAAATCACCCAGCGAAGCGAACACGACAGATGTCAGATGAATATCATAGACAAACAGATGTGGAGTAAACTATCTTTTGTATTTATGTAGTGATCTTAGGTATTTTTTTTTGATTATCAAGTTCGCTTTAAACTTATTGATACAAATGGGACACGGCGTTGTGCGCCATGTGATTCGAGTCGGGGTTCGTTTAGGAGTTCTATTTCAATTAATCGAACACATATCATGCTCCTGATCGCTCGTCAGAACGACACCCCCCACTCTTAATGAAATGTTCGCTTCGCGACCCATCCATCAGATATCACGCCTTCATCAGTACCATGGCTACAGGAAGAACACAGGTGAATATGAACACACGGAAGATGCACAAATTAGACATTTATTATTCACAGATTTACATTCACGGGCAGGTGGAAATACTTATAACTAACTTAATTTAAAACTATGTCTACCCCGGGTTATTTGGCGACGTTCCTCCGGATCTTCTTCCGGAGACTTGGTCTCAGGCCGGCGGAGTGATGCTTATCCTCCGATTCTCTGGCGACGTTCGGTCGGATTTCCAGTGTCTGCTTCCACTTTGATCTCCACTTTCGAATTCCTTCGACTTTCGACTCCGGTTCTCGTGAACGTTAGTTGCGTCTGAATTGTTGACGCAGTAACTACGCTTGTCCTATTTTCCCCAATTTAAAATCACGAAATTTTCAACATGGATATTGAAGCGTCAGGTATGCACTTTAATCTGCGTTATTGTTAACGTAACAGTTGTACATAATATAGATATAAGATATGTTTTATGAAATACTATCTTTGTTTAAAAAAAATATTGAAATGTTTACTTTAGCTAGTTACACAAAAAGTTCTGTAAAGTACACTGATTTTTTTACTAGTTTGATAAAATATCTCATAACTAATATAACAATGTAAAATACAGGTCTCTTTTTCCCATTTTGTTAAATTGGGCGTATTCTTTTCAGGCAGTCGTGGCGACCCCGCTCTGAAGATAATGAAGATGAAGAGAAAATAACTATTTATAGTATTAAAAATGAATAGTTTTACGAGTTATAGCCATTAAACACTTTTTAGTCCTACACAATCATTTCAAATTAAAAATTGTCATGTCTACTTATTTTGTGAAAAGATGTAGGTATTATCAGTATTTTTTTAATGGGCTCTAGGGCAAAGGGCAAAGAGTCCAACGATGTCGGGTCTGTCACAGCAAACGCCCTCTCACTGACTTTAATCTTCGGGCAATAAGAATAAGTAAGCTAGAGTGACTCAGGGCATCACAATGTCATAGATACAAGATGTTCAGTCTAGTTCAACGCTATATTGTCGCCTGGCGTTTTCACTGAATGTACCCCTTCAATGTATTTTTGCATACGTTTTGATTAACGATTTTTCTTAGTACATTTATAATCGCAGTCTGAACATGAGAATTGTTTATTTTTTGTGTGGGTAAGCACATGAGACTTTAATTTTGATTTATAACTGCACGTGTACGGGCAGAGTGAACACGCGAAAGGTTTGTCACCGGTAAGGCGCGCCTTCTAAAGTTTACACTATCATTGCACGCATAAATGCAGTGTCCGCACGAGTGCAGTTTCTCTCCAGTCTTCTTGTTTACTCGCATATTCCCATATGGGCAGCAAAAGTAACCGAGGAAATGTTTTCTTAAGATGTATTTTTTATCATTGCTTATATAAGTGCACTACGAACATGTAAATGATTTATCTCAGGTGTATAAGCGTATGTTTTCATTACATTTATAATTGAAATGTGTACAGGCAAATGGTTTATATCCAGTGTGTATGTGGAGACTTCATTTTTTTTTCTAAACACACTTAAAAATGCATTGTGGACATGAGTACTGCGATAATCTAGTGTGGATACACAAATGATGCTTTAAACTGCCTTTTAATTTACATGTACAACTGCAGTGTGCGCACGAGAAAGGTTTCTCATCACTATGCGTACGCATGTGAAGTTTTAAGTTGCCTTTTTGTTTACATGCATAAGTGCATTGTGAACATGAGAAACGTTTCTCTTCGGTGTGATTAACCCATCCCAAACCATGCTGTAACACAGGTCTACCATCATAATTAAACCTGTAATATTTCAGTAAATACATGCAACATAAAATTCATATTTTAGATAATGCTAGAGAAAATATTACCACTTAGGAATGACTAGTGACAAACCGATTATGAAAAGGGAATCATACAAAAACAATTATTTTTTCCATTCAATCCGTTGTAAAGTTAATAACGTTGGTAAAAATACAATTTGTGATATGAAAAATAGAGATCACACACTATTTTCACAGTGAAAAGAACAACAATACACAATGGACATATTGTATACGACTTAATGAATGCTCAAAATGATGTTATTAATCATTTTTTCAAAATTGAACGCTCAATATTTAGAGTAAATTCGTGACATTTAAGATAATAAAAACATTTTTAATAACTGTTATATATGGTAACACGAGTTGACAGCATGGCTGCGTTCGGATATTTTATGTCATGGTGTTAGCGCCGTTTAATGTACTCACGCACATACACACGCACACTGTGTTAAATTATCAAAAGATATCCTTTCCTTTTCTCCTTCCCAACCTATCTCTAGGCACAAGTGAGAAAGAAGATATCCCTGCAGTTTAATACGCCCGAACGTCTTCACTGCGCTTTTTGGAACCGAACACGGCACTCTGCCGTCGCTGTAAATCCGCTTTACTACCGCTTATATTAATTAAGAAAATAATTATAATTAAATCCCGCTAATAAAAACAAAGAATTCCTTTAACGCGAGTGTCAACAAGTGTTTTGTTACATAATTCTGCGTCGCGAGTGAATTGGTGGACCCAGGGAGACAACCAGAACCAACTTCTAGAGATAGGCAGATATACAAGTAAGTGCCATCCTTTATTTATCTCCACAAAATTCCGCATGGTATGGTAAAGGTTAAGTATATGGCCTGTTATCTGATTTATGGTGTGCATGTACAAGTACAATGCGAACATGAAAATGGTTATACTCCAGTGTGAGTAAGCATATGGTTTCTTAATGAAAATTATGCAATCATATTATTATTATGGCATAGTTTTACTCAGAATGTTGACGATTGATCTGAACACAAAAAAGCTCGCAATTTGGTTGTTGAATATTTTTTCTACTTTTTCTGTGATAAAGATTTTTATCAATAAATTAAATATTAACAAATAAAAACCTCCATCAAAACTATTAATGCTAAGTGGATCTGATGACGTGTTTATTTAGTTTAACGGTAATACAGGCGGTTCGAACTTAGTAAAAATATTGATCGAACGTGAATCCGTATATCCGATAATCAGGCCTATTCTCAAAATTGCAATATTGAAATGAAGGTGATTGTTACACCAACCCTCAAAAATAGACAGTATGTAAATTAACGTCCGTGTTATATTTGAATGAGAGAGAGGGAGAGAGAGTGAGGGAGTGAGGGAGACAATATTATTAATAATAGGGATTATGCATAGGCTAATTTGACCTCTGTCGATGGTGGATAAATCTGTGTCTTCTATGTTTAAACAAACTCGTGTAATTATATTTATAGTAGTTAAATACCGATAAACTTTGTACGTACATATAAGTATTAAATAAATGCCTCAACCGCATATAAAAAAAATGGAATCCCCATATGCAAATAAGAGATCTTATAAACCATGTAATTACTATTATATAGAGATAAGATTGATTGTAATTATTCATAGGAAAACGATGTGTAACAGTCTAATATTATTGCTATTACTGGACTCGGAAGTTTTTAAATAAATATGTGATATGACAGAACACAAAGTGATGGTCTTGTATTTAGAGATATATAAAACTATAAATGAAGGTGATAAATTTTGGGTGGACGCTGATTAGAAAAAAAAAAACGAAATGATCAACTGTGTGAAGTGGTGCGGCCCCTTACCATCAAATGAACTGAGGGCCATCGGAGAATGGACCAATAAAGCACCGCCAGAGGACGGACCAGCCGACCAACGAGGGTACACTCACCGCAGACGCTTAAAAACGATGAAACACCATTGTTCTCATCAGTTGAAAATCGGTCTCGGTAGTCCGAAAACACCGCGATATCCAAGATCCGCCAAGAGTCACCATCAGTTGGAAAATGGTATCGGAAGTCAAAAACGCTGCGAGACGAGTCATCAGCAGTCGGCAGTCAATGATTCACATCAGAAATCCATAGACGAATTGAATCAGTGGCGATCCTCACCGAAAGTCGGAATAGAGAATCGACAATGAAAGTCCACGGGCATAGTCAGTGAGTGTTCCGCTAGCACCACAACGGGAGAGGAGTCCAGAAGAAGTTAGATGCTAAATGGGACCAAGTGCGCCTGTAATCACCAAACTGGTCGGACGGGATGAAGGATGAAATTCAGAACAAGCAGCGAAAACGGTGACGTATCAGACCATCGGACGACGGAGACATCAGAGAGATCAGACAGAGGCAGCCAGCACCACGACGCGCGAAAGCCCAGACAGCTGACACCAGGAAGACGAAGCGATCCGGAGAGCGAATTCCGACTAACACGCATAACATAAGATAGATATAAATTAGTCTAAATTATTATTAAGACACCTGCCCATTCACGTATAGTAGAAAATAAATTATTGATCTCTGTGTTCTCTTAAATTTCACCATAGTACAAATAACGCTGTGATCCTGGTAGATGAATCGCGGAGCGAAGCATTTTCCAGAGCGCGGGGTGTCGCTCTAAATAATAAGAAATTAAGAGTTTATCATATTCACATTTTAAATAAATCAATACCCCCGTTTCGTCACAAGTGATATAAATGCGGTCAATTGCAGGTCGTTGCGCAGTCAATTTTCATAGTGGTTACGAGAAGATGGCGGGAGGGTGAATTAAATTAACACGTCTTTCTATATACAAATTCACATATTTATTTACAACAAAAGAAAATATGAAAAAGGAAAATTCTTATTGCTACTTATATCTAACTATAATTGTTCAATTGTTTTTCCCACTCACTTTTGTCTGTCTTCATATTTATGGCCAATTGCAATTGCGAGCGTGTGCGACAAGCTGCGTCTGGAGCCCGCCTCTGGTCCAGTTCACGAACGCGGGCTCTGCAATTTCGCTCGCCATGTGGTCTCCGTGGCCGCGTCCGGTGTCATCTCGTGATGGGTGGTCTCCGGTCCTATAGCGTGAGCGGTGGAAATATCGCCGCTATATACCTATCAGGAGGCACGTCGCAGCTTCTTGGCGGCGGCGTCTCGAGGCAAAATACCGGTCGCAAAACCCGACGGCCCCCAGAAGCAGGTCCGGTGTATTTCGATAGGCGAAGAGCGAGGGGCTAGCTTCGGCTTGGGCAGCAACCTACCCCGGCCAATGGGCGGGGGAGGGGGTAGCGACCCTTCGTTCGCTGTGGATACATGTTAGAAGCGGGTGAGAAGGGACTTACGTCGCGCGGCCCGCGCAGCAAGATTCAAGAATATTTAAATATGTATTTTAAATTTCGCGCCAAAAATAATAAATGTAATACGTGAACATCACAATGAGATGCGGCCGTACACACGGAATGACATTTGTTCCCTACGCTCAAGTAGGTATAGAATCTATGACTTTTAATACACCGAAGAAAAAGTCACGCTGAGCATTTAGCTGAACGTATCATATTTTGACGTATCATCCATGTTCATGGCAAAGCCAAAGAAAAACATTAGACGAATATATTCATAGATAAGATGATTATATTTCATTTCTATGGTTTGACGTTTGGTTGTGTTTTTTAAATCACGCAGTTCGCTTTTATTTATACTTACAGAAATAATTTCTCGTTGCTGACTTTGCAAACATGTCTGTAACTCTGCACACAGACGTTGGGGATATTAAAATAGAGCTGTTTTGTGAAGAGTGTCCGAAAGCCTGCGAGAACTTTCTCGCTCTGTGCGCCAGCGATTATTACAACGGCTGTTTATTTCATCGGAATATTAAGGTGAGTGTCAACTGTACACTAATAGGCAATTAATACGCACCGCCACTGCCAGAAAGGGTTCTTCGATCTTGGGTACAGCTGGAGCTCTTACTCTGGCCAGGAATGCATGATGAACGCACCCGTGCACAGCCGCACGTTAGTCGTGCATCCAAATCATTCATGCGTGTGCCTTGTGTCCGCCGATATGCAAACAAATATTAAAAATTGCGATAAAATAATACAACACAGAGAATTGACATAATTCATCTTCAGAAAGAGATGAAGAGCAGTCAGAGACTTAGTTTCATAGTCTTCTGCGGTCTGTGACCATCCTCTGTTGGATAAAGGCATCTCGACCATTAACCTCTTCCTGCTTCCCGCACTTCTCAATCCCTGACTATGTTTATAGGGCTTCATCGTGCAGACTGGAGACCCCTCGGGGGGCGGTAAGGGCGGAAGCAGCATCTGGGGGCGCAAGTTCCAGGACGAGTTCAAGGAGGAGCTCAAGGTGAGCTTCATCATGTTACTTTGGGATATCTTTGGTATTACATGTAACTAGCTAACTAACTTACAACTATACAGTTTCTTCACAAGGGTAGGTAGCAAGGATAGGGTGCCATAATTTACTACCCTTACACTCAAGTCTCACCTCATCCACATTTATACATCTTCTGCGCTTGCCGAGGCTTCCAACAGTCAATCAATGACGTCCTCATTTCTGGTGCCATCAAAACATGCATTATTACAATATACAGGTGTAACAATATTTTATGGGTGGATACCTAACTGTACGTTACGTGTACGTTCTTGGGAATAAATATGATGAAACCACCTCAATCCTGTCAAACTGCAAACTGACCTTGGTCAGCTTACATTAATTTCTAATTTGTTAATTCTTTACTTGAGTAAATAATAAATGGACAAGATGTTTGTTTGTTCGAGTAAAGGATAAATACCATAAATGTGCTTTTATTTACAACAAAATGCATTGTTTTTAAACACGAGGCAGCGAGAAATATTACAATGTGACTACTGTTTTGAAATTTATGATAGTTTGTAAAAGTGGAGACTGTCGACGCTGTTGACTGCCGATTCTCAAGTGGATATAATACCAGACGACATTAAAATTAAAATGTAAAGAGTTAACTACGATCGATACAATAGTGGTCAATGATATTGTTATCTAGAATCAAGAGAGGACTAGCATTTCTGAGGAGTGACGCAGACATCAGTCAACACGTAATATTTCTTAGGACTAAAAAATAATGTTTTTATAATAAATTCTGGACCAATCAACCAACCAACCGATAACAAATTATTTGTCATTTGGCAGAGTAGAATGCGTATATAGAGATATCATTTGTTCCAGCACACGGCGCGCGGGATGGTGTCCATGGCCAACAACGGGCCCAACACCAACGGCAGTCAGTTCTTCATCTCCTACTCCGCACAACCGCACCTGGACCTCAAGTATACATTGTTTGGGAAGTAAGTATCACTTTGATACGAAAGTTAAAATAATAAACCCACAATTACAAAATGAGATCTGTATTTTGTATTTATTTGTTAAAGAGAATAAGCAGTTTGGATTTAATTTTATTTTCTTGTTTATAAATATGGGAATAATTTAAAAAAACATTTATTCGATTCATGTATCTATTCAATGTGAGGCGATTCTTTCTACCAACTCATACTATATGGATATATACTCAACTATATGGATCAGCCAAAACTTTATTAACATCTAGTGCCAACCTGACAATGAATGTTATTAACACATTCTGTGCCATCTAGTGGTCATAGGGACTACAGCCAGCTGATTTTCTTTATGGATGTATTGATTGTAGTGATTTCCAATGGTGTGTAGATGCTCAGGAGCTACCGGGTGTACAAGATAAGAACTCCTCTAGAGGCCAATGGGCCGCGTTTAATTACATAGACAACCCTCAGAGGAAAATTATCATTGCTGATTTTGTTACGCAGTCACATTTGTGAAAATATTAATGGCGCTTGATGTGCTAAGCGAATAATAATAATTTTTTTTATTGTCCCCATGAAGTATTTCACATTACGTGTATTCTTTCAGAGTCATCGATGGTCTGGATGCTCTGGACGAGCTGGAGAAACTCCCCGTTAACGCCAAGAACTTTAAACCCCTCACGGAAACACGAATATCCTCGATCACGATCCACGCCAACCCACTCGCCGCTTAGTTGTACCTCACACAATGTACTTTTATATTTGTAAATATATGATATTAAGAGAACATTTCCATTGTTTGATTTTCCCATAAGTTTACTTTATAAATAAAGTAAACTAAAGCCCGGTGCCCAGTGTTTCGCACGGTGTGTGCATAAAAAATATTTTGTGTAATTTTAAGGAGAGATGCTATTATTTGTGCGCTGACTCCACCGCATTACTAATGACGGTGTATAAAAACATTTAAATAGGTCAACAGAACTAATAGCAGCTATTAAAGAAAGCTATATTATCTTTTAATCTCATTATGCAATGTAAGATGGAAGGCAGCATAGCTAGTAGTGGAGGTAGAAAGAGATTATCTCGACTGCGCAACCTCAGGAAGTGGTTCAATGTCCAAAATGTTAGAGATTTCGTACAGGATAAATCAACATACTGCAACATGGTCGCTAACCTTTGATAGAAAACAGCATGTGAAGAAGAAATTATTTTTTTGTGTGCGCTATGATGCCAAATCATGACCAGCCCATTTTAATAAGACTTGAAATGTTGTGCAGAGGTATAACAGCACACAGAGGTGATACATTACACAATCCTATAGAATATATTCCTACCTAGTTAGATTTATTTGAATGATAGGAATGTGTATTGTGTTGTAACATGTTTTATTGTAGTTTAACAATATAGTGCCCTGAAGATAATGTACATATAAATACAATTCAGGTTGAATGCTCTTTATTGGGTAAGGTAAGGACCATCTCACGTCTACTAGTCGTAGTCCCCGTGTATCCGACGCCCTTTGGGGTCAAACGGTGAAGTGAGGTGCACCGTGGCAGGATACTTGATCCCCAGGCTCTCGATGTGGTAGTCTCCGTCCAGCACGTACTGCTTGCTCACGGTCTCGCCCTTGTGGTGACGCAAATAGGCCACACCGATGGGCGCGTCTAGCAAGAATGCGTAGTCCCCGCGGCGAAGGAAGCCGCACGGCCTGCCATCACGGTACACCGCCTCCAGCCCAAACAGGGGGCGCTGCGAACATGACTTCATTATTATCCACATTATATTGAAGTGACATTAAGCAAAACAACTTTTGAAGTAAAACAATGTATCAAAACTAGTGAAAATCAGTTAGTTATTGCCGATTGCTTGCTGCTAGGCCCACAGGCGGCTATTGTGGCCGATGGTGACATCCAGGGTGTCTGTAGAATTCCTTATAATGCACCACACAGTATACTTTGTCTTTATTTTCGATAAGAAAAATAATAATATTAGTAATTTGTACCATGATTATCGTAAAAATGTTTTTAAAAGCATAAACACAAAAGATGTAGTGAACTTAAAGAAATTAAATAATACGGACAGGTAAAAAAATTAACTTAAAATCTCAAGTAAATACAATATTGTGTGTAAAACCATTTTGAGCTACAATGCTAAAATTATCGAATATGTAATTAAATGACAGCCATAATGACACTCACTGCAGTCCAATAAGTCATGGATAAAAGATGGGGAAGTGCAATGTTACATATTATGGACACATCGGCAGTAACACTTTATACATATATTTATAAGAATAACTAATAGAACTACCTTTTCGTTGAGAGTGAAAAAAGCGTATCTTTTGTGGATCCCTTCCTTGCGCTGGCGCTCCACCTCCTCGCTGCCAGTGTAGGAGCCCCCCTTGCGGCAGGTGAAGCCCAGCCCCGCCTCTACGGGGGTATCATCGGCCCTCACATCGGCATTCCACAGGTGGTACCCTACAATGTAAGTTGTATCAGGTGCCAAAGTCTCACTCTACATATTAAACTAAATGTTAGATATCAAATTGTTTTTTTAATGGCGCTATCAAATTAGATAATCATGCCACAATGGCCTGGATTGCGGTATGTTACAATACTCGGGTTATTACCTTTCTCTGCGCTGAGTGCCGTAAGTGCCCGCCAGCCTGCGTGGCTCCAGCCAGGTATGCGATGCAGCCGCTGCAGCAGGTCTCGTAGACTATCCCCCGGCGCGTGTAACTCCCAGCCCAGCTCGCCTGCCCAGCCCACCCGCAGCGCGCGACCTTGCCCTCCCGGCAGCAGTTCGCAGGTGGACACGCCAAACTCTGACAGCGGACGGTCTAGCACTTTCTCCAGTATCTTCTGGCTGAAGAGTGCTATTTTTTTAATATTTTCGCTACATTATGTTGAATCTGACGCTCTTAAAACCTGTGTTTAAATATTTATATACTAAAAATGTTCACCTAAAATGGAGGTGCCACCCACGTAACTTAATAATAAATAAATGTTATGATTTACTAATGACCTTAATCATCCATTTTCAAATTGTTTGTCAAGTGCACTAACAGTCTAAAGTCTATTTGTTCATTTGGATCACAATTGTGGATTTCACAAAATATTAATAAATATTTTATTTCATTTGATGTTTTGAAATTATTTGCCACCAATGTCAAGAATCAAGACTAAGAAGCATATGTGCTGCCAAATTACTCAGAGTTGTTTTCAAGCATTTGTGGGCAGTCGAGGATTTTTGATATTGTCGAATTTTGGAAATGAAACAGCACAGACATCAAATAAGATGAAAGGGACGAGCATTATATTATAAGCCGAGGCGATACCTATTGGGTCCCTGCAGGGACAGGATGCCGATCTGCGAAGTGACGTCAGTAACCGTGGCGTCAAGCCCCCTGGTGTGGATCACCTTCCTCATGTGAGCCAGGGTGTGTTGACCGGAGAAACCACTGGCCACTACGTAAAAGCCCCGGCCCTGCGTATCAATGTTAATCACTAGCATTAATATATATTATATAGTAAGCTGCTCTCTATGAGCCGCCAGGGAAAAGAAACATTGTACTTTCATTATTCCACACTCCACCCGGGTACAATCATAAAACAAAGCTTACAACTCTAGAACTCTCCAAAGTTGCCAATGGTGAGATAAAATACAGGGACATTGAATTATTGATTGAATCAAATGAGATTTGTAGTGGATAAAATATCAAAATTGAAGAGTTCTGCAACTCACATGGCAGAATAAAATAGACAAATGCCAGAGAAACACACACCTTAAACACAGGTTCACCAAATCTGCCGGAGCCGTTCTCCACAATACTGACAGTCAAGTCTGCTTCCACACCTCCTCTCTCGTTCAGTATGCAGGAATACACCACTTTACTGGAACATCATATTTTAATTAACAGCTAATAATATTCGTACAAAATGAATGCTCTACTTATTAGATATAATCACCTCCAGGTATGAATAACGTCTTTTGAACAACTCTTATGTCTCCGAGTGGTGGGCTTAAAGTATCAAAATGTAGGTCGGTACTGACTTGGTATCTGGTCGCTGCAGGTTAGCCGTAAAGATCCAGTCTGCAGCCAGCTGCGCCTCGGGTCCGCTCAGGAAGAATTTTCCATAGTAGGAGAGGTCAAACAGAGCTGCACCGTGTCGGCACTGCAGCGCCTCCGCCCCTATCTATCGGACAGATTAAGAGTATCATTTTTTTAATACATCCAACCTCTCTAAGATTTGAATCTGGCAGGCCTTCTAACACCATTTCTGTCTGACATTCAATCTTCAATCATTTGTTCCTTTGCCTGATTCAACATACTTGTGGTGATTTAGTGGCCTAGGGTTTGAGCCTTGTTCCAGTAGACCATCAAGTTAGGTTTTAAGCGCTTATCTTTGTTTGAAAATAGAAGCAATATTGATATAAATACATATTCTGTGTACGCATCCTTATTTAAAAATAAAAAATACTTAACATTCTTTCCTTACATATTTGCTATACCCGTTTTATTTTGTCCGGTCAGTTGG
Organism: Eubasilissa splendida; assembly: GCA_031772225.1. Taxonomy (NCBI): domain Eukaryota; kingdom Metazoa; phylum Arthropoda; class Insecta; order Trichoptera; family Phryganeidae; genus Eubasilissa; species Eubasilissa splendida. Next base: position 83,865 of record CM062865.1, on the reverse strand, counting down.
TTGGTTGGTGGTTCTGATTAAGTTCTGATTAGTGATTAGTAACTTAACTGATAACATTAATTATTTCACAACTACATGTGATTAATCTTGTCAATCAAGAACAAGACAAAACTATGAAAATGATTCAGATATCTGGTGGATAGTTGGTTGCTCGCACTGGCTGGTGGTGGTGATAAGGTCCCGAGTGAAAAAAATTAATACAATTTTGAACACAATTCTTACAAAAAATGCTTTTCTTTGTTGGGTATGTACATATTATGAAAAATAGGTAATTACTATGTCATGGTGCTTGGAAAAGCCAAACGTATGGTCCCCTGCGAGGATATCCTCGTAGCGCTTATCTGTATTGCATGCGTGGCCGTAGTGGCCACCCCAGTCGTAGGCCGGCAGCGGGATCTGTAAGATGTAGTATATAAAATAATTATTTACAGCTTCTCAGAACAGCGGTTCAAAGAAAATCATATGTGACGTTCCTGACAGACAAAAAACTAAATATATTAAGAAAATCTGTTGTATTACGTTAATGGTTACTTAGATACCTAGGTGCCAATGAAGAGACAGAATAAAATATTAAAAAACACTGAATTATGGAATTGGACAGCCATAACCCATAATCCAGTCAAGAAGACTGGTTGATCAGAAATAAAAACTCATTTTATTCATTAAGATGCCAAGAAAGAATTGGAGTTGTGTTGTCTGGTCTGCCAGATGGCAAATGTATATGAATACGTCAAACAGGGTAGAGTCAATCAGGATGTACCACACAATCCTTAAGGAAGAAGGCGGGCCGCTCCCAACCGGCACGGGTCTGCCACACGGCCCCAGACTGCTGCAGCTCGGGGTGCACGGGGGACACTTGCACTCCGCGTCCTCCGAGCGGCTCGTCCCAAGGGAAAACCTATATCAAATCGTCAGATTAACAGTGTAATCATATCTCATTTAGAGTTGTCCGTGCCAAGATTTCTAGAATTTAAAAAGTATATCTGGAAAGACAGGTAATGAGAAATAATTTAAGAACATTGTAATAAATTAATACATTTTTAGATGGGACGAATGAACATCTATACATTGTTTTGTCCACCATTTTTATATTTGTGGAGAGAACAAGAGAATTTGAAACTGACCAGATCATAGTTCCTCGCATAAGCTTCGTGGCTTCTCTCCCGCAGCCAGCGAACATTCTTCAACTGCTCTGGACTGAAGCGGCGCACATCGAACGTGAACATTGGAAGAGAGGGTCTGAAATAATCAGTATTGGGTATATAATCCTTTGGCTGACCAGTGCCCAGTACAGTACGGCCAGCTTGCAAGTAGCAGCAATAATACAATACTAGAAGAAGAGTGGAGTAAAACCTACCTTCCTTGAATGATCCAGTCGGCCATCTGCTCGGCACAGCCCGGGGAGAACATCATCCCGGCAGAGTTGTACCCGCAGTTGTGATACAGACCTGGATACAAAGGGGAAATGAAGGTGGTGTTTGGAAGAAAATTGTATATTAAAGATCTATTTGATATGAACAGTTTCCAAAATAATGTATTAAGTTTAAAGAAAAAAAAAATATTCTGGAAATAAGCATTCTAATGCAAAAAATTCCTTTTAAAGGAGTTACATTTCTTTAGTCACCATTTTTAAACAAGAAGGTGGATCAGGCTGACTAACGAACTAAGCAGAGATATTTACAGAAATATGATTGAAATCTGATAAGAGCTGTAATTGTGTCCACAAAATCCATTATATTTGATTTTGTAGATACATATATTTACATTGATAGTGGATATAGATGGATCTGTTAAGGTCTATCGTTTCCACAACAGCAACACCATCTTATTCATCTGATTATAGTGAACAACCGGGAGATTATAGGGTCCTGGCACCCATTCATGGATCCTTCTGATAAATCACATACACCGCAACATAGCCACACTTTCTTCATGAACCACATAATTGCTATAACATACATATATCAACAACACCTATAACTGGTAACCGCAATGGTTGCTTTCAATCGTTAGCACTCTTAACATTACGTTGTTAACATAACACTGGTAACAAGCGGTAATCTCCGATGTTTCAGGTAAGATTCTAAAAAGCATTGTGCCACAGCTTAGCAATAATATACTGACATCCCCTATAGATTATACACATTCAATGGGAGATAGTTTTGGGGTCTCCAGTCAATATTTAATAAAGTGGATTCAATTTTTTTTGAGTTGCGTCCTGAAACCTTCAGATGTGTATTTCTGTGTAATTCTACATGAGAAACAACTGAGCAAGACATAATTGTATTGATGCCATTCACCACACAGATGTTAATCCACACTCAGTACAATTAATGCAATCTAAGGGTAAATATAATTGAAAGCAGCTTCTCAAAATACATTGAAGGAAGATTCTCACCAAACAGCTGCGTGTCCTCGCCCAGCAGTGGCTTGTGGTCTGGTGTAAAGGACTCCGGGCCGCACACGGTGGAGCGGACTCCTGCAGTTGTCAGAGCGGGGCAAAGTCGGCTGGCACCATCCACATGGGTGGCGAACACACCCCAGTCCAGTTCGTACAGCTGGAACTCAAAGTTGTCCGGGAGGCCCTACAGAAGGCAAATCGATTAGATTAGGCTTTTGAGTTTTTTTTCAACTACATATTGTGTAAATATTTTATCCTACCTTAATTTATTTAAAAGTGAATGCAGCAATGTGATTAAGAAGATTTTGAAAGAAACCTCGAAAAGAACAGCAGCTGCTTTGTTCAAGTTACTATAAAAAATCACCCATTCCGCTTCACGAGCTGATTTGCCGAGCTGTCATGCAATATACAAAACCGACCTTGTCTAGCAGATGCGGATTGCCCTCGTACCCGCCCATGCAGATGGCATCTCCTTGGATGCGGAAGTAGAAGGCGTGATCATGGTCGCGCACATTGGGCAGCGCACGTGCCCCAGGGATGCTCTCTGACACGATATAGGCGTGCTTCATGGCCAGCAGAGGCAGACCTGCTCGCCCGCTCAGCGCGCGTACACCGCCTCCCCACGCCCCTGAGTGGACAAGGCAAGTGTTAATTTAAAGGCTGGTGGTATGGTATCGAAAGGACTCAACCCTTTCCCGGAACGATTATATATGTTTTCACTCATATACCAGAGTTCCTCTGAACAAAAGAAACAATAGTTTAACTCCGGAGAATCTATATGTAATTATTTAAGATGCATTATACATTACCTTTGACACCCCTATGTGCTTTATTTATTAGTTACAACATACATATATAAAGATAAAAAACTATTTTCAATGCATTGGATTTTATGTACATACATTTCCTAAGCGGGAGAAAGGACAATACACGTATGTTTGAGTCACATGGTATGATATCCTACAAAATGTCAAAAATAAGTTTTTCAGTCCAACGCAATCCCCCAATATCTGGTATGCCTCTTATAAAAAGTTTCCAACGGGAGTAGAATGTGACAGCGCACACCATGGACACTCACACCTCACAATTGAATGTGAAAACTTGAGCAGAGGATATTGCACTGAATACCTTAGAAAATATATATACATATCGTAAAGTTAATGGATTTGTAATATAAATAGAGCTAGTATTGGTGCACTCACCTAAACAATTTGATCAAACCTATAATAATAATAATAATTGCTGTCACAAATTTTATAAAATAATATATTGAAAGTTCACTTTGTAATTGTTTTTTATACATACACCTGTAGGGGGACAGGATATCATATTTACCACCATCTCAACCGGCATCGATGCTAGCGACATAGCGCTTCCGGCTGCCGCTACAGGTCTAGCCCGATCCCTCACCAACAATCTCTCTCCTGTTTCATCGCTCCGCAACGATGCTCTTACCGGCCCACGCGCGCCAGGAGAGACCACCGACCCGCTTCATTTTATAATTCACCTTCTGCATTTCTTCATTCTATTTGTAATATCTGTCTTTCTTGCTCTATCATACTGTCACAATAAACATCACTCTTTCCTTTAACAACCGACCTAACCCCCAAATACCTTGTGTATGATATATAAGGTGTATGTATAAGATATAAATGTTAATTTGGGTCTGATAATTGTAAACTAATAATTGCACAAATACTTGTAAACTATGCCCGTCTCAACACACAATTTTCTAGTGATACCGACACAATCCAAACATATTATACACATCTATTGTATAGTTTCTAATAAATAAATTAATTAATATATTACGCTAATTCTTGAGGTTGCCTTGAAATTATGTATAAAATATGTTTTCATTTATAACTTTCATGAGATATTATTTATTAATATGTTTCATCGGTGTTGGCTCATTCGTATTTAAAACTTTACGACCCTACTGTGTTTGTGTTATTTCATAGATTTTCTATTATCTTTATTTTATATATTTTTTTAATGTTTACGATTATTAACACAATTATTTATCATTAAAGCTCTTTAAATCCCAGATTTATAAATGAAACATATGTTTTTGATAGGAAGTCGGGTGGATTGTTGTACAAACCTGCGCAGTTAACGACACATTTGGTTTTGATGATCCCCTGCGGAGTGACCACTCCTTTCACCTCCTGGTGCCCCAGCGAGTTGGGTCCCGTCTGGATCTGCAGGACGGGGGTGCCCTCAAATACCTGCACCGATACATGTCACATCAAATATCCCAGAATACCAGGAAGCATTCTATATCTTATATCATGTTAACCAATTCTGAGCGTCTGTCACAGTGTTGAAATGAAATATAATTAAGTAATTTAGTTAGTCTACTGCACTTTATATAAAATTTTTCCATATTGCTCGCTTCATTGGGGCAACTGGGGATTAATATGTATATCTCTTCCTGTTTTAATCAAAACATTCAAAAATATAATTACTTATTCAATTTAGCATATTTCAACACAACTACATAAGCATATCACTTTTTTAAAGCATTGAAATAAAATAATATGTACTGTAGGTAGCTAACAGTTTGCAAATATCATCAGTATGACGCTAAATTAATATAATAACAATAAATTATGGATATAAAAGAATCTAAAAAGCATTTTGGATGGCATTATAAGAAATATTGCCATTTTGGATGCCATTAAGGTGGTGCAAATAAAACAGAAATCAGGACTGCCAGTATAATCAAACTCCAATACATAAAAATCTTAAATTTGTAATTTCTTTCAAAAATACATACGTATTTGAAACAGCCTGATGAGAGAAAATGATACTTTTCTATTCAATATACATTTTCTAGATTATTTCTTACTCAATTGTCTATTTTAAAATGTTGAGTTGCGTCTCCATTACTTCAAAAGTATATTTGAAAATTACAGAAATACCTGAAACATTGTGATTTTCTCAAAATAATATTTTTTTGGTTTAACAAAATTAATTAAATCCCCAAAGGGACAGTAATGAGAGGGTCATAATCACCTTAGCCCCCTTGGCTTTGGCTATGCGTAGCTGGGCCGCGGTGGCCATGGCAGGGTCCACCGTACCATCAGCGGGACAGAACAAGGCGGAGCGCAGTGGCCCGGCCAGCAGTGGCCAGCGCGCGCGCACTTCGGCTGGCTCCAGCACCTCACTACTAACGTTCAGCGCCCGTCCCAGAGTAGCTAGTCGCGCATACTCGTCCGTGCGCTCCTGCACATGCATACCCAGTTAACATTACACAAACGTAATATGTTATGTATGTTTTTCTGGTTTGAAAAAAGTACAATTGACTGTTCCAATTAACAGAACCGATTTTTAATAATATTAAATTCAAAAATAAAATAACATGTGATCTTCATTTTCATTGTAATATGGTAAATTGTTATCTATTGTCGAAAATTCTTGATAATGAACAATAGGAACTTCTAACTCACGATTTCGGGAATGTCTAAAGGTTTAAATCCGCAAACAGCAAAGCAATTTTGTAGAGTGTTGGTTTTTGTAGGTCGCCACCCCCTGTTTATTCCATGTTTCATATTTGTTTTTTTCTTTGTTTCAATAAATGTCTTGATTATGTCGTGGATATCGTGAGCTAGGTCTTGATGATATTTGTTTATTGTTCACGATATTCCACGACTAGGTAAGGAGAGCGACTTTGGCACGGAATCAAAACCATGCGTTGTATGGCTCCGGACACTGTAGTTCGACGGACCGCAGTCTAGCAGAGGAGGGGGTTGTAAGCCCCCCCCACCACTATTGGCCATGTTGGTATGAAATATACAATAAATAGGGAGGTACTGCGGTTGAGAATCTCTGTTCTCGCTGCGGCTTGCCCGAGTTAACATCTCTCTGGATTTTATTTCTCTCCTGCACACATCACTTCCTGCACGCCTCGCATCATTACAAATAAAAGCAAATTGGAGTACTACCACCGGTGAATTTGGAGCACTCGGACTAGTCCGCACATCTGAGTGTTCCCTAGCGGTGGCGTAACTGGGCGACCACCTTATCGTTGGAGCGCACGTGTGCATAACAGTCAGTGACAAACTGTATTACTTGCAAATTGGAAATTTTTACACTAATCTCTCTATCTGGCGTAGAACTTGTTAATAAATTTTCATCAATGGATTCTAGTATGTAATAAACCAATTTTCCTCGATATAAGGTATGGTTGGTAGATCGTTAGGCGACCGATATGCCACCACACCGACGCAACTGTAAGGAACATTGGTTCATTAGTAAAAACCTGTGTATGGGAGATGAAGAGGCCCCCATTGTTGGTCCAGCCCGCTGGCTGCTCCCCCTCGGCCTCTAATCCGCTGTACACGACGCGCGAGCAGGCCAGCAGCTGCACCTCCACATCATTCGGGCGCAGACTCCACACCAGACCTGTATTGTAAGATAAGTGCCCACACTCAACCACTTTGATAAACATACTATTGATCTACACAACATCGCTGTATATCATACAGCCACGTATATTTTGCTTCATCCTAACCCATGTTCCTTTTTATCCAAGCTCATTAACTTCCGAGGCTTTCTTCAGTACTCGCTTATGTGCGTAAGTGTCAGTTCAAAGTTGAAATTTTAGATTGCTAGCCATTCCCTTCCCACACAGATATAACCATGATGTGGTGTGTTGAACTGAAAATCATATTTTTAAAATAAGCAGAAATATATTTCAAAATAATGAGCTTATTCTCGCTGTACTCCCAGTAGTAGTAATGCATTACCTGCAGTATGCCAGGTTGTGCCGGAGGTGATGCGCGCCCGCTCCAGCAGCACGGCGCGGACACCGCGGTGTGCCAGGGCGTACAGAGTGCTGCAGCCTGCGATGCCTCCTCCTGTACACAAAAATATAATTTAGAAGAACACATTATTATTGTGAAGTTGTAATTATTCAGAACATAGCTCTGTGGTATTTTAAATAAAAATAATTTTATATAAAGTTGTATCAATGTGTCCAAAATTTAATAAAAATGAATTGATAATTCTGGCGTCTGCTATCAGTTTACTCAAAGGTATTTGAGATTCTGTAAAAATAAGGTAGATGGCTCTGTCAAATAATGGAACGATTAAATGTATTAATATCAAAAAGGTAACATATAGGTTCGAAAATTGTCGCTAAAAATATTGTCGCTGTAGCATAGTTGGATAATGCACCTTCCCCGGTTAGGAAAGAGATCCAGGTTCGAATCCCGGTGGCGCAACAAAATATTTTTCGATAAAATTGATTTTATATGTATATCTTTCTAATTAATATATTTAATTCATATTAACAAAAATAAAAATTCATTAATCTCATTGGGACGGTTTCTTGGCCTCTTTACATGTAATGTTTCTTAGCAATTAGGTAATATTGGCCTTTATGTTCCTGATAATGATTGTGTTAATAACAGGGCAACACAGGTTGTCTCATTATTCAGTGTACAGATCAATATATCTCTGGCACTGTACTATAAGAGCAATTGTATTATAATTAATTTACAGATCTAATGTGTTTCATTCTTGTAACCTCTTCTTTTTTAAGAAAGATATAAAGTTAAGTGTAATCAATGTAGTATTTTATAAATTGGGAGGACGATGCAACGAAGACAACAAATAATTGTTAGATTATGAAATGAAGGTGAATGATGACTGATGGAACCTAAGTACATATATATTAAATAATCAAGCAAGTACATAATATAAAAGTATAGGTTTGTGTAGAAAGGTTCAATATAGTATTCATATCTCTCTCTGATTCTGAGCATCATGGTCTGCTTGTGTTTCTACTGTGGTGACTGCTGCTCACAGCCTCCACTCTTTATGACATGATCCAAATTTTCAGAATTTTTAAATCCATGTATGTATTTCTTTTCATTCATGTATTTCACGCATGGTTGTGTATTTATTTAGAGAAGGCAGCCAAGCAGGTGGGTCACTCCAGACTAAGCTGGAACAGTCAACAGCAGAGACAGCTCAGGTCAGAGGGTACTGAAGCGGTGCAAGACAGGGGAAGATGGAAGTGCCTTATCGAGACCTTGCCTCACCCCCACTCTTCTAGGATAAGGGGATGAAAATGATGATGATGTTGGTCAAACTTTGCAAACTATTCATTTCACTTTTCAAATATTTTCTAGTATTTTTAAAACTAACAGAAACACAAAATATTAAATCAAATTATTCTTGTTGTCTTTTGTGATTTAAAATTATTGAATTTTAAAATAATAACAACTGTAATTGATGGAGTCTGTCAATTGTTTTAACAAATCAAATAAAAAATATTAAGTCATTCAAGCTAGCCTGTATGCACCGCGCTGTGACCTACCATGCCTAGTCAGTGTTGCTAATTCGGTCATAGATGTAGAAAACATAATTAAATAACACAAAACTCCTACATGCGAGAAATTCTGGTTGTCATACCACCGCAGCAGTGCTAGGATGCATTGGAGACATGTATTAATGTGGAAACCGTGAGAAGAAAGGTTTGGGTTTACGTGTAAGAGAGCGGAAAAGATTGGTTATTAGTTAACTGATTGCCAAATGATTTTCCAGCCCTCACCTACGATGACCACATCCGCTTGCGACGGCAGGGACACGGTGGAAGCATTCCTTCTCAGAACTGGCTGCAGAATACTTTTTTTCCGTATTGAATGAAGTACAGAGAGCAGCCGAACCATTTTCTATGAACTGTTTTGAACCTCTCGCAGATTTATAAATGAATAAATTAATTTTACTATCTCGACACTGCATTTTTTTTAACAAATATTTTTGCTTTTCACAGATAAGAGAATTCATAATATAGTGTAAAACTAGTTATTTGTTGGCATATATCAGTAGAAAAAATAATTAAAATTGATATAACACAATGACTGTGAATTGCTTCATACTTTTCAGTGAAAATTAAACAATGCTTAAACTTGTGGAAAAAAAGATAAGTTAAAAATAAATTCCAATGTAACATATTCTACCAATAATACCTATTTGATTATTTAGTAATAATTGTTTTATTTAGGGAGAGGTAATTAATGATAAGATTAAGATGACTAACATAAACTGATGGCCCATCTAACCTCAATATAACGGACTAATTCGGGCGAGAACTGTGTTAAAGCCCAAAGTTCATTATGTAATAGAGTGAAGTTTAAAAAATTGACCAATTAGTTAGTTTATTTTTTATTAACTTATGTACACGTTTGTGTAATTAAGATTAAGAATTTAGTGTTCAATATAACAACAGTCATCATGTGTTAAAACTAATCAATCGTATTACAATTTGATTGGAGATAAGTTAGATAAAGTCAGCGTAGATGGACTCTATATATGAGACCTATATAGAGTCCATCTCTCTCTCGACTCTACAACAACACTGCATATCGGGTTTAACAAATGTTGATAGATATATGGTGCGTTGGCCATCTTGGATAATATACAATGTTGTTGCAGGTAAGCTCACCTATAAATTGTGTTTAATAGTATTTTTATTTGTTCTATGATTGTATAATATACCATTGGATGCCCGAGAAGATGTACAGCATTGTGGCATTCATACCTCAATTCAGCCCAAAATCGATATACACTGTTGTTCTCATATATGTATAACATGATACAATAAGAGAGAACTTTAAAGGATTAATATCCTACATACTAATATTCTTAAAAAATTGTTAATCAAATTTAATATTTGAAAAATAATCACAAATTGTATCAAGATTTTAAAATTCACTAACTTTTTAATCAACTAGCTTAGGGACAGATTAGAAGAGTAATAAATATAGTAAAAAGCACCTTTTTTTTGTCATGGAATGCACCGGTACGGCATTCTGACACCTTTTTTAGACAGAAGTGTAAAAGTAACTTTTGAAAATATGTTTGTTCTATGTGGACTTGAATCGCCCTGTCGAATTGGAGAAAACTTTGGAATTTACTATCAACATTTGACTAAAATTAAATTTATCTTAAGAACTGAATATAATAGGTGAATAAAATACTCTTTTTTACAGAAACAATGTTGATTCAATCCAATATATAATGTGGATTACTGTCTCTCACCTATTAATCCATTTATTTAGTCCAACCCTACAAAAATTTTCAGAATTTAGGACAAAAAACTCATCAAGGCATGTTTTGACTTGTGTTGAACAAATTTTATTAACAATTGAAAAATAACAGAATAAATGGTAAACCCTCGGTGCCAAGTTTCTTTTTTCTTACAAAAAAGCACTGAAAGAAACAAAAAACTCATTATATGGGAGGAAGTATTACTCTGCTGCGAACCACCATGTATCAGAGATAAACATGACCCGCGGTGACCCCCAGCGTGTCACCGCAATAACAATGTGATACCAGAATATTGTTTAAAGGCCAATCATACTATCATTATTTTTATGTACTAACCCTCAAACTGAGAAAAAAACCAAAATATTTTTTTTGTGCTGACTACAGCGGGACAGCATCAGGTGAATGAAATATGCACCAATATTTGATGGTTTCCCATCATCACCAGCCACTGCTAGTCTCGCAGAGATCCCCACTGCGCCTATCTAGACGCCACTCTTCTAATCTCTTCGTTCACTGCGAGCCTCCACTCCATCCAGTATGTGCCACTTGAGCATGCAGATTTTTTGGACAACATCTGTCACCTTGGTTCTCCGGCGAATTTGTACACTAGGAACTCAGACTTTCAGAGACACATACCCTTATAATCCTGAACCTATTCCTATAAGTGAACAATTGCTACAAGTGAGGCCCACTTTAACATATGGTCACCAAATATGGATAGAAGAAATGATAAGGCCACTTGAAGCATTTGAGATGTCAATCTACAGAAGAATGCTCCAAATAAGCTGTCACAAATGAAGATGTTAATCCATAGAAGTATGAGATCTTGCACCTCATAATGCAGGGAGAGATTGCTGGAAGTTGGGGCCCTCCCTGAAGAACCAGTTAGCTGTAGAGCTGCACCGGGTCGCAGTGTTGATAGCCAATGTCTGTCTCCAGAAAGCTCTGCGCATAATAAAACATTCTGGTACATGAGCCATCTGAAGTGCTCCTAATGGAGGGAGATGTATAATGCAATCCACTCAACTCCTCAACTGAATGTTTCGCAGCTGATTGTATTGTCACACACAGGGATCTCCATCATCAGGTGCCATCTTCCATATCTCAAACATCATAAGCAAATCTTCCGTGTTGAGTTTTCTGGCCTGTTCTGCCATGCATCTCTGACCTCTCTGGGTGATTATTCATTTGAAATACTTTACATAACACCGACCGTGATGCTGGATTCCGCAAAGGTATCTGTAAAGTTCTGTCCGGTTCAGATCCCAAACATTCTGAACGGCCATGAAAACATTATTTTTGGACAGAGGAGCCAACGCAAAGGATTCTTCAAGTGATAAATTGTGTGACAGTAATACATAAATTAATAAATGAAAACAGTTGTTTTGAAGTAATTATTTATTTCAAACACTTTTAATAAAATTATAATAAACTTAAATAGATTCTTTAAACATAGACTCATTCAATTAGGAAGAAGATTCTGCAACATCGCAGACTCTTTATCGTGTTATTTGTTTAAACAGGCAATGTTGAAGACTATTCCGAACTTCCGAAGACAATCATCGAGGATTGAAGCGGCGAGGCACCGCTTCTTAAAAATACAAGTCTGATTTCAAAATCAGTTATGTACAAATTGTGATTTGTCAACTCTGGTAAACTGTGGATCACTGGCACTAACTAAATCTCGTGAATGAGAAGTGGAAAAATAAGTGACGGTTACGAAGTTAACTTTAATAAATGTTTTAGAGGCACGTTACAAATGTACACACGTTCATGATCAAGGAAGACTTAATTAAATATAATATAGTGAAATATAAAAGTATATAATGTGGAGTGTAATAAGGATGATGAGATGCATTGAGAACGTCTAAGTTGCTCCCGGTAGCTCAGGAGTGTACGGGGACAGGGTTCCTCTGGCGCGCCAGGAACTCCTGCTGGGCCTCGTCAGCCCGGGCGGCTAGCTGGGCCCGCTGGGACAGAAGCTCCCGAGTGCGTTGCAGGATGGGATCCTAAAATATGATGTCACAGTTAATTTAAATCAATAAGTAAAGAACTGAAGGATAGGCGAAGGAAAAATATGTACCTGCTGTCTCATGGCGGGATTCCAGCGACAGTAGAGGGCGCGCCAGGGCTGGATGAGGCGCAGCGAGGCCATGGGGATGAGAACAGGCTGGGGGCCCTCTCCGCCGGCATACAGGGGGTTGCTATACAGCTCCAGACGGCTGTTGGTGAAGGACCACAGCGACACCGTCTTTGTCTTCAACTCTGAAATTATTCATAATAAGCATCTGGCTTGTTTCTCTGATATTCTGATCTCAGAACTAGCAATCCGCGGGACATTAAACTCATTCAGTGTGCACAACACTCACCAGCCTTGACTCTCTCCTTCTCCGAGTTGCAGAGGAAAGTACCGAAGCGGCAGGAGTAGAGGTGGTCGAGGATTGTGAGCAGGAAGCGTTCGTTGAACTGGAAGGCCGTGGGGAACTGTCGGGACACCTGCCACACGCAGTCCACCCACTGCAGGAATACCGGAGAGCGGTCCGCGTCGCTGTGCCTCTCGTCCCCGTGCCCTGTACGCTAGAAACATAAGTCGGGTCAGACAATCCACCCTCTTCTCGCTCTCACTGACCATGACCTCGAATGGATGATTATTTACCTGTTGAAACTTGTGTCCAAAGGAAATCCACTCTTTCTCAATGAGTAGCTCGAAGCCCCGAATAGTACGATAGTGCGGATCCAACAGTAGCATGGCCAGTGCGGTGAGCTGTGCTGTGCGATCCCAGCCATCTGAACAGTGCACCAGCACCGACGTCTTGTGATTCTCCACCTGTGCAAAGCCACACATATAGTACATTACTAACCACAAATGGATAATTGCTCCGGGAGTAGCTCACGGCCTCACCTTGTCCACGATGCGCACAGCTCCGGCGATGATGCACTTGATGTGTTTCAACCAGCACGTGGCCTCCAGCCCGCTCAGCCACCTGCACAGAGGAGAGGAGGTCAATAGGGCAGTCGGGCTAACCCTCAGAGAGGAATGGAAATACAGGGGAATAAATGGTACCTGTTCTGATCGATGGCCGGGAAACAGAGTTCCTTGAGCTTGCGGAGGCTCTCGCGCATCACGTGTATGTTGTGGATATCCAGGAAAACGAGCTCTGCATTTTGATAGGCGTCTTCCGACTCATACCTGTAATAAATACACGGTGAGTGTGGGATCGCGACGAGAGCATCTAAAAGTATCAGAAGGGAGCTACACTCACCCGCCTCCTTTAGCTTTGTTGGCCTTGGCGTTGGCGCTGGGCCGCGCGTCCATGATAAACAGTTTGTGAGACTGTGCATTTGCGTCCATAATCAACTGGATGTATCGCTCGTCGTCTCGTCCGCGCCGGCCAGCCACACCCACCAGGGGTTGTGCAGCGCGCGCCACAGCCGCCTGGTGCCGCGCATGAAGCCAGCTCAGCACGGGTAGGCGCCCGCGGGCGCGGAAGGCAGCGCATGCGCGTAGCACCTCATCCGGAACGGCGGCCGGCACGGCCCAGACTGCCGGATAGCTGTCGCAGATCTCATAGCGCTCGTTCATCCGTGTAATCTTCCATGTATCGCTGTTCACCCCCTGAAACATTCACTCGGGTTGTTTCAGGCCCTTCCACGGTAATATTGAGTAGACAAGATCGCAACACGGGTCTCACCATTCTTTTGAGTTCAGCTATGGGCTCATAGATATTCCAGCCATCCTCGGGAAATGCCTCTCGATAGCTGAAGGCGAACAGCGGCAATCCGTGGGAGAGTGGGAAGGAGAGCTGCTGTAAGGACTCAAATACCCCGCGCCGGGAGTGATTTTCTTGCTTGTGGGCAAAGCGCAGATTCCTCATGTCCTGAAACAGGAAGTTGATATGGAATAAGCTCCCACACCGTATTCAACAAGAAAGTATTTTGAAGGCATTGCTTCATGAGTTATAATTACAATACATAATCAGATGAAAACATTTCAATGTTAAGCTGAGCCAAGTAATAAGGCGCACGCGACCTGCTTGCACTGTGGTGAGTGGATTCACGCGTGTGCGTATTTAAAAATTATTTTGTTGAATTAAGAAAATTATAAAGTATACAGTTGATTTTAAAGTTAATCTTTTATGTTATGCTTTACTAATATGATCAGTAGTAACATTTTATCACTATAGTATAGTTACTATAGTAACTTTTAACTATCACCTGTGGGAAAAAAACCTTAATGGTCAAACACATTGTGTTTATTATTGTCAATCCCCTCTAATAGCGTGACAAGGCAAATAATCATCAAATGCTTAAGAATTGCACCAAAATTGATTCATTTCAAATATTCACCAATGGCAATACATACAATTGTATGCTTTATCTATGGTTTTATTCACCCCTACGTTTGAAATCTGTCACTTTGCTGGTGAAAAATCTTTGTTATATAAATTAAACAGCAAACTCTCATCATTAAAATAGGGGGATATTGAATGATTCATTGTGATATACCACCATTCTATGTGTCGGAGGACTTTTGAAACAGCTGTGAATTATTATTAGTTAGTGTTATTTATTATTTTACTATTAATTGTACTTCAAATGAGTAATAATTTTTAAGAATGATCAAACGACCCGTTTTCGTAAATTTTTTTACTTAAGTCAATATTTACCACTGATCAAACGACCGGCCGTGAGGCCGTATCTTATCTTATCGTTATCTTCAGAGTACACAACACAGCCTAAACGCTCGTGTTATGCAGAATGCTGACTCGAAAGCTCCGGGACGAGGGCCCCGCCGTCTCTGAGCGAGTGACCAAATAATCTATAATGTACTTCTTAGGTAACAATAACAAGGAATGACGGTCTCACAAGAAGAATAATATTTACCTTGCAGAACACCTCGATGCCGTATGAGTTCTCTCCTCTAGAAGAAGCGCTGCCGACTTTCTCAATTCGTAAAATCTAAAAAATTGAAGACAAATAAACAAAACTTCACTCCTTTAGCAAACACAAATATTTTCAAACAAAAGAGTCCGCTCCCTGCCCATACCAATTATATTCCCCACTTTTTTCATTTTAAATTAAACAATTTCATTGTTAGAATATCTGTGCAGAAAAAACAATATTTTGTTAAATTTTCCAATAATTGAACCATCAGTAACAAATCCTAGAACTGTGACCCACCCAGTGGGGTATATTCTTGATGGTTCGGGGATTATTGCGCAAATGAAAACTGCGCACATGAAAATTATGCATATTTTTAAATTAATAATTTCACATTTTTTAAAATAAAATTATTTAAGGATTAGTCTATTTCATCTTCTTTGAGTTCTTTTCTACATTGGAAAGACTTACTTTGGATTCTCTTCTTCAGAACCTTTGATTATATAGATAAGATATCCTTTTAATATAGAAAAGAACTCAAAGAAGATGGAATAGACTAACCAAGACTAACTAACTAAATAGAGATCAAAGACAATGCTTATCAGGGTAAACTCGTCTAATAAGAAAGAGGAAGAATAATAGCAATATATGGGGGACACTCACCACTCCCAGGGGGACAGCGAGTACGCTGTGGTGCGCGCTCGGCTCTGTGGGCCGGAAGTGCAGCTGGTAGTTAGTCACCGTCAGGACGCCGCGTGCCGGGCCGCTGTACGGGCACAGGTAGGTGACCTCGCGGGACACCCCGCCCACCCTCTCCCCGCCCAGCAGCGGGCACTCGCACACCGACTGGGGCTACAAATAATCAGCGGTATTGCAGTTTAGAATGACAGATGAAGATAACATTTTAGTGTTGCGAGATACCGGCAAGCGAGGATCATTCGAGATGGCGACGGCAACTGTAATGCTACATCACATTACTGGTGCGAAATTCACCAAGTTACAGAGTGTGTCATTAAAAAACACTTTTTTTTTCCAATAATAAAATGGGCAGTTGTAATTTGTACTTTGCTTTTGTTGCAATGACACGTGTTTTGTCAGAGTTACCCCATGTGTCAGGAAACAGCATTAAAAATAGAACCTTAAAAGTAGCGCATTAGAAGATTTTGTAACACTTTGAGGGGGTTCACGTGTGGGGTAGTAATAACCCATACTCCATTGAAAATATTGTTAAGAGACCAGTGACAAAGGTGTATGTAGGAAAAAATCAATTCTATGCAAGACTGATATGACACATGTGTTTAAGACATGTAATGTATTTTAAAAAATATAAAATAGAGATGCTTACGTGGAATACATGTCACATTACTTACTTACCAAGTGCTTCAGCTACGAAGATAAGACAAACTTGCAGAACGAGACTTAAACCTTGACAGCTTTACGGCTGGTTTTTGACCATCGGATCATCGAGCATGATGCATTATTAAAACAAAATATGATGCTAAAAATATTGATAGATAATTCATAACATAAATTTCCCAGTTAGTCATTTCCTAATACACATTACTTGTAGAAATTAATTAACTAGAAAGATATACAAAAAATATCTATTTATCGAAAAAATATTTGGTTACTACCGGGATTCGAACCTGGACCTTTCCTATTTGGTGAAATGTATTAACCAATTTCGCTAAAGTCAAGTAATTACATTTTCGACAAATTTAGACTTTTTTTTGTATATCTTACTAGTTAATTAATTTAATTTGAATCTGTATAAAAAATAGTACACAACTATGTTCTGAAATTAAAACATCACAACAAAAAATGTGTTTTCGTTAAATAAAATAAAAGTAATTTTTTAGTAAAAAAAAAGATTCATTTTTGACCAAGACTTTCTTCTTACAGTTTTATTTCAGTTCACATATTTCCATAATGAGAAATGAGAATGTTCTCCAGTTGAAATCAGTGAAAAAGAGGATGAACGAAGAAAACATATTGATAAATAAAACATGTCAATAATAATTTGATTTAATATAAACAATATAAACATTGAATATTTTGAAACAAAAAGGAAATTAACAAAATGCTTTCTTAAATAGAATCGTGTGTTCATTGTTTGAAGCAATTAACATTGTAAAAACAAAAGTTACTCGCTAATATAAATATAAACGTCGTCAAAAAAACAAAAAAAAAACATAATTAATTAGTGAGTTAACAATACAAAGGCAATACAAATTAAACGAATTAAATAGAAAGATATACAGAAAACATCTATTCTGGTTGCTACTGGCGCTTTATTAAAACTATAAAGACAAGTAATGCACTAGTTAATAATATATAAAAGTGAACAATATAAATTTAAAAATCTGGACATTATGGCCCGAACGCAAATTCAGTGTTCAAATTAAGAACAAATCAGGATAAATACATCGCATGACATCCCTAGTTTTGTGAATAAAGGAAGCGTTGATTCCACATCGCAACTTATTGATAGTATCTTGGGAGTCTCCCGAGCCGAACCGGAAGCTCAAAACGAGAACCTCGGGCTTGTGAGATTTTCGCGTCTCTCTAGTTTCCCGGTCCCCTGAGCAATCGCAGCGACAAAACAAAACTATTCCTTTTAGCGGGACTCGACGGGACGTCGTCAAAAACAATCGTGCATCTCCGCGATATAATATTTATAACATTATAAACTCTTTGAATATTAGCTGAGCACGTCAGTCCGTAGACTGGAAGAGTAGAATGATCACAAACTTACTGAATCAGAATCCAAGGAGTCGGTGCTGGCGTTCTTAGAAACACTGAACTCGGAGCTGAGCAGCTCCGAGCTGCCTCTCTTGTTCTCCATCCCTGTTCGACGAACCGTTCAGCACAATATCACTTTGTAAGGAACTGTTAATAATATGATTCATTTGGGTTTGACATCATAAACGTCGCTTTTGACAGAAGTCGATCTGTTGCCGTCCACCGGGGTTGCCCGCTGGAAATATTGCCGCCGTGTTTAACGACTGAAAACAATTACCATTGCTCCGATAAATTATATCAGTATTTAATCAAGTTTAACCAAAATTTATCATTTTGACATCTGTATTGAATGCCATTGAAATATATACATTTTAATTTTCGTACTTGAAGCCAAGCGTGTTAATTGGTGGTTTTAGCCTGAATACATTTTTTAAATTGGGATTCGGATAAAATTAAAAATGTACCTATTATTGTTTTTAAATAAAATTTGTATTTAATCATAAATGTTTAAAAAAATATGACGATTTTACAAAAAAAATAACCCTACGTACAGCCGAGGCGTGTTTAACTTTTTATAAACAAACGACAAATGAATAACGCATACTTAGAATAATGTATGTATATGATTTTTTATACTTGTCAGTTAGAATAATTATTGTAAAAACATTATTGAGACAATATATTTACGGAATTAAAACGTTATATTTTTTTAAAATAGTACTTTCGCTTCAAAAGACTTATCAGGTAAGTCAGTCTTTCTACTATTTGAATAAAGTGAATGAGATCCGAAACATCGACCAGAGATTGGATACACCCAACAGTATAACCCAAAATATTCTGAACGGCAGTGGAAACCTGAGAATATTGTTTTAATCGGGGATGTTAATAATGATAACTGCCCCAGTTTCCCCTTTGTTAGGTTTCAAATTGTATGTCAATGTTACGTTTAGAAGCAGAGGAATCTTGAACGTAGAGTAAGTAGTAATTATTTATTAATTTATAAACGCTCTTATGGGCTATTACAAAATAGGTTTGGTATAAAACATAATAAAAAAACACATGAGCAGGTACACAAGTTTAAAAATAGAATAGAAATAAAAAAATAAGCAAATCAAACTATAAAAAATAAAGGTTCAAGACAGAAAAAATAATACAAATTTAGGTTTGACACAGAATGGGTGACTATCAAAATCAGTTGAATCTTTGACTCAGAACAGCATCAAAAACTTCACTCTTATATTTAAACATAGAATATCGGAATATATCTACAAGACCAAAATCGTTCCCAAACGTGCATTATGAATTTTCATGGAACAGCACCGACGACCTGGTACTCCGCGCAGGAACATGGTATACGATCAGTTTAGTTAAATTAAGGGCGTCCAGTATGCCATTTACTATTTTAAATAAAAATAATAAATCACTTAAAGTTCTCCTACACGACAAGTTAATTAAATTAAGAGTGATAATTAGAAAATCATAATTCAATTGTTCAGCGGGTATACAAATTTATGCTAAACCCTTTCTAATTTTAATTCGTGCATTTTATAGAATGGAGACCAAATAGTTAAGTTGAATTATAAATTGCTACGAACCACAGCCGTGTATAAACTTTAAACGATTTAAGTGAATCGATATCTTTCACCGTTTTTAATACAAAACCAAGACATCTCATAGCTTTAGCATAGTAGGACTAATGTAGTTACAGCTATATATGTAGAATCCACGCCTCGTGGTCCCGCAGTGTCTAGTATATTTCTCTAGCTGGACCGACCGTAAGAAAACAGTTTCGATTATTTTGACATATTATATAATATTGTAAAAGAAAATGAATACTCAACCGTAGAAGTACCTAACAAGTCTTTAATTCGAATGTGTATATTAAAAAAAGTGTCGTTACGAATGTGTTTCAACACGATATGAACAATAACAAATATTTTTACCGCGCCAACGGCCAAATGAGAAACACGTGGACGTAGTAAATAATATATTGTTATGTACTTCGCGTTCAAGTCCACGCCGACTTAAAAAGAATACCTGGACTATTTGCTATATGCACAGGCAATGTGGACTATGTACTGAATTATATTTATCGAGTATATATGTATAATGTTCTACTTTTGATGCATCCGCTCGGTACCACGTGGGCTAAATAATTAATATTTGAAACACATCACGACGTCAATACATGGATGGTATATTTTTTTGGAAAAAGAGGCAGCTTCGGACTTGAGTTTTTATTTTTGATTCATTGATCGCGTATATCCTAAATCGTCGAAATAAGAACCATACATACCTAAAAACCTCTTTGTATTACGTTTATTATATTAAATTCTTCAAAAATCATCAAACCGTATAAATATGGACGGTGCCAGCATCTGGAAATATAGTTGTTCTATTCGTAACGTGTGTGTATTCTCTTCACTTCGAGTGCAGTCAACAAACATGAAATAATATAATATATATATCTCGTAACCATAATCCTTTATAAATAGACCACATTGTTAATATAGGCACACAAAATGATGACGAATGTTAGCTGTCAGCTGTCAGCTGTCAGTTGTAACGAATTGATAATGAAAGTTTTGTGTAGGTATGTGTGCACATTGTGGGGATATGTTCTGTGAGTGCGAGGAGTGCGAGGAATACCAATCGATCAAACAAGATGCCACGGCGACTCGGCGACTCGGCGGCGACATCTCGCGAGTGCACACGGAGCCATGAAGCTCCCCGGAGCGGTGGACCTGAACATCCTGGCGGTGTACCACGAGGACGGGGCGAGTGCGCCGCCGGATGGCGAAATCCGCGCGGAGAACCTGGCCTGGGATGCGGGCCGCGCGCCGCGCCTGGCGCAGCTCTGCCTGCAAGTGCTGGCGGACCACTGGACCAGTTGAGTTCATTTTTTAAACGATCATTTACAAAGTTTAATCCAATTTAAAACTGGGTTCACTTTTACAATATATACTTTTATCAAATTGGGTAACCAGCCGTCAACTCTTCTGTTTATTTATTAATTGTATTATGTTGACAGAAAACAGAGAGAATTTATTATTAAAAAAAGTGGTCAACTTGTGATTCACATGCATGCACCACAAAATGACACCTATTAGGTCTGTAAATAATCTACAGGGAGAGTAATAATTGGGTATATAGAAGAATTCCTGCGTGAAGCTGTTAAACAGTCTTTCGAATGGGGAAGTAAATTGAGGAAATGTCTTTCCAAAAGTGCCGAACACTTGTGTTTAAGTAGAGCGAAATATTTCTGTGTTATTTGTTTGTTACGAACGTATTTAATCGTTATCCGTACAATGATGTACATGCATGATGCATCTACCTACAATGTACAAATTATACATTATGTACACCGAGCCAACGGCAAAACAGGAACAAGTGGACGCGAACAGGTACCTATCATATTGCTACGTACCTATTCGCGTCCGAGTTCTCACGACGAAAGAACACCTCTTGTTCTCATTCAGTGTATATAATGTTATTATATCACCGTCGCCACTTGAGAGTAAATAGCACGTACACCATATAAATCTGAAAATATATAAGGAACAGTGAATATTTTTTAGTTAGTCAGTTCTCTGGAATAAATCTACCGTACAACAACCTGAGTTTTTATTGACCGAGTACGTCCCGAATCTTTTGATATTTAAGTTGCACACATTTCTTTACTACGTTTATTATTATTAGTTAAGTCTACAAAATCATATAAAGATTTAAAAAACAAGCACCTATTTGTTGGTTTAACAGTAATGTAACTTCAGAGTACCCAGTCAGCGAGTTGCCCCTGGAGAGGGACCTGCAGCTGCTTCTGGGGGCCTTGAACCCCCCCGGGCCCGCGACCCTTGGGACTGCGCCCCCCCTCGCGCTGCTCGTGGCTCACGTGCACTGCGACTCTTTCTGGGAAAGAGTATACCGGTGGGTGACAATACCTTTCCAATGCTAACGGATAATTAGCGTTGCAGAGTGAACAGTAGGAATGTACTAATAAAGCTGTCATTTCATGTCCTTATCAAGTGACAAAAACCGACAACGATCAATTATAATGTATGGTAGATGACGCGATCAGTGACGCTGTTTCACAGATTATACAACCGATTGTTGTATACAGTACATGACAACATTATACACATAATATGCGGTAGTTTGTATATGTCAATTATATGACATGAACATTGTACATATATGTAGCGATCATAATTCATATCTACCGCCATCTCAGTCGGCATCGACGCTAGCGACAGCGCTGCCGGCTGCTGCTACAAGCCTGACGCGATAATTCACCGCCAAGCGGTCTCTCCAGTTTCATCGTTTCACAACGGCGGTCTTGCCGGCTCACGCGCGCCGAGCAAGACCGCCAATTCATTTCATTTCATAAGACACGCGCACCTTCAACATCTTCACTCGTTTATTCCTTTCATTATTATCTGTCATTGTTTTTATCATACTGTCACAATAAACGACACACGCCAAACAACAACAATTTCATTTAACCACCGTCCTAACCCCCAAATATATTTAAATAAAAACAAAAGATTTTTATGGGCATTGTAAAATATTTTTTCCCACACACCGTCAGATCTCGCTGGCCCGCAGGCCAGGGGGAGGGGGAGGGCAGGCCTTTCCTGCAGCTGTACCTGGAGCGGCACTGCGAGAATTACCTTCAGAACCTGCTACCCTGCGATTACGACCCTGAAAAGGTTAGACCGTTACTTGTTTTTTTAATGACGATCTGTAATAAAATCTGATTTCCGGTACCGGGGGATAGGAGACTCTCCCTTCAGCACTTTATTTTTTATATTGCATTTGTTTAATTTAATTTAGATCTCGGAACTAGCAGCTGTGTGCGGAGAGCGCGTCCAGAGGCTTCGGGTACAGGGATTGATGGCAGGAGACTTTTTACAAGAAAAAGAGTCGCAAATTTCATACAGAGGTGACGATATTCCAATAAACTCAGCAGCAACTGAGCTGAATATACCCCGAAGCGCTAACACTCTCGTAACGACCGTTTGCAGACATGATTCCCCTGGGCAGCGTGCTGAGCGGGCTGACCCAGCTGAGCGAGCTGCACCTGGACCTGCGGCTGCGCGCTCCCGAGTACTGCCGCTCCCTGGCCCGCCTGGCCCCCGCGCTGGCGCGCCGCCTGGCCGCCGGCCTGCGGCTCTGCAGGCAGCTGGCCGTGCTCAGGTAGGTGCATGCCACTCTCACGGGACAGTGCTATATTATTATATGTATAACATTCCTCTTCTAAGGAATTTATTAGGGTGTGGGTCTCCCGCGGGGGGTTTACTAGAATGTACGATCCCGGGGAAAGCGGCGACTAGGGAGATACAGAAGATAATTCTCTAATAAGATGGTTCTCCTTCGCGCCTTCTTGCGACCTGGATAGGGTAGTTTCTGCTGGCCTGTGGCCGAGTCACATGACGCTAACGAAATAACGTTAACCCCCCCCTTACGGAGATGCATGGCCCCACCTCAAATTGATGAAATGCGTGTTGTAATGAATAATGTGAGATATAGCTTCGGTACGATGTACCAGAGTCAACTTACGTCAGTAAACGACCAATTGACAACTAATTTATTAATGCTTATTGTAATTATTATGCACTCTATAGTTGTATATCCATAATATATAATCGTGTAGAATCGAAGCGGGAGTGCATAACTCTCATAACGGTTCCGGAATAGGGTGGACTTCCTTTTTTTCATTGAACTTGTATGTGATGAGAAAAATACCTCTAAAAAAACTCCTCTTTTGCCAGCCCCAAGTTTTCTTCAAAAAAACTGAAATGTCGATAACGAGAGACTAATGTATTTATTGATTAATTTGGAGTTCAATGTAGGATCACTCGGAGTGACATCGACTGCGACAAGTTGAAGGTGATCCTGGACGCACTGCGGGAGCACGAGCAGGTGCGGCTGCTGGAGCTGAGTCACGGCCGCGTGGGGGACCAGGGGGCGCACCACCTCGCCGCATTCCTGCTGCGCCAGCCCTCGCTCCGGGAGCTGTCGCTCGTCAATAACAACATAGGTATACTCGTATTCCACTATGGATGGACAAGTTCATTACTCACTATACCATAACTGCCCGATCCATCTCGGAGTGTGTGAGAGTTTGCTAAGCCTTGAGTAACAGAAGTCCAAAAAAACTGATTCAAAAAGTGTTGAATGTCTTATTCAGACTGCAAAGGTAGCATCATTCAGTAATAGATACCTTGTAAGGATTTGTCTCCTTTGGTCATGCGATGTTCTATAATAATACATTTAAGTTCATGTATAGATATGCGCAGGTAGGTACACATGTCATTGAATGCTGCATACAGCACAGCAGTGTCAAGTGTCGCCGACCTATGAATTACACTTCGGTTATGAATTATGTACATGTTGTAGTACCGTCGTTAGGTCTAGAAAGGATATGGAGAGCTACTCACGCTCTCAGCGCTGTTCCCATAGGTGACCAAGTTCTAAAATGTAAAGAGAGGATTTGCTTTAGTTACTATTAATGTCACTCAACTCTTCACAGCTGACTACTGTCCTACCTGCCAGCCCCGCCCCTCCCATTCTATTTATTCCTGCCATTCCTACAATATTGCAGGCCCATTGGGAGCATCAGCCTTGAGCTACGCTCTGGTGCAACCCTCGTGCCGCCTACTGGCGCTGGACCTGCGCTGTAACACCTCGCTGCGCGCTTCCGGCCTCACGGCGCTGGCCGCGGCCCTGCATCGCGGGACGTCGCTCCACAGGTCGATGGATTCCCTCGCTCTCTGAAGAACTGAACTGGAAACAATTATCCTCGCCGCGCCTAACAAATTGTAAAAGAAAGATCTGTAAACCCCGATTTTCAGCACGGTTTTCGCGCAACCAATTCCTTGCTCCGCCAACTCCTTAGTCTTATCGAGCAAATTATTAACAGCTTCAACACTAAAAAATTCACGTGAGTCCTGTCAGTCGATGCAAACAATGCCATAGACAGAGTATGCCACAACGACCTACTCTACAAAATGGACCTCTCCCGCAATACCCTGTGTTCTACTGAACTTCCCTGCAGAGCATCGTTTTTCTCGGCGATACCCGCTCCGATATAGCACAGTATTCAGTATATCATTCTATTCCACCAACGTATCTGTGGTCGTGGTTCACGCGAGACTTTTCTTGGACCAACGGCCGTACCTTGGCTTGGCGTAGTTCTGGATTCATAACTCATGTGGCGCAAGCTCATCCGCGATAATGTTAACTCTACATCGCGTTGTATTTTATTTTTATTTAATTTCCATCACTTTTACATAAGAATAACAATTTATTTAATTTAAATTTAACATTTCAATATAATATAAAAAAATATAGTATAAGTATTATTTACGTACAAATATTTCTTCAATTCAGGTATGCTCCTGCAACGAAATTCAACTTGTTACCAAGCCATCCATATTATTGGCGGGTTGACAGCATAATTATTTCTATGTGTACCTACAAAGAACACTTGATTTTGTCTCATTTGAGTTGGTACTTTATACGAAACCATCTGTATTCATCTGGACTCAGGGCAGTCCAACATGCTGTTGATCTCTTCTCCAGGCAAATTTTTTTAAATGAAGCAAAGTCATTAAATAATCGTAATTTATATTTTCTATCGGAATATGTAATTTAAAATTAATAAATCTTATAAATTTATGTTGCACTTTTTCGATTTTTATAATATGTGAGCCACAATAGGGAGACCGCAGAGTGGAGTTGCACTTCTTACAATAGATGTATGTAAAGTTATTAAAGAGCGGAGCGTGTTAAAGTTTTTAGCTGTCCTTAACACAAAGGATTTCATCGCCTTGTTACAAATTTCGTTGTAATATTAAAAAAATGACCATTTTAGGTCAAAAAGCACACCCAAGTCCCGCATAACTGCGACTCTACTTAGATCAATATTGTTAATGCTGTATTGAAAAAGGAGTTAATTTTTGCTTCATATCTAATTCATTGCTAATCATATTTGTTTACATTTTTCTACATTAAGATATAGTCAGTTAGCACAACACCACATATAAAGTAAATTTAGGTTATTTTGTAAAGTAATACAGTCATTTATGGTAGAAATTGCTTTATATATCTGCAAACAACAGAACATGAACTCCATTAAAAATGTTAACAATATCGTTTATGAAGAATAAAAATAAAACAGGTACATTTTTTTAATAGTAGTTTATGTGAAACCTTGTCGAAGCCTTGCTAAAGTTCGTGTATTTCCAACGATGAATATGAATGTAGGGCAGAAATGGCAAACTGTCCGTATTATGAACTGAAACGAAGCGAGTTGGCGGTCTCGTTCGGCGCGCGTGAGCCGGCAAGACCGCCGTTGTGAAACGATGAAACTGGAGAGACCGCTTGACGCTTGATGCCGACTGAGATGGCGGTGAATATGAACTCTGATCGCTACACATTTATAAAACCACAATGAGGACTACATTCACACAGACAGGCCTTATCTGGGGCCACGCGGCTAAATCACACAGGCAGGCCTTATCTGGGGCCACGCGGCTAAATCACACAGGCAGGCCTTATCTGGGGCCACGCGGCTAAATCACACAGGCAGGCCTTATCTGGGGCCACGCGGCTAAATCACACAGGCAGGCCTTATCTGGGGCCACGCGGCTAAATCACAAATTGACAAACTACAAATTCTGGCAATCCAGACGCGATTAATTAGCGAAAGAATAACCACCCGTATAAATGTATCTGGTACGCATATGCTTCCAGTATTGATGATTCACACTCGCCCCAGATTAATGAAATATACACATTTTTCACTCTTCACCCATGATACATACATTACCAATGAATAAAGAGACGGAGCCGATTTCTGACGACGCCGACTCTACTGTCCTATTCCCCGGGAAGTGCTTTACAGCCTAATTATTGTAGACACTTTTATTTTACTAACCCTTAGATGACCTATTATCGATAGACGTGTAAGGAGTACCTGCTATCTGTTAGCCATTAGATCCGCCCTGAACTGTGAACAGGCTGAACGTGTCGGCGTGCGGGGTGGGCGCGGCGGGGGAGCGCGGCGCGGGCGCGGGCGCGGGCCGGCTGCTGGCGGCGGCGCTGGCCGCGGGCCGCTCGCCGCTGCGCGAGCTGGACATCAGCGTCAACAACCTGGGCTCGGTAAGCGCCGAAGCTATTCGGTTCTCCAACAATGTTCAATTTCTAATATGTTTAAATTCTATGTTACAACTACCACCTAGTAATAAAGTTGAAAATATAATCAAGTAGTATTTTAATACTCAGTAGGTAATTGAATTAAACCATTTTATTTATTTACCGGTGCCGAAAGAGACGCTTGGTAAAACTGGGTATCTGAGGTTAGTAGGTCCGACCCATGGCGAGTGTGCGAGGTTATAGCTAATTTTGGTAAGGTATGGAAAGAAAGACACTTATCTAGTATTCTTGTCCATGGAAGTTCTATAGTAGACCATGCCTCTACTCTTACTGTGTTCTTGAATAGACGCGTGCCTTTAGAGACGTATGGAAATGGCACGGACCACTTTAGACGGATATATTGGCTAGCACGGTTCCCGACTAGTATAATGCTCAATGATCGCCAGAACACCCGGTGGCCGCCGGATCGGAGCTTGATCATATATCGAAGGACCTTGGCCCCACGAAGGCGCCAGGTTTGGACAGGTTAAATGGCGCGATCGCAAAGAATGTATGGAAGAATGCCAAGGTTCATAGATTAAAATTTCAAATATTTATTTCAAAATATTTATTTTTATTTATTTAATTTAGCGAAATACATTGGCAAAATAAATTCAATTTTAATATATGGTTACATCATACATCATATGGTTGCATACATACATGTTTTTTTTTTTTTCGCTTACCTCTCCAAAAAAGAGACCAGCTCTTGTGCTTGGAGAGGCAGTTACACTACTTTAATTACTTTAACTCAGTTCAGGAGTTGAGTTACAGGGAGCGTATTGCAGGAGACGGGCGCTGCGCTGATGGCGGCGCTACTGGCGCGCGGCTCGGGCGGGCCGGGCGTGCTGGCGGCGCGCGCCGCGGGGCTGGGCCGCTGGGAGGCTGCCCTGGCGCGCCACACTCTGCGCACGGCCGCGCGCCGCCGGGCCGCCGCGTTGCGCTTCCGACGCGGAGCCGCACGCCTGCTGCAGGCCAAGCGCGTCGCCAGGGCCATCGGCATCGGTGAGTGCACTTCGGGTATTAAAACTGAGAAAAATAATCTAACTCTCTTTAGTGCCACACCACTCGCCCGTGCTGCTTCCTCCGCCCGTATCGCTGTAGCTCCAAACCGCTAATCCTTCTCTTCACCTCGATCTGCATGCTCACGGCGACGTCCACCTGGTTAGTTAACTGGTAACTACACGATAGCCATCTCTTTCAACATCAAACCGCTATTGATCTTGCCCTTGTCGACCCCACCCCCACATGCCACGATCAAGGCCAAGGCAGCTTTATGGATACCTCCATTCCCCGACCGTACGCGCCATCAGTAAATCGACGGATAACTGGAGTAAAATCCAGACTCGCTAACTCTGGAGGAAGAGGAACCATATATAAGGGAGGAACTCTAACAGGAGTTCCATATTATCCAACTGACATATGAGTGCTAAAGGCGATCAAAAGGAGCATCCCTATTGTCCCCATTGAATAATAAATTAAATGATCGCTAGTTTTCTCCTTCCCAGTCATCTTCGTCCGCCATATGACACGCTGTCCAGCCCGATTTTCAATTCTGCTTGTCCTCTTCTGGTGCTACCGCTCGGACGTAGGAATGATGATCCACCAGCTAGATTCGTCGTTTAATCTCAAATCGAGGCCTCACTCTCTTTCTCTCATTAGGGGAGGTGGACCCGCTGCAGCTGGCCCGGCAGCTCACAGCGCGCCCCTCGGCCTCCTCGCTGCCACTCTCCTTCAGCCTGTCCCTATCTCTGGATGACCTGGACGACGCCGCTCCGCCGCTCTCCGTCCACAAAGAGATGCTTCAAGTGGAAGTTCCACTGATCATGGTGATGCCCTCGTGCCGATATTTTTACACATGTTTTTATATTATAAATAAGGTATTAATCTTTTAAATCTAAACCGAGTACTATTACCATTACCAGGTATATTAAAAAGAGAGCTGTGTTATAAATCTGTAATGTAGTGTTAGAATGCAAAATTACCCAAAACAATATTTTGTTCAAGGATACAAAAGCACTTAGTCGAAGTAAGAGACGGACGGTTATAAAAACTCGGTATTGTTAGACGCAGGTGTACCGACGCAGTGAGGGTACAGTAATAAAGAGATGCGGCGAACGTGACTAAAGTCACATCCGCAAAATGCACCTTAAGGGATGCATCACCATAGGCGAGCAGTCTTCTGATATTCTCCGCCGGGAGAAGTGGCTCCACCTAAGACGAGATTTTATTTTCAATTAGAAAATAAAATCAATATCGTTTCTAAAAGTATTAAGTAAGCGCTTCATAGATTGTAATTCCGAGGAAAATTTAAACTGTGCGCCTCAAGCTTAGTCTGTGATGTTCTCTGCGTTTAATCGTAAATGTGAAAGTATCAAAAAGGGTCCCGCTGGATATAGAATATAGAAAAAGTTGATAAATATAATCGGTGTAGCGAGAACAGACTGTCGCTATAGCATAAGAATATCGCGTCCAGAGTCCCGGTTTGCCTGGATAATTGGGCATCGTCTTGTCATCAACTACAAGCCTGAACTCCGTCACCCTACGCTGGCACCGCAAGGAGCTGACCACATTTCACGTCCAGGATCCAGGACCATCCTAAGAGGTAATCCCTTACGTGAGGGACCTGCATAATCTACATCAGACAAGCGTCAACATAGGCAATTTGGTAGAGAACTTTATGCTGGCATGATGAACACAAATATTTAATGTTTATTTTATTGTAATTATTTTTGAATAGCCTTATTTATAAGTATTAAAGTAAATTGCTCATTTTCCACTTTTAACACATGCAAGTATATAATAAGCAAGATATAGATTATAAATTTTTCTTATAAAAAAAATATTCTCTCATTTCATAACCATTTGACTTGTCAATATTTAAAAAAGAACCAGTTAGGCTAGATGCCTCCCCCCTGAACATGAAGCCGAGGAAGAAAGAAGAAATTACCTAATAATAGCTAAAATATTGAGAACTGGAGTGCCAATAAAAAGTTATTATTAAGCTTGGTGTACACGAGTCAAATAAATTAATGTTTAACATAAAATAAACATTTTATTTATTGCCCTTTTCAGAATCCCTTCGCGCCTCCCGCCCAGCCCGCCCAGCCCGCCCGCCGGCCCAGCTACCACGGCAGCGAGAGCCAGGTACGGCTCCCGCACTTCAACACTTGTGTATTGATTCTCGCCTAAAAATAATTTTATTCTAACCCGACTTACCCACGCCATAGTCTTGACTGATGCGACAGACTACAATGGCAGCATTTCCGAATAAAACAATTTAAAAGCACACCCGGAATCATGATACATCATCGTGAAATTGAATAAACTCTAGAAATAATAATTGTTATTTAATAAAATTAACACAAATTTAGTACGAGTTGGGAGAACAAGCGTCGCCATTTATACATTTCAGGAGATTCCTCGGGGATCGATAATATGACTCGTGGAACTTTCAAAACCCGGTGACCCAGGAACTTTGGTCATTCTAATCGGTCAAAAAAATGTTTGCCCAAGATAATTATTTTTGATTAATTAGGTAAGCAAAAGGAACTGGTTCTTATTAACTTCATCAAATTCGAAAGTTAGAACCGATTCCAAAAGTGGCCGATCAAACAATCCGCCGCCATCGTCAATAACTATTAAATGTACAAAAAACAAGTTCTATTTCAATTTAATTTTGATTGCAATCTTAGATTACGAATATGAATGGTCAGATGCTATGTGTGCTAAAGATTTCTGGAAGTAGAATAACATCGTGGCTGAAGAGGTGGTCCGGCCAGTCTACTGGAGAGCTTTACCGGGCCGCAGCGATGATACCTAGGGCACGAGATGATAGGGCACGAGAAGAAAAATAACATCTACCCTTTTCGTCGTTTATCAACCTGTCCCATATTGTACGCTTAAATTCTGTACCCATAATGCTAGTTTTGTTCCCAGGGCCGGGCGCAGCTGCTGAGGACAGTTTCTGCGGACGGCCTGTTGGGGCTGGTCGGCACCGCTGAACTGCCATCAAACTTAGAGTAGCAAAATTCGGATCAAAGATCTTAAAAATGTCGAGCCACATCAATTTTCCAACTATTAATAAACCCTTTGTGTGTGAAACCTCTTACTTCAGCGAAACTAAATAAAAACTAATAACAAATTTGATAACTTCTCTACCTGTATCGATTTCGGTAGCAGATTTAATTTAGTTGAATCCTGCCATAATCCTTCATTCATACATGTACACAACCTACTTCGCTATCGATAGTTTGGCGACAGGTCAAATTGTTGTCATTTGCGAAAAAACTCATGTAAGTATGGCGGACGCCAAAGGGAGCGGGACGAGATATGGTCCCGTCTGTCTTACATGAACATATTGTTCTTCAATAAACTTACCTCATTGGAGAAGGTCCAGGACGTATTCAGAACAAGCAACGTGGTGTTTGAATTTCCGTATTAGTTTATAAATAAATATCGATACCGAAAAATAACATCTACAGCGTTGATAAGAACGCAGTTTCAGAATCGGATTGTACTAAATTAGTTACGCGTTCAGCGGCGATTTTGTAACAAACACTACTTTCCAATGTTACCGTAAAACATATGTAGAACGAACAATTAAGTTCTAGACAAAAAAAATAATTTTAAAGAACATAAAACTTCATTAAATAATATAACACTTTATGTAAATTGTCTATAGTATAATTTTTCAACCGTGCACGGATAGAGTTACAATAGTATAATGTAGAATAAACGGCTGGGGAGGAACTTGTTCTGCACACGACAAACCTACAATTACAACTAAAAAAGTAACAATAATAATAAAGGTTACCCAATCAGCCATGTTGCTAATGATCTTCCTTATACAAAAAACAGTGTAAAACTTACGGGCATGTTATTTTAAAGAGGTCCAAAATATGATTAGGGGTCAGTGACGTGCATTCTACTAAAAAAAATTAGAAGAAAATATAAATGCATATACTAAAGATCTTAGATAAGTGTTAAAAAAAACACATTCTTTATTCCTATCAGTTTTATCAGTTGACCAATTTCTCCTTATTTTTCTCTGTATAAAATGAATTAGTTATTACATTTAATATTGTGCTATTATTATATTGTATATTGATATAGTCACTTATTTTGGAGTATATAACACTAATGTTGCTTAAAAAAACTGTTATAAAAATTGTAAATTAAAAAGATGTGTGTAATTTATTGTTTAGCCTCCGTCAAACGCATTGCCAAAACTGTTCTCAAATATGACGTTAAACATGTTGCATGGAATGCTTTTAAACATGTTTTCAAACACGCAACATTCTGAATGATTATTTGCTCTTCTCAAGCAAGCTTTTCCCCTGAGTGAATTTTCAAGTGCCTTACCAAAGAACTTTTTACATTGAATGTTTTCTTACACACTTTACAAGCAAAGGGCCTCTGTACTGAGTGTGTTTTCTTGTGCCTCGTCAAGGCACTCCACCGACTGAAAGATTTCTTACAATCTTCACAAATAAAGGGTTTTTCTCCGGTGTGTGTTCTCAAGTGACTCAACAAGTGTCCCTTCTGACTGAATACTTTCTCACACTCTTCACACGCAAAGGGCTTTTCGCCCGTGTGTGTTTTCAGGTGATTCAATAACTGATCTTTCCGACAGAATGATTTCTCACAGTTTTCACAAGCAAATGGCTTTTTTCCGGTGTGCGTTTTCAAGTGACTTAACAGATGACTCTTCTGACTAAATACTTTCCCGCATTGTTCACACGCAAAGGGTTTTTCTCCGGTGTGCGTTTTCAAGTGATCCGACAAGTGACCTCTCCGACTGAAAGTTTTCTTACAATCGTCACAAGAAAAGGGTTTTTCTAATGTGCGGAGTCTCGTGCGGGTCAATGAGGTATTTCTTTGACCGCATGATCTGGCACAGTGTTTATCAGAGAGAATCCCCTCGCGACGGCGAGGTCGTTCTCCATTATTTGATGCGGGACGTGTAGGTAACTGGGCTCGGACAATTGGACTTCTCGCACGTTCCAACAATTCTGATGTGTCGCTGCACGACAGTTGTGTGGGGTTATCTGAAATTCGTCAAAACTTTATTTATTACTTGTGGGTGGTACTTCACTTTGGTAGGTTTGCCAATAAATAAATAATACAGCTTCTTTTTATTAAAAAAAAATAGAGATGCGTACGCGGAATACGTGTCACATTAATATTGGTACTGTTTTCAAAAGCTGAACCTTTGTACTATGCAAATAGTACTAACTTGATGGCCTCCTGGAATGACGTTCGAACCCCCGACCACTAGATCACTATGCGAGTATCGTAACCACTAGACCACAAGTACGCCAATTAAGTACGCGTCAAAAGTTTCACACAGAAAAATATCGTATTTTAAAATGTCAAAAGCTAATAGATTTAGAGAAATTGAATAAATTATTTCAGTTTGGGATACAACATCTACAATGCCTTCATCATGGTGTACTCAGAAATGAATTAAGATAAAAAAAATTAATGAAATCACTTTTTGTAGTGAAATTACAATTTCAGAACATAGTTCTGTGCTATTTTTAATATAAATTAAATTATTCAATTAAAAAGATATACAGAAAAATTATATTAAAAAAATGTTTGGTTGCTAAAAATGTAATAATAGATTACATCAATTATAAAAATATACAGAAAAAAAGTTCTAAATTTGTCGTAAACGTAATCGGCTGATGTAGTGGAATGATAACACGTTTCTTCAGATAGGAAAACATCCGGGTTTGAATCCCAATAGCAACCAAATAATGGATTCATTTAATTTGTAATAAAAATTTTAACTTTACAATTTGGAATAGTTGTAATTTCAATGTTTTGTTACATTCTTCACAAGCAAAAAGCCTTTGTATTGAGTGTGTTTTCAAGTGCCTTATCAAGGCACTCCTCCGAGAGAACAATTACTTACAAACGCTTTATTATACCCTTAACAAGCAAAGGGCTTTACTCCAGTGTACGGTCTCGAGTGACTCAACAGGTGACTCGTCTGAGTAAACTCTTTTCCACATTCTTCACACGAAAAAGTCTTTTCTCCGGTGTGTGTTCTCAAGTGAATCAACAAGTGATCCCTCCCACTGAAAGCTTTCTTGCAATCTTCACAAGAAAATGCCTTTTCTGTAGTGTGAGGTCTCGCGTGGGTCAATGAATTGTTTGCATGATTTGGTGCAGTGTTTATCAGAGAGGAGGTCGTTTTCCAATATTTTGATTTGCAAGTAATTGGACTTGGACTGCTCAACTTTTTGAGTGTTCCAACAATTGTAATATGTCACTGCACGACGGTTGCAACATATTTATATCCCGGTCAAGTTATCTGTTAATCGTCACCATCGCTGAGGTGGAAATATTGGATTTCATTTTATATTTGATCACTTTTCATGGATAAATTATTGGATATGTGTAAAACAAACTAGTACTTATTTTACTCAATATTTATGAAAAACTTGTATTTCGTTAAAAACTGAATATCTACGCGATGATAGAAATCCGTTTGTCGTTCGAGTTGCTTTGACCTTAAATAAACAAGACTTTTCGAAAACATCCAGATATTGTTTGTGTTTCTGCTACCCAATATGGGTTTTTAATGACAAGTGTCAGGTAGATTATAAGAAATTATTCTGTCAGAGAGGTGACTCGTTGAGCAATCTCCGCTTATGAAGAATGTAAGAAAGCAGTCAGCAGAAACCCTTTAGTTATAAAAGACACGTGTCGATTCACGTGAAAACAAATAAAATAGTAAAGTCATTTGTACGTACCGTGCGAAAACATTTAGTCTGATGAGTAATTTTCTTGGGAACACACAAGCCACTTATAGATTAAATCCATCTATTCAAGTGAACATGAGAACGGTTTACCGCCTGTATGCGTTGGAATAGGCTATATTAAGGTAGCACCTACAATAATAATTAAAATTTTCGCGATTAATATTATAATATTAATATTAATTAATATTCAACTTATTCACAACATTAGTAGCCAAATTTCATAAAATTTTTACTGCTTTTAAGGAAAAACAACATTTTCGTGAACAAAGTAAACATTTTGTGTAGATTATTTATTTGAATATCGCAATTAAATATTTAGTTTATATAGAACACTGTTGCATTTTAAACACAAGCTGTCTGTTTCATAATTAGTATATAATTACGAAACAGAAATATCACCAAAACGACAACAGGGCGTTTTATATCGATAATATTAAACAAAATAATAAATTAAAGCTGTCTTAAAAATTTTAAATTTAGAACATTGAATTAAGCGACTATCTAAATAGATGTAGGTACTTTGTCTGATTTCAAAACATATTTATATATATGAATTAGGTACTTCGAAAACTTGTTTAATTTTCAATAGATTAATTCAAATGACAATTCATTCCATAATATTAATATGAAAAACTTGGATAAGTCATCGATAAGTCTATAGACACGAGTTTGACACTTGAATCGAATGCGAGAAAATCAACAATTTTATTGTAGTCTCTTTCTATTCAAACCTTCCTCTCTCGCATGATTTACGTAACAAATAACGTCATTAATTATTTTTCTGGAACTCATAAGAATGTAATTAATAACCTCGTCTTGAAAGCATATCTAATTCGTGTATAATTTCTCGAATTTCAAACTGGAAAAATGAAAGCTCGCCCTTAAGTCGCTTTGTCGTTGAAAAATGGTGACATAAACACTTCCGAACAGCTGTCTAAACGTATTACGAATATGGCATGGTTTTTTCTCAAATTTTTATTATAAAATATTTCGTTCAGTACTCATCACAAGTAAAGGACTTTTCTCATTTATGTCTTTTCAAGTGCGTCACCAAAGAACTTTTTGTACTTAATACTTTCTTACATTCTCACAAGCAAAAGGTTTTTCTCAAGTATGTCTAAAAAAATTTGTACCAATGCTTTCTTTCTGTCGTCACAAACTTTATTTCCTGTGAGTTTTTAAGTGGTACAAGTGAATGAGACCTCCGACTGAATGATGTCTTAGAATCGGTACAAGTATAAAGTTATTTCGGTGAGTGTTTTCAAGTATCAGCACAATAAATAAATATATATTTACATTGCGAATATAGTGGCAAGTATGGATTAACACACCAAAGTGCTACTCGTACTGGGGAGAAACCGTTTACTTGTGAATAATTCACTTATTCTTGTACTCGGAAAAAATTATTAAAACATCACATACTTTTTCAAATACCCATAAAAAGAAATCTTTGTTAATAAAAATTGACATATTCACTCAAACTAGAGACAAGTCGTATGCATGTCCTGAATGCAGTTATCCTTAAAGATTACTCATTCGGATCAGAGAGGAACCGCTTTCATGTTCTGCATGCACTTATATTGACGCTCATACTAAAAATAATGCATTATTCTGGACCCTTCGGTATTTTCCAGAAGGTTCAAAATATAGAGGTATACAGTCAAATCTTATTCACAATAAAAAATAAAAAAGGGGAATATTAGGGTGTAGGGTGGCACGTTCCATTGTTTCAGGAAAATTGAGGTCTGCCATCAAATTAGTCATTTTTAGACGAGACCGTCGGATTAGACCATGCAGTCGTAGATCTGCAGTACATGTACAGTGAAGGAAAGGGGATTTAATCTCATTATCAGTTTCCCAACATTGATAGGCATTTTGACGAGCAGAAAACGATTCTTGGCCTTACTCTTAAGTTTAGTATAACTTAGTATCATTCGAGCAACGTATTTAACTACTTACCAGAGGTCAGGCGAGAGCCACCACCCAAAGTTGCGAGGGACTTCCCAACGCACTCCTCCTTGATGTCGGTGACCCAGACATCCACGGCGTAGTCGGGGAGCGTATGTCTGCTGCTCGGTCCGGAGCTGGGGTCAGGAGTTTCCGCTTTGATATTAGGAACACAGTTTTCAGTCAAATCATTATTTGGTGGTGGAACACTGATCCAACCCCTTTCGTCACAAGAATCTGGTTCTTGCTTCACTTCCATAGCGGCGACCCGAATGTGGGAGGTGTGTTATTTTGGTGACTTTCGCGTGAATGATTTCAGGATACTGTGCTGATTACATAGTTGTGTAGCAAGATTGCAGCAACATATAAAAAAATATGAACGCGCCCAAGGAAAAGACCGTTATATTCAAAGGGTTGAATAATATATTTTAAAATGTAATTAAGCAAAGAAAGGTTTAGACGTCGTCGAAGGGCGGATGTTGTTTTTGGACTATATATGATGAGTTGTAGCGCCCTGCACCACGCGGAACGTCGGAGCAACGTTTCAACAAAACAAACTGTCGGGTGGCAGCGTGAATTGCAAAAGTATCCAGAAAACGTGAATGTTGTAATTGGTGGAGAGCACAAATAACTTAAAATTAACTGGATGTATTCAGAAGGATTACTCTTCTCTTGTCATAACGGGACATCAAGAAATTCATTTCTATGGCCTTTTAACAGCTGTGAAAAGCGTTGAAAAACGAATACAAAGTACTTACGTAAGATGCTTTCGATGAATGCGATTCAGAAAATTCAGTAAAATAAAATTATAGAGATACTAACATTAAAATTGTTGAAGCTATTTTGTATTAGTAGTGATACAAATGGGACAAGACGTGCGCCGTGTGATTTGAGTCAGGGTTCGTTTAGGAATTATGATTCGACTAATCGAACACGTATCATGCTCCTGATCGCTCGTCAGAACGATGCCCCGCACTCTAATGGAACGTTCGCTTCGCGACCCATTCATCAGATATTACGCTTCCATTAGTACCATGGTTATAGGAAGAATACAAGTGAATATGAACACACGGAAGATGCACAAATCAGATATTTATTAAATACACATTTACATTCACGGGCAGGTGGAAATACTTATAACTAACTTAATTTAAAACTATGTCTACCTCGGGTTATTTGGCGACGTTCCTCCGGATCTTCTTCCGGAGACTTGGTCTCAGGCCGACGAAATGATGCCGTTAGCACCCGGCGTGGGCGGCTACCCGCTGCCTGCTCTGTAGGACTGCAGTGGGATGCGGTGAACCGTGACTGCTATCTCCGATTCTCTGGCGACGTTCGTTCAGATTTCCGGTGTTGGCTTCCACCTCGATCTCCACTTTCAAATTCTTTTGATTTCCGAATCCAGTTCTCGTTCTCAATTGCGTTTCCAACTAGCGTCTGGGATTCAACTGGCGTCTGATATTTCACACACGTCTGGGATTCAACTCGTACTTCGACTTCCGAATCGTGTGTTCGCCTCTGTGAGTCTTTCACTGCGTGCTTTCACCTGCCCTCTTCTACTGCTCATCTTCGATTTCGGTCCCAACTGTGGTTTTCTTGACGTCTCTTCCAGACCTCTCCTTCCCGTCGCGTGTTTACAACTGCTTCTTTCAGACCTCGTGTTCAACTGGCCCCTCCGGGCCTCGTCCAACTCGTCTTCCCGGACCTCGTCTCCGACTCACTTCTCCGGATCTCGTTTTACAATTCACCTTTAAAATGGCGTTCTAGCCCTTTTAAAGTAACGGTGGCTAGGGAGGGCGTACTTTCCGCTCGGGGGTCGGTCCGTCCTTACAGGATTGGCGTTCAGGCATATCAAGTATTGAACTATTGAAGCGTCAGCACGATTTAAAATGCTACAAACCCAGACCCATAACTACAAACTAAGCATAGAGAAGAGATTCTAAGTATATCTCTTATCTACGATGGTCAGTCGCCGCAGCCAAAAATTGAGAATTTGGTTCGTGATATTTCTCTTTTATCTATGGTGATATTTAGCGAAGGATAAAGTAAAACAGGTATATTTGGTTTTTTAACTCTTCTATTGAGAATTTAAATATGTGGGTGACATTTTCTCAGGGCAAGACAGACAACATTTATCTTTGTGTATCCGATATGTCGTAAAAACAAATTTGTTTATGGCTATTGTGATGTTTTAATGAACATTTGAACCTTATCACCTTTACGTAGTATGTGTATTGTGTATACGTGCTTTGCGCGTTCGACTGAAAGCGACAACAGTCATTCGCGACGTGAGAACATTAAATTTTTATAAAATATTATAGTTAGTAGGAATGTCGTTTAATTTTATTCTACAATGAATAACTTGCCAAAACTTGGATTATTATCTTATTGCTTAGGTGCCTTCGTGATTTCGTGTTAGATGAATCTAGTAGAATAGTAAATGTGACATACGATACGCTCGAATAGTAGTCAGCAATCAACAGGTATAATGAGGAGATAGCGGAGCTCAGTGGTCCTTCCACAGTGCGCACTTAAAATGCTTTCAGTTCCAAAATTATATGTTTAAACATTGCAACACTAAAAAATGTGCATTTTATGGCAAAACAAATTTGTTGAGATAAGTAATATTGCAATTGCAGGCAAAGAGCGTATGAAATCGCTAAAATAATTTTTATTTTTATTTCAGAAATAGTGCAATGAATTCTACCCTGCAGAGGGCTGGACCCTCAAACAGCCTCAGAAGCGCACACAACACCATTTGCTCATTTTGTAACGAGGCGTTTGATGTGAACAATTATCCAACCAAGAGGACCAAATGTGGCCACAGGTTGCACACCCACTGCATGAACCACTGGCTGCCGAGCACCAAGAAGTGTCCGGTCTGCGAGACTTCGATACCAAAATGGAAAGACATTAATAATAAATGCGTATTGTGTTACGGAATATTTAACGATCACGATTTTATAACAAAGACCAAATGCAACCATGAGTTTCATGATGATTGTCTCAGTCAGTTATTGCAGGTGAAGAGTCGATGTCCAATCTGCAGACGAACCATTGCACCGCGTCACTCACACTCACAACAACAAATAGCAGAATATGAAAGTGATGTTTCAGACTATGAATATAACAGTGCTTATGATGACGATGTTGCGGAAGAGGAGGTGGAAGAGGAAGAGTATGTAGAAGAGGAAGAGTATGTAGATGAGGAAGAAGATGTAGAAGAGGAAGAGGAGGATCTCTTTGACGAAGAAGAAGATGTGGAAGATTATGCTGAAGAGGAAGAAGAACAAGATTATGAGGCAGAAGAAGAGGAGGAATACTCCAGTGAAGAAGGTTACACTGAGAGTACTTGCACCATCTGCCTGGAAAGATTCGAAGACAGTGAGAATCCTGCCAGGAGGACCAAGTGTGGCCATTGGTTGCACATTCACTGCATGAACAGTTACTTGCCTCAGGCCAAGAAGTGCCCCGTCTGTTGTTATCCCATCAAGTGGATAGACGTGTCAGACAAGTGCGTCATCTGTCTCGACACGTTCCATGTTTCGGATGAGTCACAACGGTTGCCGTGCTCTCATGAGTGCCACTCTCAATGTTTGGATCAGTTGATGGTCACGAAGAAGAGATGTCCCATTTGCAAGCGGAAGATAGTTATCGCACATAGGGAATGCGTCATCTGTCTTGAAGATATCACATTTAATGATGTAGTGAGGAGATTGTCGTGCGCACATGAGTTTCACGATGCCTGCGTCAGCTCATGGCTTCAGAATGAGTCCACGTGTCCTTTGTGCAGAGAAAATGTACATTGATTCCAGTTTTATATTTTTCTTGAATCCTGTCCAAAGATCTTTAACGGACGGGAGCTAATTGTAGTCTCTTTATTAGTGATGGTAAACCGTTATGTGACTGTGACGATGATTGGTAACTGAGATTGAACGATGATTGTTAACTAATATTTGACTGTTGGAGGTTTAGTTTCTAGTGTACCAGTCATTGTTCCAAGAATTGCAAATAATCAGTTATCAATCATCGTTGCATTAAATAAAATCATAGTCACAATAACAGTTTGTATGACGATTTAACCATCACTACTCTTTATGGTTGCACAGGAAGCGGCAAGTTCACAATTTTGAAAAAAAAACTTGATATTGATTTTATCAGATGTAGTTAAGTCAATTTTATATTCCACCACAGCCAGCAGCCGGGTTAGCTTCATGCAAAAATGCCTAATAATATCCCTTTGAAAATCTTATTGGTCGCAAAAACACCTTTTTCAAATTTAAAAACTGTAAAAGTATCAAATTCTCTAAAGTCTATTCTTAAATCCTTTTACAAGTTGTACACAATTTGGTACCTATAATGGTATTAATCATTTTTGTTTTTCACTTGTTAAAATGAGATCACGTTCCTAGCACACCTCGTCTCTGTATACATCCTGCTAGCTCTGAATTCCAGCCAGTCAGACCATATTGTATATTAGTTTTTATTAATTGACAGAACACTAAATTATTTATTCAAATTTTATTATGCCTTGCAACATCAAAGCATTGTCTGACATTCTGGTAAAAATTGACTTTTTATGTGTCAAAATTCTGACAATAGTTTTCTCTTTCAAACTGTTACAAGTATATCAAATTACCTAGTAATTTAAGAGATAACAAGAAAACAAAGATAATATTTTTTTACAGATAAAATATATGAATTATATTCTTAATGTGCCTGAACTCAGGAATCAGTTTCTTTACTGCAAGCGATGAAAAATTTGTCGTAGAATGAATATTGAAAACATTGAAGATCGATATGTTTCTCAGTTTGTCGCAAATGTCAGATGATACTTGTGGCGTGGATAGGTGTATTGTTACATCAATACTCGCAGAATATCCATTTTTCCATACTGTTACTAACCCTTACACTGTGTCCACAGTAGTAGGCAGAGGATAGAATGCCATACTCTTTTATCTTGGGACACTACTCTTGTTCATGTTTGTCGATGTTAAATTGTAAATTTGAATTACGCACGTATAGCAACAATTTATTATCGACTTTTTGAAATTTTATATCCTTAATTTTGTATTTTTATGACACATAGCTGCGTGCGTTAGTGCATAGAATACATACATTGCATTACATTTTTTATTGGTCGAGTTTATCCGGGACAATTGAGAGTATACTGTTTTATTTTAATTTCTAAATGCTAAATAATACATTTTACGTAATTTGTTAATTAATTGTTTATCGCGGATTTGAATCATAATATTTCTGGCGAGACTGATAAAGATGAATAAGTGTTTAAATGTTAGTGACACGTAAAGTCAATAATCAACGTTTATTACTAAAATAACTTTATTTTATTTTACAGCTTGCATCAATATAAACATTTTTTACATCAGCAAATGGAATAAGTAGAGATATTATTTGTATGCAAGCCTGTCAGCCGCTAGGTGCACATACATACATACATACATTCTGAGGTAGGTAGTATACTATAATATAATCAAATGTCATTAAGTAATGTTCTATTGAACCATCAAATGTGACGAGTAGGCTGTGTCCGTAGATATTTGGAATCTTGGAAGCCTTTATGAGACTGCCGCATTATTGTTATTAATCCATTTTAGAGGTTCACAAATTGTGATAAAATCATAATATTTAGGTATTATCAATATTGTGCACTGTTTAGCGACATGTTGAGATCTAGTTCACCTGTTCAGGGGATGGGTGGGTGACGAACAGAGAGAGTAAAGTATTCTCGTGAAATGAACGGAATCTATGAGGACTGAATATTTCTTCTTTACTCTATAAAATTCACCTTTGCAAAATGTATATGTGCAAGGTTCTTATTACTTGAAATGAGTTCTTTTGTATTCTTTATTATGTATTAAGCGATGCGTTTCCATCTAAGGAGAAATAAGAGTGTAAACTGTAACGCTCAGCATTATAATGTAAGGATAAATGGAACATTTTAATTTCTCTTTAAAATTTATGTATTAACAAATCGATCATCACTATACGCCACGAGAATATACGCTCGTCACAATATACTGCCATTTTAATATTAGAGTCTTAATGTATTTATTTGATTTGACAACTCGACATAAATAATTTACTTCATGACAGTTCTCAT
The DNA here is from genome assembly GCA_031772225.1 of Eubasilissa splendida. Taxonomy (NCBI): domain Eukaryota; kingdom Metazoa; phylum Arthropoda; class Insecta; order Trichoptera; family Phryganeidae; genus Eubasilissa; species Eubasilissa splendida. Next base: position 40,736 of record CM062865.1, on the reverse strand, counting down.
ATGCATTTTTAAATTCCGATATGATAGTCGAAAATTAAAATTGTTTTATTTGTTAATGTTTCATTTTCATTTGTGATGTTATTACTTAACACGCATTTGATTTTATATTTACATACTTAAATTGCCATTTTCAAATATGAAATCAACTTCTTTGTTGACTTTGTAGATCATGATAGATCACTATGTGCCTTATGTGCCGGTGTCACATTTTCAAATATAATGATTGAAGACACTACTATTGACTCAAATGTAATATTAATGTTAAGGTACAGTTGGTATACCGACCCCTTCTATGAAAAAGAATCCTATCTAACATATTTGATACATATTTTAAATGGCAGCAATTGTTTAAATATAGATTGTAATATATTTTGTTCTACTAAACACAATGTGTTAAAAAAATTACTGCCAATTAAAAATGTATCAAATATATTAAAAATATAAGAACATTTAAAATGGAATTATTTGTTAGTCATAATACTTTATACGGAAGGGGTCAACAATATTCAACAATGGATTTGTTTTTATGATACTGATTCCCTTATAGAAAGCCCTGCTCATTCATTGTACTACGGGTACACCTGATGCAGGCGATGGAACTCCTCAGTTCTCAGGGTATTGAGTCTTCCCTGAATTGTGATATTGATACAATGATATTTTTGACATTAGATAAAATTGTAAAGTGATTTTATTTATCAAAGTTTATTATAAATGTGTAAAATAATAACATAATTTTCTTGATATGTAGTTTTACACAAAAGAAAAAAGATTAATCTTTATGCGGCCAAGTTAATGAACTATTCAATTCAATTGCTGTTATGGAACTAACTGAAAATATATATATTATATAATATGTAATGTTTATTTAACTAGTTTTGCTCAGCTTTGTTTCTTTCTCATTTCTTTCAGATGAGAAACAAAACAAAGAATTGAGAATAATATGACTGTACCAAAAATTTATTTAATAGTAATATTTTTAAATATATATTATCATTTTTGTAGAACAAGACAAGTAAACATAGATTTAGTGGTATAATAAATACCAATATGTTTTCAATTGACTATACATATTTGTTATTTTACCTCTTCCCAAAAACAATCCCTGTAATGTTGAGAATAATATTTCTAGGTTTACTTCCTGTTTTTTCTAGTAATTGTATAATAAATTGTTGAAAAAAGAATGTATTGTATTTTTTCTCTTAAAAATGGTTACACTGATTTACAAATATGTTCAATACTTGCGTAACATTACTATTTGTCACTAGACATGAGAACATATTTTCAGTATGAACTGTTAGGTGTAACTAACCGGGAATTATAAAGTGCCACATCACTTTTTTCTCAAATTCTTATTCTACAGAATACAACACTACAGAACTACAGTTCTAAACAAAGTTATTAGCCAAGTCAATTTAACCCGTTGGGTAAGAGCATGAGTGACATTTATATAACATTTACTAGCGGAAAAGCAATTGGCTATCGCTTGCTGCTAGGACCTGCGAGCGGCTATTCTGGTATATACGTTACGTGGCCAGGGTTTCCATAGAATCTATATTTCAGTATGGAAATCTTTTATTATGTTGCTTTATGATGCACCATGTAGTGTAAACAATATATTAGTACAATGATACAATAGCGATGACGAAGCGCAATCTTATAATAGGATAGGAAATTATGTTTCTCACACCGATGTAGTGTTGAATTTAAAGGAGTAGTACATCCTTTGTACACTTTGCAAGAGAAATTTATTTAAATACTAATTTAATGTATTAATTATAAATATATACATATAAAATCAATTTTGTCAAAAAATATTGTTTTTACGCTACCGGGATTCGAACCTGGATCTCTATTTCCAATCCGGGGATTACACTACACAATCACAATTGGTAATTTAAATACTTATTTTTAATATTACCGATATGTCATCAAAAAGAAAACGTGTTGTATTATAATTAAAAGACAAATTTGATATAATCAATGCTTTGAAACGCGGTGATTCGAGACGTTCTTTGTCTAATAAATATGGTGTTGGAACGTCAACGATCTCAGATATAAAAAAAGAAAGTGATAAGATTATGAAGTTTACTAATTGTTTAATGTCAGAAGATGGAACATCAGAGCGTAAAGTTATGAAAAAATCAGGAAATGAAGAAGTTGAAGAGTGTATTTTTATGTGATTCATACAAAGACGATCATCTGGACAGCCAATATTTGGTCCATTATTGTGTGAAAAAGCAATATTTTTCAATACAAGATTAAATGGAGACCCCACCTTCAAAGCAAGTTCGGGTTGGCTATAAGTATATTTCCAGATTTTCACTTCCATTAACATTCAAGTTATTCCTACTCAGATACCCCTTCTCCTAAACCTTTATCATTTTTATTTCTTCCATTATCATCTATTAAAATCTGTGTTGATAATTTGTAACACTATCTCCTTTTTATCTCTATACCTCAAATCGTATTATACTAGAAGAAAAGAAAAAAAAATGGTACGTATTACTTTGTTTCTCGACTCACTATCTTGTTATGTACCAACTGGTACGTATTCTTTTGTTATATTTTTTCATTATTTGCGATTCATATATGGGCCGTATAAAGCACATATTAATATTCAATTGAGAGTCCCTGTCGCACTCAATAACATTAAAATTCTGTCCCACTCATATTGGTGCAGCGTTACTTATTTTCTCCTGCTCTCTCTTATGCTAGTGTATACGCTAATGGCGATCGTTTCATATACTTATGTCTCTTGTAACCATTGCTTTTCGACAATTTATTATTAACGTTGTTTGGCCAAAAATTAGTAAGCATTTCGCGCTCTTTGTTAACTGTTCTACAATACATTGAATTGTTTGCTCATCTTATTTTCTATTATAATTTAGTACCTTATTTGCTCATCACATAGATTTCTTAGTAGGTATTGCCAATAATCTACACGTTCTTAATAACCTCTTTCTTTCTCCATGCATTATTATATTTATTTAATTCCTAATATTAATTGCTACATGCATTTTATACATTACACCCTGCATATTTTTATTTTCTCATAATTTCTTGTGACGCTCGACACCACAGTCATTTTATTTCACAAAAACTATGTCACGAGCACCCTCAATGCCAGATGCGTGCAGTCAGTATATCGTAATAAGCTATGTTAATTAATTTATTATTCTGGGAAATCAAAACTTAACTAAGTTTATATGTCAGTATATTACTACATATTAAAATATGAATACAATGCTAATTATGGTGATAAATTTAATGTTACGAGATACATATTTCATTTATCTTTACTTCGCAGAAATTCTAGTTGTGTTCAGTTTGCTTGCTTGCTGCTCAATGCATACATTGTATTAATTTTTTGATCCTTGATGACTTCAATATTTCAGATGTTGTTTGGACTAGCCTTCTTAACGCCTTCTTCTACCACGCTAACATGTCATCCACTTGTAGTACCTTTGTAGGGATCAGAATTCAAATCCACCGCCAACTCAGCCGGCATCGACGCTAGCGATAGCGTTGCCGGCTGCTGCCACAAGTCTGGCTCGATCATTTACTGCCAAGCAGTCTCTCTAGTTTCATCGCTTCACAACGGCGGTCTTGCTGGCCCACGCGCGCCGAGCGAGACCGCCGACTCGCTTCACATCGGGATCCACGCACACCTTCTACATCTTCACTCATTAATTGTATTCAATCTCATCTATCTTCATTGTTCTATCCGACTCAATAAACCTCAACACAAATATTTCAGAAAATTTATAATGTACAAAAACTCGTATGACTACGTGACGTTTTCCCTCCTACGTAAGCGACTTATGGCACTTTTCCAAGAGTGTTGTAACCATTACATTTCAAATGTAGAAAATTCTATAACTTCCGATACAAAAATTTTTTGGAGCTAATTTTATAGCTCGTGACATTCATAATAATATGTCATTCAATGGGATTAAAGCCGACAATGGAATAGATATATCAAACCTATTCTACCCGTGTTAGACATCAACTCAACTGCCTGTCATAATTCATTACAAAGCCCAGCTGATGCACTATATATATATATATATATATATATATGTGTAGCAATCATAATTCAAATCTACCGCCATCTCAGTCGGCATCGACGCTAGCGACAGCGCTGCCGGCTGCTGCCACAAGTCTGTCTCAATTCACAGCCTGACGGTCTCTCGAGTATCAGCGTTTCGCAGCGGCGGTCTTGCCGGCTCGCCTTTGCCGAGCAAGACTGCCAATTCATTTCATTTCATAATTTCCTACATCTTCATTCATTCATTTCTATCTGTCATCGTTGTTTTTATCATTTGTCACAATAAATCTCAACACGCGCCAATCACCTGTATTTCATTTAACCACCGTCCTAACCCCCAAATATATATATCAACAGAGTAGAAATAAATCAGGGTGACTCAAATACATAAGATAACTTGATCTCAACAAAGGAGCAGGCTCTGATAACATATCACCATTAAATGGTCTGAAAACCTATTAACCCTATTTATTCTATTTAGCCAAAATTTAAGTCATTTAGTAAAAAATTATTTACGATCATTTCGGCCAGTACTTAATACGAATCAACATGGATTTATTTCAAATAGATCTACAACTTCCAATCTTGTATCCTTTGTAGAGTTTCTGCAAGATCACATGGACAAACGAACTCAGGTCGATGCCGTTTACACGGACTACAGCAAAGCCTTCGATAAAGTTGTGCATTCTAAACTCCTTGACAAACTCCTCCTTATCGGTATTGACGGAGACCTACTTAGATGGTTTTCCTCCTACATATCCGATAGGAGCCAAGCAATAGTAGTTAGCGGGTATTAAATCTGACTGGGCACATCAGGTGTTCCTCAGGGGTCACTCCTCTTTAACATTTATATCAATGAAATCTCTTAAGTCTTTCTTATATACTCACACTTTTATTCGCGGACAATATGTAAATTTTTACTCCAATTCATAATATCGACGATTGCCATAAACTTCAAAGCGATTTAAACCGCCTCGATGTATATTGCAATCAACATAACCTACAAATCAACACCAGTAAATGCTGCATGATACAGTTTACCAAGAAGAAGAATCCGTTTAACTTTCCTTACTCTCTTAATAATTAACTCTTGACCAAGAAACCTGCAACTAAAAATCTTCGGATTATATTGGATTCTAAATTACTCATCGAGTTGCACATTAATCATATTACATCCAGAGTAACCAAAATGTTAGGTTTCATCCTTCGGGTATGTAAACAATTCAATAACATAAACACCATGAAAACTTTGTACTTGTCATATGTCTGAAGTGTCATCGAATATGCCTCCCAAGTCTGGAATCCAAGATATACCACATACTTCAATCAAATCGAAAAAATACAGAACAGCTTCCTGAAATAGCTTAACTTTCGTAGTTATCCAACCTTAACCAGCACTGCTGAGTCGTCATCATTTTCAAAGTTCCATCACAACAAACCCGAAGTGATATGGATGATGTCATTTTCCTACACAAAATAGCCGATTCTAAAGTAGACTGTCCTGATTTACTCAGACGCATGTCCATTCGAGTGCCAGCCAGGTCAACTAGAACTAATCTTACATTTAATCTTCCACACTGCCACACCAATGCCAAACAAAACTCATTTTTCTACCGAGCACCCCTTTATTTCAATTCACACCTAAACGAACTAGACATTTTCAATACTTCAGTTACCTCAATTAAAAATCTAAATTCAATACATAAACTTTAATGGCCTTTATTTTTATTATTATCACTCAGATTTTATTCCCTATCCCTTTTTCCTTTTCCTTTCGTCTCGAATATTTTATTTTTTATAACTTTTTTCTCACTGTTTGAAGTATATTGTATCTTCTGAGAAAACATGCAACTGGTTTAATTATGATTTTTGTATTTACTGATAAACTGTATGTTTTCCGAATAAAATAAAATAAGATTCAAAGGGGACTTTTTTACGATTATGTTTTTAAAGCACAATTGTGTAATAAATTTAGCGAGATTGAGTCTGACAATAATGAGCAACATTATACTGAGGGTTGACCTTAATTAATTTAAGTGCTACTACATTAGATCACTCGTATAATACAGTTTAATTGACACGCGGATAAGAATAATTCATTAAAAAGTACTAATTGTTAAACACAAGAATGACAGGTCTCGGCACTGACACTAATATAAACAAATGTTCGCCCGTACCGGTGCGAGTCGCCCTCGCGAGCGCGACATTACATAAAACATTATTACGATAACGTTCTTTCAAAAAATGACAGAACTCCTTCGTAAATTAGTTTTCAAAAAAATGAAATCGGAAACAGCCACGGAAGCCATGCGCCCTGTTCTGTTCGTTTCGCGGTGGACGTCAGTCACTCCGTTTAAATTTCAAAATAACGAAAGCAAAACAGCCTTCAGTATTCCTTGTTTTGTATTCTACATGACCTTCAAAGTAACCTACTTCCTGAGCTATGTCGTAGTGGTTGCCTATAATCAGTCCAACTTCGACAGCGACCGTCAGTCGCCGCTTCTCGTGTTCGGTGAAAAATTACAAATCCATATGGGTTTTGTTACAATGGTGCTTCTGTTTATTGACACGTTTCTGGATAAAGATGACTTGGCAAAAATATTTAAAATGCTCTATGACATTGACGCGATATTTGTGTCGCTGGGGCGCAGGGGATATTACTCCGCGTTGAGGTTCAAGCTTCTCAGTTACATCGTTCTCGTTCTGCTGTTTCACAATGCGGTGACTTTGTTGGATGCCCGCCTGAGGAGAACTTATTGGCTGTCTCCGATCGCTGGTGCGATATACGCCCCGACGCATCAAGTCACGTTCACCATATCTCTGTATTCCGCATTTGTTTATACCATTTCTCTACATTTGGTTATTCTCAATCGGGAATTCGCGAAGCTGTCTCTGATCCGGGATCCCGTCTGGCACAACACGAGGAGTGCGATCTCTAGCTCGCCGAGAAGTGAATTGTTGAATAAGAGGATTGTTTTACTTTGGACGGCAAATGCCAAGATATGCGACTGCTGCGCTTCGGTGAACCATTACTTCTCCAAGACTATCCTCGTGATCTTTGCGTTGTCTTTTTTGGGTGATGTTTTCAATTCTTTTTTTCTGCTGACTTTCCTGTCCAGCTTGTTCAGCGGAAATGTGGAAGACTTCAGTTTTCTGATTTTCTCGGTCTCCAGATGCTTCGTTCACAGCTTCCACATGTTCGTTATTATATATCCGTGCAATTTGTGCGAACAGTTGGTAAGTAAAATCAGCAATGGTCCAGTTTATTTTGTCAAAATCCTGTCTCTTTTACACATTTTACATTGCTTCGCCACCCTTTACACGTTTTCAAATCAAAACCTCCTTGTTAACAGTGTATTATCGAATTAAAGAAATTGGTCGATGACAATAACCCCATATCAAACCAAATTAACGCCATAAGCGAAGATAAATAAATGTCTTATAATTCCATACAACGCCAATTTCAACTGCATGATCGCCCCCGAGTCAAGCGATTTCCCTCGCTTTGGTGGTTTGCGGTTTTGAAGAAGTTTTCATTCTTAAAGTGATTTGATTGTGCTGTCAAATACAATGTCCGACCTGACCTATCCGCGGCGTGCAATCTCAATGAAGCAATTTATTTGCGAGTATAAAATCAAACCAGTGACTTGCGTACACTGTATATCTCTCAAAAAGCGCCTCCACTCCTTATTTCTTATTTAACTCTTTAGTAAAATAAGAACCCGTAGACGTCTCCGACTCCTGGCATACATACCTCTGTCGGGAGAAGAATTCATTGGACCAATAACGACAAATATGTTGGCATCACTCTGGATTCAAAACTGACGTGGCATGAACACATTGACGATAAAGTTAACTCTTCGTCTCGTGCGCTCTCATCGATGAATCCTGCGATGGACAGATGAGCAAACTGACCATCGATAACTACTCTTTACATACGCAGTTTCCATCCTACCGTGAAGGTACATCCCGTCCCATGAAAACCCAAAAGGTAGCGAGTAAGCCGTTGTCCCAAATTCACAGTTACTTTTATTTGCTAACCCGTTCCGTTGGATAGTCAAATTTTCTCTTAGCCCGCATTCTGAAAAGAGCAGGGAGTCTTCTGATCTGGAGCTCTGTAAGTCACGAGAATCAACTAACATTACTTAACAATTAAAAACATTTGTTGCAGTCAAAGAAGACGACGATCCTTATCAACCATATGATGGTCACCGAAACAGATAAACACATTTCAGTGAAGGTAACAATTTACCTTGAATTCCAATAAATGATTAGTTTTTTTAATAGTTACTGTGCCTAATAGCTTTGGTACGTGCGTTTGCAGCTCCGGCAGCTGTCCACCTATCTGCTGCATGCGAAGCCGCGCTTCACAGCGGCCGGACTCTTCACCATCAACAATACGCTCTTCTTCACTGTAAGGCCGTTTGTGCAATATTCAGACACATGAAATACTAGTTTAAAATATGAGCGCAGGAGCTTTATTGATTATCGCTTGATAGATATCCACAAAGTTGATAACAGTTGCCAACGATGCTGAAGAAAAATGAAAATAAAACTGTTTTTCAGATTGGCGGAGCCCTAACTACGTACATGATCATCCTCGTGCAATTCTCCATTGAATTAAACTAGACGTTATCTCGAGTCACGAGGAGTTTATCTCAAATAGTTTTAACCGTCACAAAAAAGGTGTTAAAACTGGATCCGAATTCCACCTGATGTATCCATGGAAATACTGCAGAACATTCGTGACGTCTCCGCCACGGCGTGTCACGACAAAAGCTCCGCTGACATTTGGTTCAACGACAATACGTTCACGACAAAAGATCCGGCCGACTAAAGCTCCACGCGACATCCAACGACATAACAGTCACAAACAAAATTTCATTTCTTTTTTAAGAAAGGCTTTGAGCAGGTTACTATAAATAAGTAACCGACCAAAACAAACCCGACGCGAAATACAGCATACTGTATACCGACGCACAAGTTTACAGTGAAAATTGGACATCTTTAAATTATTAAAAATGAACGTCATAATTATTCAAAAATCATATACGACGTCAAAACATAATAAAACTTTACATTTTATTAAATATGTCTCTAGTTTGCGCGATTTAATCATTATTTATTTATTTACATTTTTTATCATTGCATTTTGTTGCGTGATGGCATAGATGCCGGAAGAAACAGGATTCGGAAGGAACTTAGGGTTTTGACACTATCTCTGTTCAGGATCTTGAATGATTCAGACTGCAATAGATGGTCAGGTAAACGCACTTCTCACTCTATTTTACACTGCGAAATCCTTGTAACCGTACCGGTTCGGGGTCACCGATCGACTGGCCCCTTGGCAGGTGAGGAAGGGGGGGGGGGGGGAAGGTGGAAGGCATAGTACATCATTCTCGCTCAAGCACAAATATGTTCCAAACACATTTATTTTATTTTAAATTTATGTCGAGCAATATTAATATCCGAGCGATAATTATCTATTTTATCGAGCAACTGCACCAATCTCACCGAGACTCCTCGCAGGGATAGGCAGAGAAAACGGAGTTGGTACTAGATACAACAGGCGTCAGTTTCCAGAACTATTCAAATGTCCCTCCGCCATTATAGAATATGCAGTAAGTACTACGTGCTTGACCGACCAAACATCTGTCTGCCCCCCTTAGCTACGCTACTGCCAATGTCTAAATAATATACACATTAGTCGTACAAAGTGGAGTTTTTTATAACAATGTTAACTCACCATGTTAGAAATCATTTACATTGATCGCCCACCCATATTTGTAATGTGTGGATTGAGTGACCCATTTGTAATGATCTTTATTTATGCACGGAGTTATATTCTATTGAATATGTTTTTTGAATATATATTAATATATGTGACCACTTGTCTTTATAATCTATGTGCTTAGTCAGTACAATAGGTTTCTTCCTCACATAACGTAAGGATTACTATCCTGGATAGTTTATGGTGGTTCTGCTAATAAATGTAAGATATACTGGATATTATGAGCCGAATCTCATCTGATCTCTTATTTTTAATTTTAGTACACATTGTAATATTAAATCCCGAAGAAGGGAGCGTTGGTCTTGAAACATGTTGTTTTATTAATAAACAGTGGTTTAAATAAAGAGTTTATTCTTATTATTAAAACATTGAGTATTCGTTTATATTATATTAACATTTCCTATATCTGTCATCCTCTAACTAAAGTAATAACTAGTAGGTGCATAGCACGAATAGCAACATACCTAGACAAGCGCCGTAATGATAACTCGACATGAAAGGACCGCCGCTAGCTACTTTGTTCACCATAAATCATTCAATTTTCTATTATGTGTTCAAAATTGTTTTCACAATTTCAAAGTATAGCCAAAACAATTATTTTTTCCTTGACTTTGAGATGACCGCGGCTAGCTACTTTGTTTACCATAAATTCTTTAACTTATTTTGGCAATAAGTTTCTACTTGATATCTTACAAGTGTTGACGAAAGATTGTGACGAAAAGTGTTCAATTGTTTTCGCAATTTCAAAGTATATTATTAGTATTTTTTTCCTTAACTCCGAGGTGACCGCGCCTAGCTTCTTTCTTTACCATAAATCATTCTTTCTTTTGATATTTTATGCTACTTGATGACTTAGGCGTGCTGACGAAAGATTGTGACGGTAGGTGTTCGCGGTCAACTCGGAGAAAATTTTCAATATGTTAAAATAACGTGCCCATTATTAACGTGCATTAAATCTCGTTCAGAAAGTGAGTGTTTCCATAAAATCCACCCCCTCTTAAATAGAAGAAACACGCAAGATTTATAGTACCTCTATAAAATTTAAATAACTCGGTTGACTCGCTCTATTTATTAGATCAAATAACTTTAAACTGTCCCACGCACCCAACACGGTCAAATAATCTATTTTACTCAAAGTTTGGGAAAACTAATTACATCAAAAATTGTTTTGTGACCCGCTCTATGTCAAAATATAATACTGTTAATTCTTCTAATAACTTGGATATTTTCAACGATAAATTGGTTCCGTTTGGAATTACACTACGCCAACTTCTAAATAACTATAATTATAAATTATATATACATGCATGTATGCGTATATATATATGTATGTATATATATTTTAATATAAATATATATATTTATATTAAAAATATATTTATTGCATCCCATTTCCCTCCCCCCTTACCCTATCCACTTTATATGTTCAGTATAAAAACATTATTTTGTTTATCAGTTGTTTTAATATATACTATTTTTTAGTTATTTATGTAAAAATTTAGTGTAAAAATCTTTTTGCTTATTAGTTTGTTTAAATGTACTATTCTTTAGTGTATTGTATTATATATCATGTTATTATCAGTTAGAATTATTGTATTGTTTGTTTCTCTCAAAAATAAACAAATTAAACCACGACATAGAAAACAGGGAGTAAACCTTGACCTTGATGGCAGCGGGCACGCGGACATCAGGACGAGACACCGCTCTCCGTCCGGTCGAGAATCGGACGTGAAGCTGGCTCCGGCAACGCAACGCGTCAGTAATATAAGGTAGTCGTAATTAGTTAATTACAAGATATTCTGCTTGTCCATTTATGTATTATGTGTTGTAGAAAATAAACAATTAATCTGTGTTTTGAATATTCACCTGTCTCCTTCTATAACCATAGTACAATTGACAATGTGATACCTGGAAATATGACCAGAGTGTAAAATAATTAAGAGCATCTCGTCTAAAAATTATAATATGTATGTGTCATTTCACGTCGAGGCATAACAAGGCACGCGTTCGTTTTACTGGTTATTTTTCTTCAGAAATCTCAACATTATAAGTTGATGATACTTTATTTAATTTTTGGACGCATTGTCTATGGTTTTCTGACCACCGATATAAAAATATATAATCACGTGTCATTAGCGACCATAGAAAAGATATTGGCGACATCGCCGTCTACTGTCACAGCTAAAGTAAGGAGTTTGCTCATCTTCACACGCATTGCCCTACTCAGAATATTGTTGTAACGTTAATTAACTTCATTTTGCATTCTGCTGTTTGCACTTTAAATTGTTTTGTGCCGATTCACACCGCCAATTTCCCTCGCATTGGGATTCAAGTCAGCGTAATTACCTATCGCGGGAGTAAGTGGTTATAATAGATATATAGTTGATTTCAATTTATCTGTGCGTTCCGCCATTTTCATATTTCGATATATTTGCGCCAATTCAAGCTGTCGCCCGACTGTCAGACTGGTTTCTATTGTAGAAACTCCTCGTCGACAGCAGCACCACACCGTCCTCGCAGAGGACGCGTTTATATTTTTAGCTGTCAAACATAACTAATCTCTAGAGTTTTATCATATTAGGATTAAAATAATAAGTATGTTTTCATTCCAATAAATCAATAGAAAATGTACGATAAAGTACGTTTATACTGTTTTTTTTAATCATCAGTGCTAGATAAGATTATCTCAAGAGAAAATCATAAATATTCACACAGGTTTTTCGGTCAATTCGTTTTAAAAACCCATGTGTTATTATGTTAATTTTGATTCGATCATTTTAGTTTCTCCTTATACATATTCTTTTTTTCATATATTTAAATATGTTTTGAGATCGGTCGAAGTACCTACATACCTTCAAAGAAAATCCACATGCAAAATTACTAGTAGGAAAGCAATCGACTATTGCTTGCTACTAGGCCCTGCCGACGGCTATTATGGCCGCTTTACGGCCGATAGTAGCCAGTGTGGCCGCCGCTTGTCCAGGGCTTCCATAGAATCTATATTTCAATGCGGAAATCCCTTATTATATTGCATTCACAGTAGTGTATTGTGCATCCTATTATATTTCTTTAGGTAAAATATAGATTCTATGGAAACTCTGGCCATGCGGCAGTTACCACGGGCTGTGTAGCTTCGCGGTGATAATTTCCGGCCGCAGGTCCCAGCAACAAAAACCAATCGGCTATCGTAGCTGTAGTGCATTTTTCAAACGGTGTTCTTGCGTATCAACTTTGAAATATATATCCAAAGACATTCTCAAAAAAGCCAGATCATGTTGACATGAATGATTATTGAACTAATTACGAACAAAGGTTCATCTGTCAGCAATTGTGAAGGAAGCGAGTAGACTTACTAAGTACAGAGAGTAGACTTATTCATCATGTGTTTATTTTATTTTGTATTTATAACCTCTTTATCTAATGTTAATTGATATACTATGTAATTTAATATGTAACTAAATAAAATATATACGTACAAATCTGTCATTCGCGTCGCGTCGTTTGACAGTTAATCATGCTCAATATACTTGCCAGTCGTCAAAATTCGTTAATATATGTGTTTTCTTACTCATAATAAAAACAATGTATGTACACACAATGACACTGCAGTCCAGTAAGTAATAGATTAAAGATGGGGAATGTGAAATTTAATAACAAAATAATATTTTATTAAAATATTGAGAAATTTCTTAATCTAATCTTATCTGATCAATTGATCGGATTAAAACTTGGGAATAAGAAAGATTACGAATATATATTAATTATTTATTTTGAAGACCTTGACGACATTTAAGAACCTCTTTTGTACACATTTATATTTGCTGCAAATTGACGGAATGTCCTGCGAATTTAATTGTATCACTAATCATTTTGTACATTTTCTCAGTTTGCTAAATTTGTCTTTAAAATCTTAGTTTCAAGATCATAAGAAAGTATATAAAAGAATTTTCCATATTAAGGTAATTTTCTGACAGATTGTAACGTTTTGATGGTAACTGTATTTCTAATAATTCTTAGTCGTTTGTGTTCGGACATGAGAGGCACCAACTTATCACACTACCTATGTTACATTCAGGTCGCCGATATGGAAGTGAAGCAAGAACCAGAGTCTTGTGATGATGGAGTATGGATCTGTGTTCCGCCACCGAATATCAGTTCCACTGTAAACTGTATTCCTGAAATCAAGACGGAAGCTGGCGACCTCCGTTCCGGGCCGACCGGCAGTCCCAGGCCCCCCGACTGTACTGTGGACGTCTGGGTCCCGGACATCAAGGAGGAGTGTGCCAGGAGATCACGAGTAGCTTCCGGTGACGGCTCTCACCTGATCTGTGGTGAGTAGTTATATATCTGCTCGAAAACGGCACAGTTCTACTGCCAGGAAATAATATCGGATTGAAATAAATAAATTAACTAATAATCTATTTCCCTACTTTGTATTATCTATGTATTAGCTCTTGACGTATCAGAATATAATCTCTATGTTGTGACATGATTGCTAAAATTAGATTTCCTTATAATCTATTTTTAAGATTAGCAAAATAAAGAATTATTATTTGTTAGAAAATGATTTGAAAATTTGGGATTACATATTTTACATATAAACAATGTTGGTCTTAAATGGAATAATTTGCAATCATTGGAAATAAATAAAGCGTTAGGTACTAAATTTATTTTTTAAAAATAGATTCTGTTAAAGAAACAATATAACATATATTTTTGATTAGTTAATGACATCCTGAAGAAGAAAATGATATTTATCGAAACCAGTAGAAGTATTTAATTTAATTTAGTTTCGACGAATTTCAGAAAACCTCGTGCAAACGCCATGCATATCGGAAGTATCGGACCGAGCGAGCGGGCTAGTTGTACAAGTTCGATTACCTGCGAGTCAAGATAGTGGAAAACGACCTGACCGTCGCGAGGGGATCCTTCCTGATGAACCCTGCACCATAAAATCCAGTCTTCAAAATAATGTTGTGCTCCACGCCAAGACTCACACATCGAACAAAAACTTGTCGATACATTTGAGAACGCATAGAGGAGAAAAGCCCATTGCGTGTGAAGAATGTAAGAAAGTATTTAGTCAGAAAAGTAACATGTTGAGACACATGAGAAAACACACCGGAGAAAAGCCCTTTGCATGTGAAGAATGCAAGAAAGTATTTAGTCTGAAGAGTAATTTGATACGTCACTTGAGAACACACACCGGAGAAAAGCCCTTTGCGTGCGAAGAATGTAAGAAAGTATTTAGTCTGAAGAATAGTTTATTGATACACTTGACAACACACACCGGAGAAAAACCCTTTGCGTGTGAACAATGTAAGAAAGTATTTAGTCTGAAAAGTAACTTCTTGCGTCACTTGAAAACACACACCGGAGAAAAACCCTTTGCGTGTGATGAATGTGTGAAAGTATTTAGTGAGAGGGGTAATTTGTTGAGACACTTGAGAACACACATCGGTGAAAAGTGCTTTGCGTGTGAAGAATGTACGAAAGTATTTAGTCGGAAGAGTGACTTGTCGAGTCACTTAAGAACACACACCGGAGAAAAACCCTTTGTGTGTGAAGAATGTAAGAAATATTTCAGTAAGAAGAGTAATTTGTTGAGTCATTTGAGAACACCTAAACACCGGAGAAACTCCGAACAAAAGCCCTTTGTGTGTGATGCATGTAAGAAAGTGTTTAGTCAGAAAAGTAACTTGTTACGTCACTTGAGAACACACACCGGAGAATAGCCCTTTTGCGTGTGAAAAATGTAAGAAAGTATTTAGTCAGTAAAGTACAATATATTAAGGTGAAAGTTAAGGCACATTAAGGAGAAAAATAGATATTGATTTTATCCAATTTATAGAATGGGCACCAAGTTGTCGAGTTATATTCTAAGTTACTGCGAACTATGGCTGTGTGACTAAGTGATTGAGTGAGTTGAAGTCTTCCACCGTTCCTAATACAATACCGAGACATTTCGAAGCTTTATTAATATTTAATTGATTTGTGAAAGTTTTTCAACAAATAGGACACTTTTTTAAGAGTTACTCTGTAATGAAAACTAATGAGTTTTTTTTATTCAATAAAACTTTGTAATCTGGCATTTCTCAATATTTTAAAAGCTGTGTGTAACACACCATTCATGTAATTTATTAAGATATAACTGAAGAACGCAATTGTCTTGGTTTATCTTAACCTTCAGCATTCCGTGATAGAAAATACCCGCGTGCGCCCGTGATGTAGACTTGTGTTACTATTATGATGAATAATTCAGAGAAAACATCTAATTGGTAGAATTTACTATTATTACTACCATTGTTGTTAACTATATATTTTCCTGATAGAAAAATAAAAAATGACCGTAAGAAATGTCTGTCTAAACAAGTCTGAATAACTAAAATAGTTGTACATTTTCTGTGTATCGATAAAAATAGTATTATCATTGGGGGCAGAGCTGCATGCTGTATTGAGAGCAGAGCCGCATGCTGTATTGAGAGCAGAGCTGCATGGTGGTGTATTGAGCGGGGGACACGACTTGTCGTCTCGATAACATCCATATTCGATAATAAATAATAGCTGGCTTGTTACTTGAACTCGGAGTAAAATCGCGCTTCTTGTTAATAATACTTTAATTATACCCAATGAGCCGGGCTCAGGTTCTAATAGCAAAATTAGATACGCGCCTTTGAACCCAAGTACCGTTGTATTTATTATTTGGTTGCGATAAGATAAAAGACATAATTTTAGTTTCGGACTTGTCTGTATTACTCATCGCCGCACATTACGCAAGAGAGTCCTAATTGTATACATCGTTTGTTATTATTTTCATTGTGAAATTAATGTGCGATCTCTTTCTGTTTTATTACAAATGGCATCATTTATCGCAACTGACATCCAAATAATCAATTTTACATTGGATCGAATTCGAAAATATTTTTTTTAGTAGGATTCGCTTTATTTATTCACAAATGATGGACCGATGAGAAAACCCCCGCTCAGCTTTATAAATGCTGGAGCGCACATTGAAGAGCCTCTTCTTCAGCCCACTTCGCCCAGCCTTCCGACGAGAGGGTTTCCGTTACGTGTCACACGAAGCTGCACAATTATTACATCTAATACAAGAATACTGCAGCCAGCTTCTTACACTTCTTACTTCCTATTATCACTTATATTGCCATTACTACCTACTTACTTTACGGTCTATTTTTACGTTTTCAGGACAACGAACTCGGTTACTTGGTTTATGTTAACCAGCGGATTCAATGAACCCATTTTGATGGGTTGGGAATAAAATCTTCATGAATGTTCACATTAACCGAGAACAAAGGATTATAGATAGTAAAAGGCCCGAAGCCATGGCTAGAAAATCACTGTGTATCGTGGCTATCGGTCATGAGAACTTCTTAAATAAATTAATTATTTTCTCTTGCATAGTGTACAAAGGATGCACTTCCCCAGCGAGCCCTGCGTGTATTAGTCGAGATAGAGCAGACCCACGTGCGCGCCTGGTCAGATCTGATGCCATAACTGCTACTGGACAGCACGAGAACTAAGACGGTCGCTCGCTGAGATTCCACGTGGCAGCTAACCCCGCCGCGAGAACATGTAGTTGGACGCCATGCAGCAAGGTGTGCGTCTGATTTGAGCTGAAGGATCATCACCAGAAACGGTGAGGCTGCGAGGGTGTATATAGTTGAAGTCTAGAGTGACCGTTAGTTTTAATTCCACATTACGCTGCATAGTGCCACGGATAGTGACTCGATCCACGGAGGACGCGCGCTCACCAACTTGAAAAATGTTGATTCTTGGACTTTTCATGAATTTGTGATTTTCAGTAAGTTTCCCCATTCTTCCACGAATCCATAAAATAATTAATATTATGAGTGCGCACAAAATATCCTCCTGGATGTTGTAGGGTGACAACCCTGATTCAATTATTTGTGCATTAATGCTGTGCGCACTTCGGATTATTTTGTACCGTTCACATTTGATATAATTGCGTTGGTCGCGTTCATAATTTTCCATATCTAACTTATGTACGTACTTATTTTATTGTATATCGCCAGAAATACTTCGAGCGTGAAGAATGTAAGAAAGTATTCGGTGTGACGAATAAACTTCTCCGGCCTTTCTCTAGAACGTCAAGAAAGGGGAGGAAGGTAAAGATCTACCTCCTCAAAGGTGCGTCTTTCTTGCCAAGCATTCAAAGATAGCTCCCTAATACGCAAGCCCAAAGCTACGTATTCTGAAGGTGTGTCTCAGATAACACACTTGTAGACCCTTCCTCAACGAACGACATGCGCTAGTCTCCATGACTAAAAGATCCGCAGGGAGTACCTCGATAGAACTGGGTGGGCAACACCAGATACAGTCCGATGTGTCCCTGTTCATGGCAGAAGCGACAACAGCGGACCCCATACGTTTTGCTATATATGAGACGTATGGCCAGGGACCGGAAGCCCCATTCTGAATTAGATATCCTTTTGATAGTTCGTGAGAAGATCGCCACTCTTTCCGAAATAGTCTTGACGTGGACAAAAAGGAACCCGATACCTTTATCAAAAATCACGTCCAAATACCTAACTTATCTGTCGAATTTTACCAGTGCTTTACTCACTCTTACAACTGCGGTCCTTTTTCTGCTGAAGCTACCCGGGCTTGTAGTCGCGAGAGCCAGTTTATTCTTCGCACGCTGATCCACGATTAAGTTAAACGATCATCCAGCCTTTGATTCAAGTTCTCTCCGGCTCTCACCAGATCAACAGCCATTCGCGTAGGCAACTTATTCACAGCCCCCGGTAACGAAAGCCGAAGTAGATCTTCAAGCAAGATGTTCCAGAACCGTTAGTACCAGAATAGAGCCCTACGGATAGCTCATATTTCTTACTGACCATAACCTAGGGTCACAAACCTAGGTTCGACAATGTCGAAGAAATACCCTAAACCACACTTTCCTACTTCAGAACAAATTCCCAGTGAGTTTAAATGTTCTGCAATCGGAACGTTTAAGTGTTCCTTATGTTTTCCACTTAATTCATGGATACGTGTGGGGTAATAGACCGCTCAGATAAACTGCCCGCGCCACCGACAAGTGGCACTGCAGATTTAAGGGCCATAAAATCTAACTTTTTTCAAATCAGTGACAGTGATTAAAACTCAACAGTTGGTAAGTACATTTATCAAGATCACACCCGCCGCGATCGGTGTCGAAAAATTCCACCAATAGGTGAATTTGTTACGCATTTAAAAAAAATTTACCTTATTCCTTTTCTTCTCCTGTTCCCACTACACTGTTTTTTTTTTTATTATATTGGTTTGTTTAAGTGCGATATTAATTTGGAAAAATTCTACTAATAGGTGAAATTGTTACGCATTTTACGCCACGATCGGTGTCGAAAAGAGTAGTGCGACAAACATTGATGTGGCGTCCCCGACACTGTCGGGAAAGCTCTTTCACCTCCTCCGGGCCAACATGGCTTCGAGGCAGACGTACTGGCTGATGGAGGACGGGTCATTAGTCGCCATATCCCTAGATAATATCGCGAGTGCTCCATCAGCCATGAAGGTTACAAACAATACCGCCGTAACTTCAACCTCGGGTAGCCAGTTCCCCGCTCTGCAGCCCTCCCTCCCCCTAGGATTTAAGCGCTTCTACCGTGGGAGACGCCTAAACACACGGCCAAGCGGGTACACCCAAACCCAGCTGCAAATGGCTGAATGGCCGTGCGCCTGGCACCTAGCATTGGCCTCGTCTGGCCCGACAGCGTAGGCGTTAAACTGTCACTCTTATGCGCATGCCCATTCAGTCACCTAGCTGCATCATCGAGTACATTACATAGAACTCTCGCCCACTGTCGACTTTACCATGTCGCAGAGAGGCATTCATCAAACAATTTGTGTCCGACGATTGTGCTGTCAGTCACCGGCGCTTCCACTCAGCTGCGTCATCGTGTACGCTACACATAGCTCGCGTCCTCTGTCGACTTTACCATGTCCATGGGAGGCATTCATCATTGATTCGTGACAATTGTGCTACTTGTCCGCAACCATTTCACATAGAAGCATCATCATCATTTATAAAGTAAATCATTTTCTTTAATTCTGAGATGACTGCATCTAATTCTTCTTTTTTTATGAAAATTAATATTATTAATTTGGCTAATTGCTCCTTGATGTCGTGTATTCGCTGACTAAAGTTTCTGAAGATATTTGTACGATTTTTACACCATTTCAAATCATTTATAAAGTAAATCATTTTCTTTAATTCTAAATGCCTGCATCTAATTCTTTTTTTTTTTATGAAAATTATTATTATTAAGTTGGCTAGTTGCTCCTTGATGT